>OX459062.1:9946867-10621805 GCA_949775005.1 Orthosia gothica | reverse complement strand
AGGCTTCCCCCAAGCGTCGCCATATTAATCGGTACCGTGCGTCTCGCATCCAGCGGATCCCCGCAACTTTCACCAGATCATCGGTCCAACTAGTGGGAGGCCTTCCAACGCAACGTCTTCCGGTTCGCGGTCACCACTCCAGAACTTTTCTGTCTCATCGGCGATCAGTACTGCGAGCAATGTGCCCACTGAAACTTAAGTTTGACAATTCTTCGGGCTATGTCGGTAACCCTGGTTCTATTGCGGATCTATACATTTCTGATTCGATCACGCTAGGAAATTCCGAGCATAGCCCTCACCCTTACCCTTTGGGTGACTGTAAGCTTTCTTATGAGGCCCATTGTGAGTGACCACGTCTCAGAGCCGTCACATCATAGGTCATCACTGGCAATACTCACTGGTCACAGTGTCAGAATATAAAAATGAAACAAAATACACATAATACCGTAATAACAGACAGAGAATCATTTCGTCTTTTATTACCTACGTTAAGAAATCTTAGCCCCAAAATCTCTAAATTGCTTCCTTAATTAGATTTCTTGAAACATAAGTCAAATAAAATTAATTCAAGTACGTTTATTTCGTTTATTTCTCTAAGTCCAATGAAATTACAAGATTACTCAAAATTTAAGTATGAATGAAATAATCTAATGGATCAAATGGGAAAAGGTTGATATTTTAGAATGTTCACTGACTTGATACAACCCTTTGAAATTAATAACTAATTAGTAAAAGGAAAACTTATCGGCGGACGAAGTTGTATTCTGAACAAATAATAATTTTAAAGAATTTCTTCCGGCATCACAGGCATTTATTCTTTGTTGTTGAGATGTTCAATTGTTTTGTTTTTACTTTTTATTTTTATAAATATGCCAATTCTTAGAGAGCGAGATAAGAGAGGGTAAAAAGAAAGTATTAATAGACCTTTAAATCGAATCTTATGAAGAAGTAAAACTTGTTTGTAAGAAGTATAATAGGTCTGATCCGATAAAAGAAATTATTTTACTGATATAAAACTACGCTATTGCCGAGTGTCGTAAGCTAAATTTATTCCGGATATATGCAAGTATAGTTCTCAGCAAACTTCTTGGAAGCCCTGAAGTTGGCTTTCCGATGCGCAAGGCACGGATCGGTGCTGCTGTTTATGAGATTTACTACTGCGCAGCCATTGTAGCCACCTTCAGGGCGGCTAAGAAATTTGGCGAGAACTATTGCACGGTGTCTATGTATACCATAAGACACCGGCGTGACTGGCTCCGGCGGCGAAACCGAGGCAATAAGCCACTGTTTGTAATTAGGCCTTTTGAATTCTCACTGAGCCACGGTGAAATACATCTTGTTGGAAATCGTCTTGGATTTTTTTCCAGTATCGTGGGTGTGTTTACAAACATGTAAACTCAAATACATAACACCCAGAGCCAGAACAACTATCTGGAGATAATTTTTTTTTCCGTGCGGGATCTGACCAGCGATACGCAACGCAGCAGTCAATCGCTCAACCACTGCGCCAACCGTGTGCCCCATAATGACCTGCAGCTATAGACAAATATCATTCTATAAACGAAAGCGTTACGATAGTGATTGGAAAAGTGTATGGAATTGTCAAACTTTATCGAAATGTCACGTGGTCAATCTTTTACATTTTGGCATCTCCACCATCGCCATCGCCGACATCGAATGCCGAATATAAGTAACGATTTTCACTTAAAATAAGAGATAAAAAGGATATTCCCGAAGAAATCTCGTCTTCAATACCTATGCCAAACCAGCTCGAATCTGTAATCAGAGCCCGAGGTAGCAATACCAGTTATTAAAATGTAATGGTGTAAAATATATACAGAAATATTGAGTTTTTGCCAGTAAGTTAAAAATGGCTATTTCTTGGTGTCTATCTCAATTTCTAGATAAAGACGTTAACTATAATTTCCAAGTTAGTTGATTAAATTTTCTCAAAATCGTTTGTGTTTCAAAACTTTGACTTCTAATAATCTAAAGGAGAAATTGCAATTTTAAGGTGTGCAAGTGGGTACAGATAACATAATACTAGAAGTGGGGTACTAAGTTTTAAAGGCCAGTGTTGTTGTCCAAATGTCGTGAGTAAGTGCACTCTTTAAGCAGCTGTAAGTTCTAAAAATATAACGGAAATAAAGACTTTCAATATTGTAAAATAAACAAACTCTTAAACCGCCACAAAAATAACTCACAACCCTAATTTCTGAATGTCATCAACAATGTTAACTACACCCAAAAATTCGCAAAACCCAGAGTTTCACGAAAACAATTCCTTTGCCGACAAACAAAAAAATAACAGTAACATTTTTAAATGAATTTCATAATTCAGTTTTGGGGACTGCACTGGAAAAAATAATTGGGACTTACGAACTTTTTCCTTCTTCTTCCTAGCCGTTGCCCACTTTAAGTGGGGTCGCCTCTCCTTATGTCATGGTGCCAAGACGTTCTATCGGGGGTCTAGGTGTAGTCCACCATGTCAATGTAGGTCTTCCTCGGCCTCTTTTGTCTTCAGGTAGGCTCAGAGCCCTCCACACGACGAACTGTTCTGTGCTTCTCATGACATGACCTTATGATCTCAATCTACTACTCGGTCAAAATAACAGTACACACGAAATGTCAAACGACTACTAACATATTAAAATAAAATATATTAAAATATAGTTTTTTTCTAAAGTTACATAATATAAAATACTTAATTAACAATAACTACCTAGATAAATAAATAAAAAAAAACTACTAACGCGTATAAAAAGGGCATGGGTTTGGGCTTGGGCGTCAAAAATTTCGTCCACATCGACGCTGTCAACGTGAAAAGTGTCCATTGACTTATGAATCATGATTTTTGATTTGAGGTATGAATCATCAAAATCGGCCAAGGCGTTTGGTCTCTGGAACGCCATATAGGAACAAATATACATACATAGACTGATAAACACATTACCCTCTTTCGGCAGTCGGATAAAAAGGCAAGTTTAAATTACAGCTTGTAAAAATTAACAACAAGGTTCAAGGCCAAAAATATAATAACCTAAACATTTTTAGACTTTCAGCCATAAAGATAAATGGTATGGCCGGATGAGCCAAAAAAAAGCTAAGAAAGAAAAATAAGCGTACCTATCATAATCCAAGATGGCCACGTTTTTCAACAAATTAGATTAGAATTTGTTAACATTTTTAGTGACGAAGGGTACTTGGCTACATTTAGATAAAAGGCAAAATGTGAATCTATAAGAAAAAGTGATTGTCGTAATGCCTAAATGGGATTGATTGCGTGGCATGTCGGTATAATGCTCACTTCGGATCTTTGTATCTCTGAATTGGCTGCAAGACCCTGCGCCGCCCGTAGCTATTTTTGTGTCAATTCTGAAGGTAAAAATAGCATTGTATATAACTGTCTCCGTCACTCGTTAACGTTTGTCGCATCGTACTATCTTGCTTACTCTAATCACAGCTGCACGAGTCGATCTTCTAGGTTAAGCAACGCTTGCCGAGTACAGTCCGCGGATGGGTCCATCTTAACATACTGAGATTTCTCCGTGCCTCGGAAAACACGTTAAGATGTTGGTCCCGGCTGTCATTTGATCAATCATTGATAGTCGTTACGGATAGTAAGAAACTAGGTAGTCTAATATCAGCCTTGCCAAGGTGTTACCCAGTTACTGGGTTGTGCGGGTCAGATAGGCAGACTTGCCATGTATAATACGGGTACTCAGCTGCATCTGGTTATACTGGACGCTGACCCCGAAATAGGTGGGAAAAGTCTAGGCAGATAGTTTGGTCTCCCAAGGGATTATTATACCGTGATGAAAAGTGTCATGTGTAAGTTTAGGTTATGAGCTATTATGTTTCCGTACAGCCATTTATATAACATCACGCCTGCATTCCGCGAAGGTAAGAGGTACCTACAGTACAGCCGCCGGGCCGTTTTTGAGCAATTGAAACAAGCATACAAAATTTCACATTTATAATATTTTTAAATATAATTTCTGCTATTTAGTCCGTCAGAAATATTTTACAAAAATTATGGTTATGACACAATGTTGTTAGAGTAATTTTCCATTTTCCTCGAAATGCTATGTAAAATTTTAGCATTATTAAATTGTGGAGGAAAAGCTGATTGTGGGTTTTACTCAATAATTTTTTTGTATTACGTCAATGAACTAATTGCAAATAATGGAAAAAAAATGACTGCACCAAACCGAGAAAAAATCGAGTCGATTGACAGACGGGCCAAGAGACTTATCGGCAACGATGCGCCGGTTGTCTTAAAGCACCAGAGCCTTGAACATCGACGACGAGTTGCCAGCCTGTCGGTTTTCTATCGGTTACATTTCGGTGAGTTTGCGATGGAACCGCACAAAAAAAAAATACAGCGGAAGGATGAATCCATCTTTGTAACAGTTTAAATAAATCACTAAATTATTATAAGACAAAGTCTCCTACTGCATCTGTCTGTCTATTTGTGGTAAACTTAATAACTACTGAACGGATATTAAGTGTATGATTTGTTTAAATTGATTGAAATACTTGTAGAAAATGTAAGAAAAAAATCAAGCCGTCTGGGAGCTTTATTCGAAAACGCTGCATCCCATCTCTTTGAGGTATAACAAAACAATGTATTGTGGCATTCTTCCTCTTTTATAAGTCTGCAGAAAAACCCGTAATGGCATATGTCTATCTTTTAATAATAGCTTACTATACTCATTCTAACTTCTTTAAAAATGGTCATGTTCAATGCGGTAATTGGCAAGCTATTTAGATAGATACACAGTATTAATTCTTATCAACTTAAAAACGTTAGTTACCTTAAACGTTTCATGGCAATTATGATAATCCTTTAGACCATTATAATTTAAATGAATATCTTATACAAAATAAAACATAACGCACGCCAAAATAATTTAAGTACGGTTCTCACACCGATGATGAAATCCTACGAAAGAAAAAACATGTTGGCTTAATAATTATGCTCTAATCCGTGCGAAGCCAGGGCGGGACAATGAATGACGTATGAAACCATAATACAAAGAAAAGAAAAGAAGAAGTGAATAAGTTATGTGTGCCTAGCCACTATACTAGGGTCGACTATCAGTTGCCCTTTGCACTTGGTGCAGACCGGACGCTCTCAATCAACTTGGAAGTCTGATAGAGTCCGACGACTGACAAAACTCGAAGTTTGCCGAAGTACATTAAGAAAATAGTTTTACTGGTGTACTTAAAGCGACTATCTTTCTGATCTCCTTCACCCAGCAACTGGGAAACACGTTAACCCTGGCTAAATTTTTGTCTGATTATTCTAGCCTAAAATATCAAATTATTAACCCCTCCGTTATCACAATATTATGTTTTCAATTACAAAGAATCTCTTCTGAATTAAAAAGCTAAATTCCTTATGAATAGCGTTGGTACATGAGATACCTCTCATTGACGACGCTTTCAAACGTTTGAATACTGCCTTCTAAACATATCTAAAAGGAATTTTATTTGCAATCACAGACATAAATCTATCTAGATAAAGCAAATGTATGAAGGTAAAAAAAACAGTAAAAATCGAAGCATGGCCTTCAGCCAATCTTACTTTTAAACTGTTTCATTTAGCGTTATCGGCACCGGACATCAACCGAAATCTAGAAAAATGCCTAATTGTGCCGTCTTGGGCTGTGTATAGGTCTACCAGAATCTCATGGCATTTTTTTTTATTTTTTTATTGTGATTTTCATATGGCAATGTCAATTGTCACCTGTCAAATCAAAGTACTTGATGTGTCAACCGCTGCTGAATTTTTTTGATATTATCTTGAAAATTTGATATTTTTGTGAAAATTTCGAAAAACCCACTTCGATCTCAAGCGAGACATATTGTTTTCAATGTGGATCATAAAATAAGGGAAGAAGAAGGCGTAAATCAAACTCAATCTATGATTTTAAAGTGCGTCGTAGAGTGGACCGGTAAGTTGGACTGACTTGT
The DNA here is from genome assembly GCA_949775005.1 of Orthosia gothica. Taxonomy (NCBI): domain Eukaryota; kingdom Metazoa; phylum Arthropoda; class Insecta; order Lepidoptera; family Noctuidae; genus Orthosia; species Orthosia gothica. The sequence continues at coordinate 10,615,826 of OX459062.1, read as the reverse complement.
TTTGATACATTTAGTTTATTTTATATTTTTCTTATTTAATTTTTATTTCTTTCCATTACTATTTTATGGTAAATACACAGGGCACATCGAATGATGGCCGGAAGGAAATGGCAACAGTAATGTAACTGTTACTAATTCTTCGACAGATATTGATAATAACGGAGATTGAGAATCTTTGACGTAAGAAAATTATTTAGTAATAATCTGCGCCCTGCAGTGGGACGTGTATATAGACGGGAGTTTTTGGCGGGATTTTGTCGATCAAAGTTCAGTGGCTGTTAATATTATTTGCAAATTGATTTCTAGTGGATATTGTGATATATTATTGGTGTAGTTTTGTGTCTCAACTGTCTACGCAACTGGACAATTTGTAAAATCATTGAGAGAAGCGATCTCGGGATAGTGGAGCAGAGTATTTTATTGTAGTATTGACTGCCTCTGCAAAGCTTACTGGGAAGACTGACTCGATACAATTTGCTGCCAAATACGCCAAAAAACATTAGAATCTGTTACATCCGCATTCATACTAAAGAATAAATATAAGATCCAAAACTCTTTCCAAAGCCGTGGCTAAAAGGTCCTAGCAACCAGGCCATAAAACTTACATAAAAAAGTATATATAGACTGATGATGATAAATGACTATAAGTAACATGATACATTTTATTATTTTTTACAGACTTTATACATAAAGAGATTGGTTTTGAATATGTTAAATGCCAATGAAAAAGAATCATTTTGATGGAGAGATAACATAAAACTACAAAGATACAAGTTTTTGAAATGCCAGTGGAGTTCATGGAATCGTATTCTAGTTTTCTAGTTCTGAATGAGGTTTACTCTAAGTTTGACATAAATATTTGACACTAAACGTACCAATCTTTTTTAAATTGACATTGTTTTATTGAATTTGACTAATTTGTACTAAATCAAATTTGTACACCATATTTGTACGCCTCCTGGCATAACATAGCGCTCTATTTCATGTAAGCTAAGATCTGTATTTATAAACACCTATGTTAACAAATAAATGATGATTATGATTAAAAAAAAAACGAGCAAGCTTGGCTTTCATACAGATGGAGGGACTTGCGTTATCTTGTTGTATGTATGTCTGTGTTTTCAACCGTCTCCATTGTGGCTAGTGGGATACATTTATTTTTGTGATAAGTATTCGATACAAAGGTTTTGCGTGAATTTAATGTTTAATGGTGTGGTGTATTATAATGATGTCTTTGTTCTTTTAGAAATAAATAAAAGTCACACACCGCTTTTGGTGATTGCCTACCTCTTCGGGGGTTTCATGTGTGATCTAAATCAAAACTAGATATAAGAAGGTAAACTATTTTTTTATTTGTAGGTGGTCATATCTGGAAGAACTGATTTAGTTTCAAAAATTATTTTGTTGATAGAAATCTATAATATGTACTTTTTACTTACGAAAAATACAATGCATTCCGAAAAGCTTTTGAGCTAAGCTAGTGTTATGATAATTCAAATATTAGATATGTTAATTAATCCCGAAAATATGTAGATTTTAAGGTCATTGGGTGTTTAGCCGGAACTTGGGCGCGGCTTATGTCCATTAACGGTCGTTGGTGTACATTAAATGAGTCTCGACAAGTTATGATATTTGATTAGGTGCTTACGTTCGGCACACTTGTGGAAATCAACCCTGCTATTAATATTGACTTCCTTTAACTATGGAATATTTGCGCCAAATTTAATTATTTTAAAACCGTTGATATATATAATAAACCATGTATTGCTTTACTACTTTAGATAGCCATTCCCAGTATATTGAAACATCACTGAGCATTCAAATAGGTAACTATCATATAGGCAGAAAGACCTTAAGGTCTAGACAATGAGTCATTATATAGCGATTATATTATGTTCTATCATATATGTAATTTCCCAACAAGAATGATGTAACCAAATATAATCCCTGGCACGTATGTTGACAAGAATCGTTCGATGCACAAAAGTCGTTTTCGAGGTATCTTTGGTAGTGAAGCTGGGTTCGGGAAACGTTCAGGTCCGTTCCGAGCGCGCGAATGGTTGGTCAGTTGACACAAGGATTGACTGACCAATCGTGTCGTGTCCACGTTCCGTTCGCTCTATATATATCTTATGCCAACACCGTGCCAACTTATGTGCCGGGCACTATACTTGTAATTAAAATTGATGGACAAGAGTGTCCGTGGAGTTTCTTGCACGTTCTTCTCAATAAAGACGTACTGACGCTTGCGAATGTGCAACTAGATTTATCTTTTGTTTGACAATTTAGAAGTGCCTTTAATTGGTTTAGTTGAAATAAAATATTTTTATTTTGATGAGGATTATCAAAAAGTCCAAATTGCATGGAATTGACATGCACTACTCTTATCAATCCTCACTGTTTAAGTTTTCGACAGTCGTAAACACTTACTGAATATCACTCTATCCAGACTCTCTACTCGTTTTTGTATCAATAATTTACCTCGGGTTTACTTACAAGGAATAAGCTTTTGAACTTAAAACATAGGCAGATAAAGTCGAACTCTTGCTTCTCCTTTTGGCGGTAGATACGTGATCTTTCGTGGAATACCCATATAGATATGTAACAAGAGATAATATTATGTTCAAGGCAGATCAAGGAAACTCGTTATTCAGAGATTTGTAAGAGCCAAATAAATAAGATGATGTAATCCAATTATGACAATGTAACCATATTTTAGAGATTATATCTTAAAATAGCTAAATACAAAAGTTATATATACGACATAAATACGATTTTAGATCATAAGAAACACAATTTTGAAGACATGATATGAAGCACAACGAATAAAATTATAAATACATATTGTGCATACAGATCGTGGCAAATTGTTTGAAGTGTTTGTATGGAACAATAAAAATGATGTTTTAGCGACTGCCTGTTGTTACTCTTTGTAACTTTTATAAAAGGGCAAGGCAAATCTTCTGTCAATTTTCTTTCCACTTGGATATATCACTGTGACCACACCATGACCAGTGAGTGTTGCCAGTAATTACTTATGGGACTGAGACGTTTTCGTTCACAATGGGCCTTATCAGAAAGCCTAAAGTCACCCAAAGGGCAATGGAGAGGGCTATGCTCGCCGATTCCTCGCGTAATCGCAACTGAAATGAGGATATCCGCAAGATAACCAAAGTTACAGACATAGCCCGAAGAATAGTGAAACTTAAGTGGTAGTGGGCAGGGCACATTGCTGGCAAAACGGATGGCTGATGGGGCCAAAAAGTTCTGGAGCGGTGACCGCGAACTGGAATACGATGCGTTGGTAGACCTCCCACAAGGTGGACCGATGACCTGGTTAAGGTGACGGGAATGCGCTGGATGCGAGCGCACGGGATCGGTCAATGTGGCGACGCCTGGAGGAGGCCTATGTCAAGTAGTGGACGTCTTTCGGCTGAAATGATGATGATGATGATATCACCTTAATCATGCATTAAGACCACTTATACAGGTTATAACGTGAGTTTTTTAGGAATCGATTTTGGCCTCTTTTGTGAAAGTTTTCCATTTACAACGGCAGAAGCAGTTTATAAAATATGATCACATTTTTCCGTTACACCCTATAAAGCAAAAGAATATTGTTGCCATAACTTAACTACATCTAGTTTCCGTGCAAGCTGTTGGAAAAGCAAAACATTGTGTTTACACTGCCTCTTCTCGAGATAACGACGCTCCTCCCAGTAACGAGATAAGTCTGGCGGCATTTAATTTTGTCTCGCCTTATGGCATCCGCCATTATTGTGCCAATTACGTGGCAGTGCAGCTTGGGATATAATGCATTGTGCCATGGATTTATTTGGCGGAGAAAGAAGCTTGAAAAAAGAAAATTGGATAAGAAACTGACCTCGTGCTTTGAGTGTACGAAACGTTTTTGCTACTTACTCCATATACAAAGGAACAATGGTTAACATAATGCCTTAGATATTCTCTATCAGTCAACCAAGGTGGTGATTTGTAAGAATTGATAACATGGCAAGTGAATTAATCTGTAAGTCTGTGTGTGGTGTGGGAGCGAGATAAAACATGGTGTGCCGTGTTTTGCGGGTATTAATTTTAAGTTTACGTCAAGAATTCTAGATACTCGTGCGTTTGGTTTTAGCACAGATAACATAAAACTAGCGTACAGATGCCTCATCCCAAACAAAGAAACCGTGCCGACGTAACTAGCGTTTTTCATCTGATTAATCTCGTTATTTATGTAAGTACATCAATCGCGTTCGATGCCGTTTCAAGGCAATAGATGGTGTTAGCAACCACTTGCAAGTAAAAGGGTTTACTAGGTTCGTGAATATTTTTTTCTTTAAATACAGTGAAGGTTTGTTTTATTGTATTTTTTTGCACGTTTTTATTGTTTTTATTGCACCAAAATGTGTTACAATGCAAATTTTACCAACCGAGTGGAATGCCTCAGAAATTTAAAAAATGCGCCATCTATTGGCATCAGTTTTAAATGATCCGTTCAAATAATCTTTGAAATGTGAATTAAGAGCCCAACATTCCATAATTTTGTACTTAGGAGAGTTGAATAAACAAAAAAACACAATTTTTATACTAAATTCCAGAAAATGTTAATTTTTACACAATTCTATTGAATTGTGTGTACATGTCGCGCCATCTAGTGAAATACTCTCTACTATTTGAAACAAATTTTCTTTCTTAGCGATGAGACCCCGTGGTTTTAGTCACATCATAATTTTGGGTACTTTATTTTTATCTCACTGTACTTATTTTATGTTCTTTGTATCTATTTTAACATATACAACACGTGCTGTGTATCCCCCATGGCACAGCATTAGGCTGAGTGGAAGCCTTCTTGCCGCAATCACGACATGCATCTGCCTGACATCTTTTTCACCCTATTTCATTTCTGTTATAAACAAAATGTAGGTAGTATATGTTATTATTGTTTGATTTATTTTTCGTCTTTTCTAACTTTATTTAAGTACTACAAATACTGTTGTTAAGGGTTTAGCATAAGCATGTTCTAATATTGTATGTCGTTTACAAACAAACAAACGCTTTTTTTTTCTTTCTTTCTTCTGTACATGATATAAATAATGACAAACACATCATTAATTCATTAGATTTTTCCAAGTTGATAAAAGTATTAAAATAACCGTCCGCTTACCGGCCCATCGTGCGATAATCGTCGAGAGGATCCGGCAATTGGGACTCGAGGTGGCCCTGCACAAGTCCGAGGCCATGTGTTTTCACGGTCCTCGGAACGCGCCACCGCCGGGATCCCAAATAACGGTAGGAGGGGTTCACATCGGCGTCGGGTCGACGATGAAGTACCTGGGACTCGTCCTCGACAGCCGGTGGAATTTCGTTAAGCATTTCCGACGTTTGGCTCCCAGACTGGAGCGGGCGGGGGCTGCCCTCAAGCGGCTGCTGCCCAATCTAGGGGGTCCAAACGCCTCCTGCCGGAGGCTCTACGCGGGGGTCGTGCGGTCCATGGCCCTTTACGGGGCACCGGTATGGGCGCGTTCCCTGAGGCGGCGACCAGCCCGCTGGTTGAGCGCGTCCCAAAGGACCATGGCCATCCGGCTGATCCGGGGATACCGCACGGTCTCCGGTGAGGCGGCGAGCCTCCTTGCCGGATTGCCGCCATGGGATCTGGAAGCAAAAGTCCTCGCGCAAATATGGGAGTGGCGCGAGGAGGCCAAATGCCGGGGCGAAACTCCGTTACCGCGAAAAATCGCGGCTCGGCGGACAGAGCACCGGCAGGATCTCATGGTGACATGGAGTGGGCGATTGTCGCAACCCAGCGCTGGGCACGCCACAATTGCGGCAGTAAGGCCCCTCTTTGAGGAGTGGCTAGAGAGGCGTCACGGCGTCCTCACCTTCCGCCTGACGCAGGTCCTCACCGGACACGGATGTTTTGGGAGGTTCCTGTTCAGGATTAGGCGGGAGGAAACGCCCGGGTGTCACCATTGTGTGGACCGCCCAGAGGACACGGTGGAGCATACGGTGGAGATCTGCCCCGCTTGGGCGGAGCACCGCCGTGTCCTCGTGGAGGCGATCGGTGGTGGCGACCTCTCGCGTCCGGCCCTGGTCCAGGCCATGGTACGGAGCGAGAGGGCATGGGAAGCTGTCTCCTCCTTCTGCGAAGCAGTAATGCTCGCAAAGGAGGAGGCGGAACGCGTGAGGGAGACGCAAAGGAGACGCCCTCACGCCCCTAGTCACCGCAGGAGACGCCCCGGGCGTAGCGTAGGGAGTCGCAAGCCGATTCCCGGCCACCGTAGGCACGGGCTTGCGGACGGCAAGTTATGGGTAGCTTACCGTCCGATAAGGACCAAGCCCGAGTTTACGGCGCGTAGTGTTCCACGCGCACCTCAAAGAGATGTCAGCAAAGTGACGGGGCCTGATAGGACCGATGCCTGTCAGGGTCGCGGATAAATTTGAAAAAGAGTTACCGCGGCCCTGGCGCAAGCAACTGAAGGAACACGGGTGGGTTTTAGTCAGTAAAAGTCTGACACGCCCTGCCGCTTCACCCAGAGCGGGAGAAGTCATTGGATGATTTCCCACCCAAAAAAAAAAAAAAAAAAGGTAGTATATGTTATTATTATTATTATTTGATTTATTTCTCGTCTTTACTAACTATATTTAAGTACTACAAATCATGTTGTTAAGGGTTTAGCATAAGCATGTTCTAATATTGTATGTCGTTTACAAACAAACAAACGCTTTTTTTTTCTTTCTTTTTTCTGTACATGATATAAATAATGACAAACACATCATTAATTCATTAGATTTTTCTAAGTTGATAAAAGTATTAAAATAAAAGTTAAAATGAGCTAGTTTTAAACCTAAAAGGCTTTCACATTTTAATAGTCGCTCAACTTTTTCTAGCCGTTTACAGAACCTTTATCAAAAGTTTTAATTAAATATGTCTAAGCGTCTAGGCTAGCCATGTTCATTATGTTATGATCTAGGTACGCAACTTGTAATAGAGATCTCATTACTGAAATATTTCAATCCTTACTTCAATATTAAGTATGTCTTTTTTATAAATTGTAGGCTCGCGCTTGACCACTATCTCACCTGATGGTAAACGATGATGTGGTCGACGGTGAAGCAGGCTTGCCTAAAAGCAACCTATTCACTCTTGACTTAAACTTGTCTTGTCTTGTCTTACTTGTTAAGTTTGTCTGTCTTTTGGTTACCTCTTCACAATTTAACTACTGAGCGGATTCATATAAAACTTGGCACACTAGGGTGGACAATTACCTCAACATAGGATACTTTTCATCCCGGTAGTAAGTTGGGATGATAAAATAATTTTACCCATGCGAAACCGTGAGTAGAAGCTAGTAAAAAATCCAGCCAGCTTTTCTTAAGCTGAAAAACTAAAAAGATGTAAACAGAAAGAAAATCATGCTGTGCAGCCGGAGAGTCGGTCAGCCAACTCGCGAATATATAACCCCAACAGCACAGCATAATTTTCTTCTTGTTTACATCTTCTTAAGCTGTAGGGTTTGTAGCTGTTATTTTTATTTACAATTACTTTTAAAAAACGATTTTTTTAACGAACGACAAATACGTGTTTTATATTTTTGTACCCACCTCTTTAAACCCTACATTTTGATACCCAATCTGTTCTAAATTTTCTTAAAGTTTGAATGATATAAAAAATGTGGACTTCCACATCACTGTCCTTATACGAAAATTTCCTATAACAACTGAGCCTTGCTGTTAGAGAACCCAATTATGGGTTAAACTCGCATTTTTACATAAGCTGTCCATTGTATCTGTACCTTCATTTTATGTTTTGTTTGCAATAAAGAATAAGGATAAGGCGTACAAAATTCGCCATGTTTGTTTTTTTAACGTCACTTATCTAGGAAAACTTAGGCGGTTAAGGCGTATGAATCATCACCCTTTTAATGTTCCCACTGCTGGAACACAGGCCTCCTCTCTGTGGGAGAGGGAATGGGCCTTAATCCACCCGCGGGCCCAGTGCGGGTTGGTGGATGTCACATGTTTTCGAATTTTTGGTACTAGGACATCGGTTTCCTCACTAAGTTTTCCATCACCGATTTAAAAGCAGTGGTAATGAAAAAATTTACACAAAGTAAAGCGCCTGCCTGGTTTCGAACCCACGAATTACATCTTGTAAGTCGCGGCCGTTACCACAGGGCTACCACTGCTTTCGAGCTACGACCTTTTACGTGGTCTTAAATATATGAATCCGTATACGGTTTGAAAGATATGAAGTATTCAAGAATATTATGTATCATACATACAAACATACAAGATAAGCGCGATAAACATAATCCTTTCGTTGCAGTCGGGTAATAAGGCAAGCAACACCAGTCAAAACAAAACCAGACGTATATCAATCAGTCATAACTAAAAGCACAATGAAGTTATTGACAGAACCATTTTTATTTATCACTAAAACAAAATTTTACTTTCATGTTCATAGCTTTTCTATCACGCCATATCGCGTGTTTAGGGGTAAACAAAAGTCTTACTTGTTCCGTTACTTTAGTCTATAAAATCATAGTACTATAACGTAAAACGTTGATGCTAAATAAAATGCTGAAAGAGCTTACTACTAGTTACCACGCTTGGTAACTGAATGGGGTGATAAAAATAATAAGACTAGGTTATCGGGGGTCAGATTCATACGTATCGTATATGTACAGTGAAGAGTCAAGAAGTCAGAAGTGCAATCGCACTCTTATTAACCTCATCATCATTAATTCAGCCGACAGATGTCCACTGCTAAACATAGGCCTATCCCAAGTGTCGTCACTTCGACCGGTCCCGTGCGTAACCAAGTCATCGGTCCACCTACGATCTGTATTCGCCGCTCCAGAACTTTTGAGACCCATCAACTATCGGTTCTGCGAGCAATGTCACCTGCCCATCCCACTGCCATTTAAGTTTCGAAATTCTTCTTTCTTATTAAGCTAAAGTGTATAAATTTCAGTTTATTGACCGACCTCAGATTTAATCTACAGTATAACATAGTCTAGTTTAAATTAGTCTTATTTATCTGCATAGAGCCTTTACTAGAAGTGGTCATCGTAGTAGTGGTTTTGCAGCATCAATAGCATCAGGATGGAGCCGGCATAATAGCAGTTCTCTTTGTGAAAGGGAGTGGACTACCACACGGACCTACAATAGTGCGTATTGGTAGACGGCACCTGTCTTCGAAGATAGAGAGGTCCATGCGTTATAGACGGGTTATGCTTATGCAAAGTAGTTCGTCGTGGATGTGGTACGACAGTGACTCTGTTGGCATGACCTCTCAGTAGAAGACAGACGCCATGCAACAATCGACACGACTATCTGTAAGAGTGACGATAAATAGCCAGTACACCACATTCCGACCTTCTCAGTGATATTAACTTTAAGACTTTCGCGTTTCGTCGGGTGAAATAGGTAAATAAACAATCGAAATCATCGCGTTAAATACCCGTGATATATTGTTTTTCTTCTCAGTGATTCCAGTTCAAACATCGTGCGGAAACTCAGTTATGTACGTTTTTTTGTAAATTTTTGAACCTGATCATAATTTCAGTCTAAATAAATAATAATATAATCATTTATTTCAAGTTTCATAGACTCATTAAATTAAACATTCATACACACAAAGTCACATTAAATAAAGAAATAAAGATGCTATTTCTACGTACTATATTATAAGACGGATGATTACTCTTGATTTTTTGTTCTCTTACAATTTATAACTTATCGTTTGTATCGTAGCCCGAAGGCGATTGTAAATAATGTCGTAAAGACGACCCATTGCGACCCTCAAAAGTAACAAATTCCCGTTTGCCGACTTTATAACTATCGTGGGAAGATAAACAGGTGAAGAAAAAGAAAATGTGTCATGAATTTGTTATCATCATGATCAATATTTACTTACTAGATTCTGCACGCGGATTTTCCCGTGGGTAAAGTGTTTTATTATCCCTTGGGGTAGTCATACTGAGTGTACCAAGTTCTTTTAGAATAAGAGTAAGTATTTTCCTGAAACAGATCTTATCATATCTGTGTAATAGGAAGCTAAGTTTAAATGATATGTGTTGCTTTGATATGAAAATAGCTATCAATGTTTGGCTTACGAGCAGAGTGGCTCCGGCTACACTGGCAACGCGGTAAAGAGGTCTTAATCGCCGAGAAATAAGCGTCGCTTATACACCTTCGAGTCAAACCAATACATAGTCAAATATACTTTCGGACAGCATGGCCGTCCTGCAAGCACTAAACAGCCACACGGTCAACTCAGGGCTAATTTATATGTGTCACCGGCGCCTGAACCAAGTCGGTATGCACAATAAAGTAACCATTCAATGGATCAAAGGACACAGCGACTCCAGAGGGAACGACGCTGCGGATGAGCTAACCAGAAGGGGCTCTAATATGGCCCGCTATGGGCCCTGAGCCCAAAGTGCCTTTACCTTTCGGGTACCTACGCGGTCTGGTAAGAAACACACCAGAGATCAATACCGCAAGCTGTGGATTGACCATAGTGAATGTAGGCAGGCCAAGGAGGCACTGTCCTACATCGACGGCTGTTTCACGAAAAGGGCCCAACGACTAACTAAGCCACAGTTGCGTTCAGTCACAGCCGTAACGACTGGACACGTGACCTTTAATAAGCACCTTTTTGTCATAGGAATCACGGACAGCCCACTCTGCAGAGCACGCATGGTTGAAGACGAGACAGCAGTGCACCTGCTCCTAAGCTGCCTTGTAATCGCTGGCTACAGGGCCAAATAATTCGGTGACCCAGGTACCCTGCAGGAGGTAGTTGGCAGCACCAGGGTGCTGATGGCCTTTCTCGAGGAGCTGGGGTGGATCGAATGATGTAACTGAATCCCACGTCGTCCATCCGCTTAGTCGTGGAGTTCCGGCAATAGCCGGTCGAAACTAAACTAACCACAACTGCCGCGGCCGCTACAATCGAATGGAATAAGGGCAGGAGGATGAAGACGACGATAAGTCTAGGGAAGAAGAAGAAGCTTCGGGGGCAAGGCATTGTGGATCCAGATGCAAGTTCCAATGTGAATTTTATTCATGATCTTTTGATGATAACACACAAGTTAAGTAACACACAATTACCAGCTTACCTATAGCAGTCGCGTTAATTGACATTCTTAATTTATCCTTTGACTACAAATCTTATTTAGAACCCCATATATACATTGTACGCCGCATTGACGTGCATAGACAAAAAGTAGTTTTCCTTACAATAACATGTAATTCTGAATAATTATTATTTTTATTAACTTTATTTTTTAATTTAATTTAATTAACGATATATAATTGTTTGAAAAAAAAACACCTGAACATGAGATCCGCTCTGAACCTAATAATATTTTTCAACAAAAAATCCAAATTCTTAGTATTATTGTTTTTTAAATAACAGTCACAGTCTGCAATCTATCTACACTCTTACCTACATTTATAAAAGTTACATATCTACAAATTATTCGTCTAAGTATCGTGCAACGTTGACGTATTATCAAAATGGCAGCACTTACCAACGCGACACAGTCGTTCCGTAACATGGGAGACTCCCAAACTCTGTCAAAGAAGTTACGGGCCCGTCCGAAAGTACTCCAGAACTTCGGAGTGAACTAATGGTAGTTGTGGGCCAGTGGGATGGTAAAAGACCGTGCGGACATTCACCTACTCGTTGGTCAGACCCTATAAGAGCGTCAAGTGTTCCAAGACCTTCAGAAATGAAGACAACGAATAAGAAGAAAAATTAAAAGAAAACTGATATAGACATAAAGCCGTCTTGAATCAACATTATTCGTGATACATAACATTTTTACAAATAATAATGAAAATACACACACACACAGACTACAAATAAGATAAATATTTGGGAAAGGCCAATGACCGCTGTTGCCATGCTATAACGACACAGATATTGTATCTATCAAACACAAATAACAAATACTCATAATAAAAAAGAAACAAATGTCTAGAAATCAAATAACTCCAGTAAATAAATAAGTAGAAAATATTGGAGAAATCCTTTTGAAAGCTCAATCAATGTATCTTGAAATATCCAAACCAGCGGTTATTAGGTCGGAAATTTAATAAAAAGCTTGTGGCTGCTGGAATTTATTTATATTTTCTCTGTAATTGAATATTTTTTTCTTATAAATAAAAGAGAGTTGAATAACCTCTAAAAAGTATTCGTTTTATTAATAGATATTTTTATTAATTTACATTGAAGTTATGCATGTTTGGTACTTACGCTTAGATAACAATATTGAGATACAAATGAAGAACCTAAATCAGTTAACATGAGACCAGAGAAAGCAGAACATATCAAATCAAATTTTAAATCTTTATTAAACAAATAGCGCAGTAACAAATTAGGATGGACGGTGACCCTCAAACAATGCAGAAAAAGAACTATATCCTAAGTCATTCTCTCCGCTCGACTTAATCAAATTGGCAGGTAGGTAGAGCATGTTATTTGTTGACATCACTATCGTCTTCCTGCCTTTGTCCCATGTTACTTGGGGTTTGGGAAAAAAGTTTTAACACAAACTACCTTTTCTTTCATATCACTCCTCACACAGTCAATGTATCTTTTCTTCGGCTGTCTCCCTTCTTTTCATCCATCCACATTTATATTCATAACTCTTTTAGTAACATCGTTTCAACCCTTCTCACTACATGACCATACCAGGACAAACGGTTCCCTTTCAACTTTTCTGTCACTGGCACCACTTTCAAACTGCCTTAAATATTTCTCACTTTATCCATTCTTGTCACTCCAAACTTCCATCTCAACATTATCATCTCTGATACTTGCAAATTTTCTCTTTCATCCATCTTTTTCACAGCCTAACATTCTGATCCATTCTGTACGACAGGTCTCATGACGGATTTCTTTTTTGCTGTTGTTATGGAGTCCAACTGAATCGATTAGTTTGCAGAAAGTTTCTTTGAAAAACCCCTTTCCTTACAGTTTGGTAAAAAGGCCATATTCTGGGATATCATCCACGAAAAATAATCGCAAATTAATATTAACTGTCGAATATATATTTGCTTGAAATAACACAAACACGTAACTAAGACGTTTATTAGATCTGCAAGTTAATAAAAATGCTGCGTTCAGTAAATAAGGTTACGTCAGTACTGTGAGCCAGCACGGCTTTAACTCAATTTAATATTATTCTGTAAAATTGATGAGAACAAATCGAGTTTGAAGCTAGAAATTTTCTAGTTTATTGGATTTTCAATTTATTGTTATGTCAATCATTTTTTTGTTGAGCGTTTGAAATTGAATTTTAACTTTTTAACTAAGCTCGAATTGGATTGACGTACAATGTTTTATCTTATGAATAGTATAGACTACCATTATTTTGATTAAAGGCTTTATTTTGTCTTAAATAAGAAAAATAGTTTGTCAAAATTACCACAATTTTGCTAAAAGGCGTTGCAGCAGGCTAGGGATAAGATAGTTAGACAAAATTTTAATCTTGGTTCACACTAGCCCTGAACCGAAAGAGCTGGAAGTTATGGAGGTCTTGGGCAAAGTTTGCCCACTTTGCCTAGTAATGGAATTATTTATCGATATATAGTATTAAAGTAACTTTAGCATCGGATGGCCGATGGGGCCGAAAAGTTCTGGAGTGGCGACCGCGAACTGGAAGACGATACGTTGGAAGGCCTCCCACTAGGTGGACCGATGACCTGGTTAAGGTTGCGGGAAGGCGCTGGATGCGAGACGCACGGGATCGGTCAATGTGGCGACGCCTGGGGGAGGCCTATGTCCAGCAGTGGACGTCTTTCGGCTGAAATGATGATGATGAACGGATTTGCTTGAATTTTCATATTCGTCGAAATGGCGAAGGTGTACTGTGACTGTAAGTCTAATTATGTACCTGTGTATTTCAGCCAAATGCCGTTTAAGAAAACGAGCGTTAAACTTTTATGTCAGAATACAGAGCGACTTGAGGAACAGGCTAATGTGGTCGATTTTGGAAACAAAGACCGTAATTAACGCCATGTTTACGTTTAGAATAGATTGTAATCTTCCAATCTTTATAATTCAACTCTTTACTTTGTTTTGAGTGACTATCTTCAAACAAATAGGTGCAACACAGATCATCACCATCATTGGAACAGACAGAGATTCGCAGCTGAACTTAGGCTTCCCCCAAGCATCGACACATCATTCACAACAGAGACTTTGTATACTTCTAGACGTAACGTATTTAAGACGAAAAAGAAACTGTCAGGTCTTTAGTTCTTCCTTAGAAAAACTCTATAAAAAAGAGACAAACATAGACAAACGCTACCATCTTGAATAGCAGCTAGTTGAGTCACTGTGGTGTGTGTGGTGGTCACGCGCTTGTTTCGTTTTTAACAGGCAGAATTGTGTGCATCTTCATGAAGGCGTGTGTGGCAAGAGGTTCAAGAGTAGAATGGGCATATTATCAGGAAATAATCAAAGGATAACTTTCCACAGGTGTGTTTCAACTATTCCCTGCACAATAATTTCAGTATAAAAATTATTGTGCAGGGAATTAATTCCATAGGCTGTCACGAATATAGGAATCTTAGTTCAAAATATGTCAAGGAAGTATAGTTTCGTTTAAACCATTATATTTAGTAAAATAATGAACTTTATGCGATCGCTGTTATAGCTATGACAGTTTACGTATTTACGTTTTGATGTTAGAGATTGTGACAGCAGTCACAAGAAAAAAAAAATATACTATTTGTACAATCTTACGAGAGAATATCGACATGACACTGGCACAGATTTATATATCAAAAAGAAAAATCTATAGCATACTCGACCACACTTGTACAAAAGATGGCATAGACAAAAGTATATCTTTCTCTTTTTGCTTATGACGTTAGCTGTTAGTGCGAAAGTGAATACCGCAATGTTGAAATAACGTCTTAAATATGTTCTGTCTAGAAGTATACAACGTCTCCGATATACACTGTATTAACAGACCGACATTTAAACAAGGAATAATTAATAAAGAAATCGTATCTCAATAAAAATACCTGGATAAACGTTTAACCAGAAACTTTCAATATAAATCAATGAAACTTTCAAAAGATCCAGATTCAAGGTAGGTACCATATTCGAAGCAGCCGATTGAATAATCATTATAGTCAGACGAGCCCGTCTGTGTCTTATGTAGGACCCTATAAATCTTTGGGCCTACTTTAAACCTTTTCTTAACAGGTACGAAGAGAGTACCAGTAGTTTTAACAATGTGATTGTTAAGCGATGAGATAATAGCGATTTTGATAGGACAAGAAACAAACAGGATGTTGTAATTCACCTTTAATAATTTGAAAGTCTTTTAGAAAACGTCTTCCTACCGCAACGTTGAATTGGTCAGAGATAAAACTCTTTGTTTAATTATTGCGCATTGCCGCAGGCAATGTGGCAATCCGCAATAATGTACCTTAACTAAGTGACAGTATGTTTGTAATTTGTTGAGTAATTCCAGGGATTACTCTCAGAAACAAATCATCCCTCTTTGTAATATGAGTTTACATTTCGTCACAATGGCTGCCTTGAATAAGGTCGGTAAATATTCGAGGCAGTCGATCGAATAAACATTATCGTCAGACGAGCCCAACTGGGTCTTACGAACTCTATAAATCTTTGTGCCTACCCCCTTTTTCTAAACAGGTACGAGTAGTTTTAACAATGTGATGGTTAAAAGATGAGATAATAGAGATTGTGATAGGACAAGAAACAAACGGGTCGTAGCAGGTGGTGTTCTGTGGTTTCTGCCTACCCCCATGGGAAATAGGTGTGAATTTATGTATGCAAGTATGTATGTAAGAATCAAACGGTATGTTCTTAACCTAATATAAGATGACGGGAGCTGAATTCACTCGCTTTGCTCGCTCAAAGTCGACGGAGCCCCGCGCATCGATTCTTAATAATTTGAAAACTCTTTCAGGAAGCGTCTTTTTATAACGAATGTGCGTTTCTCAAAATGTAGTAGATATTTGGTTTAAAAATATTCATAACTAGCTATTTCCCACGGTGTCGCTCATGTTGTCTATTCCACCGGAACGTTGAAATAGTTAGAGATAAATGTTACCTGTGGCAATCAGCAATATTAAAACTTCATCTAAGGAACAGAATTTTCGTAATTTGTTGAGTCATCATTAGACTTCCTGGGACACAGTCGTCCTCTCTGTGTGAGGGAATGGGCCGTAATCCACCACGCGGGCCCAGGGCGGGCTGGCGTATGTCACATGTCTTCGAATTTTTGGTTCTAGGATATTATAGCGGTTTCCTTAAGATCTTTTCCTTCACCGTTTTGAGAGCAGTGATGATTAAATCACTTACACAAAGTAAAGCGCCTGCCTGAGTTCGAACCCAAGACCTACAACTTGTAAGTCGCGGCTGTTACCACTGGGCTTTACCTCTCAGAAACAAATTATTTTCCCTCTTTGTAATATAAGTTTACATTTCATCACAATGGCTGCCTTGAAAACCCGGCCAAGTACGAGTCGGACTCGCGCACGAAGGGTTCCGTACTTGGTAAATTGCGGTTTACGATTTATGACGTATTAAAAAAAAATACTTACTAGATCTCGTTCAAACCAATTTTCAGTGGTAGTATAATTATATGGTAATGTACATCATATATTTTTTTTAGTTTTATCTTTCTCTTATTTTAGAAGTTAAAGGGAGGGGGACACACATTTTACCACTTTGGAAGTGTCTCTCGAGCAAACCAGTTTAGAAAAAAATGATATTAGAAACCTAAATATCATTTTTGAAGACCTATCCATAGATACCCCACACGTATGGGTTTGAAGAAAGAAAAAAATTTTAGTTTCAGTTTCAAGTATGGGGACCACCAAAATATTATTATTGTTTTTTTTTTCTATTTTTGTGAGAAAATCTTAATACGGTTCATAGAATATTTATCAAGTTTCATACAGTATAGTTCTTATAGTTTATGAAAAAAGTGACTGTGACGTACGGACGGACAGACAGACAGACAGACAGACATGACGAATCTATAAGGGTTCCCTCCGCGGGATTAAAATAACCAAAATTTAATGGTGTATAGTCCAAATATTTGAATAATTTATGAGATAGAAACATAATAATTGAAGATTAGCTGTAATACCAGGGACTAGAGTATATCTACAGAGTGTATATCTACACAAATACATGTAAGCTACTCATGGAAATAATTACATTCTAAATACTAAAACGTAGCCATATAACTCTCATTACGTCGAAATGAGATTTTAATACACGTCGCTAAATTAGAATAATACAAACAAACGTCCGTACGCACCACCTTTACGCATAAAATCAGACTTAATAACCCGAAGTAAGCAATGAGAATTAGTACCTACTACTTGGAAACGTAAGCTCATGCATATATTTATGGTAAGGTGCGATAATACGGCGAAGATAATTATTATATTGAAATTGTTGAAAGGGTATGGATACCGGTAGAGCAAATCTACGACAGCAGGTTGTCACATTTCTTCGTCACGAATAAAATTACACATTTTGTCGGAGCCATTTTAGATTTTCATCTTTACCCCATCTTTATAGCAAGTGACACTAAATACCACGAAACTGACATCCATGACGAAAGTTACAGAAGTTTCGGTCGGTGCCATCTTGGATTTTAATTTTGACCTCATATTCGTATTTAGCGTGCCAAACAACCATGAAAATGACACACATGACGGAAGTTTCAGAAATTTCACCACCTTGGATTAAAATTTTGACTCCATATTCCCAATAAGCGACCCCGAAAAACACGAAAATGTCTCAAAGTGTTGTAAAAGTTAGCGCACCTGGCAGCAATGAGAATTAATTCTAAGTACTCAAAAGTCTAAGCTCTTGAAACAGAACATCACGCTGTATGGTTAAACAAAGATTAACCTATAATGCCTACACCCACATTTCGCAACTTGTAAGATCTTGTGACTGCCAGACCTACAAATAAATTTTATGAATACATTTACAAATGGCACGAATACTTAGCTTTTCAAAAGAGCAAAAAAGGTCGTTCATCGCATATCTGTCATAGAAACTAGAGTAGTTTCTTTCGTCATCACCACTGACTAAATAAATAAACAAAGAAAAATCATAATCGTAACTTAAAAAAAATACTCAGTATATTTTACGAGTAATCTCAGACTCCTACAACAGAGAGCAGCTTGTAATTTCATACTACAAAAGAAAAACTCAGGCTTAAAATATTTAATTAAAATATTCGTACCTTCCTTCTTTTACTTTTTCTTTACAAAAAAGAAGGTTAAGGTAAGTGCGAGCTTTAGTTATTCTGAGAGCTGTTTAAATTAAATTATCTTTCTTAATTCTTAATTCTTTATTGTACACCAAAACAACATAAAATACAGTGTGATAATAAAGTACATGTACAAAGGCGAGCTTAACTCAATGTTTAGTTCTCTTACAGCAAACCCTAGGGTGACAGAGAAAGATGACATTATAGAGGGCAGGATCCAGTGTACAATTTTAAAAGACTTAAATAAGTAAAAACTGACGACGAATAAAATAAAATATACTCACATAAATATATATTTTTATATACATACTAGTATCATGTCATTGCGCTAGAAAATGTTCCTTAATCTTCCTCTTGAAGACCTGCAGAGAAGGGCTGTCGCGTAGGGAGTGCGGGAGAGAGTTCCAGAGACGCACTGCAGTAGCAGAGATAGAGCCATCATAGCGGCTGGAAGTGTGACGTGGAGGGCGAAGGAGAAGAGAAGTGGCAGTGCGACAGGGTTTACCCCTCGGGACAAGGTACTCAAAACGTTCACGAAGGTATTGAGGAGAATTAGGATTGTGCAGGATAGTATAGAGAAGGGATAGGATATGGGTATCTCGACGACGCCGAATTGGCAGCCACTTCAATCTGTTCCGAAATTCCGATACATGGTCATATTTGCGAAGGCCAAAAATGTAGCGGATCCACAAGTTCTGCAGTCGCTCGAGTTTATTAAGGAGTACCTCCGTTGCATCTAAAAAACAAACATCCGCATAGTCTATGAGCGGTAGAAGAAGGGATTGCGCAAGAGTAACCTTAGTGTGAAATGGTAAGAATTTTTGGAGACGCTTAAGGGACTGAAAAGAGTAAAAGACCTTCTTACTCACATCAGCAATATGAACCATATAACCATATAATAATATAATAGTCCTTATTAAGTGTATAAAAATCAACGTCCTGAGTCAACACGATAAAAAGATGTGGGCAAATTTAAATTTTCTCGAAAACTCGTAAATACCAAAATTTACCTTATATTTTTTTTTGCTGTAAGACCTTGCTTTTGACCAAAATTGACAATTCTGGTCAACCGAAACTACCCTATAGGTTTTGGGTTGAAAACCTATATGTTAGATCCCGTCGACCTAGAATCACAAAATTCGGCAAAAGTAAGGTCAGGTCTTACAGCACAAGTATAGGAAAATTCCAAAAAAAAAAAAAGTTCGAAATTAAAGGTTGTCCCCATACATTAATTGTTGACGCCACCCTGGGTACGGAAACTTACGTGCGCGAGTCCGACTCGCAATTGGCCAGTCAGTTTTTTTTAAAAATAATTTATGAAAAAGCATTAACTTTTAAATTTTTGAAAAAAAAAAAGATTTAAAACGAATACTTGAATTCAATGGTTACTCCTTTATTCAACTGGTATAAATTAACCATTACATCAAATAACTACTCAACCCCTAACGAGAATGTAAAACAATAGACCCAAAACACATCTAAGAAAAACAAAACCCGGTTCATTAGTCTTCTACACATAGTAAAACAACGAACCAAAACCGCAAAGTTTACAGTTTACCTTTCATTTCAATTTCCTCTCCACCATTGGATTTAGGTACAAAGCGACACATCCACATTACCTCTCGTCGGACCTCACTCAAAACTTCCCCGCGGTTTGAATCTGGGTGTGTCCTTACCACGTCATTAGTACCCTACGGCTGTGGTCTGTATAGTAGCGGTGAGCGGGGCGGGAAGCGGAGGACGGAAGGAAGGCTCCACACTAGTATACTTAAATCCATATTCCAAGTAATGTACTCATATTTGACTCCACCTCGAGTCATCAAATTGACAGTTACACGTATATTTATTGACATACATCGACGATTTTAATCGTTTCCCCACCGACTGAATTGAGTAGAGGTTTTTCAAATTGCCTTTGAATATGGGGTTCGAATTACGTTGCTCAGGAGATGCAGTTTTACCTGTGCTTGAAGTTCTGCAAAATTACTAGAACAACAAAATTTGTAATAATTCTGAAAGTACTAAATTCGTTTCATAGGCGCAAAACGCTGCACCTACAACTTGCCATAATTAACGGATGGAAATCGTCAATGACGAAAATGAATCGAAAATGGAATTCGTCTCATCAACGAAAATTCTTAAGGATGTTCATTTTTAGGAAGACGTTCTACCCATTTTCGGTCTCCTGCCAAATTTTTACATTATGCAGGTGTGGTAAACTTTTTAGGCAAAAATTAAAATATTGCTTCTCTTTGCATCAGTTGTATCACACATTTTTAACTAAACGCTCGCCCGCTACGCTCAGCTCATCGCTGTAATTATAACCAGTTCCTACCGGTGACGAAACATGGCTTGAATTAATTATAAGCTCACTTTCCCTATTTTACGTACACGTGGTAATTATTTTAATGACTCTTTAATGATATTGTAATTTATTTATTTAGCGGAGGATCTGGATTAAATCTTGAATATAAGGATTTTAAGGTAGTCTGCAAATTCATGTCCTACGTGCCCTGTCGTCACGTAACTAGTAATTATGGAGCCGAATTGTGAGCCATCTCCATTGAGATTGCCATGAGCACGCTAAGAAGAATAAAATAGTTGTAAATTAGAAAATGCCTTACAAAAGTACAGTCACAATTTCACGAAGCTTTAGCATACCCAACCACACTATTATTTCTAGTAGTCTGGATATCAAGGATACATCTAAGGCTTACCTGCTGCTGGTTTCTATTAGATTGAGGTACTCGAAAGGGATTCTTTTAGCAGTGTTTCTTTGTCAACCTTCTGTATAGCAGATAATAACTTCTTATTTACAATCAATTCAGTGGGTGAAAGTAACACGAAATTAAACAAAGTGAACCCAAGTTCCGTATGGTGTCGGACGTAAAGAATCTCACCATCCCATATCTTCCCGTGGGTGTCGTAAGAGGCGACTAAGGGATACACCAGAAAATGGGCAGCAGCGTTCTCTGTGCTCTTCAACAACAAACTGCGATCGCCAACCCGCCTGCCAAGCGTGGCGATTAAGGCAAACTCCCCCAAACCAAATGAATAGCACAAATAAAAAACGGCCCCGAGTACCCGGCAGCCCGTCTACCCTCGACTACGGTAGCGGTCGAGGCGATGGCGTGGCAAGGGGTGCGAAGAATCCCCGGAGTGAACCTGGCTACCCCAATAAACACCGACGACTGGCCCTGGCAACATACAACACGCGAACACTCCGGACCGACGAGAAGATAGCCGAACTCGAGGAAGAATTGAGCAGGTTGCGATGGAGTATTATAGGGTTATCTGAAGTCCGAAGAGAGGGGGAGGACTCGATAATCCTCAAATCCGGTAACCTGCTCTATTTCCGAGAGGGTGACCGGCAGTCCCAGGGTGGTGTCGGGTTTATCGTCCACAAGTCCCTTGTGAACAACGTGGTGAAGATCGAGAGTGTGTCGACCAGGGTGGCGTACCTTATACTCAGAATATCCTCGAGATATTCGCTGAAGGTCATACAGGTCTACGCACCGACCTCGGCACACCCCGACGACGAGGAAGAGACCATGTATGAGGATATCTCTATAGCCATGCATGGTTTCAAAACTCACTTCACCGTTGTCATGGGGGACTTCAACGCAAAACTGGGCAAACGAGACGAGGATGAGCTGCAAGTGGGGCAATTTGGAGTTGGACGTCGGAACCACCGGGGTCACCTACTGGCCAGTTTTATGGAGAAGGAGGGCCTCTACATGATGAACTCCTTCTTCAGAAAGCGTGAGCATAGGAAGTGGACCTGGCAAAGCCCCGATGGTGCAACAAAAAACGAGATCGACTTCATCATGTTAACCAAGAAGCAAATGTTCAATGATGTCTCTGTGATCAATTCGGTGAAAACCGGGAGCGATCACCGAATGGTAAGAGGCACATTGAATATTAATATCAAGCTTGAAAGGTCTCGACTGATGAAGTCAACGCTCCGTCCAGCACAGATCCAGATCCAAAACCCCGAGAGCTTTCAGCTCGAACTCCAGAATCGTTTCGAGTGTCTAGGGAGCTCCGTGGATGAATACAGCGACGGGTTCGTGGAAGCAGTCCATACGGTCGGGTCTAAGTTTTTCAAGACCCGCCGTACGGATATAAACAAAAAGATCTCTGATCCTACTCTCAAGCTTATGAAGGAGAGGCGTGAGATGATCCTGCAGTCTTCAGACGATGCGTTGAAATACCGGCAGCTTAATAGACGGATCTCAAAGTCCTTGAAAAGCGACCTCCGCCGCTATAATACTGAGCGTATTAAAGACGCAATTGAGCGGAATAAGGGCTCCAAGGTCTTTGCAAGAGATCTGTCTATTGGGCAGAGCCAGCTCACGAAACTGAAGACCGACGATGGCAGGATCATATCCGCCAAACCGGAGCTTCTGAGGGAGATCGAGAAATTCTATGGGCAGTTGTACACGTCAACCAGTAAACCCGTCGCGAATCTAGTAAAAGACCCTAGAGCTAGATTGACCCGTCACTATACCGAAAACATACCGGACGTCAGCCTGTACGAGATTAGGATGGCTCTTAAACAGCTTAAGAACAACAAGGCACCGGGTGATGACGGCATTACGGCCGAACTCCTGAAGGCGGGTGGAAAACCAATACTTAAGGCCCTTCAGAAGCTGTTTGGTGCCGTCATACTCGAGGGGAAAACGCCACAGGCATGGTGCAGGGGTGTAGTGGTACTCTTTTTCAAGAAGAGTGACAATGCCCTGTTGAAGAACTATAGGCCCATCTCACTTCTTAGCCATGTCTACAAGCTGTTTTCAAGAGTCATCACGAATCGTCTCGCGCGCAGGTTTGACGATTTCCAGCCTCCCGAACAAGCCGGATTCCGAAAAGGCTTTAGCACCGTAGACCACATACATACGCTGCGGCAGGTTATACAGAAGACCGAAGAGTATAACCTGCCTCTCTGTTTAGCGTTTGTGGACTACGAGAAAGCCTTCGATTCAATCGAGACTTTGGCTGTACTGCAGTCTCTCCAACGGTGCCAAATCGACTACCGGTACATCGAGGTGTTGAAGTGTTTGTACAAAAACGCCACCATGTCAGTCCGACTTCAGGATCAGGTCTCGGAACCTATCTTTCTGCAGCGAGGTGTGAGACAGGGAGACGTCATATCTCCGAAACTGTTCACCGCTGCACTGGAGGATGTCTTCAAGGTTCTGGACTGGAGAGGGCTAGGCATCAACGTCAATGGCGAGTACATCACTCACCTTCGGTTTGCCGACGATATAGTGGTCATGGCTGAGACCATGGAGGACCTCAGTATAATGCTCGATGACCTCAGTAGAGCTTCCAAAAGAGTGGGTCTTAAAATGAACATGGACGAAACCAAGGTTATGTTGAATGCCCATGTAACACCCACTCCTATCAAGGTTGTAGACTCTACACTCGAAGTTGTGGAAATGTCTACCTGGGACAAACGATCCAGTTGGGTAGGGCCAACTTCGAGAAAGAGGTCAACCGTCGAATCCGACTCGGCTGGGCAGCGTTCGGGAAATTGCGCGGTGTCTTCTCGTCCAACTTACCTCAGTGTCTCAAGACGAAGGTCTATGACCAGTGTGTGTTGCCAGTGATGACCCATAGGTCATCACTGGCAACACACACTGGTCAGAGCCATAGCTCTGAGACGTGGTCGCTCACAATGGGCCTCATCAGAAAGCTTACAGTCACGCAAAGGGCAATGGAGTATCCTTGCGTGATCGAATCAGAAATGTAGAGATCCGCAAGAGAACCAGGGTTACCGACATAGCCCAAAGAATTGCCAAACTTAAGTGGCAGTGGGCAGGGCACATTGCTCGCAGAACGGATGGCCGATGGGGCAGAAAAGTTCTGGAGTGGCGACCGCGAACCGGAAGACGATGCGTTGGAAGGCCTCCCACCAGGTAGACCGATGACCTGGTGAAGGTTGCGGGGATTCGTTGGATGCGGGACGCACGGGACCGGTCAGTGTGGCGACGCTTGGGGGAGGCCTATGTCCAGCAGTGGCCGTCTTTCGGCTGATATGATGAACCCAAGTTCAACAGGTTCTTACTTCAGAAAATGTTATACTACAAACTCATTACAGTTTACAACTACATTTTCCACTGTATAGCTAGTCGGAACTTCATAATAAAGCCTTCCACACTGCAGTGAAAGGTCAACAGTGTAATCCACAGAACACCGAGAAGACTCAGCGGCCACTGCTACAAACGTCATTGACAAAACTTTATATTTTATACACATACTGATAGCTCCTGACAATTCTGACTATATCTACGAGTATGACAGCTGAAAGTGCCAAGCGCAATTACGCGAATATTAGGTACCTTCACCTGTGAGAGAAACTATAACTAAGCCACTACTCATGAAATTATTTATCCTTCTGAAAACATTCACAGTAATGTAGTTTAATTACAGTTAGATGCACTGAATGGTAAACAGTGTAACCCACAGAGCGTGATGACGCTTCGGCGGCTTCTACAAGAGACGGCATTGTCACAACATTCCATACGAAACAAGCGTGTCACTGAATGTCATCGTTGTTCATAGAAATTACGGGCCATGAAATATTCCAACCAAAAATAAAAGTTCTTACTTCTTAAAAGGTTAAACAATAAACACATAACAGTTTGCAACTACATTTTCTACTGTACCGATAGCTAATCGGCACAGAAAGGTCAACAGTGTAACCCACAGAGCAATTAGACGGCTCAGGGGCCGTTGTACAAAAGGCATGGTCAAAACTTGCCATAAATACCAAGTAAGTGTCATCTATGACAGTCACTATGTTGAAATTACAGCCAAAACTGCACAGCCCGATTGCGCAGCTATGATTATTATGGCACAGGACCGGTCGATGTGGCAATAATTCGGCAGGCTGGAATGATGTTGATGATTATTATTAGATTCCGTGCTATAAACTATGTATAACTAAACAACTACGCATGAAACTACATATTTCGAACAGAAAACAAAAGTTCAGACTTCTGAAATAAATAAATAAATGTGCTTTAGTTCTTACTTCTGAAAACTTTTACAATAATGTAGTTCATTACAGTTAGGTGCACTGATAGGTAAACAGTGTAATTCGCAGAGCATGGTGACATCTCAGCGGGTTCTAGTTGAGACAGTTTTGTCAAAATGTTCCATACAAACCATTTCACGGTAATACTCCTTGTGCTGCCGTTCTTTGCTGCCATAGAAGTTGACGGCACTAGATAATTCTGTGGATTTGACACTTGTGCTTGCAATTACGGTCACGAATATAAGTAGCAATGGCGTCTCTAGTCACTCGAAAGAACGTCTGGAGGAGCTCGTGGCTAAGTATTGCCAGCCGCACAGGTTGTTCTTCAAGGTTAAGTAACACTTGCTCTGGTCGATATATGGATGTTTGACCAAGAACCTCTTCGCTTCGGGAAACAAGTTAAGCTGTGTTTAATAATCCATTTTATGACATGACTTCTTAGTGCTTCGAAAAATAGGAACACACTTTAAGCTGATGGCCCCTAACTATCATTTGTGAGTTTTTGACAGTCGTTACGGGTAGTCGGAAGCTAACAAATGAGATACCAGTCTTGCCAAGCGGTATTATGTTACTTAGTCTCTAGATTGCAGATGTCACAGAAGCAGTCATCATCTTCAGCCTATAGCAGTCCACTGCTGGACATAGTCAGCTCCAATTGCACGCCATTTGCTTCGATCTTCGGCAACTCACATCCAGCTGCTACCAGCCAACCTGCGAAGATCGTCGCTCCACCTAGCCTAGGGCGCCCTACTCACGTTTGCCAGTTCGCGGTCTCTACTCAACAACACGTCTACCCAAACGGTCATCGGTTATACGGCTAATATGGCCGGCCCATAGCCAGTTCAGCTTACTTACTCTCTGAGCTATGTCGATAACTTTGGTTCTCTGCCGGATCACCTCGTTCCAGATTCGATCCTTCAGAGAGACTCCTAGCATAGACCTTTCCAGAGCTCGCTGAGCGACTTTAAGCTAATAGAACAACCGCTAGCTGCCACTAGTGCGTCCTACCTGTTATGACTTACGGGGCCGACACGTGGACACTCACGGGAGAAGCAGTCACTTCATGTTAATTACTGGTACTGAGCTGTATCCGATTAGACTGAGAACCGGCCCCAATATAGTTGAGAAAAGGCCTGGCTGGTACTTGCCTCTTGTCGCTGCCAGCACGGCGTTCCGGGTGCTGTGGGAAAACAATAGGTACTGCAGTAGAGACGAGTAAATGTATGAGTAGAGCAAAGTTCGCGGTTTGCGAACAACAGAGGCGTTTGTTACGCCGACATTATGTTTGAGTAGCAGTTGTAGCAGCCGCTCATTATATGTTGCAGTGATTTTATTGTAGTCGGTACTTTTTTTCTGTGATATTATGATGGGAGAAACCTTGAGCCAGTTGATGGAGCGACACCCAGTTAATGGGTTACTTGATAACCCCTTAGCAAGACTGCTTGTCCGCCTTACAGACTACTATCAGAACTTCCCTTGTGAACAGTTTATAATCTCGCAAACATACATTTTGAGATTGATGGACTGCCTATCCGTAATCACTATTGAAGACACATATGACAGCTGGGACCGACAGCATAACATGCTTTCCAGGTCTTTGTTGGTGTTCGCGGATAAATTTGAAAGATAATTACGTCATGCTCCCCAGACACCCCATCATCTATTTTGCTGTTTATAAATTCATATCACAATTGTACGCAATGTGTACCGAATTAGTACATACTTAAAAAAATAAGTACCTCAACAGATTATCAGGTACAGTCAACTGAATTATGACTTGCTGTAGAGCATCTCCCCAGCAACCCCAAGTAAAATTGTAATAATTTTACTTATGCATTTACTTAATATGTAAACAAGAGGTTGATAAAAAATTTACTCTTATTTTTACCACTGGATGTGCTAGCTATGGCTACTTAAAACGTTTATTATAAATTTCGATTATAAGCGCTTGAGAAAAATAAATGGCAAAGTGTATTTCAATCTCTTTCGATATCAAAAAATTGGTAGGGGTTGTGTAGTAAATAAATTATAGACACTATGTGATTAAGCAGAACTATTGTAATAAATATTATTTTCCTTTAGCTGTTATAACAGATATTGATTTATTTGTACGTAGGAATTACTAATACCTCAGTACGTATAATATAAAATCATAGTGATTCTAAATTTATAATTTTGTACACCTACCTTCAATTTCTATAAATTTATTTTTATCTTCATTCATTCTTTGGTTACGAGATCGCTGTTGATCACAGATTACTGATATGCTGTTGATCAAGTTTACTTTCTTTAACATGAAGCGTGGAAAAAGATTATCTGTGAGTTTGGTGGAGCAAAAGTGTGTTTTCCTTGAAAAAAGTGTACATTTTCATAATTTACCTAGTGTGCCACATTCGGGTAGCGATATTTACAAGATTATCAGCCGCAAGTTAAGTGCTCAAATGTCACCTAAGGCTTAGTACCTTTCCCTTAAAAGAAGTTGCAATAATTTTTAGTGGTGAAAGTGTAATGAGCTTTGAAATAGAATTAAGCAATGGGAAAAAATCAAACCACGGTTTTATAATGATGTCAAAAATAAATCTGGACGTCGTGCTCTAAAGAAGAGAGTACCGTCTGGAGCGTGGAGTGATTGTTTTAGAAAATATATTTGGAAAAAGACAACAAACAGATGCACATGGATTTTCTGAAAAATAATTATATTAGTGGAGATCGTGTGAAGATAAAGAAAGAAAGAAAGATTGAAAAATATTTATTTGTGACCCGCACAGGAGACACGAGAAAATAAGCATACACTTAAACAATAATAAAATAAAAACCCTGTGCGAGACCAAAAAGGCTCCTATCTCAGCATTTGCAGCGATATAAGCGAAAGTTGTCGCGAATGCAATGGCAATTTTTTTATTAATACAAAAAATAATTATATTGCTTCGGTTATAGTAACATGTGTTCTGGAAAACGTGGAATCACAATTGGTCCACAAATCAAGCAAAGTTAGAATAACGAATTCTACAAAGAAATACTCGCTTATAGGTTGAATAATGAATATCCAGTAGAAGTCCAAAAAATCTAATGAGATAATAGAATTAGAAGAAAACTCGAAAAATGAAGAATTGGTATTTGAAGAAAATTATGATTTGCTTCTTCAAAACCCAGTTATGGCAGAATTAGACCTTATTATAAATACAGAAATATTGAATAGTGAGCTGTGTGATGTGACAATCTATGAAAATGTTTACTATTTCCCTACATTTATAAAAAGTTTTAAGAAACTATTAAAAAGATTCCCCTTTGGACAAATCTAATGCTGCCTGTTTAAAAACAATTAGAGTGCTAGTGCTGTGCTACTAGCAGCAATGTCGAAAGCTATTTTAAGAATATTAAACAGCTATTACTAAATTCAAGAAGTGGACTTTTGCGAGTGGATAGTTTTATTATGATCCACACTGAGTATTTATCTGGAGAACTGAAATCAGCTCGATGTTCTTACCCTGAGATTATCCAGAAAACATGAAGTCGGTAATCTCTCATCGAATCATCGGAACCAAAACATAAAATACAGAGCATTGATGATACGGGCAAATGTTTCACAGATAATCTTTTTCCACGCTTCATGTTGAAGAAAGTAAACTTGATCAACAGCGATCTCGTAACTAAGGAATGAATGAAGATGAAAATAAAGTTATAGAAATTGAAGGTAGGTGTACAAAATTATAAATTTAGAATCACTATGATTTTATATTATACGTACTGAGGTATTAGTAATTCCTACGTACAAATAAATCAATATCTGTTATAACAGCTAAAGGAAAATAATATTTATTACAATAGTTCTGCTTAATAACATAGTGTCTATAATATAATTACTACACAACACCTACCAATTTTATGATATCGAAAGAGATTGAAATACACTTTGCTATTTATTTTTCTCAGGCGCTTATAATTGAAATTTAAAATAAACGTTTTAAGTGGTCATAGCTAGCACATCCAGTGCTAAAAATAAGAGTACAATTTTTATCAACCTCTTGTTTACATTTTAAGTAAATGTCTAAGTAAAATTATTACAATTTTACTTGGGGTTGCTGGGGAGATGCTCTACAGCAAGTCATAATTCAGTTGCCTGTACCTGTTAATCTGTTAAGGTACTTATTTTTTTAAGTATGTACTAATTCGGTACACATTGCGTACAATTGTGCTATGAATTTATAAACAGCAAAATAGGTGATGGGGTGTCTGGGGAGCATGACGTAGATAATTACCGCGGCCCTGACTCAAGCAACTGAAGGAACACGAGGGGTCAGTAAAAGTCTGAAACACTCTCCCGCTTCACCCAGAGTAGAAGAACATATTCGATGATTATCGAACCCAAAAAAAAAATGTCGATGTCGGTATGTAACACAAAAAGTATGTTGCCAATAAACAAACAGAAAAGAAATATAACATTTCTGTGATTACCCATTTCTTCACCAAGTGTTTGTTACCTTTTCAGCACAATATCATTTCTTTCACTGAATTAATTCTTAATCGTTATCTGGATCGGCATTATTTCTTTATTCATTCAGATACAGTTAAATAGTCGGTAGGCAGTGTCTGAGGTTTAATTAAGTGGCTGAGGCCAATTACCACTGATATTATAGTGGTTAGTCATTGAATGTGCCAATTGATTGGGCAATTGGTCCATAATTGACTATGTGGTGCTTGGTTCGAATTTAACTACCTATGCTTCGTGGTAGGTCTATTGTCTCTGCTAGAGAGCTATGCATACTATTGAGAAATTATGGTAAAAGGTGCGTTCTAGCAATGTATAATTTCAAACGTGGCATTTCTACCAATACTGTTTTTAAAGTTGAGTATTTGTCAAAATCGAAATTCGAATACATGTGATATCCCCCAACCTGCATTGGGCCCGCGTGGTGGATTACAGCCCATTCACAGAGAGGAGGCCTGTGCCTCAGCAGTGGGCACATTAAAAAGGCTGATGATGATGATGATTTGTCAAACTCTGCTTTAGCTTGAAAATATGGCAAAATTTGGTATAAAAGGAAGGTTTAACTTTAACTACAAATACCTGATTCATTAACCCACTCAGATATGTCTAGAAAACACACGTGAATGCGGAGATGCTGACTAATAAATGAGTACTGAAAAACAAAACATGTTGCGCCGACCATAGATAAATTGATATAAGGGCAAGATAGTGATGCTGACGAATTTTGCCGATTATAAGCCGAAGATTGACAGTGGCTATATTCACTTCTAAGATAGACCATGACAGCGAAGCCGCGCGAAAATTCAAGTTGGTTTTAAATAAAAATGCCTAGGTTTTCTAAATATATACAAAAATTGTTATTCAAGTAGGCATGAGCGTTAAAACCTACGTATGTCAAAATTACTTTTCCCAGAAGAATATACAAGGGCAAAGCCACATTTAATTATATAGGCAAGCTAGTAAAGCCCTTAAAAGCTCTAAAGCTAACACCCACGCCAAGTGTCTCGTGTTTTCTCTAAATAGAGTATAGGAGTGACATTTTAATGAAATACCAGATTACGGAGACAAAGAAACAATCAAATGTAAGAATTTCATTGTGATTTTATTTAGTTATTTGTGAGATATAAAATATTTACATTTCGCCCTGTGATTAAAATGTTTGGTACAAGTGACGAACTTTATACAAAAAATAAACACTATACAAAAAATAACATACTTGGTTTACAGATAAATAAATTTTCCCCCTTTTTTGAAAGTCAGGTAAAACACTGAAGAACTTTTTACGAGTAAGGTATGAACATAAATAAAAATACACAGAACAGATAAAAGAGGTCTCTTTTATCTGTTCTGTGTGAAAAAACATAAAGAAGCGAACTAAAAAGACCTAAACAAGAAGAAAATCATTATGTGCAGCGTGCAGTCGGAATAAACATATTTACGAGCTCGCTGACCAAAACCAGATGTATCCTCCGACTGCACAGCATGATTTTCTTCTTGTTTACGTCTTTTTAGTTCGCTTCATAAGCAGTTGGGATTTTTGCATTATTGAATTAATTTTTATTATTTATAACTTTTAAGATAACATTTTTTTAAATTATGTACACTTAAAACATATAAGGGTTAAATGTTTTTGAAATCACCTCTTAAAACCTAATTAAAACATTAAGAAAAATTGGGACCCCACAATATAACGCATCTTTTTCTATTTTACAATTTAATGTAGCCAGTGACACTCGCAAGGTTAAGACGAATCGATTGAAGTAACAATCATCAAAATCGGCCAACGCGTTTGGTTTCTAGAATGCCACCTGGGAACAAACATACATACATACACTGATAAACACATTACCCTCCTTCGGCAGCCGGATAAAAAGAGACCTACACACTCACTCACACTCTCATACACACACATACGCACGTGCCCACACACACACTAACACACGCACGCGCGCGCTGTCACACATAATTGTATTGGACTTTTATTAATATGTTCTAAATTCTGTTTATAATTATGTAATAGTTTAAGCAATACTATTTGTCCTACGTTTAGGAAATGAGGGTTGATAGTCCTTAATACAGGCTAATAAGTAACCTATCTACACATCAGATCGCTGAGCACGCCACAATTGCGGCGGTGTCCTCATCTTTCGCCTGACGCAGGTCCTCACAGAACACGGCTGTTACAGAAGGTTCCTTTTCAGAATAAGGCGGGCGGAAACGCCCGGGTGACACCATTGTGTGGACCACTCGAAGAACACGGTATAGCTTACGGTGGAGGTCTGCCACGCTTGGGTGGAGCACCGCTGTGTCCTCGTGGAGGCGATCCGCGGTGGCAACATCTTATGTCCGGCCCTGGTCCAGGCCATGATACGCAGCGAGAGGGCATGGGAAGCTGTCTCCTCCTTCTGCGAAGCAGTAATGCTCGCAAAGGAGGAGACGGAACGCGTGAGGGAGCCCCTAGCCACCGCAGGAGACGCCCCGGGCCCCGGCAGTCGCAACCCGTTTTCCGGCCACCGCAGGCGGCTGCGTCCGCAAGGACGGCAAGTAATGGGTAGGTAGTGTTCCACGCGCGCCTCTAAGAGATGTCAGCAAAAGTGACGAGGCCCGCTACGGCCGATGCCTGTCTGATTCGCGGATAAATTTGAAAGTGAGTAACCGCGGCCCTGGCACACGCAACTGAAGGAACACGGGTGGGTTTTAGTCAGTAAAAGTCTGACACGCCCTCCCGCTTCACCCAGAGCGGGAGAAGTCATTGGATGATGCCCAAAACAAAAAAATGAAAAAAAGAGCCACTCAGAGAAGGAGAAAATGGTGAGGCCTGGAATCAAAAATTTTAAGACAGGTGACATCCAACAACTCGCACTGGGCCCTCGAGGTGTATTATTTCCTTAAAATATGCAGTGATGTTTTCAGAGACTGTTTCTCAAAACAGTGAAGGACAAACTCGTGAGAAAACCAGCATAGCCTAAAATAAAAAAAAAATAAGACAGGTGACATCCACCAACCCGCACTGGGCCCTCGAGGTATATTACTGCCCACTCCTTCTATCAGAGAGAAGACTTGCATTCTAGCAGTGGGCTGATAATATGCAGTTGTCTGTAGCTACCAAAACAAAACAAAATAACTATACGTATAAAATGACTTATAAAATATACTTACGAGTACGAGTCCACATTAATTAAAGATGTGCTCATTTAAAAAGCCAATAACGTTCACTTTACATATCAACGAACTCAGGTTTTGTTGACAGCCGGACAATCTGTTATTCGATACCATTGGACATCGAATAACAGAGTTTTTAAAAATAAATAAATGTATCATTTGGTTTATATGCTTATTATATCAAACGAACGTTTTTGTTGCCGAAAATGAATGGGATTAAGTGATATAAATAACAGCATACTGTATTTTCTTAGATGTCGTAATTTTTTGGAAAAAAAAAATATGGTACATTAAACCATTTTCTAAATAGATAGATAGATCTAAGAAAATGTTGATTTTCGTTTGTATAAAATAGGGTAATTAATTTGTAAAGTATTGTCTAACACGCACAAAACACGACAATCGCACCAAAACCGCCGGGCGTATTTTAATAAAATTGTCAGCATCTCAAAGACAATTTACAGTATCTACTTTCTGATCTAAGGCTTTTTTTAAGTCTAGAGTCGAAGAATAAGGAAAGTACAAAAACTACAAAATTATGGGACGCGCGGGTGCGAAACGAGCGCGCGTTTTCTTCCCTCAAGGTCGTTGGCGACTGTCGTCGTCTTAAGTGACTATTTAACTATCTGGTCGATCGACTCGCTTGAAAGAAGAGGAATAATACAAAATATATTATCTGCAGTTAAGTTGCTAAGCTTAACAAAATAACAGTTAGTTACTTGCTGCTTAAGGCTAAACACGTACACAAATACTTACAAAAGGTAGCATTTAAAAGTGAATAGAAAACTAAGAATTGCAAAGTTGTTTGCTTGAGAATGCAATTACTTTTAAATACTGTCTCGTTATGTTAACTATCTCTTGAAATAAAATGTAAATGGTAGTAGAATCTATTTATTACAGTATCAAGAACTTTACTATCATTTACATTGTTTTTGAGATTATTTGGAGCTGAAATTAGTGTCTGAACTAGTGATAAAAAGAGTTTTGGTGACTTGGTTTGTGGACTTAACATTTATAGCACCCATATTTAAAAACTGACACGGAATTACTAGGTGCTTATTTTATTTCATGGTAACATGTAAACCCTATGTGAATCCTGGACATAGTCATGACATCATCATCACCTCATCATCATTTCAGTAAAAAGACGTCCACTGCTGGACATAAGCTTAGCTCTTTACCTCAAGGACCGGTTTCAGTTTATCTGCGATTCCCACACGAAATCTCTTAGATCATCAGAAAACTTGCGACTTAAAATGCCTATGCATTCCACTACATTCTTGGATAAATCATTTACTGTCCAGGCTGCTCGTTTGTGGAATGCATTGCCTGACCCAATAAAACGTGCTCAGTCGTTGCCTGTCTTTAAAAAACTTATAAAGGAACATTACCTGACTCTGTGATCCTGTCTTTGTTTAAACTATATTGTTTTCTTGTTTGTTTATTTAGTTGAATGTATGTATTTATGTATCTATTTAGTAGTTTGTTTTTAGTACCTAATTGTACTTAGTACCTAATACTTGTAGGATTTTAAATTGGCACCAAGTGCAACCCCATATCGTGTCCAGGCTATCTCTATCCATTCAAGGTTGCCTGGAAGAGATCGCAGAGCGCGATAAGGCCGCCTGTTGTATATTTGTTTTAATTTTAATGTTTATTTTTGTATTGTCTTATCTTGGTGTACAATAAAGTATATATAAATAAATAAATAAATAAACCTACCCCAAGCATCGCCACACTGATCGGTCGTGTGCGTCTCGCATCCACAGGATTCCCGTAGTCTTGAAGCAGGGCCTCTGTTATAGGTTCGATTTTATCACGGTTTTCGCTCCCAAACTGTGATAAAAATGTGTGTGTCTAACGCCTGTCACAGTAGGCTGTGCTTGCCTGCCAGGTCGTCGCTCCACCTAGGGACATATCCAGTTATGGCATAACTGTTCGAAACTTTTTTACTGTATAACCTAACTATGGACAGCGTTGGTACCTGTGAAACAATGATTCTCTTTGTCTGTGCTCACCATCGATTTACCTGTAAAATTGTTTTGTATTTATAAGATGTATAATTTTCTGTAATAAACTATTATGCAAAACTGTTCATTACAGTTACATAAAAAATTGACACAATCTGTACTTGATGGTCTCAAATACCGTTTATCAAACTTAAATTATCAAAATGACGTGATGTTCAATTTCTATGTGGTTAGTTAAATACAGCCATGGTGTGACATTCCACATTATGCATCATAAATCAAAAGTGCCACAACTCCTGCAATGTAGCAGTAACATACGGCATTCAGACACCTAAAGAAACTCTTATTCGTGTCATTCAGGCGACAGTAGAGGGGGCAATTATAATAACGCTGTAAAATATGTCGTAATCGTCGCGCGAGATTTGGCTCGCTGCCATGGATGGCAAGATATTTTTATTACACCTTTTAATGTTAGATTTTAGTGATAAAGATGGTATTTCTTAGTTATTAGGAGATGTAAAGTAGTGAGAAAAAGTTTCCGTTTTATTTGGAGTAAGAGTCACTTCTTCTGCTTATGGCCCTATTCCCAATTTGATTGAGGTAGGATTCCTCTTCTTCTTTTGCGTCTTCGCCAGAATTTTGAAGAGTAAGAGTAATGTAAATATTAATTTATTTGCTTTTGCATATGTTATTTTTTGTAACTTTATGTGTCTTAAGAATGGATTAGCTCAATAAGTACACTACACATATCAATTATTACATATTGATTGATACAGCTTGACTTGACTAGAATATTGATTGATGGATACTAAAGTCAATCTTCGAAATAATGACTTTTGTAGACCCTGTTTCTGGGACGAAAGTGTTCGTAAATTAAATAAGTCAAATTGCCAGATGAGCGTTAACTGCTGTGAATTTGTAACAGTCAACCACATAACTTGCCTTTAATTGGAGTGACGTGAAGAAACTGGAAACTGACTTACGTCTTGCTTTGTCATTACATTTCGTAGATCCAGATACATTATGTTTCTTCAATTAAGTATTTTAATATGATCTATAAATATATTAACATATATACAATAGAATATTCTAAAAAATACAAGCCTATATACAAATACAAAAGGGGGAGGGAAAAGGGCTCATTGTGCATTGAAAAATTCGTCCATATCGGTGTCAGTGGGCAACGTGCCCAGAATGCTGGCAGCATTGCCACGTTGGATGGCAATGCTGATACTCTGGCCGAAGAAAAGGCCAGAGAATGATAATAATGTTTCTTAGTTTTAGTACTTAATACTTGCTTCTGCTTTTATTTGAGTCTAAATATTGTCTTATCTAAACAAAAAAGTAACAATAATACTATGAGCACTTTGGCATGGCAAAACGTCATTGCCATTACAGAATATTATTATAGTGTTTGTTTCTTGGCAAAACTCCATGCTTGCAGGCAAATGCATGAAGACGAACTTAAGACAAGGCATTAAGTCCGCCTTTGTACCTTTTTGTGCATGAAGTCTAAATAAATAAATAAATAATTACCGGTATAAAGGATGAAATTTATTATTTTCAGAAAAATCAAAAGATGCCGATTTGAATAATGCTGCAACAGTTGCGATAAACTTTTTTGCTGATTCATAGTTCTAATTTGTTTGCAGGCTGAGGGAATAGACCTAAAAAGTGTAAAAATGAAAAAAAAAAACACCAAAAACCGACACCTTTTTGCAGTGATTTTTGAGGCACTTTCCGATCACATAGGGAACTAAAACTTTTTCAATCGATTCACCTTGTCGTCAATTTTTGAGAATATGTAAAAATAATTGCAATTTAAACATTTTAATTGATTTATATATGATGAAAAAGATTGTAATGAAAAAAAACTTTTTTGCAAAAAAATACTACCGACTTCCAAATGAAAAACTACAAAGTGAAAAATAACTTAACTTTTGGAAGTCGGTGTCTTACGTAGGTACCATTTTTTTGCGATATGGACACCGACTTCCAAAAGTTAAGTTATTTTTCACTTTGTAGTTTTTCATTTGGAAGTCGGTAGTATTTTTTTGCAAAAAAGTTTTTTTATTTTTCCCTTTTTAGTTTTACCTACCTAATAGCAAGTTGTTTATTAAGGTCCCTATAACTCCAGAATAGATTAACCGAATAATATGAAACTTGAACATAACCAGTGAAATGAGAGATCTGTGTACCCCTTTAGAGCGTACCGGCGTGATGTTATGTTATGAAATGGTATAAACAACAAACAGACATGCGATTGCAGCAATCCCGAGAGTTTTGCCGTTAGTTAATGAAGAGCTCTGTTATGTATCGCCGAAGTGCTTCATCAGAACTTCACCAAATTAAAATGGGACCAATTTCGAAACATACTCTTTCAAACAAAAAAAGAATTTTCAAAATCGGTCCACAATTGACAGAGATATCGATGAACATACACAAAAAAAAAAAAAAAAAAAAAACAAACATAAAGTCGAACATAGAACCTCCTCCTTTTTTTGTAAGTCGGTTAAAAACATAAAGAGGGTTATTTCTTGGAGCCTTACCCTCAACAGTCATCTCTTGACGTCAAAGGCCTCGCTGTTTGACTTATTGAGTCATAGCTGTTCTCCACACTCCTTGCTGCCAACTCTACAACCTACCTGCCTGATTGACTTTTTTTTTTTTTATTTTAGCGTGGAGAAATGCTCATGCATACTGCGCTACCACGGGGAGATAGCGCAGTTAGTTATGTGAGACTCTGACCCACTAAAACTCCACGGTGTCCTCCTGTGCCGCTTATGGCGGGAACACGGGAACGTGTGAGCATACATCCGCGAACCCGCCGCGGCTGTCCGTCTCCGGACCCTCCTCTGGGGTTTACCCCCATCACTGGCGCACCAGAACACACAGTACGCCGTGACCACCTCGGGGACCAAACCAGCACATGGGTACCAGACGACCCCGTGTATGGCACCCTTGGTCTCCTTGTGACGGGTCAGGACAGTGGCCCCGCCACCTACCACTTTTCGGCTGCAGGGGATAGGGAGAGCGGCCAGCGCTATACCGACACTCCTTCTCCCCTGCGGCCCCACCGCCACCGCCATCAGACGGTGGCGACCCCGTGCAGGCCGCGGAGGGTAGGGCGAGCGGCGCACCGTAATACCGGCACTCCTCTCCCGCCCCGGCCTCCGACCCTCAGCCGCGATGCCTTCCATACCACATCGCGGCCCGCCTCAGTTGCGATGTCGCCTAGGCAACACCGCAACCTACATGTTGGCCGCTACGTCGTCGGCTTATCGGCAAAAGCCCTGACGAGCGGCCCCTCCTCGGGTTCCTCTTGGCTTCACCGTGGTTGTCCAAGCCACGGCTACTGCGCCCCCCCCGCATTGTCGAGGCGGGGGGGCCGCCTCGACAATGCGGGAACCCACCGGGGGGGACCTGCCTGATTGCCTGCTTTGACCATCAACCCGTGATCCTGCTCACTTGCCTACCTGCCCGATTGCCTGCCTTGACTATCTACCCGTGGTCCTGCTCACCTATCTATCAGCCCGATTGCTTGCTTGACCGTCGTGGTGCCTGATCATCCACCTACATCGAGCATTCCACGTCTTCCTGCTGGACCTGCTCCTGGTTAGCTGTCCACGACGTGCGAAGCCGGTCCATAGTTCTACACTCTATATCCTTTTTAATTTTCATAGCTTTAATTTAATTTTAACCTTTTTATCTTAATTTTATTAACGTGGCTTACGTATAGCTCTCCGGCGCTTTTGCGTGGTAATCAGCGTGCTGCATGCAGGATAGTACAAGCGAAAATCCATACAAAAGGGAGACGCTGAGGACAGAGCCGGAGGCGCACGAAGAAAACCAAAGACGTACGAGCGCGCGTGACTAGACATATACAGTACCTACGCTAGCAGCCGCTATTATGTGTTACACTGAGCATCAGCTGTGTTGTTGTTATTTCAGTTTCGTCATATTTTATGATCAATGTGGCGACGCTTGGGGGAGGCCTATGTCTGTTGTATTCTTGATTTAAAGACCCCTAGGTTGTAGCTATCGGGATACACAGACTCCGGCACGGAATGTCACTCCTTACACGTACGCGCAATTAAAATGGCAATTAAAATAGTGATATGTCCACCATGCACCGATAGAATTAATAATGCATCTTTAAAAACCGGCCAAGTGCGAGTCGGACTCGCGCACGGAGGGTTCCGTACTTGGTAAATTGCGGTTTACGATTTATGACGTATAAAAAAAAACTACTTACTAGATCTCGTTCAAACCAATTTTCGGTGGTAGTTTATATGGTAATGTACATCATATATTTTTTTTAGTTTTATCATTCTCTTATTTTAGAAGTTACAGGGGGGGGGGACACATATTTTACCATTTTGGAAGTCTCTCGCGCGAACTTTTCAGTTTAGAAAAACACGATATTAGAAACCTCAATATCATTTTTGAAGATCTATTCATAGATACCCCACACGTACGGGTTTGACGGAAAAAAAAATAGTTTCAGTTTCAAGTACCCCCAAAATTTATTGTTTTTTTTTCTATTTTTGAGTGAAAATCTTAATGCGGTTCACAGAATACATCTACTTACCACGTTTCAACAGCATAGTTCTTATAGTTTCGGAAAAAAGTGGCTGTGACATACGGACAGACAGACAGACAGACAGACAGACAGACATGAAAGAAAGAATGAAAGAAAGAAAAATATTTATTTGTGACCCGCACAGGAGACACGAGAAAATAAGCATACACTTAAACAATAATAAAATAAAAACCCTGTGCGAGACCAAAAAGGCTCCTATCTCAGCATGTGCAGCGATATCCAAAAAAGGTAATAACGCTGCGCTGATATTCTGATAGGGCCTGTTGGGCTGTTGATGCCACGGACACACTTACGGAAACAGGACTTATATAATAAAATAAAATAAAAGAATATATAAATAACAAACAAAATAGAATAAAACACTGAAGGTGGGTCAAAGTAAGTGTAAGTATAATACAAATATGTAAACACGATGCTCAATGATCATTTGTCGAAACCATAGACAAACGACAGAGCGCGCGGACCAAAGAGTGGTTTATTAAAAATACGGAAAGAATCTATGGTCGGCTGTCAAAGAAAAATATTATGTAAGTAAGTTATGTTATGATATAGTGTAAATGAATAAGTGTAAATAAACCTGGCGAAAAGAATTGCTAATTGGATAAATCAGAGTGGTGTGGATTTAATATGTGTGGTGTGGTGTTCGCACATGACGAATCTATAAGGGTTCCGTTTTTTGCCATTTGGCGACGGAACCCTAAAAAAAGTATGTATGGGTGGGCTTACATAATAGATACAGAATATAACAGTGAAAATAACAATTCTGTAACGCAGGATTAATTCAATTTACGCCCAGTAATTGACTTATTCATGAGAATTAACACGTCCCAAAAAAAAAAATATCTTAAACTGGTCTCGGTCTATAGTATTATCTCTAAACACTTTGTTATTATAAAAGATAACATCACGACGGTATTCCCCGAGAGGATAAACAGAGGTAAACTTATAGTGCACCCAAATTTCACTAGCTATGTTTAAGCTCCACGCAATAGGAGGCGATTTTTAATAAATAAATATTGATCTTTTTATGACGTTCTATTTTTGTATTACGTTAAGATATGATACATTACTGACCTTTTTATAACAATTTGTTTATTTAATTTTAAAAAGAAAAGGTATCTTTGACATTTTATTTTTATTATTGTTTTATAATTTGATCATTATATTTTTTACCTTTTGTTTTTATTAGTGTATTATTAATTATTTTAAATGAAATGTGGATTATTATTGTTTTGAATTTGTATTTTAATATGTGACTTATTTTTTTGTTTAAATCTTTTTTATTATCTTTACGTGTATTTTTAAATAACGTTGATTATGTTTTAATGAACATTACAATTAACATTAAGTAGGTACACTTAACGTTATTTAAAAAAAAATGTCTACACAATTTATGTTGTTCCAAAATAAGTAACTTAATAATTGCCATCAGCCGGTCACAAATCTAGACTACAGGCTGCTATTGACAAAGTCCAGATGGCAAAACACAATAACACTTTACCCGACCTGGGAACCGAACTCAGGACCTCATGCTCAACCGTGGCGTTTGTGTCCACTAGACCAAAGAAGCAGTATTTAGTTCGAGGAGTAACTTTGTATATAATTTATCTTAATTCTAAATATTTAATTGGTTGACCTTATACGCATTAACTACAGTGCTGATACGCTGAATTAATTCAATTTACGCCTTTTAAATAACAAAGGTCTTAAACTGATTTCGGCCTATAATATTGCCTCTAAACGCTTTATTATTATATAAAATGATTATAATAGTGGTTTTATTATCATCTTTAAACCATTAGCCTCCCGCGTTAATTAAAATTAGGCTCCAGGGAGTCTTAAGATAACGCTGAGATGGGACCGCGAGATAAGTACTCTTCGAGATATTAAGGTTCTTAGAAGTCGGTTTGGTATGATTTTAATACTAATTATTAATTTCATTACGATAATTTTAATAAATTAGAATCTTATCTAACGTTTCGCGCAGTACTATAATGGAAAATTTAAACAAAACAGTGATCGGACAAAATTTGATAATTTTCACGCCTTAAGAAATTTTGGCAGCCTAAACAAAATACTTTCATAAAATACTTATTTAAAACCTATTCTGAATTCGCATGACAATTTGAAGCCATAAGAATTTTCTGCCAGCCTATATATATTAAAGGTTCGTTACCTTATGCGACCTTAGGTGTCATAGTAGCTACTTAGGGGGTATTACACTATCGTATTATTTAAAGAATCATATATAAAAGGTTTCACAATATTTATTTGTAAAACAAAGGTGTAAATATGTACATAATTAAAAACTTAACAAAAGTAAATTATACTAAACCTAACTAATAAATAAATAAAAATAAATAAATAAATTTATTTGTACCAAAAATTTACAGATAAATTTATTTATTTATTTTTATTTATTTACTAGTTAGGTTTAGTATAATTTACTTTTGTTAAGTTTTTAATTATGTACATATTAACACCTTTGTTTTACAAATAAATATTGTGAAACTTTTTATATATGATCCTTTAAATAATACGATAGTGTAATACCCCCTAAGTAACTACTTACACTATATACAAAATAATGGTACACTTAGGCGTCAAAGTACTCCTCCACCTCGCTGTTATCCGAGAACGTGCCCAGAAGACTAGCAGCATTCGCACGTTGAATGGCAATGCTGATCGAGGTCCTCAAGCGGCGCAAATACTGTAACCTAATTGGTAATTACAGTTTTGAGCCATTAGGGGTCGAAACACTTGGGTCATGGGGCCCGAATGCACGGCTCCTTTTATAGGAGATCTCAATTTCAATTTCTCATTTTTTTATTGCGTACCATAATGTATATACATAGTTGGTAGGAAAATAATTATATAAGTCACAATTATGGACCCTGTCGGGCACAACATATATAAAGTAGGAGAGAGGAGGACGGACACTGAGTGTTTAATGTGATAAATTAATTGTATTATTGGTAAGTTTAGGTATTAGTAAGTTATAGGTACTGTTTTATTAATATAGAATTTAAGTTAAGAATTATAATTATTGTTTTATTAATTATATACTCCGTATTATTTATATATTTAGAAACATTGTACAAAACATTAATTTTTTAATTACAATTAATATTAGTTTTATTTAATCATTATTATTTATTTTATTTAATAATCAACATTTTTATTTATTACGTAATTAATATGTATTTTCATAAGGTAATTTATTTATTTATTGGATAGGTACTCCATGATTATTTAAAAAAAAAAAATGATAATATATATTGCATATATGGGTCGGCAGGCGTCTTTAATAGTGAATATTTACGAGTATAGGTACAAATAGATAGTTATAAGTTCCTTATAATTTATCATTTAGGTATTCGTTTATGCTATAGTAGCATTTGCTTACGAGGAAGAGCTTTAATTTATTGATAAAGATATTATATGTGTTTGAATTCTTTATTATTTCGGGTAACTTATTATAGATTTTGATGGACATGACAAAGGTACCACTGGAATGCATGTTTAGTCGCGATTGTGGTAAGTTTAGTCTATTTTTATGTCTTAAATTAATTTTATTTTGTATGTCCTCTCTTTTTGTAAAGAATTCTGAGTACATACGCACAAACTTACAAACTTCAAATATATAAAGACAGGGTAAGGATAAAATCTTTAGTTCCTGAAAGTGGGGTTTACAGCTATCGGTGACTTCAATATTTACTAAGATTCTTATTAGTTTTTTTTGTAGGGTAAATAGCGTGGGTGCATCAGTGCTGTTGCCCCATAAGATGACACCGTATTTGAGCCATGCGTAGGCGTACGCGTAGTACGTTACTAGTGCAGTTTTCCGACTGATCGACACTGTGCGTGACCAAAGGGTTGGCTCGTTCTTTGCGCAAAGAATCAGCATTGCTATTCAACATTACACTGCTGCTAGTCTTCTGGACACGTTCCCGGATCCTATCTAAAATATCAAATGTATTTTTTTTTCCAAAGCAGTGTGTTTCATTATGTTAATATTACACTATCACAGAAATATGACTCAGAGATCTATTATCCTATTATGATAGTTTAATACCCCCCTGAAAGCATTCGCGTATTAGGTTACACAAGTAAGTTAAAGTTGCTTATAAGAAAATATTTGAAACATAACAGGTTAACACCTTAATTTTAGTTCTAGCCATTCCTTAGTGTTCTGTTGAGACAAGTAGACGAGCAAAAAAATAAAAAGAGGTCAGGATTTTGTATTTCTAACCGTCCGGTGCTGTCCAGAACACAAAATGGCTTATATATAGCTCGTTGGCGCTTTGGCTCTGGTGACATTTAAATGCCACCTAGAGAGTACAAAACTAAGCGAAAAGAGATCTACGAAATCCCAAAAATAACAAAAAGATGT
Source organism: Orthosia gothica (assembly GCA_949775005.1). Taxonomy (NCBI): domain Eukaryota; kingdom Metazoa; phylum Arthropoda; class Insecta; order Lepidoptera; family Noctuidae; genus Orthosia; species Orthosia gothica. The sequence goes on along the minus strand of OX459062.1, from coordinate 10,571,868 downwards.
TTGGTATCTATTGTACGAAAAATAACACAGCAGAATAAACATCTACACCAAACAAATAAGATACAAAACTTCTATTATTAGGAAAACATTATATTCCAACAACGTTTTTTTATTTTCATAGAAATTCGATTCTACGAAACAGAACCCATTTTCTTAATCATATTTCCTTTGCTAAACAAACCTAAACTACCAAATCCTGAATAAAATTTAGCCTCATTCCGTTTGGGGTATTAACAGGCAAAATATGGTTTCATCTAAACGTTTGGGATCTATTTCGGATAAGCCTTACGGTTAATGGAATGCTGGCTACAAACCAACTACTACGCAGAAGTAAAGTATCGCATTTACAAAAACGAGAGTTTTGTTCATTTTGTATTATGTAGGATATAAAGGATTTTTACATCTATCATGCTCGGTAAGTAGGTTCTTATTACCTCCAAATGGGGCTTGTAGGTGACTAATTAGCACTCTAGGGTAATAATGTAGCTAGAAAAGCCCAAGGGCGGTAAGTAATTTAAAAAAAAACACTTCTTTCTTTCAAAAAGTTCGCGTACATCTTACCATCATACTGGCAATAGATATCATGCATTCAGCCCAATGACCAAAGAGGTCGCTTTGCTATTCAGCCTTGTCTTCGTGTGAGTATAATAGTCATCAATTTTAAATATCGAACGGCGAAGCCCAATTTCATTCTTGCAAAAAATTGTACATTGTTCACCGAGAGGAGAAAGTGACCGATTACCGTCGAGGGTGTCGTTTGAAGCCCGAGCCGTAGGCGAGGGCTTTAAAACACCCGAGATCGGGAATCGCACTTTCTCTCGAGTGATACATAGTGCTTTATACTACACCTACGAGGGAAATAAAAAACTAAATCTTTACTCATTGAAATTTATATTGAAATTGTTGCAGTTAGTGACCAATGGCGTCTGCAATTTTCACATGTTCTTTTTTCAAATTGTTTGACACCATCCAACACACAGCTAGTGGCCAGTGTCATTTTGCGAACTTGGAGATAAAAACTCACTGTAAAAACTTTTTGGCTTTTGATATTTAGGTTACCAGCGCATAGTCTTACCCAAAATTAAAAAAGAAAAACCACGTAAGAAATGGATTTTCATACACTTTTCTCTGCCGCTCAGATGCGTTTTCTCGCCGCATATTTGTTCGATATGCAATGACGTACTTTCTACCGTAAATTTGATAAAGTATCAAGGTACTTTCCGAGCAGGTGTAGTATAAAATAATTTTTAAAATGTTTTATTCTTGTAATGCCGGTTTTTTCTACTTACCTCACAATCGAGATGTAAAGCAGAATAGTTAGCTCGGGTGTAAGAACCAATTGCACCCTCGAACTATAGGCGCCCTCGCTGCGCTCGTGCGCCTAGATATCTCGGGCTGCAATTGATGCCTTACAGCCCTTGGCTACTAATCTACTATTAACACCATCTTTATTGTCATAGAGCCGTCAACTAAGGACATTATAGACATCCCCAATCACATACAATTGTAATCAAATATTAGCTACTTTCAACGACCTTGTAAAGATCGTCACTGTACCTTGTCTGAGCGTCCTCAGTTCCTTCTTTACTTTTTTACGGTTCCAATGATTCCAACCAAGAAAACGGGTATCAATTCCATGATTTTTTATGGTCAGCCCGTTGTCACACCAGCATACTTTAACACAAAACATAGACCTTATTGGGGATAATCTAATTAAAAGGAGTGTGTAATTATCGTTTCTGGTGGCATTCTGTAGTTTCTGCACTTTTAACATAAAGTTTTGAGCCTTATTGGGAAAAAAATCTTCTTAAGATTCTTGTGAAGTTAAAATTTTACACTTTCGACATTTTTAGCATAGACAGTAGAGATAACATTGTCGGGATGTATGTATATTCCGATAATGATCTCCTTACCATGAGCCATATTTACAAATTGAAGCAACAATAAAACGCGGTACGCTTCACATTGGTTTAGCTATATGTTGTAGGCATGTTGTGTTATCGGCAAAGTCGCAAAATTACTAGGTAATATTTCTTAGTAACATTTTTGTGTTTTATTTATTAATGTTCGCGATAGATAGGTGTAGCTTTATGTTGCAGACATGTTGTGAAATCTGTTATGAGGTAAAATGACTCGTTAAGCTGTTTTTTATGTTTATGTTCATTGTGAATGTAAAGACGAGCTTATGCAAATTTTTGTTGCAACATGGAAACGGTCTACTGATGGATTTGATTTAAATAAATGCGAACTTGTAACTAGCAAACGAGCAAAGGAATTTCAACCTGTCAGCATGGCGTGAATAATGTGCCAGGGTTTTCAGGAAAGGACACGTCATTAGCTTGAAAATGTTGGATAAGATCAGCAGCACATTTTGCAAAATATTGCAACGTATGTTATTTCTGAGTTCACAGTGCAAATTGCGAGTCTTTTCCCGTATTGTAAGAATAATCGCATTCTAATTGCAGTCTCAACTTGTTAAAACTAAGTACCTCAAATTTCCATGCATATTGAAAAAGTTAACATTCATTGTCACTGAGATGAGATTGCGATTAAATTTTCAACCTTTTTAATAACGGTCGTTGAATTCTGTCAGTTTTGGGTGTTGTAATAAAATATACTTGAACTTGTAACTATTTAGAATCATCCGAATTTTCCCAAACCAACACTTCTCAAGCAACATAATACTCATATGAATTCAAACATTGTTTATTTAAACAATCGAGTACTAATGAACGAGCGTACGCTAAAGCTCTGCTTACCCCTGTTTACCCTTTAGTTATGTACTGCGAGTGTAAATTATCCTGTTTGTTAAATTACTCTTCATTAGTCCCGCTGAAATTTGGTATTAACACAATGCATGGACCAATTAATTTCGCAGTAATTGATGTAAAATTAAATAATAATTGTGTGTAATTTTATGTTCATTTAATTTTGTGAGGACGTTGATTGTTATTATGAAGAGAGCTCTTTAAATATCGTAGGTACATAAATAAGTAGGTAAGTGGTTTTTATTTCCTTTCGTGTCTTGGTGGCCCAGGGGCTACGACCTCCCCTCTTGCGCTTGAGATCGTGGTTTCAAATTCGGACAAGTGACTTTGAAATGTGACTTGTGAAATAGTGGAATTCCCTGCCGGAGTCTTTGTTTCCTTATAGCTACAACCTAGCGTTCTTTAATTCACGAGTGAATAGGTTACTTCTAGGCAAGCGTGCATCACCGTCGACCACATCATTGTTTACCATCAGGCGAGATAGTGGTCAAACGCGAGCCTATCGTTAAAAATAAAAATACTCTAAGCTCTTCTTGCACAAAGCTGACTAAAAGAAAAACATGTAGCGGAAACTATAACATTTATATAAATTTGAAATCGCCAACCTATTAATGCTCGTGCCTTCTCTGTGTGAGAAGAGATCTTTGCCCTGCAGTGGGACAGTAACTGGCTGGTATATATTTTTTGATAAGGCGAAAAACAAACCTAATAACCAATAAGTACATTATTGGTACCACATACCCAAACAAGCTTTGGACTGGAATCCCCAAGAGAAAAGAAAGCGTGGCCGTCCTCGTCAAACCTGGCGTCGTCGCACCGTTTTGCCAGAAGCGGCGAGCATCGAAATGACGTGAAGCGAGGTGAAGCGTGAAGCTCAAGACCGATTGCGATGGAGGATTATTAAACACTAGCTGACCCCCACGGCTTCGCTCCCGACAAAATTATAGCCTATGTTACTCGGGAATAATGTAGCTTTCTATAAGTGAAAGAATTTTTGAAATCTGTCCAGTAGTTTCGGAGCCTATTCAGTACAAACAAACAAATAAAAAAATATTTCCTCTTTATAATATTGGTATAGATATATTTAACTTTACCTAACCACAGAGTACATACCTAACTAAACCTAACATTCAAAATGGAATTGCTTTTTCTTTTAATTTAAATATTTCTACTGAACACAAGTTTTTCTAGACGTTTTATTCATCAAACAAGAAAATGAAAAGAAGATTATGTTATTATGTGCTTTTCTTCTTAGTTATAAGTAGTTTCTACTGTAGAACTGGGCATCCGATTTCTTTGAGTGTTTAAGAAGTTAATGGTTAATCGATCTATATAAAAATTGAGTTTTATTCGTATAACATAGTGTAATTAATTTGTAAAGTAGTGTCTAACACGGACTAAAAAAACGACAATCGCACCAAAACCGCTGGGCGTATTTTAATGAAATTTTCACCATCTCAAAGACAATTTTACTATCTACATTTTGATCTAAGGCTTTTTTTAAGTCATAGAATAATAAGGAAAGTACATAAGTAGCCTCATCAGAATATGAGCGCAGAGTTTTTTTTTTTTAATATCGTTGCACATGCTGAGATAGGAGCCTTTTTGGTCTCGCAGGGGATTATTTATTATTTGTGCTTATGTTGTCTCCTGTGCGGGTCACAAATGAATATTTTTCTTTCTTTTCTTTCTATAAAACTACCGAATTTTGGGTCCAGTGGTAACTGCCCCGACTTACGTGTCGTAGCTCGTGGATCCGAAACCAGGAAGGCGATTTACTTGTGTGTGTAAAATATTTCATCACTATTGCTCTAAAAACGGTGAAGGAAAACATCTTGCGGTAACCGGCATGTCCTAGAAACAAAAAATCGAATACATTTGACATCCACCAATCCGCACTGGTACCTCCCTACCCGCGTAGTGGATAAAGGCCCTTTCCCTCTCTCACAGAGAAAGGGCCTGTGCCCCAGCAGTGGGAAGATTAAAAGGATGACGATGATGAAAAAGAAGAGTACATGATTCTTTTTAGGAATAATTTCGTATTCCTACGTTACGTTTAAATTAAATGCTTATCATGTGTCAAGTTCGATCCTTGAGAGGTACACCTGCCACAGTTCTTAAGAAGAAATATGTAGGCATCTGATAAATAAAAAAATTACTTATAATTCCGTCAAGCCTGCGTATGTACAAGTAAGAATTATTTATGCACGAGTAATTCTGCCAAGAGTGTCTACTTCACGTAATAAGATTTCTTACACGTACGTTCTAATTAGCATTTCTAGCTTATTAATTATGTATCATATTCTACTTATTCATTATCACAGACGACACAGGTGAGTTAAAAGAAATGTGCTTAATTATTTTACATTAGGTACCTACATCCAAATACTGACAAGCAACGGGCTGGCTACACCACTGTAAATATTTTCCTTATTGTTCTAAACGAAGATACGGTAGGTATGGCACTCGGGAAGGAATTAAGAAAATCCTCATTGGGCATACTACTTGTTTCTAGAATTATTTACAGGCCCTGTATCTTATTCGTGTGGGTAATATATGGCATAATAACAGATAGTATAATATCACTTGAAATAGCGTTCAAATGATATAATTTTCTTATGCTATAAAAACAAATAACCTAATTTCATATGATCTAATGTTATTTTTCATATAACCTTAATTTGCTCCCGTTCTTCGCGTATCCGGTTTTAATTTATACTCTAAGGGTAGCAGCCGAAAGACTACGTGAAATCAGAGTGCCCCGATTCGGTTTTGGAACAGATCAATTTATTTCTAAATTATATTAAACGTTACTTATAGATTTTGATTATCATAGTAACTGAATATTATACTTATTGAATATTATTTCAAATGTGCATTATAGAAATGTTCAATATATCATATAAAATTAGGTGAAATTAAGTTATATCAATAATTAATTAAATCATTTGATTGTTATATTTAAAAAAGTTCTGTCTGTATGTGTCTGGTAAATTAAATTAGCTCATATGATCATTATTATTATTCCTTGCGTGATCACGTCAGAAATGATGATATCCGCAGGAGAACCAAAGTTACCGACATAGCCCGAAGAATTGCCAAACTTAAGTGGCAGTGGGCAGGGCACATTGCTCGCAGAACGGATGGCCGATGGGGCCGAAAAGTTCTGGAGTGGCGACCGCGAACTGGAAGACGATACGTTGGAAGGCCTCCCACTAGGTGGACCGATGACCTGGTTAAGGTTGCGGGAAGGCGCTGGATGCGAGACGCACGGGATCGGTCAATGTGGCGACGCCTGGGGGAGGCCTATGTCCAGCAGTGGACGTCTTTCGGCTGAAATGATGATGATGATGATGATATGATCATTAAAACTTTTGTTAGTATTTAAAACGTTACACACCCATTTAGCCATTAGTAAGGCGTTTAGAGGAGCTCATGCCTACGTAATAACAGCTGCACAGGTCTATCTTCAAGGTTAAGCAACGCTTGCCAAAGTCATTCCGTGGATCCATCGTGTACCATCTTTACATAGCGAGTTTCCTTCGTGCCTTGGAAAGCTAGATAAGCCGTTGGTCCTGGCTGACATTTGAAGATCTGTTATTTGTGGCTACACCACAGTTTATGCATCTCATGATGAATCAATACGCAATTGAAACTTAAGACCATACTAGTAGGCTATGTACCCGGCGAAAGGAACTTCGTTCAAAGCGAGTGCCCACGACACCCCCAACATGTGTTTTTAATTTGGTTCTAATCGAATCAAGTCTAATCGGGAAGAATCGATTGTTACTTTTTAGTGTCAGCACTATTTAGGTGCCGTTTCTTTCCAGATTTATAGAAATCATCACTAATTTCGAGATCAGATAAATGCAATTAAAGAAATCAACGTATTGAGATTTATTGCGATTGGAACAATAATAAATAATAATGAATACTGTTCGTGTCGGCTTACGAAAATGTCTTTAAAAGTAGGTTTATTGACCACAATGTTTCGAATGATGAGGCACGATGAGGCACAATATCGAGATAAATGGAAGGAATGGGAGAGGCCTTTGCCCAGGAGTGGAACTATACAGGCAAAATAAATTAAAAAAAGTTGCCGCAAGCGGTACTGCTGAGCATGAGGTCCTAGGATCGATGCCCGAGCCTAGCAAAATGTTTTTTCATCTGGAATTTGTCAGTAGCAGCCTGGAACCTGAATTTGTGCACGGTTAATTGCAATAGACTCGTCCCCTGCCACGTGGGACCTAAACATAACTGCTGAAATATGGGTGTACCTACACCCACCTACAGTAAAAAGTACACTACAGTAGGTACCTACCTACTGTAGGTGCACTTCTGCATAATCCTTCGGGAATTACAGGCGTGAGGTTAAGGCGCAGATACCCATGAGTAGCTGATTTTAAAATGAGAATCACGTCTTAACGGCGAGTCGTATTTTTTGGAATAAATATATGTTACATTAGAACATATGCTTAATAATTTTATCTAAAAAAATAATAATTTTATTCGTAAAACATAGTGTAATTAATTTGTAAATTTATGTATAAAACGAACAAAAATAAGACAATCGCACCAAAACCGCTGGGCGTATTTTAATAAAATTGACACCATCCCAAAGACAATTTAATTATTTACAATTTGATCTGAGGCTTTTTTTTTTTTAAGTCATAGAATAATAAGAAAAACAAAATACTACTAAATTTTGGGTCGCGCGGTTGTGAAACGAGTGCGCGTTTTGTTCCCTCAAGGTCGACAGTCATCGTCTTAAGTTATTATTATTTCAAAATGTTAGTTTTATTATTACTTACAACAGATTTTATTTATGCACTATACGTTTATTCGTGATTGCGATTACAACAATGAGGAAATTGCTCATATATACAATAAAGATACATAGTTAAATGAACCTAATTAGGTCATAAATGGCAGAGTCTAAAGGATTTATCGCATAATTTAGGTAATGTTTAATTTTCCGATTGAAATAGATAGACGACTTTTGGCAGAAATGATGATGATAATAATGATGAACGCAGTAAGTAAATTTTTCAATTTCATAGGCCAATCTGTACCGCTGATACATACCTACACATAAGATTATTGAGAACAAAAATAAATTATTTAACTATATTGAAATGAACCCAAAATGAAATAGCTCGATTAATATAAAAAAAACCGGCCAAGTGCGAGTCAGACTCGCACACGAAGGGTACGATTCTTTTTACCCGACTGCCGAAGGAGGGTAATGTGTTTATCAGTCTATGTATGTATGTAAGTATGTAAATCAAATCAAATCAAATCAAATCCATTTATTTGTCAATGTAGGTGTCGTTAATTACAGGTGTTAACAAGCTTAGGCCATATCTTTAAAGTATCACTACATTCTACCCACAGGGCGTACAAACAATACGTTACAATAATATTAGTCATTAGATTAAATTATACAATAATAGATTAAATAAAATAAGTTATTACATTAAATTCAATATTTGTCTATCATGTCAAAATCATTATATTAAAATCCAAATCAGTCAAGTAGGTATGACACAATGTAAAGAAGATTAATATAAGAACATCCTGATATTATCAATTAGTATTAAATAATTATATTAAAATTGTCAGATAGGAACTCGTCTATTGTATAATACGTTTTATCTACCAGTAGTTTAAAAAGAGTTTTTTTGAAATTACTTACGTCGTCCAGTACTTTTATTACTGTAGGCATCTTGTTATAGATCTTCGGTGCCATTCCCAAAAAACTTTTTGAGTAGAGTGCAGTGTTATGTGGCGCAGCACATATATCGTTGTGGCGTCGTTTCGATCTAAATGTTTGAAATAAGTGAAGGTTACATTTCACAAATACTGCTGTCTCATATATATACAAACATGGCAGGGTAAGAAGCTTATATTTTTTAAATAACGGAGCACAACTATCAGTCTTTTTCAGTCTGAACATAGCACGTACACATTTCTTTTGCGCCCTAAATGCAATTAATTTATCAGTACTATTACCCCAGTATATTAGTCCGAAACGTAATGTTGATGTAACATAGGCTTTGTATGCTGTCAGAACTATGGACTCATTTACAATTTTAGATAAATTATACAGCGCATATGAGTACTGGTTTAGTTTCCTACAAACATTTTCAACATGACACTTCCAGTCAAGTTTACTGTCCAATTGGAGTCTAAGAAATCTAGCAGTATTGGTTTCAGCTATTCTTTGGTTTTCATACAATATATTTAATTTAACCTGTCTTGTTCTTTGTTGAAATAGCATGATCTGTGTTTTGTCTAAGTTTATTTTTAGTTTATTTTTATGTAGCCATTTTATTATGCAATCTATTGAATAATTTATGTCATATTCGAATGATTCCAAACATTTACATGGGATAATGAGTGTACTATCATCGGCAAATAAAACAGTTCGATACTCAATGCATCCTGGTAAATCATTAATGTAAATGAGAAATAACAAAGGTCCAAGGACACTTCCCTGGGGTACACCACACACTGTATATCTTACTGTAGACTCATGAGCAACTTCTATCTTAGATGTAGAGGAAATCCTATCTATGATTGTGACTTGTCTTCTTCCACTTAAATAACTTTTTATAAGTTTTAATACATTTCCCCTAACACCGTACCGTTCCAACTTTCCCAGCAGTATTTCATGGTCCACGTGATCAAATTCTTTGGACATATCCATGAATACTGCTGCGATCGGGTTTTTTTGGTCAACATTATTGAGTATGTCAGATATTAATACATAAATTGCCTTTTTAATATTTTTGTTTTTCCGGAAACCATTTTGTTCTTCGGCAAGTATATTGTTTACTTCAAAAAATGAGTAGAGAGAATTGAAAATCACCCTCTCAAAGACTTTAGAAATGATTGGTATTAATGCTATAGGACGATAGTTTGCAATATTTGCTTTATCGCCTTTCTTGTAAAGTGGCTTAATAACAGTCATTTTCAATAAATTTGGAAAGTGACCATGCTCTATGCAAAGGTTAATTATAAAACTAAGTATTGGTGCAATCAAATGTGACACCGACTTGAGTATCTTAGTAGTAATCGCGTCGTAACCTGCGCTATTGGTATTTTTCAATGAATTAATAATTTTAAATACTTCGTTCGGATCGGTTGGTGCCATAAATAAGGATTTAGGATGATAATCAATATACGATATAGCATGTATGTATGTATGTTTGTTCCTATATGGCGTTCCAGAGACCAAACACGTTGGCCGATTTTGATGATTCATACGTCAATCGATGCGTCTTAACCCTGCAAATGTCATAGCTTGTTGCTTTTTTTAATGTGTTTCGTAACTCATTCTATATTCAAATGTGGATGCTAATACTGCTTATCCGGCCAGAACTACTCGTATTCTGCCAGCCACCATGTTTTAAGATTTCCTTCAGCCAACAAACTTCACAGTATCTACATTTTGGCAAATCTTGCTTAATAAAATGGGTGATGGTTTCTGAATTAAGGATTTCGAGCTAAAAATGTGTCTAATCCTACTTTAGTGCCAGAATTTGCCAGGTTTTCAGGCTAAGGGCGTTTACGCACTACATCCGATCCGTGTCCGTGAAATTTCGGTTCTGAAGAAGCCGTAGTACTTCTTTTAGGGAAGCTTACGCACTAAATCCGAACTCTATCCGTCATAATCTGTCATAATTCAGAACATTTTGAACTCGGAACTCAAATCTTGGATCTTTTTACAATTATGCAGCTTACCTAGTAGTAGGTACGTAAAAGTTTTCCTCTGAATTTTGTAAAGGTCCTCCTACATCATTTTAGTTAAAATATCACAGATCCTGCCGCAACATGTATGAGGGTACTCAAAGCGTCGCAAAAAAATTTATAACCGGAATACCGGATGATATCACCGACTTTTCGAAAACGATGGAAATACGAGAGGCATCTTACAAAAGGGTCCCGTTTCTCGTAGAAATCTTTATTATGCATGAATAATATTTTCTTAGGAATTTGTAAGATATGTTGTTGTGAACCAACTTCAAAAAACAGAGTTGGTTTTTAATAAATCGTGTTTTTTTAATTAGTTCTCCATATTTTCATCATCCTCATCATCTTTAACTCCTTGAGTGCCTAAAACGTAGATCCACACGAGGCACAATGGCTTTTTAATTGTTTCGGTAATTACGGCACACAACCGGTTAAAGCAGAAGTCCACTGCTGGACATAAGCGCCCCGTCATTGCTACCACATCGATCGATCCTGTGTGTCTCGTCTCTATCAATTCATCAGCCCTTCGTGTGGAAAGCCTTCTAACGCTGCGTCTTCTGGTGGTTGCCACTCCAGAACTGGTCAGCCTCATCATGCATTCGTTATGTGAGCACCCGTATTGTAGCACAAAATCTGACACCAAAGTATCTAAGCAGGTACCAGCAGCAGTATCCGGACTAGCCTTTTCAGGAAACCACCAGAAACATTATAAGGGAGAGAAAGGGCATTTCTTGATGATGCGACACAATTTAAATGGATAATATTTTTGTGTTCACCAAAAATCTAAAGGTACATCTAAAATACTGATCGTGCACCAAATATTAGTTGATCTACGAATAAATTATGGTCAAAGAATCAGTCCAAGAGCGAGCGAAGCGAGCTCGGGAACTTAGGGCACCCCGACACGGACAGGTTAGGTTAGAACGAGATGACGGGAGCTGAAGTGAGCGAGCAAAGCGAGCGAACTCAGCTCCCGTCATCTCGTTCGTGTTAGGTTACTTTAGACCCTGCAGACAGAAATAGGAGCCCCGCGCAGCGGGGCTACGTCGACTTATATGAACATATTTTGGTGCACATTCAGTATATTTGGTGGAACACAGGCAAAATTAGGTAAATGAAATGGGAATAAATTGAAGTACTTTTAAATACCATCCAATTTAAATTATGTCAATAGAGATATTGCTAAAGTATTTTCTAAGACAATGTCATGTACAAATCGGTCGAACTGCATCGCGTTGCATCCGTGCAAACGTACCTGGAATATCACTTAATAAAAAAATATATTATCGATTTGATATAAATTGAATCGCGTCTAAAAACCCAATAGAAGGCACAATCCGTCCAAATCATCCCAAAAAACCATTTTATTTTACCACTATAGTGCCAAAGCCGTCCACCAGTGTCTTACTCCAAGCCTTTAACAAGGTGTCATTCATTCTTGTAGTGATGGTCGAAATGTTAAAATATAAAGAATAGATCCATCATTCCCCGCGCACGGCCGACCCTTAGTTCGAATCCGCTCTGTAACTTAAATTGCTTAAAAATAGTAAACCTTACATTTTTAGGACTTTTTCTAGTACAAACTGTTCAACAAGTTTTAATAAATAAGTGAAAGTTTTATCTCGAAGAAAATTGAACAGAATCCAGTCTAAACGAAATGAAAATTTATCTTTATGCTAAAAAGGATTTATGACTGAAAATCAAGTGCAGTGACAATCAGAACAGTGACCTTGTTATAAACCAACGTGTTAACAATTTATAAACGATAAAACAGTGCATTAAAAGTGTATAAAAAAGAAAGCAAAAGACAAAGTGACTATGAACATTTGAATAGTGGAAAAAAAAAAACTTACCCTCATGAGTCATTTGTAGCCGTTTTGTTTCTTTTGAGTATTGGAACTGTCTAATACCATACACAATTTCAACAGAGTTGACTAAGTTAATTTGGTTCAGTGGCCCAACAGACGACTTCAGTTCACGATCCGTTGAGCGCAAGTTCGAACCCCAACTGAGTGGTCGATCGCTTTTTGTGAATTCCAAAATTCGAATTTCATATATATTTCGACGTGTTACTGGCCCATATTACGACTTGCTGTTTGCGATAATTACAAGTTCTATTATCCCTAAACATGAAGAATAACCAGCGCTCTCCACCAACTACGCCCAAAACACAGTTTAGTGCTATGGGCAGTACGGAAACAAGATCGGAACCTGATATCACCACGGACGTAACCGAGTGCGGCTATCAACACTAGCAGGTCTAAGCGTCCGCGCAACAATGTCTCGCCGCAAGGTGAATCGCATGAGAAAAGCCCGCTGGAACTAAGAAAGAAAAGGGAGCAGGACAGTATTATTGCAAAGCAGCTGGCGGACCAGACTAAATTAATTGCTAAGCTGTCATCGGATATAGGCGATATCAAGAAGCAAAACAACCAAATACAGGCGTCCAACACAGAAATCCGTAAGTCGAACGCTGAAATCGTCCAATAAATCGAATTTTTCAACAAGCAATTCGAAGTTTTAAAAACGGAGGTTGAAACGTTGAGAAAAGAGCGACATGAACAACAAATATATATTGAAAATTTGGAACAGAAAATAAATGATCTACAGCACAAATCCAGGTCCTCTACCATTGAATTGCGTAACATCCCGCAGGAAGCTGCTGAATCTAGCGCCAGTCTCACAAAAACAGTGTGTAACATTGGCACAATTGTTGGCGTGCGTGTCACTGAAACAGAGCTGCGTGATATCTATCGTGTTCCACGGAAGTCTAACAGCTCCACCACCCCACCTCCAATAGTTGCTGAATTTACTTCCGTACAAACTAGGCAGACCCTCATCTCGGCTGTGCGCACGTACAACAAAATACGAGAAAGAGACGACAAATTAAACACCACAGTTATGGGTATGCCTGGCGATCGTCGACCGGTGTACGTCGCTGAACTTCTGCCACCCAGCACCAAACAGCTGTTCTACCTAGCCAGAGAGTTTGTCACCAAAAATGCCTATAAGTTCTGCTGGATCTCCAATGGTAATATATTTATCCGCAAGAAGGAAGGTGACAAACAAGTCCTCATCAGAACCCAAAAATGTCTCAATCTCACATCAGAGAATCAAGATAAGGTTATGTGACTCACTCTGAATTTTTATATGATTTTGCCAGTTTTATTGTTTTGTTTATTGTTGATTTTAGTTCTAATTATGAAAATAACTTGTACATCTAATCAACCATTCTTACATAATTCATACATCAATACCCAACACTCAAGAAAATATTGCATACAAACACAAGCCTATACAAACAAAAAATACAAAATACACACAATGACAAAATTTTTCCTCACTATAATTACTTATCATACAAAAATATTACCTATAGACCAAACAACGCTAACCCTGAATACGTTATACTATAAATCTGCCAAACTATTAATAATAATTACTGCCAGCCCGGAGTATTATCTACCTGGTCATTTAAACACTATTCCATTCACCACTATCACTACTCACAATATAGCAATACTTCTGCACTCACTACACTACTCACCTATGAAAATAAACACAGCACCACTACAAGACAACCTGTTTAACTCTAATAGTTTACTGCACTCACTGGCTTTTCTTGCGGAATTACACATGTTTACACTGTTGATCACAATCGTAATATTTAACACTATTTTTTTGTCTTTTTCAATTACTCCAACAAAAATAATTAAACTACATGGCCTCAACTTAAATATCACAAAAAATAACCAATTAGTTGGCATGACTGGAATAGACTATGCAGTCACGTCACACACTGTTGTGTATACCTGCGCAACTTCAATTTTTTTAATCTTTACCGTCTACCTACATATCATTGGTTCAAGCTCTATTTATGACGCAAATGTAAACAGACAGATGTCCACACCTCCAGATATGATCTGTTTTTGCGCGTACTTATATAATTAAAAATGATGAATATAGATCAAATTACTCATGAAATGGATAACGTTTCCATTGCTGATTCCTATACCTGTTTTCCTGAACAATGCCTGAATTCCACAGAACGGTGCGATCGTAGCCTTCGAATTATACACATTAACATTAGGAGCATAAAAAAGAATCTAGACCAATTTGTCACCATGATAACAGTGACAAAAGTTGATTTTGATTTTATAGTTCTCACTGAATGCTGGTTGCAGGTTTCGGGTGACATCCCTGTATTACCGGGTTATACCTCACACTCCACAAAAAACAACCCAATAAAAAATGACGGAGTTGTAATTTTCGCTAAAAACACAATTAGTTGTACAACGCATGAACCAATGATCTCAGATGCCAATTGCTTGGTATCTTGCTTCGATAATACAGCTATAATCGCTGTGTATCGATCCCCATCCTATCTAAACCTTGCAAACTTTTACTCTACTTTAAGTGAAATAATAAAGTCATTAAATTCCAAAAATAATGTTATGATTATAGGCGATATTAATATTGACATCAAACCCGGTAATACTGATCGTTGTTCGGATGATTATTTAACCTTGACGGCAACCCATGGCCCATTACCTGCCCATACTCTGCCGACAAGGTTGAATAACTGTCTGGACCATGTTATGATGAAAACTAAATCCCCTGCCAGAATTGCCGTCCTGGAAACCCACATTACTGATCATCTACCTATTGCCATATTCCTCGATGTAGAAAAACCAGTGAGATCCCGCTCAAAAAACACCTCGCTTCGATATGACTATGAGGCCATTAAAAATGATTTAGATAAACATGATTTCACTCCTATCCTTGATACTACAGACCCTAACCTTGCAACTAATCTTTTGATTGGCGATTTACAGTCTGTCATAACTAAGCATACTAAAATTGTTCGCACTCCCAGTAGGAAAACAGTTATTAAACCTTGGATGACCACTGGTTTAATAAGATGCCTTCGTAACCGAGACAGAATGCACCGTCGGGTTGGGGAGTCTCCCAATGATTTAATGTTAAAGACATCATATACCCGATACCGCAACTTTTGCTATTCTTTTCTTAGAAAATTAAAACGGGCCTATGAGAGGACTGAATTTCAAAAAGCTAATAACAATCCGAGAGCTACGTGGAAAGTCATTAAGTCTATTACACATAGCAACAAACAGAAACACCTGCCTAATGCTCTGCTAAAATCCTCTATTGACCCTATCGAATCAGTAAACAAAGCCAATAAGTATTTTGTAAATGTTGGAAGGGACCTTGCATCAAAATTTGACTGCAGCAATCAAGCCTCCTACACATCTGCTTCCCCGTCTCCAATGGAGTCTCTAGCTATTCCATTGGTTGATGAAACACTTATAATAAGTACAATTAATAGGCTGCGCAGTGATTGTGCAATGGGATGGGATAACATCCCTTCTAACATTATCAAGCAATCTAGCAGAATTCTGGCTCCTTTCATTGCCCATATTTGCAACTGCTCCATCACTTCGGGCATTTTTCCGAAAGCTTTCAAACGTGCAGTAGTACATCCAGTGTACAAAGGTGGAGCCAAGGATGACGTTTCCAACTATCGGCCAATTTCAGTGCTTAGCTCTTTATCCAAAGTACTTGAGCGAATCCTCAACACCAATCTGTCTAATTATTTATTAAAAAATAAGCTTATCGCAAACAACCAATACGGTTTTCGCTCAGGAGTCTCCACAGAAGACGCTGTCTCTGATTTGTCAAACACCTTGGTCGACAAGCTGGACAATCGCCTTAAATGCTATGGTGTCTCCCTAGATTTAACCAAGGCTTTTGATACAGTTTCCATTCCCAGACTTTTGGCCAAAATGGAGCACATGGGAATACGTGGTGTGACCCTAAATATTTTCAAAGATTACCTCACTGGGCGTAGCCAAAGTGTTAAGATTGATTCCATTTTTAGTGACGAAGAATTTATCGGCTACGGCATACCTCAAGGAAGTATTTTGGGACCCACGCTATTTCAAATATATATTAACGATCTCTGTCAATTACCGCTTATTCAATGTCACATTTTTACCTATGCAGATGACACAGCACTGCTGATATGCGATAAGGACTGGGACAAAGCTAAGCTTAGAACTGAACTTACTTTGCGAACTGTTATGAACTGGCTTTCCACTAACCTACTGACGCTCAATATATCCAAGACCAAAGTAATTCAGTATCTACCGCCAAACGCACCTAAACCACCTTCAAATTCGAAAACAATAATTGCACATATTTGTCACGATGCAGAATCTTGCAACTGTACCTGTCTGACTATGGTGCCAAGTATTAAATACTTGGGTGTGCATATCGACGAAAGGTTGGATTGGCGTGTCCACACAGATTCTCTGTGCTCCCGTCTTCGTAAATTTATATATCTGTTTAAGGAGCTCAGACACTCGGCTGACATTAAAACGGCCTCTCTTGTGTATCGTTCCCTGTGTGAGTCAATAGTAAGTTACTGCATTCCTGTGTGGGGTGGGACTTTGAAAACTGTGATGCTTAGGGTGGAACGAGCTCAGCGGGCTGTACTCAAAGTGATGTATTTCCGGCAAAGAGACTTCCCCACAGCTCAGCTCTACTCCGATGCCAAAGTATTAACGGTGAGACAGCTATACGTGGGACACTCAGAAAGTTTTGCGAAACTAAAAAAAATTGTTCTATACGTACATATATTTTTATTAAATCTTTTCAAAGTACTTTCCACCAGCCTCTATACAAAGATTCATGCGCCTAAACCAGTTTTCAAAACACTTTTTCCAGTCCGCCGCAGACACCTCGTTTACAGCCTGCTCGAACGCAGCCAGCGCATCTTCCGGCGACGAAAATTGTATCCCTTTGAGCTGATTTTTTATTTTTGGGAATAAAAAGAAGTCACACGGTGCTAGATCAGGGCTGTAAGGAGGGTGACCCAGGAGTTTGACTGGCGTGCTGTCCAGGAAGTCCCTCGTTTTGAGTGCGGTGTGCGCAGGTGCATTGTCGTGGTGGAGCAGTAGCCCGCGGAGCCCTGTGTTTGGTCGCTTGTTGCTTATAACAGAGAAAACTTCTGGCAAACATTTGGTAGTATACCATTCGGCATTAATGCTTCTTTGATCCCGTAAGGGAATTGATACCAAGTGGCCAGTCAAATTAAAAAAGCTAGCGATCAAAATCTTACCCCCGCTTCTAGATCGCTTCACTTTGGTAGGCGTTGGCTCATTTTGAAACACCCAAACAGTCGACTGGCGCTTGGTTTCTGGGTCGTATTGATAAATCCAGGACTCATCACCTGTAACGATGTCGTAAACACGCCGAGACGAGCCTGCTTCAAATTTGTTAAGCATATCACGGCACCATTCCACCCGGGCCTGCTTCTGAGCATCGGTGAGGTTGTGCGGCACCCAGCGTGATACTATCCTCCTCACGCGAAGATGGCTGTGTAGAATCTCGTGAACGCTTCCCGATCCAATCTTCAATATGTGTTGAATCTCCTGATATGTAATTCGCCTATTGTCTTGGATTAAATTTTTCACTGCTAGCACGTTTTCTTCGGTAACAGCCGTCAAAGGGCGACCGCTTCTTTCGTCATCCCCCAAAGTTGGTCGACCGCGCTTGAATTCGTTATACCAACGATACACGGTTGCCTTGGAAGGGCCTTCATCCATGAATGCCATTTGAAGTCTATCGTACGATTCATCCGGTTTCAGGCGACACTTGAAATCGTATAAAATCATAGCTCTAAAATGTTCCCGGCGCAGATCCATATTTCAGTGAGACACAATACTTTGAATTAACTCGCAAAAAATGTGGAGGGAAATTTTGAAATTGGAACTTACTTATTTTTACTTATAAATAATCATATTTTCGAAAAACATTATAACTGGCCAGTCTCCCATATATAAAAACTTTTTTTCGCAATACTTTCTGAGGGGCCTGGTACATTCTCCGCACTGTCTTGCGTCGTCATTCCAAGATGCCATTAGACAGTAATATCGCTAGTCGACGAATAGGCTTTCCTGTATGTCCATCAGTTCAATGTCGTTCTGCACTAGCACGACGACACTATGTTGCCCAAAGCTCCCACATTTACAACCGAATAAACAAGATTTTAGCAATATACAGACTAACTGCGCGTAGGGTAAAACATAACCTCAAGTCATGGCTAATGTCTCTCAGATACGAAGAAACTGAGCAGATTTTAATAACGTTCTTGTGACATCAATCCTTTCCTCAGTATATACATTTGATGTAGGTACACACCACACATATACACCACACGCACACACACACTCACCATTACAGTTTTTTACTAACAAACCTTTTGTTTCTTTTTTTCTGTGTTTCTCTTTACAACTTTGGTTTTAATTTCATTTTATGGTTAAAGAAATTTATTTCTCAATAAGAAATTACAAATATTTCACTTACTTGAGAACATTTTTTTAAACTTATATTATAAGAAATTTGACACACAAACTAAGCAGCTACTGATTTTCTTTACAATAATATCATTTACGCAACAACATTACACTTCGCATGCAAACAACACCAACAAACACAAAACTCAAAACTTTTCGATCCACCCACAAAAAAAATAATTACCGCGGTCGCAAGTATTCATAATAAATAGATAATTAATGCGATTCCGGTGCCACAGTAAATCAACGGAACAGCAGGGCAAGACTATTTATGGAAGTAGTGCTTGATTATTAAGAATGTGATTTTATAATTTAGTTTTGAAAATATTAAACGAGTTCGCATTCTTTACCTCTTTAGGTAGTTTATTATATTGTTGAACTCCCGCAAAAATAATTGTTCTCTCGCCATTGACCGTGCGCACTCGTGGTAGCAAAATGTGATCCTTCCTACGACTGCTACGATTATGTACTTGATGTATTTTTGTGAAGTGTATTTGTGTGTGAATGGACTTGTCCAAAATTTTCCTTATGAGCATGCTGGTACAGTATACATGGAGTTGCTTAATACTCATGAGTTTCGTTTCCCTGTAGATTTTAATTGTAGGTGTTAGGTAATCGTAGTGGAATAATAGTTTTATGATTTTATTTTGAGCGATCTGTAGGTCCTTTAGGTTATTTTTTGGCGCGTTGCCCCAGATTTCAATAAGGTACATTAGATGTGGTTTCACTAATGAGTTGTAAATGGTCTGGCGCACTCGATGAGGAAGGCAATGAACAACATTGCGCAATGAGCCCAAAAGTGAGGATAGCTTGGATCTAATGTGATCAATTTGTATTTTCCAGTTTAACTGACAGTCTACTCTTAGCCCAAGGTATTTTTCATACTGTTTTTGCTGTATTATTTGATTATCAAGGGTCAAGGGAGGGTGAGCTGGTATATTTTTATTTTTCGGTTTAAAAATGACGTAACTAGTCTTAGCAGCATTAATTGTAAGTAGGTTTTGTTGGAACCAAGTAGATAGTGTATTTAAATCTTCCTGCGCTTGTTTAATCATGTCGCCAATCGAAGTGCCATAGTAAAAAAGACAGGTATCATCAGCATAAAGGGAAACGTGTCCGTGTAATGAAATTTCGTGCACGGAATTAATGTAAATAAGAAAAAATAGTGGTCCAAGAACCGATCCCTGGGGCACACCGAATGAGCCTGTGCTGTGTGGTTTACTTTGGTATTCCCCGATTTTTACTATTTGATACCTATTCTTTAGGTATGAGTCAATCATTTTGCGTGCTACCCCTGAAACACCTATGTTGTTGAGCTTTTCTAATAATATTGAGTGGCTAACGGTGTCGAAAGCTTTCTTTAGGTCTATAAATAGGCCTAGTGCTATCTTTTTTTGGTCAATATTTGTTTTTGTTGCTGTTATTAGGTCTGCAGTGGCTGATAAAGTGTTGGACAGAGAACGAAACCCATACTGTCGTTTGTAAAGGAAGTTAATAGAGGTGAGGTATTTGACTAATCGAGAATAAACAACTTTTTCAAAGATTTTCGAGACGACAGGAAGGACTGAGATAGGCCGGTAATTGTTTGGGTCACTTTTTGTGCCAGATTTATGGATAGGAGTAACTTTAGCGATTTTTAGGGCATCTGGAAACGTTCCCTCAGCAAGATGATCATTAATACATGTGGTCAGTTTGTCTGAAATTAAGGTTCTTAAACATTTAATTATTTTTGTGGTTATCCCGTCAATCCCTACACTACAGTTTGGATCAAGACTAGCGATAATTTTTGAGATTTCGTCCGTTTGGCACGGTGTAAAAGTAGTTAGTTGATGAGTATAATTTGATGTCAGTGCTGTATCTACGTTGTGTCTTTGTTGTGTCATTAGGATAGCGTTAGCGAGTGTTGAACCGATCGTTGAGAAGAAGACGTTAAAAGTCTCACAGATTTCACTACCATCGGTTACAGGCCCGTCTTTGGTTAGAAGATTTGGAGGAGTACAATGTGTCTTGACCTTGTTGTTGGACAGTGTGTTAATTAGTTTCCACATCTTTTTTGGATTTCCTGAGTATTTCTTGAATGTTTCATAGTAGTATTTCTTTTTAGTATTTTGTATTATTTCTGCAGTTTTGTTCCCTTCTTTTATAAATTGTTTATTTAATTCTTCATCTTCTGGATGCTGCTTCAATTTGTGCCAAGCTACATTTCTTTCATGAATCTTTGTTATTATATCTCTGCATATCCAGTCTTGTTGGGGTGGATTTAGGACTTTAGTTTTAGTAACTTTGCTTTCAAGTATTGCACACTTTATATACTGTTCAAGGTTGTCGTAGTAGTTGTCATTTGACGGATAGTTCGTACTTTTGATATATTCGAAGAGTTTTTCGTAGTTCACTGCATCATAATTGGCATGTTTTCTAGGTGGTGATTTACTTTTTTTCATTGATAGGTAAATCTGTTTATGATCGGACATGGGTGAGTCCACAATTGCCATGTGGAAGCCCTTATGTTTCAAGTTTGTGCATACGTGATCGAGAATGGTCTTTGTGGAAGTGGTTTCACGTGTGCAGTGGTCTTCGCTGATATGGTTAATAATTTCGTAGCCAGATTCTTGTACGGCCGTTCTATACCGTTTGCTGCTGCTATTTTTTGTTAATAGGTCGATGTTTAAATCACCAAAGACAAGAGCTCGCTTTTTGCTAATCAACTGTGATGAGTACACTTCAAGAAACTCCTTTATATTGGTTGTGCCAGGGTTGTAGACTAAACCTATGCTCAGTGCATATTTTTCTAGACTTACCCTAAGGTAGTTTATACCTCCAATGTAGGATTCTTCGTTCACACTATGATTTATATTATTATGAACATATATGGAAACCCCTCCGCCTCTTGAGTCTGTTCTGAGATTATAATAATGTGTGTAGTTAGGTAGTTTAAATGATTCTGCATCCTCTTTTGATCTTAACCATGTTTCCGTGAGTAGGATAACATGGGTTGTGTTATCGATCGATTGTAAGGAACATTTCAGTTCGTCAAATTTTCCTCGCCTGCGTATACTTCTCGCATTTGCGTAAAATAAATTTAAGGTAGATTTTGATGTATATAAATCCTGGTAGGTGTGACATAGCTGATAGGTAATAGTTTCGTTTGTGTGGTTTTGCAAGACAGGCGAGATTAGGGATTGCGGTTTTTTGAAGGCATTTCTACGATCTTTGGAGTGCCGCTAACATACTTGATAATCAGATCCTTTTCCCCGTTTTCTTTGCGTCGAGCCAACTCTTGGCTCATTTCTTTCATTATATTTTTTTGAGTAGGGGTCTGATCTGAGTATAATTTGATGCTGCTTGGTACCTTATTTTTATTCCGCAATATTTCCTTTGCTTCCTGAGAGCTTTTAAAGCATATCTTCAGCGGACGATTTTTTCCAAGAGCGTATTTACCAAGTCGCATAGCCTTGACAACCTCAGGAATTTCCAGAACTACACTTTGCAGTACAGCCTGAGCAGCGCTCACATCTGCAGTTTCACGTGCAGAGCTATCCGACAGCGTCTGCTCTGGCAGGCCTACCATTATGAAATTTTTACTTCTATTATTCCTTTCCTGAAATTCAGAAATAATTTTTTCACCAGCAAAAATATCAGATGTGCTAGGTTTTGAAGTGGTAGATTTAATATTTTCGATTTCAACTTCAAGCGTAGATATTTTCGATTCCGTGTTGGCACAGTTTTGCTGTAGTACTGAGATTTTTTCTTTCATGTTTTTGTGTTCTGTCAACAATTTGTTGGTTGAGCTTTTAATATCATTTATCTGATCTTTCATTGTAGATATGTCATCACGCATCGGTTTCAAGTTTGTTTGAAGTATTGAGATCATCTCCACCCGAAAGTCATTGAGTGCAGTTAACACATCACAGCATTCTCTGTCCTTCCTTTTCCGGCAGCTAACATTGTTTTTCGCATCATTATCACAAATTTTTGATAAGTCCGGTTGTGAGTGCGAACAGGATTGCCCTACTGGTCCTCTTCTGGACTGTGGCGGGCGGCGATCACTCATAGTTAAAAGTTTTGTAGTATACCTGCGTGATATGCGTAGGCGCGTCGCGCGATAGAGATGAAAAATGCAGATGTCTCTTTTACTCGAAGTGCGCGCGGGGGGCTCACGCACCGCCGGTGCGCCGAAGTGTAGAAGCAATTAGTCGTTACCGTATCACTCAATGTATGCTAGTTTCGGTATTTAACACTGTTACTTTAAGAGGAAACGGGGGTGGTCTTTTCTCCATACAAAAACTCTCGTCTGTTTTCTCTCTGGTTTATGAACTTAAAGCAATGATTTTTTACAGTAAAATAAATATCAACTTCTTCTATGTCCCTATGTTTTCCTTTTTGGTGATATATTATCCGTATAAGAACTAGAACCCTCGCAAAATGCTCAAAATTGTCTGTATTGAGTCGCTGTCTTCAGAGCCTTAGTGTACAAATTTGATAACTATTAATGAAAAAAGGAAAACATAGGGACATAGTAAATATCCTTCTTATTCAGTTTATGAAATATCTTCTAAATCGGTCCAATATTGGAGGAGAAAACAGACGAGAGCCAAACCTCGAATTATGACTTTTTACTTAAGAAAATTTGTCGAATCTGCGGTTGTCCTTATCGCACGAATTTGTGGGCGGGGTTTGACGCAAGGGGTCTGCATAATACGTACACAGACGAAAAGGTGATGCGTAGTAGTTGAAAATAATATCGATATACTAGTGTTGTAAAAAGTTATCGATAAACACATTTATATTGTTTGCATGTGCTGTTTAGTGGGAATTACAAATAGAATTATTAAAAAGTAATGGATACAAAATAAAATTAAGTGCATGTCTTTATTTATTTATTTATTTATATATATACACTTTATTGTACACCATAACAAACAAGAAAAAGAAACTTAATACTAAAAATATACAATGGGCGGCCTTATCGCATACCGCGAAATGTTTATTACAAAAAGTTTTCAATACAAAACAGTAAATTATATATCGGATAGGTATCCGCAGTCTCTAGATCGCCTACTAGGTACATCAGCGAAATTAAACTTATTTCAACGTCAGCCGCACGGGTCAATCTACAGAACAGATAAAAGAGGTTTTATCTGTTCTGTGGGTATGCTTGCCGTGGTTGTTCCGTGGATGGGTGACCATCTTTACATACCAAGACCCGTCCGTGTCTCGCCAAGCACGTTAAGCCGTTGGTCCCGGCTGTTATTTTCGGCTTTGACATCCTGAAAGTCTGACTCGTTTTACCAAGGGGTTTCATATTACCCAGTAACTGGTTGTGGAGGTCAGATAGGCAGTCGATCTATCAAAATACTGGTATTCAGCTGCATCTGACTCCAACGTAGATGGGAAAAGGCTAGGCAGACGTGCTTTCTCTCACTGGTTTATTCTTTGGTATCCGATCGTCAATGATTTCTGGTGAAAGGCTAATGCCTTAGGCTTGCCACTAATGTGGTAGAACTTTTCTATTAATGGTTCCATTTTTTGCCATAATGCATTGTCCCTCTTAATATTTTGAAAAATAAAAGCTTTTGGGACTCCATAAAATAAAATAACAGAAATTTCGACGAGTTATGTGTAGTTGGCCTTGTACTTAGTAGAAGTAATTTTGATTCTGTTTTAATTGTAACATTTTGCCTTTAAACGTACATAAATCTATAACATCATCATCATCGTCATCATATCAGCCGAAAGACGTCCACTGCTGGTCACAGGCCTCCCCCAAACGTCACCACATTGATCGGTCACGTGCGTCTCGCATCCAGTGGATCCCCGGAACCTTCACCAAGTCATCGGTCCACCTGGTGGGAGGCCTTCCAACGCAACGTCTTCCGATTCGCGGTCGCCACTCCAGAACCTTTCTGCCCTATTGGTCATACGTTCTGCGAGCAATGTGCCTTGCCCACTGCTACTTAAGTTTGGTAATTCTTCGGGCTATGTCGGTAACCCTGGTTCTCTTGCGGATCTCTACATTTCTGATTCGACCACGCAAGGAAACTCCATGCATATCCCTCTCCATTGCCCTTTGGGTGACTGTAAGCTTTCTGATGAGGCCCATTGTAAGCGACCATGTCTCAGAACCATATGTCTGGCAACACACACTGGTCTGGTCACTGTGTCTCAAGTCTATACTTGTGACACTGTGGTAAGTTGGACGAGAATATACCGCAACTTCTCGAACACTGCCCAGCCAAGTCGAATTCGACGGTTGACCTCTTTCTCGAAGTTGGCCCTACCCAACTGGATCGTTTGTCCCAGGTAGACATAGTCGCCCACAACTTCGAGTGAAGAGTATCCGACTTTGATTGGAGTGAGTGTAAAATGGGCATTCAACATCACCTTGGTTTTGTCCATGTTCATCCTAAGACCCCCTCTTTAGGTAGCTCTACTGAGGTCATCGAGCATTGTACTGAGGTCCTCCATGGTCTCCGCCATGACCACTATATCGTCGGCAAACTGAAGGTGATTGATGTATTCGCCATTGACATTTATGCCTAGCCCTTTCCAGTTCAGAAATCTGAAGACATCCTCCAGTGCAGCGGTGAACAGTTTCGGAGATATGACGTCTCCCTGTCTCACACCTCGCTGCAGAAGGACGGGTTCCGAGGTCTGATCCTGAAGTCGAACTGACATGGTGGCCTTTTTATACACACTTTTCAACACTTCGATGTACTGGTAGTCAATTTGGTACCGTTGGAGAGACTGCAGTACAGCCCAAGTGTCGATCAAATCGAAGGCTTTCTGGTATTCCACAAACGCTAAACAGAGAGGCAGGTTGTACTCTTCGGTCTTCTGTATAACCTGCCGCAGCGTATGTACCTATGTGGTCTACGGAGACGATTAGTGATGATCCTTGAAAACAGTTCTAAATCTATTTATTTTTGTTCAATTCCGTCTTCAGGTGACATTCTTGCAATTTCGTAAGGACAGTTTACCTCTATTATCGAGTCTTGACCTATCAGACCATCCAGGCTTGCCGCGAAAAAGGGTTTCTTTTCATCGATAAACATTCCACACTCTAATACCTGTAGGCCCGTGTGCTTGATAAATTGATCGATCGCTTTAGATTCAGTTTCCTTGCCATAATTGGTAGCCACAGTTCCTTTAAATTTGTTATATAATAACGTTTCTCAAATTTTGCGAACCAATGTTTTCGGTCGCATCTTACATATTCGCCCAACATTCGATGCCGTAAGCCTCTTTAGTCTTTCAATTTCCCATAAGCTATTATCGCTTTGGCCCCCACTATTTTCCTTTGAACATCCTTAGTTGAGAGCAATCTTTCAAGAAATATTTTTTCTTTTAATTTATATAAATCCAAAGGCATATCTTCTTCTATCTTCTTCCAACTCTAAGCGACCGTAGTTTTTAACAGGTTCTGTAGTTCTTTTTATTTTGCTCGTGCCGTCTTTGGGATATGTCAGTTTTCTTTTTCGGAAAATCTCTGTGATTTTTTTCGAACAAGAAATATTTTTTCTTTTAATTTATATAAATCCAAAGGCATATCTTCTTCTATCTTCTTCCAACTCTAAGCGACCGTAGTTTTTAACAGGTTCTGTAGTTTTTTTTATTTTGCTCGTTCCGTCTTTGGGATATGTCAGTTTTCTTTTTCGGAAAATCTCTGTGATTTTTTTCGAACGCTGCTTTTGATCTATTTTTTTTTATTTGCCCGGACTGCAGCCCTGTATTATTTTTTGGATGCGTGAATGAATAGGCCTTCGATATTTCATGAAGTTACTGCTCCACTTGTCTGATATGATATGAGCCTGCAAAGTTAACTCTTTTTCCGCCAATAAATTTGGCAATTACATAATTAAATTGCTCCACAGTATTATTAGTCACGTCCAAAAAAAAAGATTTTCTGCATTTGCTGTTAAGAATAACAGATATTCTTGGATATCAGTCCACAATCCACAACAACAAAAGTTACGAGTGACTGGGGCGATTACAAGAAATGCGCGAGCCGCGGCCGGGAGCGTTTCGGAGGCACGCACACACCGTCAACTTACACACACATGGATAGGGCGGCCAGGCGCCACGCGCTCGCAGTTCGCAGAGCGACAGCGATAGTTTTTTCAAATACCTATTTTTCAAAAGTCTCTCCGCCCGTATTTCCTCTTAAGGGTTCTTATTGCGCACATTGAAAATAATTTCTCGGGAACAAATCAGTTACACGTCTGCTCCGTTTGACTGCCAAAACATACATCAACATTTTGATAACTGTTGCATAAGATTGAACTGTATTTGTTGCCGGGAGAGGGCACTGGCTCCTGTAACAAGCACAGGAGTCAGGGACTTCACTGAATTGTATTAAGTTTCTTATGTAAATAAAGAAAAAAAAAAAAAAAAAAAATTAAGATCACGTAACATTTCGCGATCATCAATTTCTGCCTGTATTTCCTGTGTGAGTCACACATACTCATTTATCTTTTTTCAACATATCAAACTACGTGCGCTAGGTACTGAAAATCTCATCAGCTTTATCAATTGGGACAGTTTCAAAATTTAAAACGAAAATGGAATATTGTCAACTACAATCGAGAATTATGTAGGTACACAATTAAAATAATTAACAACAAACACAATTTATTAAGAAATCACATTATCCAACAAAAAATCTAGATATTTTTCCTCATCCGTCTATATGAGGAAACAAATATAGGTTTTTATTTACAAACCCATTCGGTCGATTTAGATTAACATGCAAAGCCTGAATCTTAATGAATTGTTCGACATAATTGTTACATAACTATAAACAATGCCCAATAAATATTTTAGCCATTTTCCTCTGAGATAAACTAGTTCAGTTCATATATTCCTGTTTTGTATTAGTGACCTTCCAAATGGCTCGACGCGATTCGATTCATCGATAAGCGATTTTTACTAAGTGAAATTGCATATGCAGCGATGCAACTCGACCGATTTGCACTTGATATATTCTTTTAAATAAAAACCCGACTGCTTAAAGAGCGAACGAAAAAGACGTTAACAAGAAAAAATTCATGCTGTGCAGTCGGAGGATACATATTCGCGAGCTGGCTGACCAAAACCAGATGTATCCGCCGACTGCACAACATGTTTTTTTTCTTGTTTACGTCTTTTTAGTTCGCTTTTAAGTAGTCGGGTTTTTTGAATTTTTAACTAACTTTTTTTGTTTACAACTTTTAAGTGGTTATTTTTTTAGAATTAGGTACATTTAAACATAAGTGTTATATATTTTTGAAATCATCTCTTAAAACCTTTTATTTATATGATATACCCCACAAGATGGGTTTGGAAGGAAAACCACAAATTCCCCCCACATAATGGCGCCTAAAATCCGCCTCTTTTTAGGGTTCCGTAGCCAAATGGCAAAAAACGGAACCCTTATAGATTCGTCATGTCTGTCTGTCTGTCTGTCTGTCTGTCTGTCTGTCTGTCTGTCTGTCCGTCCGTATGTCACAGCCACTTTATTCCGAAACTATAAGAACTACGCTGTTGAAACTTGGTAAGTAGATGTATTCTGTGAACCGCATTAAGATTTTCACACAAAAATAAAAATAAAACAATAAATTTTGGGGGTTCCCATACTTGAAACTAAAACCAAAAATATTTTTTTTCATCAGACCCATACGTGTGGGGTATCTATGGATAGGTCTTCAAAAATGATATTGAGGTTTCTTATATCATTTTTTTCTAAACTGAATAGTTTGCGCGAGAGACTCTGCCAAAGTGGTAAAATGTGTGTCCCCCCCCCTGTAACTTCTAAAATAAGAGAATGATAAAACTAAAAAAAATATATAATGTACATTACTATGTAAACTACCAGCGAAAATTAGTTTGAACGAGATCTAGTAAGTAGTTTTTTTTTAATACTTCATAAATCGTCAACCGCAATTTACCAAGTACGGAACCCTTCGTGCGCGAGTCCGACTCGCACTTGGCCGGTTTTTTTAAATTTAGCCAGTAACACTCGCAAGGTTAAGACGAATCGATTGACGAGCGATTGAGCGATTTTGATGATTCTTAATCATCAAAATCGCTCAACGCGTTTGGTCTCTAGAACGCCACATAGGAACAAACATACAGACATACATACATACAAACATACATACATATATATAGACTGATAAACACATTACCGTCCTTCGGCAGTCGGGTAAAAATACGTGCGTGATATCGCCTATCGACACAATTTATATTGCGTCACACCGTCAGAAAAGTCCCTTACTCTAAATATTGCTTTTTATAGGAGTTTGACGTCTTTGATTACATTCTTATCTAGGTTATCCTAATAGCTTCTCAATTCCACAGCAAGCATGCATGTTTCCGGGACACAAAACAACTCCTGCCATTCAGATATTAATTTAATATGTATTTATAGCTTTGTATTTGAATAAATCTACCTTAGTTATCGTAATTTACTTTAAATATTGCACCTACCACTATTTGCCTCCGCATCACCCTAAGGTCGAATGGTAGAAAATGCCTAAGGCATTAATTCCGCCTCTATACGTTTGTATTGTATGATTATTGTATTGTATTGTATTGTGTTGTGTTGTTGTACTTGTAAAGACTTTTTTACAAAAACCTTTCACTCATGTTTTTTTCATTAAAGGTAATTGGCGGTTCATCTAATGGAAGTGGTCATTTACTCACTCACGAAGTAGAAATGTCTCAAGAAGCTATAATGAAAAAAACGGGCATCAGTGACACATATACAGACCATTGGAATTTCAAATAAGTACTTAATTTAACCAGCTTATCAGTCCACCTAACGGAAACCTTTAAACACTGCGTTTCCCGGTACGCAGTCGCTACTCTAGAACTTTTCGGCCTCATTGACCATCCCTTCTGCGTGCCCTGCCCACTCCCACTTCTTTTGATAATCGTTATTGCTGATAAAACGCCACTTGGTATAGAGCAGAGCAGAACATGACTTGATTTTTGGTAAGTTTGAAAGTAGGTATGATCGAAATTTATGTTTATACAGCCGTAGTTGTCATGTTACACTCCAGCACACGATAAAATTCAACCATTTCCAAGCAAGAATTCAGTTCAAACATGTAAAGGCAAAAATGTTACTGACATAAGTAGTTCACCTATGCACAGCGAGTGAACGACTGAATGTGAACGACCGATAAAAGTACATTCAGAATTCAGAGCAAATATAACAGAGGCGCCCGTTCGAATATTATTTGTATTGTGCCCGTCAATACCTGTGAAAGGCAATGGATGTGCAGTTTCAGTCCCTTTACAGAAACGTTGCAGAAATTATAGGTAGCGTCTGTTTTGTGCTGTGATTTGAAATTGGAATTGTTAGTTTTTGTTTGCAGTGGTTTTTTTAAAACGATTCCAGCCAGCGTTTGGTAGATTTGGTTTGAGTTTTTTACGATTACATTTGGTTCGTAGAAACAAGCACTTTTAGTAAGTATCTAATTAATTTTTAGATTATTTGTTATTTAACAACATTAGAACCTATCTACATATACTACTAACAGTACTAACGTCTGTAAAATAAATTAATATGCAAGTGTCAGCTACATTCAATGCCGTAGGAAGAAGGCAAGTATCTACTAGTGATGCAACGGAACTGGCATAACGGAAGCAGAAACGGAAACAGATGTCAAAAGTAAATCTTAACGGAAGCGGAAACGGAAACGGAAGCGGAAACGGAAGCGTTAACACTATGAAAAAAAAGCACAATTGTACATTTAAAACTTTTTTTATTAAATTTGTATTTTAGTAGTCAAAATTAAACAGCGGCAAGTTATATTTAATAAAGAGTAACTTGGCCGCTTTTTG
Organism: Orthosia gothica; assembly: GCA_949775005.1. NCBI lineage: Eukaryota > Metazoa > Arthropoda > Insecta > Lepidoptera > Noctuidae > Orthosia > Orthosia gothica. The sequence goes on along the minus strand of OX459062.1, from coordinate 10,541,141 downwards.
ACCTTTCAGCCTATTTCGATGTTCTTCATATATTAAACCAGCTCCGCTAAATAATTGCTCACTGGCTACACTGCTGGGGGGAGCTGATAAGTATTGGCGAACTATCGTATACTCATCGCTTTCTCCCCGCTTCCGTTCAGAGTTCTGTTATAAAGTTTGCGGAACCAGAAGCAGAAACGGAAGTGAAAAAAATGCGGAACTTCTGCAGTTACGGAAGCGGAAGCAGAGTTCTGTTGCAACACTAGTATCTACTGATTGATCATTAAATAAACGTCATAATTCGTTTGAAGGTATAGGCGTATTTAATGAAAAAGAGTTTTTTTGGCATGGCTCCGAAATTTTTTAATAAAATACCCGATAGCATAAAAAATTTGCCCCTATTAAAGTTTAAGAAAAATCTCTACTCGCTATTAATTGAAAAATGCTATTATACTGTAGAAGATTTTATAAATGATAATTTTTAATATTTCGTGTGCAATAAGCATTTGCTGTGATTATTAAATATATTTAAGAAATCTGTTTCTCTGTTTTGATTAGATTTAATTGTAGATTTTATTAAGATATTTAAATACATTTAAAATAGTTTTTTTTTTTTTCTCTTTTTACTTTTCTTGTACCTACTCAAGTATTTAATTTTGTTTTATTCTGTTAGAATTTTTATTTTCCTTTATTTTTTGCTTTTATTTTCAATAATATTTGTACGCCTTCACGGCAAAACATAGCGGACATGATAATAAACCTAAGATCTTTATGTAAATACCTATGTTTCACAAATAAATATTCTGATTCTGATTCTGATTCTGTATAATATTTCGTATTATACAAGTAAGTACCTATGTACCCAAACAAATGGAGGAAAACAGCAGCACGAAGGTTATTATCACAAAAAAAAGAAATCAATTTGTTATGTGATTTCCCGGTTTATCAACTTTAGTTTGAAACCGAACAGTAAAATCGCTAACAAAAAATAGATCTGTCACCTTATTATACTACTGTCAAAACAAGAATCTGAGATGGCACCTACCAATTATGACAAAACTAATGTTCAATTTGCTCACAAAGCGCCATTTAGCTGGCTTCAGATGCCGTAAGATCAGATAGACTTCGACTACGAAAAACATTTTCTTTGGGAGACCAATTTTTACGCGTTAGAAGACATGAAGGTAGTCTACTATCATTTATAAAAAGATTGGTGATAGCATTAAAGAGAATTCTTCTTGTGAATATAATCGTGTCGCCAAAGCGGCGCGAGTACGGTGGCCAGGATTTGAGTGGGTTATGGGTTATGTAGTAACCTAAAAAAATAATAATGTACAAAATCAAAAAACTCGACAGCTTTAGAAGCTAACTAAAAAGAGTAAACAAAAAGAACACCATGCTGTACAGTTAGAGGATACCTACATAATTTCGAGTTGACTGACCAAAATATAAAAGTTTTTATTTATAACTTTTTTTTTTGGTTTTTCTTTTAAAGATATATGTGGTATATTTTTTTTATGTAATCACCTCTTAAACCCTTCAGTCTCAATAAGTTTAGAAGAAGAATAAAGTTGGTACCTCCCTAATATGGTGCACAAAATTTGGCATTTTTTTTTTTCAATTTTAATATAGCCAGTAACACTCGTTAAAACGAATCGATTGACTCTAGAACGCAACATAGGAACAAACATACGTACATTGACTGATAAACATTTTACCCTCCTTTGCATTGCGTAGTCGTGTAAAAAGAGAAGAGTTTCCTTGCGTCATACAAAAAAAGTATCTCTTATGAATAAACAATGACGTAATCGTTACTAAAAACTTAAAAAGCCTAAGAAACAATGCACAGCTTACCTCTTGGTCCTATCCGAGTTGTAAACATCTTGTTCTGTCTTTTGCTTGTCAAGAAGAGAAGTGTGGTTATACCGTTATGCGTTTCAATACGGTTGAATCGTTTCTTGCTTTCAATACTCCCCACTGTTGATTCTGGCTTTCAGGAGTTTCAGTGATTGAATTTGTAGTGTATTCCTTTGAGAAATACCGGAGTGATGTGTTGTATAAATACGATGTTGATGCATTTTTCCCAAAGTTTATTATTAGTAAGTATAGTGGTCTGTCAGAATTTAAGGAATGTCCCATAATAATCAAGAATCCTGGCGACTACAGTGCGAGGGTGGGCAATCATATTTTAGCGCATTCTTTTGATGTCTATCCCTGTTTTCTCAGTGGAAGTAACGCGAAATAAAATGTAAGCAAACGATAATACGTTTATTTGCTAAAGACATGCGTTATCTGAAGACTTGTCTGAATATGTTGTGGTAATTGAAAATTCTGATACGTTCTTGACTTTTTGAGATATTTATTTAGTTATTTTATACATTAAAGTTAAAATGAACTAGACGGGCTTGCCCACGTTCATGCATGCGGGCCAAGACCGCTTGGTCTTCACAATATATAGCGTTGTCTGACATAGTCCTACACGAAAAAGGGTTTATTCCCGCGGACAAATCACTTCTGACACCCTCCGCTCGGAGATATCTCATTTATTGAAGAGTTATGTTGTAATTCTTCAGATCTTGATCGAATTTAAGTGGGACCACATGCAACGCAACATTTGTAAGGAAATTAAAAAAAAACCGGCCAAGTGCGAGTCGGACTCGCGCACGAAGGGTTCCGTACCATTATCGCAAAAAACGGCAAAAAAAATCACGTTTGTTGTATGGGAGCCCCACTTAAATATTTATTTTATTCTGTTTTTAGTATTTGTTGTAATAGCGGCAACAGAAATACATCATCTGTGAAAATTTCAACAGTCTAGCTATCACAGTTCATGAGATACAGCCTGGTGACAGACAGATAGATAGACAGGCAGAAAGACAGACAGACAGACGGGCCGCGGAATCTTTGTAATAGGGTCCCGTTTTTACCCTTTGGGTACGGAACCCTAAAAAGAATCACCAAAATCAGTTCAACAAACATCTTTGTGTATGTTACAGTCGAATTGAGAACCTCCTCCTTTTTGAAGTCGGTTAAAAACAGAGGTGGTTTACAATACGTCAGTTTTATTTTTTTAGAAGGCATGCATATTTTCATCATAATCATCATCTTTAAAGCCACTCCTGGACATAAGCCTACCATAAGTGCCACCACATCGATCGATCCTGTGTGTCTCGTCTCTACCCGGTCATCAGCCCACCGTGCGGGAAGCCTTCACCCTGCAGAACTGGTCAGCTCCATCGTTCATTCGTTCTGCGAGCACCCGTATTTTAGAACAAAATCTAAGCAGCAGTATCCGGACTAGCTTTTTCAGGAAAGCACCAGAAACATTATGAGTGAGAGAAAGGGTCTTTTCTGACGGCGCAACGCAACGATGGCGCCGCAATAGATAGGTTTGTCTGACATAGACCTATCCGACAGAGGGTCCGGCGAACATGGCCCGCATTCGTTCCCGCAGGCGTTTACTTCAGTCACCCTCCGCTCGACAAAGAATTTGGAGCCTCCTAAATTCGTCACATACAATAAGGCAGTAAGGTAGCCCTAAATAGTGTCACGTCTAGTCATTGGTGGTATGCGTATCTAGACCGAAGAAACGCAAATATTTTTTTTGTGTATAATGAAAAATATTCGTTATTGTACACAATACAGACAGATACAATATAAAAAAATAAACAATAGAGCAGCTTACGTACAAAGGCGCGTTCAACCCATAATTTGGGTTCTATAAATAAGAGATTTACGGACAGTTAACTAAAGCGCACAACAAAAACTTTAAAACATTGGTATTTCTAAATTCTAAAACCTAAAGTTAGTAAAATTTAATAAACTAAACGAATACTTGTACAGCACACAATGCAAACAAAAAATAATTCCAGTGGACGTAAAAAAACAGTAAGTAGTTTTATTTATTATTTTCCTAACTAAAGTTAAAGTTATCAGCCATTTTAAAGGACTTTGAACTTAAAGTGTTACTTAAAATCCAACTTCAATTCTATATCTCAAAAATTTTCATTTTATCTCAAAGGACACAAAGTCTCATCAATAATGAAATTGTAGTATCGAACTTTTTGCCAATTTTACAATGAAGAAAGCGCAGAATATTATTTTTATATTGATTATATCCTTTGATCGATATTCCTTTGCATTTTAAAAAAAAATGATTACACTCTGGATTGACTTTTAAAATGTTCCGGGAAAGCTATCCTTCAAACCATGTTGATTCAAGATGGAGAGGACAAATATTGAATATATTTTAGGTTGAGCCCTTGTGGGGGATGTTTAAATACTCCTCAGATGATGGAGTAGCTAAACATTTGTTGAGTCAAATGGGAGTTCAGGTGAGTGTGTACTTTCTTTCCGCTGAGTCGCGTTTATTTAGAATAGCTTTATTGCGGAGCGCGCTCTTTTCCACGATGATTGTTTAAATGTTCAGCTTTCTCAGGGTTATATTTGACTAGCTCGAGATAAAGATTTTCTACCGCAGAAATAAAACGCAATTTTATTTTAGAGTTTTTGGTAGGTAATGAATATGAGAATAATAATGTCTTCTGTCTTTCAGAAGGTTCTAGTTGATGATCAAAATATGGGAAAATCAAAAGTTACAACCCAAGTGTTACAGCCGTACACGAGGTCAATACGCGCGTGTACCTACATAGTTGAACTACAATTTGCACGCGGCGCCATGTGTGCGTGCGCACTGTGCATGCGCTTGTGCATACATCATGCATTTGTGCGGCAGTAACGCGGTAGTCATCGTCCGAGCAAGCAGCCACCCACACTCAGCGCCTCGTGCACAGATGAGTTGAACTGTCTATACGATGATCGCGTCCAGGTGTTGTTTTTTTTCTAAAAAAAAATAGCTGGATGAAAATTAATAGACTCTGTCCTATGTCATGTGTTCTAAACATTTCTGGCGGAATGTGACATACTTAATACCTCTGCCTATGCATTTCAGAAACACAGGCGTGATATGTTTATCTATATAAACTCAATATATTTTTTTGTACCTAAATAAATGGGTCTTAACCAATGATATTCAAATAAACAGATACGTTATACACTCACAAAACAATTGAAAAAAGTTTTCCGCGCAGCAGCGACAGTACACATACACACTTTTCATTCATCTGACATTTCACTACAAGTCGAAAGGGATGGCTTGATAAAACCAACAAGAAAAAAAGAGAGCTAGTGTTTGTCACTTGCGTGTGAATGTAAACAAACATTATTCTGACCACCATTTATTTTTTCTTTTTGTAACCTGCAAATATCAGAATATTTGGAAAACAAATTGAAATAAATTAGTAAATTGAGGTGTATTGCGTACTTACACATGGTATGAGATCCCTTCTGTTTTATGTAATTTGGTATTATAATTGGTACACTTTCTAAATACACACGATGGCATTTTTTTAATTTTGTTTTTGTTTCAACAAAGCGTATCGCTCTTCGCCATGCGTGACATAAACTAAAGACTAAAGGCTACAATTGCCTCCTATCCGAGTCTTCACAATGCGCGCGCTTATAACATATCTGTTTATTTGAATATCATTGATCGAAACAATATTTTATTGTAACCTTTTAGTTCCTATACCTACCTAACTCTGTCTATACATGCTTAGGCACTTGCCCCACAGTCCCACCACTGACGATAATTCGATAATTGAGAAGGGAGGAGAGCTAGAAACTAGAGTTGGCGAGCAGCAAGAAGCGAGTGTGTAGTTTCGATATTTGTATCTCCCGGCTATAAGCGAGCGTTCTTGTGCGACGGGCAATTAATCGCACCACTCACTAGGGGCGGCTGGTTGCTGGTTTCCGACGGCTGGTTGGTCTCTCGGCGTGAGTTTTGACCGCCAAGCGAGTATTATATTTGAGAGCTCTTGTCGCTGCGACAGATTAGTGGTTGAGAGTTCTCCTCGGCCAGTGTGAACAGCCAGCGCTCAACTATTAATATATGTATCTCTTTTATTGACACGGGATCTATATATTTTATCTGTTTCTTCAGCGAGAAAATAGTCTACAGCTAATCGCTTTCTCGTTGGCGGTGGGACAAGTGCGTTCCGTACCCAAGAGGTCAATATGTCCATTGCTAGTAATCTGTCAAAGGCTAGGTTAACAATTCAGAGTGATGGCATTCACGTCATCGTCCGTCCACCTAACTCAATCAAGGTCTACAGTTCTGCACAGCGATTTGTTACTTCAAAAATGTTGTTTTGATTGGCAGTGAGGATAGTTTTGACTGATAGCCACCTATTGTGCGATAGTTAAGTATGTGATAGTTAGTTATGTATGTGATATTGTGGTATATGTTGTATTCATTTAAAATAAATATTGTGTGTTAAATATTGTTTTTTCGTTTTGTTTAAAAATACCGAGTACCCTCACAAAATTCTTAGAGTTTATTTATTAACACCTTATATATATAGACACATTTTAATTTCATTTATTATGTTTGAATTAGTCTCTTCGAGCCCTCTTTTAGTACAATAAGAGTTTTTAACCCATGTTCCAAAAAGAAAGAGGTTCTTGTTCGACAGTAAGTATTTTCACCAATTTCTCCGTTAATTGTAGACTGACTTTTAAAATTCTTTTTGTGTCTGAATGGATATTTTTCCTAGGTGGTCCCATATAGATTTGATGAAGATTTGATAAAGACCTTTGAAGATATCCAATAGAATTCTTCTCTCGGGTATACTGCAATCGCATGATGTTTATTGTACATTACTATAGAACCAACATCCAAATAAAAACACTACAAAATGAAAAACAACTTCAATTTCGAAAGTTGGTGTTTTTGGTTTCGATTCTGATAACATTGTACTTTTTTCAAGCACATTTAAGTACAAACTAATTTCCTTTCAAACTGTATACTATTATTATTTGTTGATTATTGTTCAATTCCACACAGCAATAATTCTAATGACAAAACAATATTGTCAAATCCACTCCGGCCTTTAACCTTTCCAGAGTCCACCTGCGGCAAGCCTAACATTAACACAAAAACAGATAAGTATCAACCAATATTTTCACTCTAAAGGTTCATTTACTCAGAGAAAGTTACTCGCCACTCGCAAAACAATATGTCTATTTGAGGCGTGTCTGGCAAATCTCGAACTTATACTCTACACTACATCTACACTCAAGCACGAAACAAAACCAGGGGTCCTACCATTAGCACTTAAACCTAGGTTATTCCGTCGCGATTAAGGGACAGATGTATACAGTCATATACACTCAATGGCACTAACCTTGCTCTAAAATCTCACGGCTGTTCGTGTTTATCTCATACCGAAAATCCATCGCCTCGTCAAGCAATCTTCTCTCTCTGTCAATTTCTGTGGGCAAAAAGCGTGGTCTCGACCTTAAGAAGTTGGTGACTTTCTCCAACTGTCATTCTAAATACTAACATTTTCTTACACACGGACTCTTTGAATTTTAAAAGCAAAGGCAATCCGCACCTTTTGAAATAGCATCCTTCGTACTGAACATAAATATAGAAAAACCAACCTTACGTCAACTTTATATCTTTGCATCGCACTCGTAGCAAAATTATGGGCAGTTTATTAAGATTGCCATTGACACATTTAAACGAATGAAACGTTGGTGGCTGGGTCAGACTGTATGCGGATCAGGTGTTTCTTGTCATCAAGAAGAGGCATGTGCCCAACTGTGGACTGTTATTTACAGAGTTGATTGATTCGAGCCAAGCAAAGCACCTCGTGTAAACGAACCGTGCCAGTACCGTACGAGTTAACTAGTATTTCCGAAGGCTTACAGCACAATACGGGGTGTTGGTAGTAAGTTTTTGATTAATAGCAGCCTTGTCCTACACAGTCGACCATTATCAGTTGTTCGTTAATCGACGATGGGCTCTGATGGGCCATCGAATGAAGCTCATGCAGGCTCACGACAATACTTTCTTTGTTAAAGGATTGTGTTGGGTAGAGGTGCGATTTTAATTTGCTGCGGAAAAATATTGATTAATTAATATTTGATGACACTTTGAGGAGGCCTATATTTAGCAGTGGGCCTCTTCGGGCTGTTATGATGATGATGGTGATAATTAAAGAATTTTTGAGAATCTGATGTATTTTAGGTACACACACACATATTTTAGTCACACTGTAGCATGTGCAATCCGGAACGCAAAATAAAATTACTGGGATTATCATTGAGATACCGTATTATCATACCAAATTGGATCAGGAGTGGGTACTCCTGAAAAAGGCTTTTCTTCGTAAAAGTTTTCACAATTTTCGTGGCAATTCTGTATTAATGGTGCAAATAAAATATTATCACTCACTGAAGAGCTTAAGTGATCAATCAGCTAGTAATAAGTCTAGACATTTTATTATGCAGACAACCAGCCTAAAAAAACACAGTTCCCCAAAACACATTTGTGTCCTTCTCAAATAACGTAACTTCGCGCCTGTGTTCCTCAAAAAGTAAGGCATAGGTGTCATTCTACGGTGTCAAATCTCATCTCTGTTCTGCGACAAGTTGGTTCAGGCAATATATATATACGACATATATATATACGACACGAATATATATATACGACAGATAGCTGTGTCGCTATCATATTATTTTTCTATTACAGCCAAGAATTTGGCTAAACAACTTGCTTCTATTGAGCAATGCCAAGAAGTGTTTTTTTAATTCAGCCAATAATTTGGTATCAGAAATTGATATTGATAGTAATTTAAATTACAAATTAGGACAATAGGGACAACCTCTTGCAAAACTGTACATAACAAAAATTGCAAAAAAGAATCAAATAAAAGTTTAAAATCAGTAAATAGTATTAACCTGGTGCATCAAAATATTCAAGGATTTTTGAACAAAGATTTAGAAGTAGATTTATTTATGAATTTTAATAGCATTGATATTCTTTGTATAACAGAACATTGGCTTAAAAGACACCAGTTTTTGTTCAATTTTAATAATCACCAGGTTGGTAGTTTATTTAGCAGAGTTAATGCTATACATGGAGGCTCTTTGATTTTAGTAAGTAACCAGCTTATTTAAGGACCGTAAGGATATTGTGAGCCTATCTGTTGAGCGGACAGTTGAAATAGCTTGTATAGAATTGGAGCAGTTTATTGTATTAAGTGTATACAGACCCCCTTGAGGATTGTATGACTGCTTTGAAAAGGTAATGGATGAAGTGTTACACAAGATTTGTAACTCAAATAAATTCATAATCACTTGTGGTGATTTTAATGTTAATTTATTAGAAAACTCAAGTTCTTGTAGTAAAATAATAAGTCTGTTTCAGTCCTACAATCTTGTAAACCTATTTTTGGAGCCCACAAGAATAACCCCTACTAGTGCCTCATGTTTAGATAATATTTATACTAATGTTATACCTGTCCACAAAGAAATTATAAATTTACTAGATTCTGATCATTGTGGGCAGAGGATTACTATACAAAACCTAAACAACAAAGTGGCTAAAAAGGATATCACTGTTAACCCCAAAACTGTAAGTCGTTTGGCAGCTTTTAAGGCTAAACTCATTAATAAATTACCAATTTTGTCAATTCATGCTGATCCTAATCACCTATATGATGATTTTTTTAGTATATACTGCAAACAATTTAATTCGACCTTTATTCCCAAGAATATCTCCGTTAATAGTAACGCATCATTCGGTGATTGGGCGACCATTGGTATTCATAAAAGTAGAACACGGCTTTATGAGCTGTACAGTGAAAGGCCTTATGTAAACACTGCTGAATTTAATTTATATGTTAGAAATTATTCAAAATTATTTAAAAAAGTTTGTAGTTTGGCCAAGTCGCATTATTTGAGTTCAAAGATTAAAAACAGTAGTAATGTTATTAAAACGACTTGGAATATTATTAATAGTGAAACGGGAAGATCTGGGAACCGAAATACTGACTACAGCCTGTCTATTAATGACAACATCATAAAATCAGACTCACAAGTCGCAGTGGCCTTTGAAAATTTCTTTTCGGATATTCCCATTTCAACTACTAAATCCCTAAACTCATCACCTTCTGTTGCTGAGTCTTTGCTAAAAGAAAATGTTAATGTCTGCGATACGGAATTTCTTTTTGAACATATTACTTGTAGAGACATAATTAAAACCTTTCACAGTTTAAATGTTAAAAAGACTGCAGATCTGTGGGGGCATTCTGTAGAAGTTGCTAAGTCTATTATTGATGTTGTCGCACCTAGTTTAGCTACTATCTTTAATAATTGTATCGACTGTGGGGAGTTTCCTGACCTAATGAAGAATAGTAAAATAATACCTTTGTTTAAATCAGGTAGTACATCAGACCCAACAAATTATAGACCTATTTCAGTACTACCTACTTTTAGTAAGATATTTGAGAAATTAATTTTAGAGCAATTGCAAAGATTTTTTAATAAGCATAAATTATTACATAGCAAACAGTTCGGTTTTACAAGGGGTCGTTCAACTACTGATGCCGGTGTTGAGCTTTTAGGACATATTTATAATGCATGGGAAGATAAGTGCGATGCCCTGGGAATCTTTTGTGATTTGTCCAAGGCATTTGATTGTGTTCTTCATGAAACGCTAATCAGGAAACTCCGCCACTACGGGATCCGGAACAGCGCTCTGGATCTTCTTACTTCTTACTTGAGTAATAGGATTCAGACTGTTGACGTTAATGGAAAAAGATCACCCGGATCTATAGTAAAAATGGGAGTCCCGCAGGGCTCGATTCTTGGTCCTTTCTTGTTTCTTATTTATATTAATGACTTGCCTTACCTCATAAAGGATAACCATGACATAGTGTTGTTTGCAGATGATACTTCACTTTTGTTTAAACTTAAACGGCAGCAGCTGGTTACTGACGAAGTAAATAGCGCGATCTCAAAAGTAGTTCACTGGTTCAATGTTAACAATTTACTCCTTAATGAAAAAAAAACCAAATGCATTAAGTTTACCCTACCTCACGTTAGGCAGGTGAAAACTGATGTGTTGATAAAGGGCGAAGAATTGAATCCTGAGAATAGCACAGTATTTTTAGGCTTAACTTTGGATGCTAAGCTTCAGTGGGGCCCACATATAGATAAATTGTCAAAGAAGCTAAGCTCCGCAGCATATGCTGTTAGAAAAATTCGTAATTTAACTGACATAGAGACAGCCCGTTTAGTATACTTTAGCTATTTTCATAGTGTAATGTCGTACGGTGTACGAGCTACGCTGTACATTGACCCTAACTAATACGTCCTACTTACAGTGAAACGTTGCAGTTTGTTTAGCTCAACATTAATTGTACATTATTACATTATAATATGTTATTTTTAGTAGCAATAAAACCTTTATATCAATCGGTTGTTTACTCATTCATCATAACAGTTCAACATAACATTTTCACTGTTGGGAGTTACGCCCCAACATATGGTCCTTCGAGCAATTTAGTGTTGTGTAATTTACATCTTTTACGGTCGCGAATCGGTTGGACTGGTCTCTCAGAAGCGAGTCGCCCCAGTAACCAATTGAGAAGGCGCATACCGCAGAGGAGAAGGTTGCACAATACGAAGAACCAAGAGTGTGGAGCAACAGTCAACGCTCGAAACAGAAGAGTTCATTTGAAGTCAACAAGAAAAACAACAAAACATCATGTCGGCAGCTGAGTTCTACCAGAAGCAGAACGAACTCTACGACGGCATAAAGAAGATCGGTATAAATATCAAGAAGGATGGTTGGGACAGAAAGAACGCTGACTACTTCAAACGCCGTAAGGCAATGCTGGAAAACTTGTGGTCAGAATTTCAGTTCAATCACGACCGCCGGCCCACGGAACAAAGTGTAAGTCATCCGTACTTTAGTAATGACTGCTATAACATAACTCTGCAGTGCTACAATGAAGTAAACGAGCTTATTCTGCAACAACACCAACAACTTACGACTCTCACTCGTTATCCGAGGGAGCAGTCGGTACAACCAAAAACATTGGGAAGTGCCAACCAACAAGCAGGGGAAGGTACTTCGGAACAAACAAAACAGGAACAAGAAGCCCAGGAGAGTGAGGCAGAACAAGCTGGCAATCAAGACGAACAAAACAGAGAACCATCTCCTCCTCCTCCTCGGCAAGATCAATAAAACACCGCGAAAAAGGACACGGGATCCAATAGCAAGCTGGACGATATGATGCGCAAACAGACCGCTAACTTCAAAGCCTTCATGAGAGCAGTCGCGAACATACACGTGTAGTTCCTGTCTGAAAAATGGGAGTTTCAAGACGCTCTGCAAACACTGCAAACACGCTGGTCAGCTATTGACAACCTTCACTGGGAGATAGAGTATGAAACCAACGGAGAGAAGAATGCAGTGTATGAAGAACGCTACACCAGGTATGAAAACCAGTTCCAGGAACTAAAAAAGGCTTTGAATACCAAAATGTGGTCCGGCACTCATCGGGAGAAAACAACACCGAAATTAGAGATACCAGTCTTCAATGGTAACTACAACCAGTGGATCCCATTTAAAGACCTTTTTACGGAAGCAATACACAACAACAATTCCCTCTCATCTGCTCAGAAGATGCAGTTTCTGAAGAGTAAGGTGCAAGGAGAAGCGGAAAGCTTGATTCAACATCTACAGATAAGTTCGGATAACTACCTGGTGTGTTGGGATATCCTCAATCACCGATATAATAATGAAAAACTTATATTCACATCGCACATCAACATGCTGTTCAATTTACCAAACATGCAACAACAGACAGTGGCCCAAATAAAGAAAATCCATGACGTCAGCATAGAATGCCTACATGCGATAAAGAATTTAGGAGTGAATATCGACACCTGGGATCCGATAATTGTACATATATTATCGCAAAAATTGGACGCTGACACACACTCAGAGTACAACGACTCGCTGAAGAACTGCCGAAAGCTGCCAATACTGAAAGATCTGCTAGATTTCCTAGAAGGGAAGTTTACATCATTGGAAGCATCGCGCCGCAAACAAGAAAACAATCAAAAACCAAATACCTCATCGAGTCAACATCAAAATACTTTGTACTCTAAAAAACAATACAGCAGTAATCAAGCAACTAGCAACAAGAAAATTACGAAATCGTTCCATGCGTCAACATTCCGATGCCCCCTTTGCGATGACGAACATGGCATGTACAATTGTGCAAGGTTTTTAGAAATGCCGAATCACTTAAAACTTAGCACAGTAAATAAAATGAACATTTGTGTAAATTGTCTGTTCAGCCATAACGGAAAGAAATGTACGTCAGCTTACCGATGTCGCAAGTGCTCGGGTCAACATAATACATTGCTACACGATGCATGTATTACGAACAAAACGGAAAAACAAACAAATTCTTCCCATGTATCAAAGGATGATGATACTTCGGAGATACTACTAGCGACAGCTGTAGTAAACATAGAAACAGCCGATGGGACCCTAATCAAGTTGCGAGCCCTCATCGATCAAGGTTCTCAGATATCTTTGATCACCGAACATGCTGCTCAACTTCTAGGAGTTAAGCGCGAGAGATGCAAAGGAGTCATCTTTGGAGTTGGACAGAAGGAAAACCACTGCAAAGGAATGACAACAATTACTTGCAGTTCTGTCTACAACGACTTCAAGTTCCAAACGACTGTCATCATTATGAATAACTTGATTAAGAACCTGCCGAATAAGACCTTTGCAAAACCATCTTGGTCCCACATACAGAACATCCATTTAGCAGATCCGGAGTTCCATAACAGCCGTCAGGTGGATTTACTATTTGGAGCAGACATTTATTCGCAAATCATGCTAGGAGGCATAATAAAGGGCGATGACACCACTCAACCTATCGCACAACAAACCTACCTAGGTTGGCTTCTATGCGGAAATGTCAAAACTTTCCACTGCAATGTGGTCATAAACAATCTTGAAGATATCAAACAGTTCTGGGAAACCGAAGACATCACCGATCAATCCAATTTATCGGTGGAAAATGAAACATGCATTGAATACTACACCAACACTACGCAACGCCTGGAGAATGGGAAATACGAAGTCAGACTGCCGATGAAGAAAGAACTTGAGAGCAGACTGGGTTCGTCCAAACCAATGGCTGTAGCCCAATTCAAAACTTTAGAAAGAAAGTTGGAAAAACAAACACACCTGGCAAAGGCCTATAAAGACTTCATGGCTGAATATATTGATCTAGGTCATATGAAGCAATCAACAGTTAGCAACAAAACACTCGAGTGTTACTTACCTCACCACGGCGTGCAACGCGCTGAATCAACAACAACAAAGTACAGAGTGGTGTTCAATGCGTCAGCAAAAACGTCAACGGGATGCAGTTTGAACGACCTCATGTACAAAGGTCCCAATCTTCAACAGGACCTACAAACATTACTGATGAAATGGAGGCAATACAAATATGCGTTTACAGCGGACATTGAGAAGATGTTTCGTGCTATTTGGGTAGCCCCAGAAGACCAACAACTGCAACAAATTGTATGGCGAGAATCACTGGGACAACCTATCCGCTCATACCAATTAACAACCGTAACATACGGAACCAAGGCAGCGCCGTTCCTAGCTATGATGACGCTCAGGAGATTGGCGGCAGATGAACATGAACAGTTCCCGGAGGCTTCAAAAGTGCTGGAAGAATCATTCTACATGGATGACCTCGTTCACGGGACACATACAATCGAACAAGGAAAGCAATTGATCGCGGATCTGAAACAGTTACTGAAAAATGGAGGGTTTAACCTCAGAAAATGGTCAGCAAACAATCAAGAACTTTTGGAAGATATCTCCGAACAACACAACGATAAGATTGTCTTCAACTTCAAAACAGAAAATACACAAAAAACGTTAGGCCTGTGCTGGAATTCAAGAGAGGACAAATTCACCTTTCAATGCACAATTTCTGACGTAAACAAGAAACAAACAAAACGAAGCCTACTTGCCGAAATATCCAAACTATTTGACCCACTCGGCTGGCTGGCCCCCGTGTCAACAAAATTGAAATTATTATTTCAAAAACTGTGGGATGGCAACTTACATTGGGACGACGAAGTGTCCGATAACATACATGTGGAGTGGTGCAAGATACAAGCCGATATAAGAGCGATAAACGAATGCGAAATACCTAGATGGCTTAAGTGTGGCGGAAAGCAGACAATGGAGCTACATGGGTTTAGCGACGCCTCCCTGGATGCCTATGCCTGCGTCATCTATGCACGAGTCCAGTCATCAACAATACTGGTCGCTGCAAAGTCAAAGATTGTACCACACCGAAAATCAACAACATTGCCTAGACTGGAATTGAATGGAGCGCACCTTCTATCACAACTAATGCGCAAAGTCAAACAGTCATTGAATCAATATGAAGTACACGTCTACGGCTGGACTGATTCCATGGTGGTCCTGGGTTGGTTACAAGGAGACCCATCCCGCTGGAAAGCATACGTAGAAAACAGAGTACGAAGTATTACTGACGTCATACCACGATCATCGTGGAACTACGTTAATACAAAGGAAAATCCCGCTGACGCCGCAAGCAGAGGCCAATACGCTAGTCAGCTGAAAGAAAATCAATTATGGTGGCATGGACCTACATGGCTACCATTGCTTAAAACAAAGAACATAGAAAAACACAATTATAACACGGACCAAGAAGAAAAAACAGTCCGGAAACAAGCCAATGTATCCCAACATTCTCAACACATCATAGAAAATACGAGCATTGTGGAAACATTATTGCAAAATCACAGCTCTATCGAACATATTATTCGCATTGTCGCATGGATACTCAGAGCATTGAACCCGAAAAGGCGACAGCTACCGAGATATCTGACGTTGCACGAATTGAATAACGCAATAAAGGTGCTCATAAAACAAACTCAACAAAAATCATTTGACACAGATCTTTGTCATTTAAAGAAAAATAACAGGGTGCAGGCTAACAGTAAAATAAAAGACCTCACTCCGTTCATTGATCATCAAGACATCCTCCGAGTGGGAGGAAGATTGAAAAACGCATCGCTAACCGAAAACATGAAACATCCGATGATCATTCCACACGACAGTCGATTGACACATCTTCTCATCGACCAAGCTCATCGAATGACGTTTCACGGCGGCCCGAGACTCACTCTATCACACCTACGGGAGAAGTACTGGATCGTCGGTGGGAACCGAACAACCAAGATGCAAATCAGAAAATGCGTGACGTGCCGCAAGAACAACCCAACAAAAGAACACCAACTGATGGGTAATCTACCAAGCGCAAGAGCAAATCAAGCGCCGCCCTTTTACCATACTGGGGTAGATTACACTGGATTTGTGGACGTCAAAATGAACAAAGGCCGAGGAGCAAGAACAACAAAGGGCTACATAGCAGTCTTTATATGCATGGTGACCAAAGCTGTGCATATCGAACTGGTGTCAGACCTCACCAGTTCAGCATTTTTGGCAGCCCTCAACAGAATGGCAGCAAGAAGAGGCGCCCCTCGTCACTTATACAGCGACAACGGGACAAACTTTGTCGGAGCAAACCGACAACTCTTAGAACAATACGAGGAAATTGAACAAACATACAAAAGCATCCAACTACAACAGGAAATCGCGGAGATGACAATTGAGTGGCATTTTAATGCCCCCGCTTGGCCATCAGCGGGAGGTTTGTGGGAACGAGCAGTCAGAAGCCTAAAACACCACTTGAAACGAGTAGTAGGAGAACAAAAACTAACATTTGAAGAGTTTTCCACAATCCTAACAAAACTGGAAGCCTGCTTGAACTCCAGACCTCTGTGTCCACTAAGTGAAAACACAGACGATCTAGACTGTCTGACGCCAGCACACTTTTTATCGGGTAGATCGGGGCTGACAGTCATAGAAACAATGGAAGATGCAAGAACAAGATGGGAACTAACAAGAAAGATCTTCGCAGAAATCTGGAAACGATGGAGGAACGAATATTTGTGCCAGCTATCAGCCAGATCAAAGTGGCAGGAACCACGGAAAAATCTGAAGATAGGCGATCTGGTGGTAATCCATGAAGATCATGTACCAGCCGGGAAATGGCTCATGGGGAGAATAACAGAACTTCACCCTGGGAATGATGGATACGTTCGGGTCGTTAGCCTAAAAACAAGAAACGGGCATATGAAGAGGCCTGTCACAAAACTATCCGTCTTGCCTATCAACAGTGACGAAAATGTCGAACAACAAAACACAACAAAAACAAATGAAAATGAGTCATACCTACAGGCTAACAGCGAGTCGCAAAGTTCACGACGATGCAAAACAACAAACAGAAAAATAAACTTCATCGGATTGGTCATGGCACTGCTGTATTTGCTAAATCCCGTCGCGGCCGCTAACACAACAAACATCGTCGAGCTTCAACAAGGCCTTTACTTTGACAAAGTAACCAATATGCAGCTTATACGCGGCGAGTGGAAGATTATCGTGTACTATGACGTCAAGCCCTACTGGCATGGTATAGCAATATCTAGCAAATTCACCAATCATCTAGAAACCATTTGCGAGAAAATAAAACAGAAAACACAATGTAACGTAATTTTAACACAACTACAGCACTCGACCGACGAAATAGGACACTACAACCATATGTTGCTGAATCCGCAAGGCCGAGTGAATACGAGAAATAAACGCGGGCTTATCAACGGTGTCGGTTCCATCGCGCGCTCCCTGTTCGGAGTATTAGATGATGACTTCGCGAAACAATATCAAGAAGACATTGACCTGGTCAAGGCCAACGAGAAACACCTGGCACTGTTGTTAAGAAATCAAACATCCGTGATCGAAGCAGAATATAATTTACTGAAGAGGTCGGAAGATGCAGTTGAAAAACAGTACAAAATGTTTAACCAACATTTGCTAAACCTTGAAAGGTTTACGAACAACCTCCAGAAGGAACTGAATTCCCAAGAACTGTCTATTGAATTTGTGATGTCAGCTATTACGGCAAATAGCTTAATTGAGCATCTCAGAAACGTCCAAGAGACCCTCATAGACACGGTAACAAACATATATAACGGCAAGATGAACCTACACCTCATCGCACCGGAACAGCTTCGGGACGAATTGAACAAAATCTCGGGTCAATTATCCAAGGATTTGGTCCTACCCATCACCAACATTCAAACAGAGTTATTTCACCTGTATCATCTCTTACAAGTAAAGGCGAAAATGACCGAACGATACCTTATAATCGAGGTAAAGGTACCCCTAATCAGCAGAGATAACTTCGAGATCTACCGAACAATACCAGTACCGAAAAACAATGACGTGGATATGGTCACCCTAATACCTATTGCTGAAATGTTAGCAATAAACATTCAAAAGGACTCCTACATACCAATGACGGAATCCGAAATACATCAATGCATGCAACATGACGCGACAACCCAATTGTGTCCACTACAGAAACCTGTATACCGCATGAAGTCGGACGAGAGCCTTTGCATGAAGGACAAGGAATCTCTTCACTGCGAAACAAAACATGAAACCTGCCGAGACAAGTGGTTGGAATTAAACAATGCAAATAATTTCCTCTATTTTTGCTGTCAACAATGCAAAATACGTATTATTTGTGGGCATCAAGTTTCAACGCAGCTGCTACACAAGGCCGGAGTCATAACACTCAATGACGATTGCATAATTAGTAGTGAAACTTTTGCTGTTTATCCCCAAAGGCAACAAATGAACAAAATTCAAGCCCAAGTCGACGCAGGTCCAGCAGAAATTCCTTCAATCAACAATATCATAAACTTACTTGTACCGGTTCTGAATCATCTTCACGAGAATGAGACGGTAACAGAGCAGAGAGTATTACTGCAAGAGCTTGGCAAACAAGTAGAACAAATGAAAGCCGCAACATCAGAAGACATCATGTCAGATCATGCAACACACCATGATATCCACCAATACGTTGTCATCTACCTATTGGCTGCCGCCGCAACATTTGCGGGTGTAATATACGCTTACAACCGCCTACGCAAACATTGGGCAAGTCAAAAGAAACCAGAAGCTCCATCTATTCCCAATCCGATGCCCCGAAGAAGGTCGACAGCGAGCATCGTGGACAACGCCTTATTTGACGTCACAGAAAACATCAACGCAGCGCACTTATCGAGTGCACGTACACTCAATAAAGCAACGTCGCCTATTGCGCGTTGTGAGTTACCGTAATAAATTATGAAATTGTTTGTATTTACATTTTTACGTTTTATAATCTAACTTGATTTTGAACAATTTCGATGTACATTTAAGTTAACTTTGTGAGTGGGCAATATGTACGAGCTACGCTGTACATTGACCCTAACTAATACGTCCTACTTACAGTGAAACGTTGCAGTTTGTTTAGCTCAACATTAATTGTACATTATTACATTATAATATGTTATTTTTAGTAGCAATAAAACCTTTATATCAATCGGTTGTTTACTCATTCATCATAACAGTTCAACATAACATTTTCACTGTTGGGAATTAAGCCCCAACAAACCGACTGATCAAATTTCTTGAGACAAATAAGCTCCTTTCTCCTTCACAATTTGGCTTCAGAACCGGCAGGAGTACCGATGACGCTGTCCATGACCTTGTTAACTCTATAGTTGTGAATTTGGATGATAAAAAGAAATGCTTAGCGGTATTTCTCGACCTTGCGAAGGCGTTTGACACAGTCTCCATCCCACAACTCCTTTTAAAGTTGGATCGGCTTGGTGTGAGAGGGGTTCCTCTTAAATTATTGGAAAATTACCTAACCGGAAGAAAACAAAAAGTCAAAATCAACAATAGACTGAGTCATGAACTATCAGTTAATTTCGGAGTACCACAAGGTAGTATAATCGGACCAACGCTCTTCCTGGTGTACATCAACGACCTCTGTCAACTTTCTCTCTCAAAAGGAAAAATCGTCACTTTTGCAGACGATACAGCCCTGTTTTTTAGTGGTGATTGCTGGGATGAGGTCTTTGATGTTGCTTAACTGGGTGTGGACATGGTTGGCGATTGGTTGCAATACAATCTATTGAAACTAAACGTATCGAAAACCAAATATGTCACCTTCGCACACAGATCAAACCTTCTTTCTCCATCGTCCCTTAACCTTACGGTGCACTCGTGTATCCTATCAGACCCCGGGTGTACTTGTCCTGCCCTCGAGAGAAACGATAGTTTGAAATATCTGGGTATCATTATTGACTGTCATCTTTCCTTCAAGGCTCATTTTGATGCACTCGTACCTCGGTTGCGGAAACTAATAAATATATTTAAAAACTTAAGACACACTGCAGACCGTAGGACCATTAAAATGATATACTTTGCCCTATGCCAGTCATTAATTGAGTATTGCATCACATCATGGGGTGGTGCCGCCAAAACCCACCTTATTGAGGTTGAAAGGGCGCAACGCGCTATACTTAAGGTTGGTGCTAGTCTCCCTTATCGTTTTCCAACCCCTGACTTATATAAGAAATGGGACATTCTTACAGTCAGACAATCTTTCATTCTGCTTACTATAGGAAAGAAACACTCCCAGCTACAGTTTGACTC
This sequence comes from Orthosia gothica, assembly GCA_949775005.1. Lineage (NCBI taxonomy): Eukaryota > Metazoa > Arthropoda > Insecta > Lepidoptera > Noctuidae > Orthosia > Orthosia gothica. Next base: position 10,520,614 of record OX459062.1, on the reverse strand, counting down.
CAAGCTAACAAAAAACAAGCGGCGTAAGGGAAGAGTCTGCCCGTCGTCGCATTTCAAATCAGCACTCCCTCAGAAATTCTTTTTCTTCCTTGGACAGTTTTTATATAATAAATTAAATGTCACCCTTAATCTGTATCCTAAAACTAAATCGAATTGTATCAAAACAGTTAAAACTTTTCTTAAAATCCTCGATTACCAAAAAACGGAGAATCTGTTAACTGTTCTTAAATAATATTCTTTACTATTCCCTGCCTCAAAAGCCGTTCTACATTTTATACTCGCTCTCACACATTTTAACATACATATACACGACACTTCACAACATAACAAATTACACAATTCGCATTAACCTTCACTTCTGTAATTTATAGATATATATAGTGTTTATCTAATTATTATTTTGCTCATTTTCATATTCGTCATTCGTATTATCACTTGTGGTTATCTACAACTGAACTATATTTCTTGTGGGGGCCTGGTGACCTGTAACACAGGTTTTTTTTTGAAAAACCTACTTCAGGCTCCAGTCTCTTGCAATGGTGTATTATAGATTAAGCATTGATTGTAATGTAAATTTTAAGGCAACCATTATAAAGAGAAAATAAATGAAATATTGAAATTAAAATTGAAATTTCGACCGTCACTATCGCTGACATTGAATGTCACTTTGTCAGGAACCTCTGAAATACACGGCCTTCAAAACTTAGTACCAAATTTTTGAAATTGCAATTTTATCTGAACTACAGAAGACAGAGTTTTCAAATAAAAATGTGTCATAGAAAATTTAATCGACTTCCTTTGAAATCATAGTTTATTTTACATTAATATCGATGTTAACAAAAAAAAAAAGATATTCCCTAACATCGCCTCAAAAATCTCGTCTACAGTACCTGTGCTAAACCGGCACGAAGCTTTAATCACAGCCCGAGGAGGCAAATCTAGTTATTGAAATGTTATGGCGTAAAACATACTTATAAATGTTGTTTGATTTTTTGCCAGTAAGTTAAAAATGGTTATTTCTTGGTGTCTATCTCTTTTTTAAGTTAAAAACCTTACTAATATATAATGAACTATAATTTCAAAGGAAGTTGATGAAATTTTCTATAAAACGTTTTATATTTCAAAACTCGGACTTTTATTGTTTAGGAGAAATAGCAATTTTAATAATGTGGTACTAAATGTGTGGTACTGTTTTGATGGGTAGTATAGTTTAAATGTCGTGTTAAGTGCAATCCTTATCTATCTGTATGCAGAAGAAAGTTCATTAAATATAACGAAAATAAAAACTTATAATATTGTAACATAAACAACCTCTTAAACCGCCACAAAAATAACTCACAACCCTAATTTCTGAATGTCATCAACAATGTTAACTACACCCAAAGTTTCGCAAAGCCCAGAGGTTCACGAAAAAAATTCCTTTGCCGACAAACAAAAAAATAACAGTAACATTTTTAAATGAATTTCATAATTCAGTTTTGGGGACTTGACTGGAAAAAAATATTGGGACTTGCGAACTTTTTTCTTCTTCTTCCTAGCCGTTGCCCACTTTAAGTGGCGTCGCTTCTTCTAATTTCATGGTGCCAAGACGTTCTATCGAGGGTCTAGGTGTAGTCCACCATGTCAATGTAGGTCTTCCTCCGCCTCTTTTGTCTTCAGGTAGGCTCAGAGCCTTCCTCACGACGTGCTGTTCTGTGCTTCTCATGACATGTCCTTATGATCTCAATCTACTACTCGGTCAAAATAACTGTGCACACGAAATGACGAACGACTACTAACTCCCGACCGTGCGCCAATAGCGAGAGTCAAACGTCAGAGTGACATCGACAGGTCAAAGTGCAAAGTTATTTTGACCGTGTAGTACTCTCCGTTAATTTGTCCTGTATTGTGGCCTCTTTTAAAGTATACCGGATATATTCGTTGCGAACCCTATCCATTCCGTAAAAAGTTCTGAAGTCCCAATTATGTTTTTCAGAGTTAAAAAAGTTATCCAGCTAACGGGGTTGTTTACAAAAAGTTAAATTAACGCTAAGCCGACAGTTTTACATCAAAATGTGGTTATTCCAGAGGGTACTTTTATAATTTTTTGTGTGAAGTTAGGAAATTTTACCTTAATACTTTTTTGTTGTGTCATTGTGTGGTGATTTTAAAATCGTTTTTATTTATAATGTGTGATTTCAACAAAATATTAATTTGAACAATTCAACATGACAGACACAGGCAATGTCGAGGCGTGGAGGCTCAGTAGCCAGGCTACTTAGTACATGGTGAAGCGAAGAGAAATCTGAGGAGGGGCTCATCGCATCAGGGGTTTTGCCGATTAAGCTGACGAAGTAACTGACAACAAGTAGGTTGCGGTGCCGCTTGGGCGACATCGTAACTGAGGTGAGCTGAGATGTCATATGGGGCCTCCCTTACCCATACAATATCCCAGCTAAGGGATGGAGGCCGTGGCGGTAGAAGATTGCCGATATTGCGGTGCGCAACTCTCCCTACCTTTGGTGGCCTGGACGGGGCCACCGCCGCTCCACCGCCTGATAGTGGATGCGGTGGGGCCGCAGGGGAGGTCCCTATCCCCTGCGACTGAAAAGTGGTAGGTGGCGGGGCCACTGACCTGATCCGTCACAGGGGGATACATGCCATACACGGGATCCTCTAGCGTCTTTGTGCTGGTTTGGTTACTGGCGTGGCACAGAATACAATGTGTTCTGGTGCGTCGGTGATAAGGGGTTATTAGGACTTGTAGAGTACGATGACCCAGTTTCTGAACGAAAATTGACGCCAAATTAGGTGTATTTACGTACAATGATGAGGCTGTTCAACAGACAATCGCATCATTTAATTTATTATATAACAATAATATTATTTCTAGAAGCCAGCTGTTCATGTCTCATGTGTTGGTTCTAAAGTATTGGTACAAGAATTATTGAAAAAGTACCGCAGATGTAGAAAAAAAAACATAACAAACTCAAAACTAACTAACTATGCAGGAACCCATGACCAATTTCCTCTTAACTTTCGCTATCCACTCAAACACTACATTCTCACTCACTGAACTTTGACGTATCACCGTCAACACTTGGCTGACAACACTTCCTTACTCTTAAAGAATTACATCCATCAAAAGGCTCGTGATTGATGGCCCATGATGGCCCAGTGTCGTTTTACGGTCTGTAGTGATCACAGAGCTTGGTATCGTCACGCTCGGCAGCGTTTCGAGACGCCCGCCGGTACTATCAGCTCCGTCTGACGTATGACTGCCGGTGGAAGTTAATTTGGTAGTAGTTAAGTTAAGACGGAGTTCAATACCATTTTTTTTGGTATTTTTTTTAATTTTTTGGTATTCAGTAGTCAGTTAAGGATTTCTCAATTACAGCCGGGAGTTTGGAAGTTGACAGTGTGATATACCCAAGCTGTTGATTCCGCGTGATGTCTCTGCAGTCGTTTCGGATTGCCGTTCCATCGTGCTTTGACAGCTAGGAAAGAAAGAGTGCCCCTGGGCTTATACTTCTTCACTAAAATATCTGCCGCGCATTTGGAGATTTGCCACAATGTCCGAAATTCTGTCCTCCTGACAATTTAATAAGAAAATTCTAACTTTCTTCGTCACGGGCAACTAGTTAGAACCGTCAGTTTCTCATAGATACGTAATATTTAATAATATTATTATTATTTTGTAACATTTCGAAGTGTCAGTAAATAGTGACACAATGAAAACTGTCGACAATGCGGCCTCTAAAAGTGGCCGCTAAGGCGTCCCCCAGCTCTGTGGTCCTTGCGAAAGGATTTATCGTGTGTTACTGATGTGTGTGTGTGTGTGTAAATAAATGTGACGTGAAGTGTGTTGATGGCTGAACCCATATTGGGTTTGGAGTATGAATATATTGTGACTTTTTATGAACATAACCTTTGAATTATTTGATGACGTCACTGCCTGAAGTAAGGAAAATACAGTGAGAAAACCCAGGTTTCTTCACGATATTTATAATCAAGTTTAGGTTTGCTACTCTTGTTGGCGCTGAGGTTATAAATATTTTCAGCCTCTACCTACAGTGGAATAATTAGGCAATAATTAATTTGTGGCCTTTCCAAAAAAGAAACCTCCGCCTAAGCGTGGCCTTAACGATCGGTCTAACATTTCTAGATTTCAAACTTTACTTCGTCGACTTCGAAGTCTCTTTCTGATATTAATATGATGACGATTTTTAATATCATTACGTATTGTTCTCGTTACAAATACAATTATTAATTAAAATATAGTTTGTTTCTAAAGTTACATAGTATAAAATACTTAATTAACAATAACTACCTAGGTAAATAAAAAAATTAAAAAGACTAATAACGCGTATAAAAAGGGCATGGGATTGGGCTTAGGCGTCAAAAATTTCGTCCACATCGACGCTGTCAACGTGAAAAGTGTACTTTTTAAACTTGAAAAAAATATTATAAAGGCGAAAGTTTGAGAGTGTGTATGTGTGTGTTTTTGTGTGTTGGTATGTTTGTTACTTCTTCACGCTCAAACAGGCTGGACGGATCTGGATGAAATTTGGCACAGAGATCGATTATAGTCAGGAATAGCACATAGGATACTTTTTTATCCAGGGAATATGTTTTCTCGGGTTAATTTCGACACTCACGCGTGCGAAACCGCTGGTAGAAGCTAGTTTTTTTTTATAATTGGGTTATTTGCATAAAAATAATTGCGTCGCAATTTTTTGGAGCCCGCCAAGTCCAATTTAGAATCATATCACTTAGCCATGCTTTTTCATTCATAACAAACATGTAAGCAAAACTTAAGCTCAATTATTAGAGGATAACAGTTTTATATTCAATTATACAAGATTCGAACCATACATGCTAAGTTTCTACCTTAAAATAAAAAAACCAAAAACCCGGGCCGACTGCTTCAAAAGCGAACTAAAAAGTCGTAAACAAGGAAAAATTCATGCTGTGCAGTCGGAGGATACATATTCGCGGGCTGGCTGGCCAAAATCTGGTGTATCCTCCGCCTGCACAGCATGAATTTTTCCTTGTTTACGACTTTTTAGTTCGCTTTTGAAGCAGTCGGGTTTTTTGATTTTTGATTTAACTTTTTTTATTTATTACTTTTTAGTTAAGTTTTTTTCGGACTAGATACATTGAAACATATAAGTGTTATATATTTTTGAAATCACCTTTTAAAACCCTTTATTTTGATACCCCACACGAAGGGTTTGGAAGAAAAAAAATTAGAAAAATGGCGGATTTTTGGCTTGTGGGGCAAGCCAAAAATCCGCCATTTTTCTAATGTCCAATTTTAATGTAGCCTATGACACTCGCAAGGTTAAGACGAATCGATTGAGGTATTAATCATCAAAATCGGCCAAGGCGTTTGGTCTCTGGAACGCCATATAGGAACAAACATACATACATAGACTGATAAACACATTACCCTCCTTCGGCAGTCGGGTAAAAAGGCAAGTTTAAATTAAAGCTTGTAAAAATGTACAACAAGGTTCAAGGTGAAAAATATGAAACCTAAACATTTTCAGACTTTCAGCCATAAAGATAAATGGTATGGCCGGTTGAGGTAACATCTTCTTCAGAATATTGCCTAAAAAGGTTGCGTACCGATACGCTACGAAAGAAAACTAAGCGTACCTATCATAATCTAAGATGGCCACGTTTTTCAACAAATTAGATTAGAATTTGTTTACATTTTTTGTGACGAAGAGTACTTGGCTACATTTAGAAAAAAAGGGCTTTAAACAAAATGTGAATCTATCAGAAAAAGTGATTGTCGTAATGCCTAAATGGGATTGATTGCGTGGCATGTCGGTATAATGCTCACATCGGATCTTTGTATCTCTGAATTGGCTGCAAGACCCTGCGCCGCCCGTAGCTATTTTTGTGTCAATTTTGAAGGGAAAAATAGCATTGTATAACTGTCTCTGTCACTCGTTAACGTTTGTCGCATCGTCCTATATTAGCTATGTGCTTACTCTATGCACTTAACTATTTCTTGCGCAATGTTTGGCAGAGCCAACTTCAGAGACACAAAGATCCGTTGTGATTAATATAGTACTTGTCAATCAGGCATATATTGCCTAGGCATAATATGTTTTTAATCTGAAAATTAAAAAATAGGTGTAATGTACTTGTTTATTATATTATATATTTTATTACTTGGTTATGTACATTATTTATTATTATTTGGAAATAACTCTTTTGGGTTAGGTTAAGATGCGGCGGGTGGGGCCTTGGGCCACCCTTGAGCCGCGTACATGTTTGTTTTTATATGATTTATACCATAAATATCATTATGCGTTTATAAAATTATACTTCGCTATTATTATGGCAACAATATTTATAGCAAAATATTTACGAGTAATGATCATTATGCTAAATTATATTATGCCAATGTTATTTATATCTATATATTTCATACTTATCTTTAGTAAACCATAAAATAAAATCCTCTGGTTTTATTTGTTTTAAGACAAACAGATCAAGAAATAAACAAGCTTAACTCAGTAAATCTCTTTGGTTGAGAAATTTAATTGCTTAATCTCTCACTTTCAGATAACGCTAATGCCGGTTTTAACTCTTAAATCCGCACCAATGGCTAGAAATCATGATAAATAGAAAACACTCTTAATACTTTCAAGTGTTTTAACTTTTAAGGCAGACTGGTTGCGATATGACAGTGCTTTTCTGCATAAATATTTTTATGTGGCTAAAAATCACAGCTGCACGAGTCGATCTTCTAGGTTAAGCAACGCTTGCCGAGGTCAGTCCGCGGATGGGTCCATCTTAACATACTGAGATTTCTCCGTGCCTCGGCAAGCACGTTAAGATGTTGGTCCCGGCTGTCATTGATAGTCGTTACGGATAGTAAGAAACTAGGTAGTCTATTATCAGCCTTACCAAGGTGTTACCCAGTTACTGGGTTGTGCGGGTCAGACAGGCAGACTTGCCATGTATAATACGGGTACTCAGCTGCGCAATAAATTAAGTGCAGGTCTCAAACTTATGACGAGTCCCTACGAAAGAAAAACATGTTGGCTTAATGAGTATGCTCTACTACCCGTGCGAAGCCAGGGCGGGACAATGAATGAGGTATGAAACCATAATACAAAGAAAAGAAAAGAAGAAGTGAATAAGTTATGTGTGCCTAGCCACTATACTGGGTCGACTATCAGTTGCTCTTTACACTTGGTGCAGACCGGACGCTCTCAATCAACTTGGAAGTCTGAAAGAAACCGACGACTGACAAAACTCGAAGTTTGCCGAGGTACATTAAGAAAATAGTTTTACTGGTTTACATAGAGCGACTACCTTTCTGATCTCCTTCACCCAGCAACTGTAAAACACGTTAACCCTGGCCACATTTTTGTCCGATTTTTCTAGCTTTAAATATCAAATTATTAACCCCTCCGTTATCACAATATTATGTTTTCACTTGTAAGGAATCTCTTTTGAATTAAAAAGCTAAATTCCTTATGAAAAGCGTTGGTACATGAGATACATCTTATTGACAACGCTTTCAAACGTTTGAATACTTCCTTCTAAACAGATCTAAAAGGAATTTTATTTGCAACCACAGACATAAATCTATCTAGATAAAGCAAATGTATGAAGGTAAAAAAAAACAGTAAAATCGAAGCAAAGCCTTCAGCCAATCTTACTTTTGAACTGTTTCATTTAGCGTTTTCGGCACCGGACATCAACCGAAATCTAGAAAAATGCCTAATTGTGCCGTCTTGGGCTGTAAAAGTCTCGTTGGTGGAGACTATGGAAAGATTTCCTTTAATCAGTAAGTGACAACGAGCAAGCTTGGCTTTCATACAGATGGAGGGACTTGCGTTATCTTGTTGTATGTATGTCTGTGATTTCAACCGTCTCCATTGTGGCTAGTGGGATACATTTATTTTTGTGATAAGTATTCGATACAAAGGTTTTGCGTGAATTTAATGTTTAATGGTGTGGTGTATTATAATGATGTCTTTGTTCTTTTAGAAATAAATAAAAGTCACACATCGCTTTTGGTGATTGCCTACCTCTTCGGGGGTTTCATGTGTGATCTAAATCTAAACTAGATATAAGAAGGTAAACTATTTTTTATTTGTAGGTGGTCATATCTGGAAGAACTGATTTAGTTTCAAAAATTAATTGCTGATAGAAAACTATAATATGTACTTTTTACTTACGAAAAATGCAATGCATTTCGGAAATGCTTTTGAGCTAAGCTAGTGTTATGATAATTCAAATATTAGATATGATAATTCATGCCGAAAATATGTAGATTTTAAGGTCAGTAGGTGTTTAGCCGGAACGGGCGCGGCTTATGTCCATAAACGGACGTTGGGGTACATTAAATGAGTTTCGACAAGTTATGATATTTGATTAGGTGCTCACGTTCGGCACACTTGAGGAAATCAACCCCGCTATTAATATTATTTTAAAAACGTTGATATGTATAATAAACCATGTATTGCTTTACTACTTTAGGTAACCATTCCCAGTATATTGAAACATCACTGAGCATTCAAATAGGTAACTATCATATAGACAGAAAGACCTTAAGGTCTAGACAATGTGTCATTATATAGCGATTATATTATGTTCTATCATATATGTAATTTCCCAACAAGAATGATGTAACCAAATATAATCCCTGGCACGTATGTTGACAAGAGTCGTTCGATGCACAGAAGTCGTTTTTGAGGTATCTTTGGTAGTGAAGCGGGGCGCGGGAAACGTTCAGGTCCGTTCCGAGCGCGCGAGTGGTTGGTCAGTTGACACAAGGATTGACTGACCAATCGTGTCGCGTCCACGTTCCGTTCGCTCTATATATATCTTATGCCAACACCGTGCCAACTTAAGTGCCGGGCACTATTCTTGTAATTAAAATTGATGGAAAAGAGTGTCCGTGGAGTTTCTTGCACGTTCTTTTCAATAGAGACCTACTGACGCTTGCGAATGTGCAACTAGATTTATCTTTTGTTTGACAATTTAGAAGTGCCTTTAATTGGTTTAGTTGAAATAAAATATTTTTATTTTGATGAGGATTATCAAAAAGTCCAAATTGCATGGAATTGACATGCACTACTCTTATCAATCCTCACTGTTTATGTTTTCGACAATCGTAAACGCTTACAGAATATCACTCTATCCAGACTCTCTACTCGGTTTTGTATCAATAATTTACCTCGGGTTTTTTTACAAGGAATAAGCTTTTGAACTTAAAACATAGGCAGATAAAGTCGAACTCTCGAAATATTGCTTCCCCTTTTGGCGGTAGATACGTGATCTTTCGTGGAATACCCATATAGATCTGTAACAAGAGATAATATTATGTTCAAGGCAGATCAAGGAAACTCGTTATTCAGAAATTTGTAAGAGCCAAATAAATAAGATGATGTAATCCAATTATGACCATGTAACCATATTTTAGAGATTGTATCTTAAAATAGCTAAATACAAAAGTTATAAATACGACATAAACACGATTTTAGATCATAAGAAACACAATTTTGAATACATAATATGAAGCACAACGAATAAAATTATAAATACATATTGTGCATACAGATCGTGGCAAATTGTTTAAAGTGTTTGTATGGAACAATAAAAATTATGTTTTAGCGACTGCCTGTTGTTAATCTATGTAACTTTTAGACAAGAGCAAGGCAAAGCTTCTGTCAATTTTCTTTCCACTTGGATATATCACTGTGACCACACCATGACCAGTGAGTGTTGCCAGTAATTACTTATGGGACCGAGACGTGTTCGTTCACAATGGGCCTTATCTGAAAGCCTAAAGTCACCCAAAGGGCAATGGAGGGGGCTATGCTCGGCGATTCCTCGCGTGATCGCAACTGAAATGAGGATATTCGCAATTGAACCAAAGTTACAGACATAGCCCGAAGAATAGCGAAACTTAAGTGGTAGTGGGCAGGGCACATTGCTCGCAAAACGCCTGGCTGATGGGGCCAAAAAGTTCTGGAGTGGTGACCGCGACCTGGAATACGATGCGTTGGTAGACCTCCCACTAGGTGGACCGATGACCTGGTTAAGGTGACGGGAATGCGCTGGATGCGAGCGTACGGGGTTGGTCAATGTGGCGACGCCTGGGGGAGGCCTATGTCAAGTAGTGGACGTCTTTCGGCTGAAATGATGATGATGATGACATCACCATAATCATGCATTAAGAACACTTATACAGGTTATAACGTGAGTTTTTTTAGGAATCGATTTTGGCCTCCTTTGTAAAAGTTTTCCATTTACAACGGCAGAAGCAGTTTATAAAATATGATCACATTTTTCCGTTACACCCTATAAAACAAAAAAATATTGTTGCCATAACTTAACTACATCTAGTTTCCGTGCAAGCTGTTGGAAAAGCAAAACATTGTGTTTACACTGCCTCTTCTCGAGATAACGACACTCCTCCCAGTAATGAGATAAGTCTGGCGGAATTTAATTTTGTCCCGCCTTATGGCATCCGCCATTATTGTGCCAATTACGTGGCATTGCGGCTTGGGATATAATGCATTGTGCCATGGATTTATTTGGCGGAGAAAGAAGCTTAGAAAAAGAAAATTGATTAAGGAACTGACCGCGTCCTTTGAGTGTACGAAACGTTTTTGGTACTTACTCCATATACAAAGGAACAATGGTTAACATAATGCCTTAGATATTCTCTATCAGTCAACCAAGGGTGGTGATTTGTTAGAATTGATAACATGGCAGGTGAATTATTCTGTAAGTCTGTGTGCGGTGTTGGAGCGACATAAATCATGGTGTGCCGTGTTTTGCGGGTATTACTTTTATGTTTACGTCAAGAATTCTAGATACTCGTGCTTTTGGTTTTAGTCACATCATAATTTTGGGTAGTTTATTTTTATCTTACTGTATTTATTTTATGTTCTTTGTATATATTTTAACATATACAACACGTGCTGTGGGACCCCACGGCACAGCATTTTTTTATTTTTTTTATATATTATAGGCTCGCGCTTGACCACTATCTCACCTGATGGTAAGCGATGATGTGGTCGACGGTGAAGCACGCTTGCCTAGAAGTAACCTATTCACTCTTGACTTAAAGACTCCTAGATTGTAGCTATCGGGAAACACAGACTCCGGCAGGGAATTCCACTCATTAGCTGTACGCATAATGAAAGTATTTCCAAAACGTTTAGTGCGTATGGGTGGTATGTCTACCATGTAGCCGTCTTGTAGTCCGATGATGAAACGGGCTTGGTGGAATTAGATCATGCAATTCCGTCGCACACTCACCGAAATGCAACCGATAAAAGACCGACAAGCTGGCAACTCGGCGACGATGTTCAAGGCTCTGGAGCTTTGACTTAACCAGTGCCTCATCGCCGATGAGCCTTTTGGCCCGCTTTTCGATCGACTCTAGTGCTTCAAGCTGGTATTTGGCGGATCCGTCCCAGAGATGAGAACAGTACTCCATGCATGATCGAACTTGCGCTTGATTCAAGCTGAGCAGCTGTTCTGGCGTGAAGTACCTTCTAACCTTTGCAAGGATCCCCAGCTTTTTGGCAGCCAGCTGAGCCTTTGCCTCAATGTATGGGCCAAAATTGAGAGTCGATGTCAACGTAACGCCAAGAAGCTCAAGATGGTCAGTTATTGGCACGGTCACATCTCGGAAAGTTGGAGCCGGTTGGAATTGGCTCTTTTTAGCGGAAAAAAGACACGCCTGGGTTTTAGCAGCATTAAACTTGACCAGATTTGCATCGCCCCATTCGGAGACTGCCTGCAAGGACAGGTTCAGGCGCTCCACCATGGCCTCCCGCAGAGACTGGATCTGAGGTCCGGTAGCTCGAGCGTTGGACATGTATCTCTCAGCAACAGTGCTGTCGTCTGCATACCCAAAGGTGCCGGGTTTTAGCAGATCGTTAATATGCAGCAAGAATAAAGTTGCTGAGAGTACCGACCCCTGAGGGACCCCGGCATTGATATCCAATTGGTCCGACGAGCAGCCATCGATAACCACTCGAATGGACCGATCTCTCAGGAAGTCTGCAATCCAATCACACAGACCACCGGGCAAACCGAATGAAGGAAGCTTACCAATAAGGCTTTCGTGCCAGACCCTATCAAAAGCCTTCGAGATGTCGAGGGAGACGGCAAGCGCTTCCCCGTGCTTCTCGATGGCCTCACTCCAGATGTGAATGGCATACGCTAGAAGATCCCCAGTAGACCGATTTCGGCGGAAGCCGTATTGGCGGTCACTAAGAATATCGTTAGCTTCTAGGTATGCCAGGAGCTTTATATTAAGTACACGTTCCATACTCTTACAGAGTATGGAGGTTACAGATATGGGTCTGTAGTTGGCCGGGTCAGCTCGACTGCCCTTCTTGGGCACGGGCTGTACGTTAGCTTGCTTCCAAGCATTCGGCACTTTTCCAGCCTCATACGAAAGGCGGAATAGACGTGTCAAGATCGGAGACAGTTCAGGCGCACAGGTTCTAAGAACAATTGCTGGAATGCCATCAGGGCCGCTAGCCTTGTTCACGTCGAGGTGGCTCAGCACCCTACGGACGTCCTTTTGGTGGATACGAATGTCCGACATACTCGTCTCGCATCCATCAGGAGAAGGAGGGGGCTGCGCGTCACCAGGATTCAGACGTGAAGATTCCGCAAAAAGAGAGGCAAATAAATTTGCCTTCTCCTCAGCGGAGTGTGCCAGCGACCCATCGGGTTTCAGCAGTGGTGGTAGTGAGGGACGGCAAAAGTTCGACTCGACCGACTTAGCCAGGGACCAAAACGCTTTACTTCCTGCTGGGTAAGAAGCAAGTTTGGCCCCTATTCGGCCAATGTGATCGAACCGAGCCCTTCGCAACACCAGCTTGCAGGACTTGGCAGCCCTGTTGAAGGCCTTCTTCTTCTGACCCACGTCACTTGCCTTGCGCGATCGAGCGTCGACCCAAGCCAGGTACGCCTCATGTTTAAGCGCGTCAGCGCGCCCACATTCGGCGCCAAACCATGGCCGGTCAACGTTGGACATTGTTACGTCAGAGAACGGAATGTAGTACTCCATTCCCTGACGCAACACATTATGCTGAGTGGAAGCCTTCTTGCCACAATCACGACAAGCATCTGCCTGACATCTTTTTCACCCTATTTCCCTTCTGTTATAAACAAAATTTAGGTAATATATGTTATTATTGTTTGATTTATTTCTCGTCTTTTCTAACTTTATTTAAGTACTACAAATACTGTTGTTAAGGGTTTAGCATAAGCTTGTTCTTATATTGTATGTCGTTTTGAGACAAACAAACACTATTTCTTTCTTTCTTTCTTCTGTACATGATAGAAATAATGAAAAACACATCATTAATTCATTCTATTTTTTCCAAGTTGATAAAAGTATTAAAATAAAAGTTTAAATGAGCTAGTTTTAAACCTAAAAGGCTTTCACATTTTAATAGTCGCTCAACTTTTTCTAGCCATTTACACAACCTTTATCAAAAGTTTTAATTAAATATTTCTAAGCGTCTAGGTTAGCCCTTTTCATTATGTTATGATCTAGGTTCACAACTTGTAATAGACATCTCATTAGTGAAATATTTCAATCTTTACTTCAATACTAAGTATTTCTTGTCTTTTCTTACTTGTTAAGTATGTCTGTCTGTTGGTAAACTCTTCACGCTTTAACTACTGAGTTGATTCATATTACTTGGCACACTGGGGTGGACAATTACCTCGAAACAGGATACTTTTCATTCCGATAGTAACTTGGGATGATAAAACAATTTTTACTAGTGCGAAACCGTGAGTAGAAGCTAGTAAAAATGATCCGACAGCTTTTCTTAAGCTGAAAAACTAAAAAGGATTTATATTTTATTTTTTGTACATGTTTTTTATTTCTTTCAAACTCAAACTGGTTTGAAAGAAATAAAAAAAATGGACTCCCCCAATAAGACGCCCAAAATACGCCATGTTTGTTTTTTTAACGTCACTTATCTAATAAGAAGGTGGTCACGAAATATTACGATATCTTAAATATATGAATCTGTCTAGCGGTTTGAAAGATATGAAGTAATAAAGAATATTATAATTATACATACATACAAACATACAAGATATTCGCGAAATACATAACCCTTTCGTTGCAGTCGGGTAATAAGCCAAGCAACATCAGTATAAACCAAACAGACGGAAATGAATCAGTCATAAATAAAATCACAATGAAGTTATTAACAGAACCATTTTTATTTATCAATAATACAAAAAATTAGTTTCATGTTCATAGCTCTGCTATCACGCCATATCGCGTGTTTAGGGGTAAACAAAAGTCTTGCTTGTTCCGTTACTTTAGTCTATAAAATCATAGTAGTATAACGTAAAACATTGATGCTTCATAAAATGCTGAAAAAGCTTACTACTTGGTATCACGCTTGGTACATGAATGGGGTGGTAAAAATAATAAGACTAGATTATCGGGGTCATGTACATACATATCGTATATGTACAGTCAAGGGTCATAAGTGCAATCGCACTCCTCTTATTAACCCCATCACCAACAGACGTCCACTGCTGAATAAATAATTATGCAGAACATAATATATGACTATGTTCTAAATATCTTCTCTTGCCAATTAGGTATGTGTGATTCTGCAGTATTAGAAGTATTTCACAGACTCACTTTAGTTATATTCCCCCAAGCGTCATCACATCGAGCGGTCCCGTGCGTCTCGCATCCAGCGAATGCCCGCAACCTTAACCAGGACATCGTCTCACCAACGATACGCATTCACCGCTCCAGAAATTTTGAACCCCATTGACCATCCGTTCTGCGAGCCATATCGCCTTCCCAGCCCACTGTCACTTATGTTTGGCTTTTCTTCTGTCTTATTAAGTTATAGTGCCTAAAATTCAGTTTTGGAAGTTTTTTTGTCTACCTCAGATTTAATCTACAGTATAGAATACATAGTTCAGTTTAAATAAGTCTTGTGAATCTGCGTAGGATGGCCTTTACTAGAAGTGGTCATCGTAGTCGTGGTCCTGTAGCATCAATAGCATCCGGAGCCGGATAATAGCATTTCTCTCTTTGAGATGAATGAGCTACCACGCGGACCTACAATAGTGCGGATTGGTAGACGTCACCTGTCTTCGAACATAGAGAGGTCCGTGCGTTATAGACTGGTTATACTTATGCAAAGTAGTTTGTCGTGGGTGTGGTACGAAAGTGACTCTCCTGGCATGACCTCTCATCATATCAGGAGATAGACGACATGCAACAATCGACACGACTCTCTGGTAGTGACGATCGTGACGATCAATCGCCAGTACAAATTTCTTTTTGACAGCCGACCATAGATTTCTTCCGTGTTTAATATATTACTCTTTGGTCCGCGCGCTCTGTCGTTTGTCTATAGTTTCGTCAAAAAAATATTGAGCATCGCGGTTTATGTTTTATTTATATATTTGCTTTATACTTACACACAATTATATATGTGTTTATACTATTATGTTTGTTATTTCAGAAATCAAAATCAATAATTTGTATTTCACATAGGCCTACATGGGCACTTATAAAACGTCGACAAAAGGTGCACGGTTCGGGTTTGTCGTTTCCTATGGAGAAGAACCGGCAAGAAACTCCATGGTTACTCTTTTAATTTTTTTTTGGTTTTACTATATTTCCATGTTACAGCAGTACTTAGATGGGGGGACAACGCAGGCCCGACAATAAGTCGTAAGAAACTAAAACAAAAAATGTTCTATAATAAATAAACAAAAGATTAAAAAAAAGTAAAACGAGATGAAATGTTAACAAATGTTAACAATCTAGAAATCTAGAAGGCCTACAATGTTCACACATTTACAAAACAATCGGTAAAAAGAATCTATACAAAGTATAAATAACAAGACTAAATTTAACATGTGGCACAAATGTTATTACATTTTTGTGCCACATGTTAGGCTCTAGACAGACGGACTGCATTTCAACTGCAAATTTGCAGTTCGGATGCAGTTGAAAAAAATGTTCCATTGATTCCATTATTGCAGTCGTGTCAACTGCATTCAAACTGCATCCGAACTGCAAATTTGCAGTTGAAATGCAGTCCGTCTGTCTAGAGCCTTAAATTTAGACTTGTGAATCAGTGCTGTAACTATTCTTAGCAAAGGGCTATAAAGATAATTGAAAACCATTGCAAAAAGTCTTATTAAATGAAGAAAAAATGAGATTGAGAATAGTTAGAGACATCCACATATTTGCGCCGTTTATGAGTTACCAGATTTATATATAAGAGTTATTTTTTTAAGTAATTTCCGTTTCCGTGTGTGTGTCCGTGGCATCAACAGTGGGCCTTATCAGAATATCAGCGCTGCATTATTTCCATTTTGGATATCGCTCCACATGCTGGGCTTAGAGTTTTTTGGTGTCGTTTTTTATTTCTTATTATTGATTAGTTTTTTGTTTTTGTTTATTTCTTGTGTCTCCTGTGCGGGTCACAAACATTTTTTTTTCCTTCTTTAGTTTTCTACACCCTTATCCGATCTTCTTAGTGATTCCAGTTTTTCCATAGTGCGGCAACTCAGGTACGTTTTTTATAAATTTTTGATCATTATTATAATTTCAGCATATAGATGCTATTTCTACGTACTATAGTATAAGACAGATTACTCTTGATTTTTTGTTCTCTTCAGTATTGAATACAATTTATAACTTATCGTTTTTATCGTAGCCCGTAAGTGATTGTAAATAATGCCGTAAAGACGACCCATTGCGACTCCCAAAAGCAACAAATTCCCGTTTGCCAACTTTATAACTATCGTGGGAAGATAAACAGGTGAAGGAAAAAGAAAATGTGTCATGAATTTGTTATTATCATGATCAATATTTACTTAATAGATTCTACCCGCGGCTTTGCCCGTGTGAAAAGTGTTTTATTATCCCATGGGATCGTTATACCGAGTTTTCCAAGTGCAAGTATTTTCCTGAATCAGATCGTATCATATCTCTGTGGTTGAAAGCTAATTTGAAACGATATGTGTGTTAGCTTTGATATGAAAATAGCTTTCAAAAGATTTCTATATTTTTAGCTAAGTTACTGATGTTTGGCTGCCGAGCAGAGTGGCTCCGGCAACACTGGAAATTCCCGGAATAGAGGTCTTAGGCGCCGTGAAATAAGCGTCGCTCGAATGTGTATAACATTCGATTCAAACTAATCCATAACTGTAAACACACATAGTCAAATATACTTTCGGACAGCATGGCCGTCCTGCAAGCACTAAACAGCCACACGGTCAACTCAGGGCTGATTTACGTGTATCACCGGCGCCTGAACCAGGTCGGTATGCACAATAAAGTAACCATTCAATAGATCAAAGGACACAACGACTCCCGAGGGAACGACGCTGCGGATGAGCTTGCCAATATGGCCTGCTATGGGCCCCGAGCCCATAGTACTTTTAGTAGTCTGGTAAGAAAACGCACCAGGGATCGACACAGCAAGATATGGAATGACTGAACGAATGTAGGCAGGCCAAGGAGGCACTGCCCTTCATCGACGGCCGTTTCACGAAAAAGGCCATACGACTAACTAAACCACAGTTGCGTGCAGTCACAGTCGTAACGACTGGACATGGAACCTTTAATAAGCACCTTTTTGTCATAGGAATCACAGACAGCCCACTCTGCATAGCATGCATGGTGCAGGACGAGGCAGCAGCACACCTGCTCCTAAGCTGCCCTGCAATTGCTGGCTACAGGGCCAAATGCTTCGGTGACCCAGGAGGAGACAGTTGGCTGCAGCAGGGCGCTGATGGCCTTTCTCGAGGAGCTGGGGTGATCGAATGATGTAATTGAATCCCACCCGTATGTAATATACGTGCTTAGTCGAAGCGTAAGGCGGAAACAGCCCGTCGAAACTAAACTAAAGTAAACAAATCCACAACTGCAGTGGCCGCTACAAACAAATAGAATAAGGTCAGGAGGATGAAGACCACGATAAGTCTAGGGAAGAAGAAGAAGCTTCGGGGGCAAGGCATTGTGTGTCCGGCAGTTGCATGTTTTTATTCATGATCTTTTTATGATAACACTAATATAAGTTAAGTAACACACAATCACTAGCTTACCTATAGCAGTCGCGTTTATTGACAATCTTTAATTTAACCCTAGACTACAAATCTTATTTAGAACCCCATATATACAAATTATACGCCGCATTGACGCGCATAGTAAAACAAGTAGTTTTCCTTACAATAACATGTGATTCTGAATGATTATTATTTTTATTCAATAACACACAACCTTTCTACGTATAAAATTATTACATTATGAAAATTAACGATATAGAAAAAAACACCTGTAAATTAGATACACTCTGAAACTGATAATATTTTTCAAAAACAAATCCAAATTCTTAGTTAGTTTTTTATTATTGCTTTATCTTATATATAACAGTCACACTCTTAAATCTATCAACACTCTTACCTACATTCATAAATTTTACTTATCTACAAATTATACGTCGAAGTACAACGTTGTCGTATTATCAAAATGGCGGCACTTACCAACGCGACACAGTCGTTCCGTAACAGAGGGTCTACTCCCTAACTCTGTCAACGAAGTTACGGACCCGTCCGAAAGTACTCCGGAATTTCGGAGTGAACTAATGGTTGTGGTGGGCAAGGTGGATGATTAAAGACCGTGCACCTACTCGCAGGTCAGACCGATTACAGGACTCACTGTGACCACTGTCCTGAGAAAAGGTGATGATAGTGGAGTGGCAACAGCTCGTCAGTGACACCGTCAAGCGTTCCAAGACCTTCACAAATGAAGACATCGAATAAGAAGTACAATTTAAAAAATCTTATATAGACATAAAGCCGTCTTGAATCAACATATATCGTGATACATAACAGATTTACTAATATTATTGAAAATACACACACATAGACAACAAACAAGATAAATATTTGGGAAAGGCCAATGACCGCTGTTGCCATGCTATAACGACACAGATATTGTATCTTTCAAACACAAATAACAAAAAATCTTAATAAAAAAGAAAATGTCTAAAAATCAAATAATAATTAAAATAGAGTTTAATAACCTCTAATAAGTATTCGTTTTATTGATAGATATTTTTATTAATTTTACATTGAAGTTATGCATGTATTGTACGATAAGATAACAATTTTGGAATACAAATGAAGAACCTAAATCAGTTAACAGGAGACCAGAGAAAGCAGAACATATAAAATCAAATTGTAAATCTTTATTAAACAAATAGCGCAGTAGCAAATTAGGATGGACGGTGACCCTCAAACAATGCAGAAAAAGAACTATATCCTAAGTCATTCTCTCCGCTCGACTCAATCAAATTGGCAGGTAGGTAGAGTATGTTATTTGTTGACATCACTATCGTCTTCCTGCCTTTGTCCCATGTTACTTGGGGTTTGGGAAAAAGTTTTAACACAAACTACCTTTTCTTTCATATCACTCCTCACACAGTCAATATATCTTTTCTTCGGCTGTACCCTTTCTCTCCATCCATCCACATTATATTCATAACTCTTTTAGTAACATCGTTTCAACCCTTCTCACTACATGACCATACCAGGACAAACGGTTCCCTTTAACTTATCTGTCACTGGCACCACTTTCAAACTGCCTTTAATATTTCTCACTTTATCCATTCTTGTCACTCCGAACTTCCATCTCAACATTCTCATCTCTGATACTTGCTCTGAACTCTTTTCATCCATATTTTTCACAGCCCAACATTCTGATCTATTACGTACGACAGGTCTCATGACAGATTTGTTTTTTGCCGTTGTTATAGAGTACAACTAAGTAGATTAGTGTGTACAAAGTTTCTTTCAAAAACATATCCCTTTCCTTACAGCCGGTTAAAAAGGCCATATTCTGGGCCATATTTATTGTGTAAAGATAATAATGTTAATTTACGTAAAATAACCGCAAATTAATATTAACTGTCAGATATATATTTGCTTGAAATAACACAAACACTAAGACGTTTATTAGATCTGCAAGTTAATAAAAATGCTGCGTTCAGTCAATAAGGTTACGTCAGTACTGTGAGCCAGCACGGATTTAACTCAATATAATATAATTCTGTAAAATTGATGAGAACAAATCGAGTTTGAAGCTGGAAATTTTCTAGTTTATTGGATTTTCAATTTATTGTTATGTCAATCATTTTTTTGTTGACGTTTGAAATTGAATTTTATTTTTTTAACTAAGCTCTAATTAGATTGACGTGCAATGTTTTATATTATGAATAGTGGACTACCATTATTTTGATTAAAAGGCCTTGTTTTGCCATTTATTTTGTTTTAATTAAGAAAAATAGTTCTTCAATCAAAATTACTACAATTAAGCTAAAAGGCGTCACAGCAGGGGCTTATGATAGCGGGACGAGTTAGACAAAATTTTAATCATGTTTCACACTAACCCTGGTCCGAAAGAGCTGGAGTTATGGAG
The DNA here is from genome assembly GCA_949775005.1 of Orthosia gothica. Taxonomy (NCBI): domain Eukaryota; kingdom Metazoa; phylum Arthropoda; class Insecta; order Lepidoptera; family Noctuidae; genus Orthosia; species Orthosia gothica. The sequence goes on along the minus strand of OX459062.1, from coordinate 10,500,138 downwards.
GTTGGACTTTGCCCACTTTACCCAGTAATGTGAATTTTAGTAACCAGTAACGATATATAGTATTAAAGTGACTCTTGCAAACATTAATTTTATTAATCCTCGGAATCGCTTGAATTTTCAATCATATTCATCGAGATGGCGAAGGTGTACTCTGACTGTAAGTCTCAATAAGTACATATGTACTTTAGTCAAATGACGTTCAGGAAAACGAGTTTTAAACTTTTATGTCAGTATATAGAGTGACTTGAGGAACAGGCTAATGTGGTCGATTTTGGAAACAAAGACCGCCATGTTTACGTTTAGAATAGATTGTGATCTTCCAATCTTCATAATTCAACTCTTTACTTTGTTTTGAGTGACTATCTTCAAACAGATAGGTGCAAAACAGATCATCACCATTATTGGAACAGACAGACATTCGCAGCTGAACTTAGGCCTTCCCAAAGCATCGACACATCATTCACAACAGAGACTTTGTATACTTCTAGACGTAACGCATTTAAGACGAAAAAGAAACTGTCAGGTCTTTAGTTCTTCCTTAGGAAAACTCTATAAAAAAGAGACAAACATAGACAAACGCTACCATCTTGAATAGCAGAAGAGTGACAACTAGTTGAATCACTGTCGTGTGTGGTCACGCGCTTGTTTCGTTTTTAACAGGCAGAATTTTGTTGACTAATTATCTTCATGAAGGCGTGTGTGGCTATCGGTTGCAAGAGTAGAATGGGCATATTATCAGGAAATAATCAAAGGATAACTTTGCACAGGTGAGTTTCAACTAGTCCCTGCACAATAATTTCAGTATAAAAATTATTGTGCAGGGTATTTATTACATAGGCTGTCACGAATATAGGAATCTTGGTTCAAAATATGTCAAGGAAGTATAGTTTCGTTTAAACCATTAAATTTAGTAAAATAATGAACTTTATGCGTTCGCTGTTATAGCTATGACAGTTTACGTATTTACGTTTTGATGTTAGAGATTGTGACAGCAGTCACAAGAAAAAAATATTGATACTATTTGTACAGTCTTACGAGAGAATATCGATATGACACTGGCAAAGATCTATATGTCTAAAAAGAAAAATCTCTAGCATCCTCGACCACACTTGTACAAAAGATGGCATAGACAAAAGTATATCTATCTCTTTTTGCTTATGACGTTAGCTAACTGTTAGTGCGAAAGTTAACCGAAATATTTAAATTGCGTCTTAAATATGTTATGTGCATACAAAGTATCTGGTACACACAGTATTAACACAGCAATCCCCGACGTTTAAAGAAGGACCAAATAACAATAAATTAATAAAGAAATCTTACCTCAATAAAAAGACCTGGATAAACCTTTACACAGAAATTTTAATAAGAATCAATGAGACTTTCAAAAGATCCAGATTCGATGTAAGTACCATATTCGAAGCAGTTGATTGGATAAACATTATCCTCAGACGAGCCCGTCTGTGTCTTACGTAGGACCCTATAAATATTTGTGCCTACTCTAACCCTTTGCTAAACAGGTACGAGTAGAGTACCAGTAGTTTTAACAATGTGATGGTCAAGTGATGAGATAATAGCGATTTTCATAGGACAAGAAACAAAACGGGATGTTTCAATGACTCTTAATAATTTGAAAATATTTTAGGAAACGTCTTTGTATCACGATTGCGCGTTTCTGAAATAGTAGTAAATATTTGGTTTAAAAATATTCATAACTAGCTATTTCCTGCGGCGTCGCTTTCGTTGTCTATCCCACCGTAACGTTGAATTGGTTAGAGATATTTGTCTTTTAGTTACATTATTGCGGATTGCCACATTGCCTGTGGCAATCCGCAATAATGTACTGACAGAATTTTTGAAATTTGTTTAGTAATTCCAGCGAATACCTCTCAGAAACAAATCATTTTCCCTCTTTGTAATAAAAGTTTACATTTCGTCACAATGGCTGCCTTGAATAAGGTCGGTAAGTATTCAAGGCAGTCGATTGAATAAACATTATCCTTTGACGAGACCGTCTGGGTCTTACGTAGGACCCTATAAATCTTTGTGCCTGCCCTAACCCTTTGCTAAACTGCTAGTATTAACAATGTAAGGGTCAAGTGAAGAGAGAACAACGATTTTTAAAGTACAAGTTTTTCAATTGTTTTATTTAGCGTATGCCTACAGCTAAGCTAAGTGTGTAGTTTTATTTATGTATGTTCACTGATTTCTCCGTCAACTGTGAACCGATTTTAAAAATTATTTTTGTGTTTTAAAGGGTATCCTCCCTAGATAGTCCCATTGTCACCAAGTCAGAATCTGATAAAGGGATTTCAGAATGTATCATTTGGTGACTGATGAAGAAGACCACAGATGACCACTGGAACCACATAATGATAAGTATGTCAAGATTTATCTCGAATAGTAAACAGAGTATGATGAAACAAATACTTATAAATAAACTAGCTGTTGCCCGCGACAACGTCCGCGTCAAACACGTAATTTTTTTATTTAATTTTTCGACACCGACTACGGAAAAAAACAAATTTGCTTTGTAGTTTGTTTTAGTTTGGAAGTCGGTTATTTTTTTTTTTTACAAAGTTTTTTGTTTAAAATATCTATGTAGCATGTGCGTGTGGATTGGGTGATATTTTCAAACAATTCATTTAATATCGAAAAACAACAGATGGGTTGTATGTTTCATTTTACAGGTACAGAATCAAATTGTTTGTTAACATTCAATTTAGTTGACAGGGTTTGCTATTGTAATATATCTACGAACATTAACTAATTGATGCCGCAGGGCGTCTGTTTTGACTTTTTTGTGCTTATGTAGTTTGTGTTGGGCATGCCTAATAATTGTTTGAACGCGTACGAAAATATTCATTATGAAGCTCACAATTCTGAGGTATAAAGATGTAACATTATTTGTTTGTTTGCAAAAAGTAATCTTCACTGGCATATTGACTAACACACTGAACACACGCACACACACTGATCTTCATTAGTAGTGGCTACTTTTTTTCAGGCAAAGGTCTCGGTTCTTTCCAGATTTGGCAACTGTAACAAAGTCGTAGGAAAAAATGCTGGTGTATCGCTGGGATCCGTTTATTAATTTTAGAAACAATCGTTTTCGATCTAATCGAAAATCAACCCTATCTATAAAAAATAATTAGTTGTTTTAGTTCCCGTGGAGGGTTGATTCAGTACATGAAAAAGTATCGATTTGTAAAGATGATAATTATATAAGATAGTAAAAAAAAAGACGACTTCAACAGCAAAACACAAAAAGTGCAAAAATAACTTTCGTTTCGGAAGTCGGTGTTGCAAAAAGATAAAACTAGAGGTACCAAAGACACCGACCAGCTGGATTATTACGTAAGAAACAGCAATCAGCAATCATCGCGCTATGAAACGCTTTATGCCATAAACGTCGGAAATAACTACAGTGAAGGTATGGTAGGTCCTAAACAATCGTTTGGTAATCGCTCGCTGTTTGTCAAATGCACTTTTTTATAAAAAAGCCGCCATAAACTCTAAAACTTATGTATTGAAGAGCAATGAAATTGTTGCTCAAAAGTTTTGCTGCAAGATACGTAACAAGCCTGTGGTACATACTATTGTTTTATTACTTCTATGTACCAATTCAACCCTCTGCGGGATTTAAATGACCAAAATTTTATGGTGTGTCCATATATTTGTATAATTTAAGAGATAGAAATATAAAAATAGAAGATTAGCTGTAATACCAGGGACTTAGTATATCTACATATACACGTAAGGTACTCATGGCAATAATTACATTCTAAATACTAAAACGTAGCCATATAACTCTCATTACGTCGAAATGAGATTTTAATACACGTCGCTAAATTAGAATAATACAAACAAAGGTACGTACGCACCACCTTTACGCATAAAATCAGACTTAATAACCCGAAGTAAGTAATGAGAATTAGTACCTACTACTTGGAAACGTAAGCTCATGCATATATTTATGGTAAGGTGCGATAATACGGTGAAGATAATTATTATATTGAAATTGTTGAAAGGGTATGGATACCGGTAGAGCAAATCTACGACAGCAGGTTGTCACATTTCTTCGTCACGAATAAAATTACACATTTGGTCGGGGCCATTTCAGATTTTCATTTTGACCCCATCTTTGTAGCAAGTGACACTAAATACCACGAAACTGACACCCATGACGAAAGTTACAGAAGTTTCGATCGGTGCCACCTTGGATTTTAATTTTGACCTCATATTCGTATTTAGCGTGCCAAACAACCATGAAAATGACACACATGACGGAAGTTTCATAAATTTGACCACCTTGGATTTTAATTTTGACTCCATATGCCCACTAAGCGACCTCGAAAAACACGAAAATGTCTCAAAGTGTTGTAAAAGTTAGTGCACCTGGGAGCAATGAGAACTAATTCTAAATACTCAAAAGCCTTAGCTCTTGAAACAGAACATCACGCTGAAAGGTTAAACAAAGATAAAGCTATAATGCCTACATCCACATTTCGCAACTTATGTAAGCTCTTGCGACTTCCAGACCTACAAGTAAATTTTATGAATACATTTACAAATGGCACGAATACTTAGCTTTTCAAAAGAGCAAAAAAGGTCGTTCATCGCGTATCTGTAATAGAAACTAGAGTAGCAATATTTTATGATGATTGATGACTGAAACATTCTGTCTTTAAAACGAGTAAATACCAAATATAATAAGACTATGTTCATAATAATCACCTTGCCCATATGCTAATTTATTTGGAGTTGATGCAACATTTTTCGTCTTCGTCCATTCCATATAAATCTCTATTTGGTTTTGATTGTGTGAACACCAAATCTATTCTATGTTTACATACATCTTCATCTATTTTTATCATTCACATTCAAGCTTAAAATGTTCCACATTTATTATTTTCCTTCGTTTATGTCATCACCATTGACTAAATAAATAAACAAAGAAAAATCATTGAAAATTAGCCCAGGGAGTAACTATTAAGTAATCTGTGCCCAGTTTTTTTTTTATGTTACGTTGGTAACATAAAAAAAAAACTACTTTACGAGTAATCTCGGACACCTACAGACACTACAGCTTGTAATTTCAGACTACAAAAGGAAAACTCAGGCTTAAAATATTTAATTAAAAATATTCGTACCTTCCTTCTTTTACTTTATCTTTACAAAAAATGAAGGTTAAGGTAAGTGCGAGCTTTAGTTATTCTGAGAGCTGTTTAAATTCAATTATCTTTGTGTAAACTTGGTTTTAATTTGAATTTAATTAATTAAGAAGTGGTGAAGAAATGAACGGACACCTTAAAATGCTTTCTAACTTGGATTGATGTCTTTAAATTTATCATTTGGTATATACTTACACATGGCCTAATCCGAAACTATGTGGAATACCAAAAAACACTCAAAGGATTCACGAGGCCGATTTTGATGAAAACTAAAACTGCATCATTATCTTTTTGAAAAATTAATATTCCTTAAACCGGTTTCAATGAAAAATTAGAAGTTGAGCATTATGTTGCACACTACTTTTGCTTAAAAACCTGTCAAATTTAAAGAATTAAAGAACGGTTTATCGCACTCCAAATTCAGTAATTAACGGAACGGTCACTAGTGTCAAAAAAGGTTTTTTTTTAAATATGATGAATCATTCACAGTTACAGAAGTTGTAAAAAATGTTTTCGGTGATATAATTCGGTTGTAAAAGGAGATGTTCCAGAAATGTATGGAGCCTGGGCCAGCTCTATGTACACTTTATGTAAAAAATGCTGTACAATATAGTAACTGTTTTTTATTGTTAATTTTCTTTAATTTCACTTCGTTTCAATGTAAACTCAAATTAACTTTGTCAAGTAGAGCAACACAATTTACAATTAAACATGGTGTGTCAGATCAGCAGTAGGCGAAAAATGTCATTTTGACAATGACAGTATGCGAAGAATGATATTTTGACAATGACAGTATGCGCAGAATGTCATTTTGGCAATGACATTTGTTTGACGTGTCATCGTAATATCTGCGTCAATAAAAACAACACTAATTCAATTGCAATAGAAAAGCAATCAATTAATGTCCGTAGTAGTAAAACAATCACTAAAAACTCCGGAACTTATCCAATTCAAAGTTAAAGCTAAGAAAGACACAAACACGTCACTTTTTAAAACTGTCATAGTCGTCAGACATCATGTCAAACACTTCTGTCATGGCTGCCCTAAAAATAGGGTTATCTTATTAAAAAACTTTAAATGATCATTTTTGTTACTCCTGTACCCTTCTTCAAATTAATTTGTTAGTATTTTTATGGAATTTCCCTATTTTTTTCCTATTTATCTATGTAGTGTACATAGAAATGGCCCAAAATCGAACATCTCCTTTGGACCATACATTCTTACTGGCCAAGCTGACAACATAAAGATTTTTTTTTCTTAGAAACTTTCCCATCGCTACCGCTTCTAAAATAAAAAAATATTCTACATACTTCGGTTGGGTTCACATTTAACAACTTGAAAAACTACCTCTTACAGGTCAAAACCCACGTCACGCAGTCAATAGACACTTATTTGATTTGCAAAAATATTAGTAAAACAGGTAGGGTACAATGAATGGTGTGAAAGTACGTGATCTAGGTATGAATGGGATATGTGCATGTTGTTATTGTAGTATATATATATATATGTTGTGTTTGGGCAAATTATTATTAATTAGCTTCAGCCCGCCGCTTCACCCTGTGGTTGTCAAAGATTATTCCGTAAACATACTGTGGCACTTAGTGTATTAACATCATTACTTTCACTAGTCGTTGTTAGATCTTTTTTTTTTAATAATTAAGGAAAAACCTTTTTTTCAATAATTGAAAAGAAAAAGTTTGTAAAAAAAAGATTGAATTTAGTGGTTTCTCTTTATTTTCAAAATGCATAAATTAACCATTGCGTACACCTAACAACTACTCAACCCCTAACGAGAATGTAAACAATAGACCCAAAACACATCTAAGAAAAACAAAACCCGGTTCATTAGTCTTCTACACATAGTAAAACAACGAACCAAAACCGCAAAGCTTACAGTTTACCTTTCATTTCTATTTCCTCTCCAACATTGGATTTGGGTACAAAGCGACACATCCACATTACCTCTCTTCGGACCTCACTCAAAACTTCCCCGCGGTTTGAATCTGGGTGTGTCCTTACCACGTCATTAGTTACGACCCTGCGGCTGTGGTCTTTATAGTAGCGGTGAGCGGGGCGGGAAGCGGAGGGCGGAAGGAAGGCTCCACTCTGTTATACTTAAACCCATATTCCAAGTCATGTACTCATACTTGACTCCACCTCGAATTATCAAATTGACAGTTACACTGTTTTTAATTAATTGACATAAACCGAGGATTTTATCCACTTCCACGGCGACTGAGTTGAGTAGAGGTTTTTCAAATTGGCTTGGAATAAGGGGGCTGGGAGACGCGCTTAATTCGCCTGTGCTTGAAGTTTTGCAAAGTTGCTAGAACGCTAGAAAATTCGTACTAATTCCCAAAGTACTAGATTAGTTTCAGAGACGCAAAACGCTGCGCTTTCACCTTTCCATGAATTCGTCTTGGTAACGAAAATTCTTAAGGATGTTCATTGTTAGGAAGACGTTCTACCCGTTTTCAGTCTCCTGCCAAATTTTTACGTTACGCAAGAGTAACGTAAAAATTTATCTAGTATATACTATTTATGTAGTGTATACTTTTAAAGAAAAAAAAACTACGTATCCGTTGTATCACACATTTTTAACTAAACGCTCGTCGCCTACTCTCTGCTTACCGCTGTAAATATAACCACTTCCTACCGGTGACGAAACATGGCTTGAATTAATTATAAGCTCACTTTCGCTATTTTACGTACACGTGGTAATTATTTTAATGACTGTTTAATGATATTGTAATTTATTTATTTGGCGGAGGATCTGGATTAAATCTTGAATATAAGGATTTTAAGGTAGTCTGCAAATTTATGTACTACGTGCCCTGCTGTCACGTAACTAGTAATGGTGGGCCGACTTCTGGGCTATCTCCATTCAGATTGCCATCAGCGCGCTAAGAAGAAGAAAAGAGTTCTAAATTACAATATGCCTTACTGTACAGTCACAGCCCAAAGTGCAGTCTTCATTTCACAAAGCTATAGCATACCCAACCACACTAATATTTCTAGTAGTCTTGCTTTCAAGGATACATCTAAGGCTTACTTGCTGCTGGTTTCTATTAGATTGAGGTTCTCGAAAGGGATTCTTTTAGCAGTGTTTCTTTGTCAACCTTCTGTAGAGCAGATAATAACATCTTATTTACAATCTTTCAGTGGGTGAAAGTAACACGAATTTAAACAAAGTGAACCCAAGTTCAGCAGGATCTTACAGCAGAAAAAGTTATACAACAAAGTCATTCAAGTTTACAACTACATTTTCCACTGTATAGCTAGTCGGAACTTCATAATAAAGCCTTCCACACTGCAGTGAAAGGTCAACAGTGTAATCCACAGAGCACCGAGACGACTCAGCGGCCACTGTTATAAACGGCATTGACAAAACTTTATATTTTATACACATACTGACGGCTCCTGACAATTCTGACTATATCTACAAGTATGACAGCTGAAAGTGCGCAATTACGCGAATATTAGGATCTTTCACCTGTGAGAGAAACTATAACTAAACCACTACTCATGAAATTATTATAAACAGAAAACAAAAGTTTTTCCTTCTGAAAACGTTCACAGTAATGTAGTTAATTACAATTAGGTGCACTGAAAGGTAAACAGTGTAACCCACAGAGCGTGGTTACGCCTCGTCTGCTTCTACTAGAGACGGTAATTTCACAACATTCCATACGAAACAAGCATGCCACTGAGCGTTATCGTTTTTCGTAGAAATTGACGGCCTGTCTCATGAAATATTCCAACAGAAAATAAAAGAGCTTTCTTCTGAAAAGGTTACACAATAACCGCATAATAGTTTACATCTACATTTTTCACTGTAAAACTGGTCGGAACTTCATAATAAAGCCTTCCACACTGCACGCACTGATAGGTCAAAATCATAATCAAAATTGTTTTTTTTTTTTCACATAGGCCTACATGGGCACTTATAAAACGTCGACAAAAGGTGCATGGTTCGGGTTGGTCGTTTTCTATGGAGAAGAACCGGCAAGAAACGCGACGGTTACTCTTTTAAAAAATGGTTTGGTTTTATAATATTTCCATGTTATAGCATTGGTATATAGATATGGGGGGACAACGTAGGCCCGACAATAAGTCGTAAGAAACAAAAAAAAAAGATTATATATTATATAAACAAAAGTCAACAGTGTAACCCACAGAGCAACGAGACGGCTCAGCGGGCACTGCTAAAAACGGCATGGTCAAAACATTCCATACAAACCAAGCATGTCAGTGAGTGTCACTTATGACAAGCAATCAGTAGCTATGACAAACAAAACTGCCCAGCGCGATTGTGCAGCTATGATTATTACGGCACAGGACCGGTCGATGAGGCAACAATTTGGGAGGCTTATGTGTAGCAATGGATGTCTTTTGGCTGAAATGATGATGATGATTATGATTAGATTTCGTGCTATAAACTCTAACTAAACAACTACTTATGAAACTATTTCAAATAGACAACAAAAGTTCTTACTTGCTATAGTTCTTACTTCTGAAAACCGTCACAGTTATGTAGTTAATTATAGTTAGGTGCACTGAAAGGTGTAACTCACGGAGCATGGTGACATCTCGTCGGGATCTACTAGAGACGGTTTTGTCAAAACTAACCATACAAACCAAGCATTTCACGTTAATACTCCTTGTGCTGCCGTTCTTTCATGCCATAGAATTTGATGGCACTAGATAATTCTGTGGCTTTGACACTTGTGCTTGCAATTGTACGGTTACGAATATTAGTAGCAATGGCGTCTCTGGTCACCCAAAAAAACGTCTGGAGGACCTCGTGGCTAAGTATTGCCAGCCGCATAGGTCTATCTTCAAGGTTAAGTAACACTTATCCTGGCCAATATATAGATGTTTGATCAAGAGCCTCTTCGTGCTTCGGGAAAAAAACCGTGTTAAATAATCCCTTATATCACAAGACTTGTTCGTGCTTCGGAAAACAGGAACACACTTTAAGCTGATGGCCCCCAACTATCATTTGTAAGTCTTTGATAGTCGTTACGGGTAATCGGAAGCTAACAAATGAGACAACAGTCTTGCCAAGCAGTATAATGTTACTTAGTCACTAGATTGTAGATGTCAGAGAAGCAGTCATCATCATCATCATCATCATCAGCCTATCAACACTGCTGGACATAGGCCTCTCTAATTACACGCGATTTGCTTCGATCTTCCGCAACTCTCATCCAGCTGCTACAAGCCATCCAGCGAAGATCGTTGCGCCACCTAGCATGAGGGCGTCCTATCTTACGTTTGCCAGTTCGCGGTCTCCACTCTGGAACATATCTACCCCAACGATCATCGGGTTCTTCGGCTAATATGGCCGTCCCATTGCCACTTCAGCTTGCTTACTCTCTGAGCTATGTTGACAACTTTGGTTCTCTACCGGATCACCTCGTTCCGGATTCGATCCTTCAGAGATACTCCTAGCATAGACCTTTCCATAGCTCGCTGAACGATTTTAAGCTGATAGAATAGCCGCTAGCTGCTACTAGTGCGTCCTACCCGTTATGACTTACGGGGCCGAGACGTGGACACAAACGGGAGAAGCAGTCGCTTCATGTTAATTTCTAGTATTCATCAGTATCCGATTAGACTGGAAGCCGGCCCCAATATAGTTGAGAAAAGGCCTGGCTGGGACTTGCCTCTTGTCGCTGGCAGCACGGGTTCCGTGCTCTGTGGTAAACAATAGGTACTGCAGTAGAGACGAGTAAATGTATGAGTAGAGCAAAGTTCGCGGTTTGCAAACAATAGAGGCGTTTGTTACGCCGACATTATGTTTGAGTAACAGCCGCTCATTATATGTTGCAGTGAATAATTTTATTGTAGTCGGTACTTTTTTTTCTGTGATATTATGATGGGCGAAACCTTGAACCAGTTGATGGAGCGACACCCAGTTAATGGGTTATTTGATAACCCCTTAGCAAGACTGCTTGTCAGCCTTACAGACTACTATCAGAACTTCCCTTGTGAACAGTTTATAATCTCGCAAACATACATTTTGAGATTGATTGACCGCCTATCCGTAATCACTGTTGAAGACACATATGACAGCTGGGACCGACAGCATAACATGCTTTCCAGGTCTTTGTTGGTCTTCGCGGATAAATTTGAAAGATAATTACCGCGGCCCTGACTCAAGCAACTGAAGGAACACGGGGGGGTTTGTGGTATTTATTCAAGATCTACTTACGTTTCATAACACTCCACAATCCATCTTCACATCTTTTGATATCGCATCAATTTGTGCAACTCATTTTTATATATATTCTTTGTATTATTATACCTGTAAAGCATATTTTTAGTTATTTCTGATTGTTTCTTTATTTCTTTAACTTAATTTGTATTGCTTATTTGCAAAATTATGGAATTTTTTATACTCTGACATTTTCATCTGACATGACATGTCTGTCTTTTTTATTTTCTTAAAGCCATAGACATACCATAGGTACCACGGACTATAATACCTAGACCTTTCCTTAAGCTAGTTGTACATTATTGTAAGGTCAGAGCAGACTGACCCGCCTCTGTAAAGCCGTTTTTATTCGCTTTGGTCTTATTGAGATTTGAATTTGAAATTTAGAAAGGATTGCAAATCGAATGAAAAACGGGTTTCAGTTCTTTTAGTCTTGGAACTGGTCTGAACGCTGAAAGTCGGTGGAATATTTAAGATTACCAATTTTACGATTGTATCAGCAAACTCTTTATTCTATATAAGCGGCCTGTGAGTTGTGTTTGTATCAAACCTTTGAAGTGCAATAAATAATAATAATTGAGTGTGATACTTATAAATGTGTGCATCTTTACTGGTACATAATCCTCCTCAGTCGTCACGACGTATCAAAGGGCTCGCTGTTTGGCGTATTGAGCCATAGCCGGCCTCCACACCCCTCGGAGCCTACGTACTTACCCGTTTGCCTGTTTATCGATCCTGCTATCCATTCTGCTGTTATTCTACTGCCTACCTGCCTGATTGCCTGCCTGGACCACCTACCCTTGGTGTATGCTGACCTGCCTACCTGCCCGATTGCCTGCATGTCCGTCGTAGCTGCCTGATCACCTACCTACCTCGGGCATTCCACGACTTCTTGCCCGAGCTGCTGCCTGGATAGCTGCCCACGTCGTGCGAAGCTGACCATAGTTCTGCTCTCTATATCCTTTTATTTTCATAATTTAATTTAATTTTAACCTTTTATCTTAATTTTAATAACGTGGCTTACGTATAGCTCCACTGAGCTATACGTAACGCTACAGTTTGGCGCCCAACTTTTAAAATATTGGGCGCAACGTCATTGTTTTGCGCCCAAAATTTTTCTAACCCACACCCACACTCTTACTTACTACACTTTTTTTTAACGTGGGCTCGACCTTTCATCGTCCTTCTCAAAATTCTAAAAACATACTTACACAAGTATATACATAAGCTAACTTTTGGTTTCTCATTCAGGCCCTCATGTCATCATCATCTTTTGCTAGCACTTTTACTCCTTCAATTATCTAAACCTATTAGGCAATAATTTTTATCCCTATTTATGTTTTCTCTTAGTTTATTTTTTCTCTAGAGCGGTCTGCACAACTCAGAAAGCCTTATGTGCAAAGAGCGGTCCCGTAACTCTTTAAAAATAAGCCAAATGCGTGGACTCTTCTTAAACTTCTTAAATCCCTTGAATCTTATTCTTAAAGAATGAGGTGTTATTTTAGAGCGGTTTGCATAACTCGGAAAGCCTTATATGCAAAGAGCGGTCCCGTAACTCTTTAAAAATAAGCCAAATGCGTGGAGTCTTCTTTAATATTTTTTTTTCCCTCTTGTATCCTTCCCTCTTGTATCCTTCCCTCTTGTATCCTTCCCTCTTGTATCCTTCCCTCTTGTATCCTTCCCTCTTGTATCCTTCCCTCTCAAACCTAGTTCCCTCTCAACCTAGTTCCCTCTTATAGACTTGAGAGTTCCCTCTTATAGACTTGAGACTTCCCTCTTATAGACTTCAGTCCTCCTCCTCTTTGAGTTCCTCTTGTTTAAATAAATAGTTTCTTAAAGGGTTTTCAAACAGGTGCGGGTAACGACACCTATTAAAAATAAATAAGCCTTCGTTATATCTTAATAAATATTTCCTTGTGGAGTATACGTCATTGAATGTGAACTATATCCCCTAACGTGTGATTGAATGAGAGTGTTTGACGAAAGTATGAAAGATGTTGTGTGTTAGAGCAAGGATTATATTTAAACCTCAAAATTTTCTTCTAGTTGAAAATTTTTCTGGGGTCATCGGGGAAATGTGGTATTTATTCAAGATCTACTTACGTTTCATAACACTCCACAATCCATCTTCACATCTTTTGATATCGCATCAATTTGTGCAACTCATTTTTATATATATTCTTTGTATTATTATACCTGTAAAGCATATTTTTAGTTATTTCTGATTGTTTCTTTATTTCTTTAACTTAATTTGTATTGCTTATTTGCAAAATTATGGAATTTTTTATACTCTGACATTTTCATCTGACATGACATGTCTGTCTTTTTTATTTTCTTAAAGCCATAGACATACCATAGGTACCACGGACTATAATACCTAGACCTTTCCTTAAGCTAGTTGTACATTATTGTAAGGTCAGAGCAGACTGACCCGCCTCTGTAAAGCCGTTTTTATTCGCTTTGGTCTTATTGAGATTTGAATTTGAAATTTAGAAAGGATTGCAAATCGAATGAAAAACGGGTTTCAGTTCTTTTAGTCTTGGAACTGGTCTGAACGCTGAAAGTCGGTGGAATATTTAAGATTACCAATTTTACGATTGTATCAGCAAACTCTTTATTCTATATAAGCGGCCTGTGAGTTGTGTTTGTATCAAACCTTTGAAGTGCAATAAATAATAATAATTGAGTGTGATACTTATAAATGTGTGCATCTTTACTGGTACATAATCCTCCTCAGTCGTCACGACGTATCAAAGGGCTCGCTGTTTGGCGTATTGAGCCATAGCCGGCCTCCACACCCCTCGGAGCCTACGTACTTACCCGTTTGCCTGTTTATCGATCCTGCTATCCATTCTGCTGTTATTCTACTGCCTACCTGCCTGATTGCCTGCCTGGACCACCTACCCTTGGTGTATGCTGACCTGCCTACCTGCCCGATTGCCTGCATGTCCGTCGTAGCTGCCTGATCACCTACCTACCTCGGGCATTCCACGACTTCTTGCCCGAGCTGCTGCCTGGATAGCTGCCCACGTCGTGCGAAGCTGACCATAGTTCTGCTCTCTATATCCTTTTATTTTCATAATTTAATTTAATTTTAACCTTTTATCTTAATTTTAATAACGTGGCTTACGTATAGCTCCACTGAGCTATACGTAACGCTACAGGTTTTAGTCAGTAAAAGTCTGAAACACTCTCCCGCTTCACCCAGAGTAGAAGTTCTTCTACTCTGGGTGAAGCGGGAGTGTGTTTCAGACTTCAAAAAAAACTATCCTAAACCACAATTTATCGCTGGTTTGCTGAATTTCGACGTGTCAAGCTCAGATGCTCAAGATGGTATATGACGGTTTCTAGGTCTACCTATATTTAATGTGTTATTTATATATTTGTATTATACTTGCACATACTTTGACCCACCTTAAGTTTTTTTTTTTCTATTTTGTTTGTTATTTATATATTCTTCTATTTTATATTTTATTATATAAGTCCCGATTCCGTAAGTGTGTCCGTGGCATCAACAGTGGGCCCTATCAGAATATCAGCGCAGCGTTATAACCTTTTTTTGGTTATCGCTGCACATAGGAGCCTTTTTGGTCTCGCACGGGGTTTTTATTTTATTATTGTCTAATTTTATGCTTATTTCTCGTGTCTCCTGTGCGGGTCACAAATAAATATTTTTCTTTCTTTTCTTTAGTGATGATCCCCGTCAAGGTCGTCCAAAAACTGCAGTCACCTAAGAAAACGTTGATGCTGTGCGTAATCTGATTGAGGACGATCGACATGTGACATACCGCGAAATTCAGGCAACTTTAGACATTGGCATGAGTCAAATACAAATAATCTTGCATGAACAATTAGGTGTAAAAAAGTTTGCTTTCCTGATGGATACCGCATTCGCTCTGTGAAGAGCAAAAAGCTGGCTCGCGTTACTTGGTGCGTCAGAACTCTCGAAAGATTCCACGCAGGATCCTCAAATGCTGTATACAACATCGTATCAGGTGACGAATCCTGGATATACGAGTACAAACCTGAAACAAAAAATCAGTATCAAGTTTGGGTGTTCGAAAATGAGTTAAAGCCAACAAAAATTGTTCGTTCAAGGAGTGTTGCAAAAAAAATGGTGGCCACGTTTGTCTCCAAAACCGGCCATGTTGCGACTATTCCTCTTGAGGGACAAAGAACGGTTAATGCAGAATGGTATGCTAGCATTTGTTTGCCACAGGTCGTTTCTGAACTCCGTAAAGAGAACTGCAACCGCCGCATCATCCTCCATCACGACAATGCGAGTTCTCACACCGCGCACAGAACAAAAGAGTTTTTAGAGCAAGAAAACATAGAATTATCAGACCATCCACCGTACAGCCCCGACCTAAGACCTAATGATTTCTATATTTTCACTAAAATAAAGAATAAATTGCGTGGTCAGAGATTTTCATCACCTGAAGAAGCTGTGGACGCCTACAAAACGGCCATTTTGGAGACCCCAACTTCCGAATGGAATGGTTGCTTCAATGATTGGTTCCATCGTATGGAAAAATGTGTAAAATTTCGCGGAGAATACTTCGAAAAGCAATAAATACATTTTTAAATAGTAATGTTGTGTCACTTCCTTGATTCCCGAAATTTGCAGTGCCGCCCTCGTATTGAGAAATTATGGAAAAATTATTTCAATTCCCGCACGGAAAAAATATTTTTATGACCTACAGATAGTTGTTCCGGCCCTGGGCGTTGTGTATGTGAGTTTGTAAACGCACCCACGATACAGGAAGAAATTCCTACTGTGAGGCAAAGTTTAAAAAAAAAAAACCTGGCATTTCTACCAATACTATGTATTTGAAGTTGAGTATTTGTCAAAATTGAAATTCGAATACATGTGACATCCACCAACCTGCATTGAGACCGCGTGGTGGATTACAGCCCATTCGCAGAGAGGAGGCCTCTGCCCCAGCAGTGGGCACATTAAAAAGGCTGATTATGATGATGTTTTTCAAACTCTAACTCTGCTTTAGCTTGAAAATATGCCAAAATTTGGTATAAAAGTAAGATTTGACACATTCTTAACTCCAAATACCTGATTCAGAAACCCGCTCAGATATGTTTAGAAAACACGTGAGTGCAGAGATGCTGCGTATAATTGTGTACTGAAAAATAAAACATGTTGCGCCGACCATAGATACATTGAGATAAGGGCAAGATAGTGATGCTGACGAATTTCGTCGATACTGAGGAATTCCGCCGATATTGAGGCATTTCGCCTATACCGAGGAATTTCGCCAACACTGAGAAATTTCGCCAATACTGACTACCTAGATATATTGAAAGCTTATGTAGGATTCTATATATCTGTAATGGATAAAAGTATTTTTTTATTTCGGGAGAAAATTTATATGCCGAAGATTGACAGTGGCTATATTCTACTCTAAGATAGACCGGAAAAAAAAGCAAGTTCGAAATAAAAATGCCTAGGCTTTCTTAATATATACAAAATAGTTATTCAAGTAGGAATTAGCGTTAACACCTACGTATGCCAAAATTAGTTTTCCCAGAAGAATATACAAGGACAAATCCACATTTAATTATATAGGCAAGCTAGTAAAGCCCTTGAATAGGTTTAAAGCTAACACCCACGCCAACGTCACGCGGTGTACGACAACGTCACATCCCAAGTCATCAACGGGGAAATGACGGGGTCGTATATGGCAGCCTACAGCGCGAGGAGTGGTTTTGTGGCCCCGGACAAGGAGGAGACGGAGCGCTCGGGCAAACTCAAGTTTAGTGTGCCAAATGACGACCCGATAGTGGTTACCGCCAAATGTACCAAAATCATGCCGGATGATAAGATCCTGGAAATGGCACAGTCCATTTCAGAGACCTCAGGTATCCCGGCATGGCAGGAAAGTTGGGAGGTACCCAATATCAGGTGGATTAACAGAGTTCCGGGTTGCGGTAAGACAACCTGGCTGGTAAAGCATTTCGACGAGGACAGGGACGTGATAGCCACCACAACAACAGAAGCTGCCAAGGATCTCAGGGTAAAGCTTGCGCGCCGCTTAGGAGGCCGAGCAAAGACAAAGGTGCGCACTATGGCCTCAATCCTAGCAAATGGTTTCAAGAGCCAAGACAAATGCTACCGTCTTACGGTAGACGAGGCTCTTACGAACCACTTTGGGGCCATAGTCATGGCAGTAAAGTTGTCTGGAGCAAGCGAGCTTGTCCTCGTCGGAGACGTTAACCAGCTTCCATTTTTGGACAGAGAGAACCTTTTCGAGCTTAGGTATACCCGTCCAGACCTGGTGGCTGGCATCATCCAGGAGTTTCTCTGCACACACCGCAATCCAATGGACGTGGCGTTTGCACTGAGTGAGATATACCCCGGTATATACTCATTCAAGTCGTCGCTGTCGCGGGTCCACTCCCTGAAGGTGAAAGGTTACACAGGGGCACAAATACCGAGCACTGCCCAAAACACCCTGTTCGTGGTTCGTACGCAGGGGGAGAAAGCTTCTCTTGCGAGCCAGGGATTTGGTTCCGGCGAAGGGTCACGCCTGCTAACCATACACGAGGCTCAGGGGTCGACCTACGACAGCGTCATCATCATCAACACCAAGTCCAGGAGGCTTCAGGTCCACGACAGCATCCCCCACGCGGTAGTGGCAGTGTCCAGACATACAGTCAGTTGTGTCTATTACACTGACGACGCCGATGACGCCGCAGGCCGCCTTGCTAAGAGGGCGATGGATGCGCCGACTAAAACGGTCGTCAACTATAATCTTAAGACGGCCATGCAGCATGGAGACGTAGTCGTCATAGAGGCCTTGCTCACGCTAGCGAAGTCCCATCCAAAAACTCCAACCCAAACACATGCCCAAACCATCACCCTATATAACCCTGTAAGCCAATTTAAAAAAAAAAAAAAATTAAAGCTGCATGGTGGAGCGAGTCAGTCATACTCACCTTAACGTCCTAACGACGGGGTTCTATAACCGGAACCGTCGGCCGGGACTGGTTTGCTCGCACTGCCATGCATCTTCCCCGAAAATGTGCCAATAGATATAAGTAAACAAAATAGTAAATAACATAAGCAGTGTACCTATCAATAGAAATAAGTAAAAAAAAATAGTTATGATAAGTAGTAAATAGAAACATAAAATTTGTAATGCCAGTTTGTAATATGTATGTGTATACATATACGTGGTATATGGTATTTATTGAGGGATGAACTCACGTAGACTTAAGTTAGTTAAGTAAGCCTAAAATAATGTCCAACGTAGGAGTCTAGCAATTGTTATTCTTATGAAAAAAAAACAAACAAAATATAAACACAATAAAAAAGAGCGCGGACTGTCACATGTCCGCGGTAGCAAAATTGAAAAAAAAAAAAAAAAAAAACGCCCACGCCAAAGGATCTCGCGTTTTCTCTAAATAGAATATAGGAGTGACATTTTAATGAAATACCAGATTACGGAGACAAAGAAACAATCAAATGTAAGAATTTCATTGTGATTTTATTTAGTTATTTGTGAGAAATAAAATATTTACATTTCGCCCTGTGATTAAAATGTTTGGTATAAGTGACGAACTTTCTACAAAAAATTAAGTTCACAAAAAAAATATACGTGCAATACATGACTGTATTGCAAGTATATTAAAGTATAATATTAACAGAAACCTGGTTAAATAGTAGCGTACTGAGCAGTGAATTATTTGATGATCGTTATGAAGTGTACAGGAGAGATAGGGAAACAACTGGCTTTCAGAGTGGTAAGGACGGTGGTGGAGTGTTAATTGCAGTTAATAAACAAATTATCTCATCACGTATCGAACACTGGCAAAGTAATTGTGAGGATCTCTGGGTAACCATTGATATATCACCATCTCAAAAATCTCATAAAATAGCACTTTGCGCGATTTACCTTCCTCCACCTGTGAGTCCGGCAACTGTTGAACATTTTGTTGAACACTGCAATAGAGTTGTTGACTCAACAAATATTTCTGCTTGTATTGTGGGAGACTTTAACCAGGCTAAAATCGGTTGGGACCTAAACTCAATAAATGATTCTTTGCCTAAAGCTATCCAAATTCTAGTGGATTTCGTAAATGTAAGTCAGCTAGTACAGTGTAATTACGTAAAAAACTATTCTGGGCGTATACTGGACCTGGTACTGTCTTCAGTGCCCTCATGTTCAGTAAACGAATCCAACTCTTCTCTAACGGTTGTCGATAAACTCCACCCCCCCCTAGACATAACTCTGTCATTGGTAAAGAATCATAATCTGCCATATAACAACTCAAATTGTAGACCTAACTTTTATAAAGCAAACTATAAAGAAATTAATAATTATCTTAATGAGCAAGACTGGAATGGACTTTTTGAAAATAGCGATAACGTAAATAGCATGCTAACAATACTTTACAAACATTTATATGAAGCAATTAAAAAATTTGTGCCAGAAAGAAAACAAAAAATCTCTGGTTTTCCACCATGGTTTAACAAAACAATAATTAAATCATTAAAGGAAAAAAAATAAGTTGAGAATACGCTATAAAAAATATAATAATCCCATGGATAAAATTGAATTGAATTTAATTTCCAAACGATGAGAAAAATTAGCTATGCATTTATATAATGATTATCTTAAGAATTTAGAACAAGGCATTAAAGAGAATCCTAAGATATTTTGGAGTTATATAAAAGCTAAACGAGGTGGATCTAGTGCTTACCCACAGACTATGACTGACGGACAGATTGTAACATCTAATGGTTCTGAAATCTGCAATCTTTTCGCCAATTACTTCTCGTCCGTATACACATCTGACAGTAATAAAGAAATGAATTGCAAGACAAAGTTTCTAGAAAATTTACTTAGTAATAGTCAGTGTTTGAATACCCCGCTAATCGATCGCGACTGTTTGCTTAAGAAACTTAAAACAATTAATATTACCAAGGGTCCAGGACCTGATGGCATCCCACCTATATTCATTTCTTCCTGCGCAACAGCCCTGGTTTCTCCTTTATTGATTATTTTTAATACGTCACTAGCCTCAGGGACTTTTCCGCAAGAATGGAAAAAAGCGAAAGTGGTGCCAGTGTACAAGTCAGATAGCAAAGATGCCATTTCCAACAACAGGCCTATTTCAATACTATCCGCTTCTGCAAAGATTTTTGAATCTATTGTTTGTCCATACATCCAGCATCATTTTAAGATCTACCTAAGTGACCACCAACATGGTTTTGTAACTGCGAGATCTACAACTACGAACTTAGCAACTTTCACGGAGTCACTAATTCAGGCAGTAGATAAAAATAAACAATTTGACGTAATATATACGGACTTCACTAAGGCATTTGACAAAATGTCACATGCCATACTAATCTACAAACTTGCAGCTTACGGTGTATCAGGGTCTTTGCTGGAATGGTTCAAATCATATTTAATCGAACGCGAATTCTACGTCGTTGTGAACGGATTTAAATCGGCAGAATATATAATAACCTCTGGCGCTCCTCAAGGATCGCATTTGGCTCCGATATTGTTTAATATATGTATCAATGTCCTTCCCCGATGCTTCCGTTATTCGGAACCCTTTTTATATGCCGATGATTTGAAGTTTGCGCGCATGATTAAGTCCCCAAAAGATAACGAGCTTCTTTAGAACGACCTTAACAGAGTAATTGAATGGTGTCAAAATAATGGAATGCAACTGAACTCTGACAAATGTTATCACGTTAAATTTACGAGAAAAAATAACTATATAAGTACGGAATACTCCATAAACCAAGTTAAATTAAAAGAACTTGAAATAATCAAGGACCTAGGAGTACTCTTCGATAGGAAAGTAAGCTTTATACCTCACATTGAACACATTATTAATAAATCATCTAAAATGTTAGGCTTCTTGCTTCGTAATACTAAGGGTTTTCGTAAAAGCAACACCAAAATAATGTTGTACAATAGTCTCGTGCGAAGTATCTTGGAGTATTGCAGCGTTGTATGGAGACCTCACTATGCCACTCATATGCTGCGGTTAGAACGAGTGCAGAAACGTTTTGTGGGGCATCTGGCTTTTTGTGAAATGAAATCCAAGCAGCTATCCTCCTACAAAACCCGCCTGCGTCATTTCAGAATGCATACTCTATCCACACGCAGACGGGTCACCGACGCCATATTTGTGTACAAAATATTAAGAAATCAAATTGATTGCTCTAAACTATTGAGTCTTATTGGATTCCATGCTCCATCAAGATATCCGAGAAATACCATTACACCACTATGCCCACCACTACGAAGGACTGTACTTGGCACAAACTCACCTATACCAAGATTATGTAAAGTTTTCAATAGCTGCAGTGATCTAGTGGATATAAACCTGGACAGTATTAATAAAATTATTAAAGTAATTGTAAATGATTCACTCACAAAAACTTGATTCATCCAGCACAGTGTTGAATTCAAGTTTCATTTGATTTAATTTACTATACCAAACTTAAACTTAAATAATTAATGAATTATACAATTTTTATTTATTTAAAAATGATGATTTTAATTAATGTTTATCCTTTTTTTTTAATAATATAATTTATCGGCACTTTTATTGTTCGGGATTTGAATTTGTGTTTGCAGTTTTGATGTGGATATGTTTTTGGCGAATTTGAATGTTATACTAAAACTAACCTAATCTTAAGATAAAATATTTATTTTGTGTATTTGAACCGTTTACTGTACATGCGGTGTTAGCCTATAAGTGATTGTTACACTTGCAAATGTATATCTGTCAATCGCAATGTATTTTTATGTGTGTAAACAATTGTTGGTTAACCTAATAAATAAATAAATAAATAATAAAATTGTCCCCTTTTTTGAAAGTCAAGTAAAACACTGAAGAGCTTTTTTCGAGTAAGGTATGAACATAAAAAAGAGACCCAAATGGCATCTGAAATCGTTATTTTTACAAAAAATTACAAGTTGGATGTAATTTTTCACAAAGATGCAAACATTTATGGGCTAGATTTATACATTCATAATCATGGTCAGCCGTGAGGTGTTCGATCGTGGTCCCACTTCACACTTACTGCACTTGATAGTAAAAGATTTTGGGACTATTTTGTCTGTGATTTAGAATTGCCACATATGGAACATGTAATAATTAAGATATTTTCATCATCTGCCGGCCCTTGTCCCATGTTACTTGACGTTTTCTCCTTCCATACCGTCCTTCCCCCACGCCATCAATCCGAACTCATCAATCAGACTCCCTTTTTTATGATAAATAATGAATATTATGAAGGTAATAATTAGGATTGAAAATGTAATAATTATGAAGATTATGTTGTGCTCATTTAAAAAACCAATAACGTTTGCTTCACACATCATCGAACTCAGGTTTTGTTGACAGCCAGACAATCTGTTATTCGATACCACTGGACATCGAGTAACAGAGTTTTTAACAAAATAAATATATCATTTGGTTTATTTGCTTATTATATCAAACTAATGTTTTTGTTGCCGAACATGAGTGGGGTTGAGTGATTTAAAAACAGGATACTGTATTTTTTACGGAAAGGTGTGTATGTATTTGCTGTATATTAATTTTAATAATAGCTACCTAAACAAATAAATTACCATAGATTCATACCAAAACCCCGCCATCCCTTCACAAGATTTGCCCGACCTCCTTATATTCAAGATAAGAATGCTTGGAAACATGCTTTTTTTTAGAAATTGACTCACACACTGTTCCGTTGTTGTTGAATTAGGTATTTTACCTATGTTTGTAATTTTTGTAAGTATGTGAGAACCATGTTCCTACTTATCAAATTAATTAATTTTCCTGTTAATGCTTTTTAATACTTTATACCTGTACGTAGTATAGTGTGTAGAGCTATTCTGGGTGCATCGTCCTCACATATATTAATGGATGTACTTATGTAAATATTGTAAAACACCTATTTTTTTTTTTAAAGAGTAAGTATGGAGTTTCTTGTGCGTTCTTCTCCATAACAATCTACTTTCCGAATGCACGGTAGAATCTTTTTTTTTTGTTTTTTTATTACTTGTAAATTTTAATTTTAATTTATGTGACGTTCAAAAGTGCCGTTTATTGGCCTAATTTTATAAATATATTTGACTTTGACTTTGACTTCCTGTCTTGCTCATCATGCCTAACCACCTGGCAGGGTCTGAACGTGGCAAATGATAGCTCTGCACAGGTACCCATACAGGTCTGCAGTGAATCTACATACCAGACTACCAGACACTAAGGAACTCGTCGTTGGTTTTCACGCCATCGTGAGACAGAAATCTGCCTCGTTGCTCTGCAGTGCGCACGCCATCATCGACTCCATCCTAAAGACCATTATGGGGAGGTAAGGATAAGATAGAAGTTTACTAACTTAGATACCTTACGAGTATAAGTGTTTTTCTTGTTTACAAGCCATTTTTATAGGCACTGTTCGGATAAAATCTGAGTAATTAAGGCACACATACCCCTCAGAAGCTGATTTTGAAATGAGAATCACGTCTAAATGGCCTGTCGTAATTTTTTGGAAAAATATATGGTGCATTAAACCATTTTCTTAATAGATAGATAGATCTAAGAAAATTTTTAGTTTCGTTCGTGTAAAATAGGGTAATTAATTTGTAAAGTAGTGTCTAACACGGACAAAAATACGACAATCGCACCAAAACCGCCTGGCTTATTTTAATGAAATTGTCACCATCTCAAAGACAATTTAATAATCTACATTTTGATATAAGGCTTTTTTTTTTGTCATATAATAATAAGGAAAGTACACTAAATTTTGGGACGCGCGGTTGTGAAAAGAGTGCGCAATTTCTTCCCTCAAGGTCTTTGGCGACTGTCGTCGTCTTAAGTGACTATTTAACTATCTGTTCGATCGGATCGCTCGAAAGAAGAGGAATAATACAAAAGATATTATCTGCAGTGAAATTGCTAAGTTTGAAGCAAGCTTAGCAAAATAACAGTTAGTTACTTGAAGCTTAAGACTAAATACGTACACAAATACTTACAAAAGGTAGCATTTAAAAGTGAATAGAAAACTAAGAATTCCAAAGTTGATGCTAGAAGAATGCAATTACTTTTAAATACTGTCTCGTTATGTTATCTATCTCTTGAAATACAATGTAAATGGTAGTAAAATCTATTTATTACAGTTTAAAGGGCTTTAGTATCATTTACATTGTTTATAAGATTATTTGGAGCTGAAATTAGTGTCTGAACTTGTGATAAAAGATTTTTGGTGACTTGGTTTATGAGCTTAACATATAGAACACACATGTTTAAATCCTATGCAAATCCCGGACACAGTTGTGACATCATCATCACCATCATTTCAGTCAAAAGACGTCCACTGCTGTCATTGACCTTACCCAAACATCGCCATACCGATCGGTTGTGTGAGTCTCGCAACCACCAGCTTCCCGCAGTCTAGACCAGGTCGTCGCCCCACCTAGAGACAGATTCAGTTATGACATAATTTTTCGTGATTTTCTTTGTATTAAAACATTAAACAATGATTCTCTTTGTCTGTGTTCACCATCGATTTAATTACAGTTAAATAAAACATTGTTAAAACAGCCTTAAAGTGACATTATGCATCATAAATCAAAAGTGCCACAACGCCTGCAATGTAGCAGTAACATACGGAATTCAGACACCTAAAGAAATTCCTATTCGTGTCGTGCAGGCGACAGTGGAGGGGGCAATTATAATAACGCTGTAAAATATGTCATAATTGTCGCGCGAGATTTGGCTCGCTGCCATGGATGGCAAGAATTTTTATTACACCTTTTAAAGTTAGGTTTTAGTGATAAAAATGGTGTTTCTAGTTATTAGGAGATGTAAAGTCGTGAGAAAAGGATTCCATTTTATTTGGAGTAAGAGTCTTTTCTTCTTCTTATTCCGGTCCTATTCCCAATTTGTTTGGGGTCGGGCCTTCTGTTGCGTCTTCGCAAAGATTTTGAAGAGTAAGAGTAATGTATGTATTAATTTATTTGCTTTGGCAAATGTTATTCTTCGTATATATGTATGTAGAATGGATTGGCTCACTAAGTACACTATTCATATTAAACGCAAGTTATGTGGTTGACTGTTGCAAATTCAATCACAGCAGCTTACGCGCTTCTGACAATTTGACACACAAATTTTACGAATACTTTTGTTTCAGAAACAGGGTTCAAAAAAACACACATTGCTTTTCTTAGTTTTAGTACTACTTGCTACTGCTTTTATTTGAGTCTAAATATTGTCTTATCTAAACAAAACAATAATACTACGAGTATGAGCACTTTGGCATGGCAAAACGTCATTGCCATTACAGAATATTATTATTGTGTTTGTTTCTTGGCAAAATGCTTGCAGGAAAATGCATGAAAACGAACTTCAATAATTACCGGTATAAAGGATGAAATTTATTATTTTCAGAAAAATAAAAGGATGCTGATTTGAATAATACTGCAACAGTTGCGATAAACTTTTTTGCTGATTCATAGTTCTATTTTGTTTGCGGGCTGAGGGAATAGACCTAAAAAGAGTGAAAATTAAAAAAAATACACCAAAAACACACACCTCTCGACACACTCACACTCACCTCTCGACACCTTTTTGCAGTGATTTTTGAGGCACTTTCCGATCACCTAGGAAACTAAAACTTTTTCAATCGATTCACCTTGCAATTTTGAGAATATGTAAAAATAATTGTAATTTAAACGTTTATATACCCTTTTTAATTGATATAAATATGAATAATCACTTTTGCGTGGTAATCAGCGTGCTGCATGCAGGATAGTACAAGCGAAGATCCGTACAAAAGGGAGACACCGAGGACAGAGCCGCAGGCTTATTACGTATGAAACAGCAATTAACAATATTTGCGCAGAGATTGTACAATCATCGCGCGAATATCGCTTTACGTCAAAAAATTGGAAGGCTTATTTTTGCGGAATAATTGCTGTTCAATCGCGAATCCGCATTATATATGAGCTATAGCCACACCATAATAATTTTACGACAACACAGCTAACAATAAAAATCTGTTAACTGAAATGTGCATTTATCGCAAGGTGATCGCGATAATTTCGTATTACGTATGGTTTTTGACAGCAGAGCAACAGCGATCGGCGAGCAAATGTGGCTGTCAAATTGCGATTACTTTTTCCCTTGTTGTTGGTCGATTGCCAATCGCTCGCTGATGGCTGAGTAGGTACAGAAGTTTTTGAGTTTTTGGCGGCTTTTTTCGTATGTTATTTTGTGGCTATTTAATTATCCGCAAATTAGAATAATAATATAAGAATAAATATTGAAATAACAAATTCCTAGTGAATATTGTAAATGTAAATGACAAATTGGTGTTGTTTTGAGTCTGTAATGTAAACGCAACTGGACTATTTGTTGAATCATTGAAACAGAAGTGATCACGGTAAAGTGGAGGATTTTTTTTTTTACAGTACCTATAAAAAAGTCATGTCTTGGCTACCTCAGCGAAGCTTATATGTTTACTACTAAATACTTACAAACACATGAGAATGTGATAAGTCCGCAATAAGTATCTTCTATTATATTTTTTTTTATATGGCATACACCGATGTCGACTATTCTGCCAATGTCTAAATTAAATTTGAAAAATCTTTTTTACGTTTCATAGCTCAAATACGAGTAATGTAGTCTACTAAGTGATGTTCTAATGCGTTATCGATTCGATTTCTTATAACAATCGACAATTCGAAGAAATTTTAATTGATTTTACACATTTACATATATGTAAATAAAATGCAAATATCAAATTTTCACTGCCATATTTACTTTACACAAACACTTTACATCTGCGAACATAAATTTATCGGAATATTGGATCTAAATAGTAATCAAATTGACTATTGTAAAAAAACAGCCTCCACGAAATGTTGCTCTTTCATAAGCTGGTTAATTGATCAAACGATACATTTTAGAAATCATCGGACAGAGAAAATAGCTTCTGTTAATAGTGACTGTCAAAAAAAAAGACTTGACTTAAAGGCCTCAGTAGCCGGGTCACTAAACTGATCGCGCAATAATTGTACAATTATTGCGACTTGCTGTTCCTTACGTAATAAGCCCGCCGGAGGCGCACGAAGAAAACCAAAGACGTACGAGCGCGCGTGACTTGACACATACAGTACCTACGCTAGCAACCGCTATTATGTGTTACACTGAGCATCAGCTGTGTTGTTGTTATTTCAGTTTCGTCATATTTTATGATCAATGTGGCGACGCTTGGGGGAGGATTATGTCTGGTGTATTCTTGATTTAAAGACCCCTAGGTTGTAGCTATTGGGATACACATACTCCGGCAGGGAATGTCACTCCTTAGCGCACGTGCAATTAAAATAGTGGGATGTCCACCATGCACCGATATAATTAATAATGCATCTTTGAAAAAAAAAGTATGTATGGTTGGGCTTACATAATAGATACAGAATATAACAGTGAAAATAACAATTCTGTAACGCAGGATTAATTCAATTTACGCCCAGTAATTGATTTATCCATGAGAATTAACACGTTCCAAAAAAACAAATGTCTTAAACTGATCTCGGTCTATAGTATTATCTGTAAACACTTTGTTATTATATAACATAACATCACGACGGTATTCCCCGAAAGGATAAACAGAGGTAAACTTATAGTACACCCAAATTTCACTAGCTATGTTTAAGCTCCACGCAATAGGAGGCGATTTTTTATAAATAAATATTGATCTTTTTATGACATTCTATTTTTGTATTACATTATGATATGATGCATTACTGACCTTTTTACCCGACTGCCGAAGGAGGGTAATGTGTTTATCAGTCTATGTATGTATGTATGTATGTATGTATGTAAGTATGTATGTATGTATGTATGTTTGTTCCTATGTGGCGTTCCAGAGACCAAACGCGTTGGCTGATTTTGATGATTCATACGTCAATCGATGCGTCTTAACCCTGCGAGTGTCATAGGCTACATTAAAATTGGATAATAGAAAAATGGCGGATTTTGGGTGCCATATTGTGGGGGCCAAAATTTTTTTTTTCTTCCTAATCCATCGTGTGGGGTATCCAAATAAAGGGATTTAAGAGGTGATTCCAAAATATATAACACTTATATGTTTAAATTATCTAATTCTAAAAAAAACGAACTAAAAAGTTATAAATAAAAAAACTTATTTCAAAAAATCAAAAAACCCGACTGCTTCAAAAGCGAACTAAAAAGTCGTAAACAAGGAAAAAATCATGCTGTGCAGGAGGAGGATACATCTGGTTTTGGTCAGCCAGCTCGCGCGTATGTATCCTCCGACTGCACAGCATGATTTTTTCCTTGTTTACGACTTTTTAGTTCGCTTTTGAAGCAGTCGGGTTTTTTGATTTTTTGAAATAAGTTTTTAAAACAATTTGTTTATTTTATTTTAAAAAGAAAAGGTATCTTTGACATTTTATTTTTATTATTGTTTTATTCATAGAAAATTATGTGTAACGCAATTGATATTTCTTTAATAATTTGATCATTATATTTTTCCTTTTGTTTTTATTAGTGTATTATTAATTAATTTAAATGAAATGTGGATTATTATTGTTTTGAATTTGTATTTTAATGTGTGACTTATTTTTTTAGGGTTCCGTACCCAAAGGGTAAAAACGGGACCCTATTACTGAGACTCCGCGGTCCGTCTGTCTGTCTGTCTGTCTGTCTGTCACCAGGCTGTATCTCATGAACCGTGATAGCTAGACAGTTGAAATTTTCACAGGTGGTGTATATCTGTTGCCGCTACAACAACAAATACTAAAAACGGAATAAAATAAATATTTAAGGGGGGCTCCCATACAACAAACGTGATTTTTTTGCCGTTTTTTACGAATATGGTACGGAACCCTTCGTGCGCGAGTCCGACTCGCACTTGGCCGGTTTTTGTTTATATCTTTTTTATTATCTTTGACATGTATTTTAAATAACATTGATAATGTTTTAATGAACATTACAATTAACGTTAAGTAGGTACACTTAATGTTATTTTTTGCAAAATGTCTACACAATTTATGTTGATCCAAAATAAGTAACTTAATAATTTCCATCAGCCGGTCACAAATCTAGACTACAGGCTGCTATTGACAAAGTCCTGATGGCAAAACACAATAACACTTTACCCGATCTGGGAACCGAACTCAGGACCTCATGCTCAACCGTAGCGTTTGCGTCCACTAGACCAAAGAAGCAGTATTTAGTTCGAGGAGTAACTTTGTATACAATTTATCATAATTCTAAATATTTAATTGGTTGGCCTTATACACATTAACTACAGTGTTGATACGCTATATTAATACAATTCACGCCTAGTAAATTACAAAGATCTTAACCTGATTTCGGCCTATAATATTACCTCTAAACGCTTTATTTATATATAAAATGATTATAATAGTGGTTTTATTATCATCTTTAAACCATTATCCTCCCGCGTTAATTAAAATTAGGCTCTAGGGAATCTGAAGCTAATGCTGAGATGGGATCGCGAGATAAGTACCCTTTTGAGATATTAAGGTTGTTAGAAGTTGGTTTGGTATGATTTTAATACTAATTTAATTTCCTTACGATAATTTTAACAAATTAGAATCTATCTTACGTTTCGCGCAGTATTATTTAAGGGTACTCATTGAAACAACGCAGTGCTCGGTCAGTATTTGTTACTTTTCACGCCTTTGCACCCGTTCACGTACATGATGTATGGATCGGCACCACTCAGCTCAACCATCATGAAGGGAACCGAATGGTCCAATGTGTTGGACCATTCGGCCACCATCAGAGAGAAATTTGAGAGAGCATGACACACTCAACTGCCAGGGCACACAGAAGTCAACGAAACGACTCATAGGTACAGTGAATGGCAGATTTACAGTCGGAACATAGTACTCAATGTGTGAGTACTATGTTCCGACTGTAAACCTGCTGTGCAGTTATATAATACTAAAAGAAATTGAGTTTATGCAATACAAATATAATATTCATACAGTCGTCAGCAGATCCGACAATACTTTAAAACTTTTCTGCCCATCACTTGTTCTTGCACCATAGTATAGTGGCTGCGGAGCAGGACCAGTATTGAGCCAAACATTTTTATCAGCGATGTGATCGCCCAACTTATAATATGCTTGCCTGAATAGTGTGCGTTTTATACAAGTTTTAAATTTCGTTTCATTCAGTTCTAGAATGTGGGGCGGTATTTAATTGTAACATTTCATACAGTACCCCAGAAAATAATTAAAAATTAAAAATAATTTTAATGTTTGTAACACAACAATAATGGCGTCGCGTCAAGACGACTCCTGCGTGGGCCGAATCAACGTGTGCTACCCGCTCGCCCCACCGCACGCGCCGACTAGACCCTCGGCGCATATAAAAGACCCGAGCCCGGGCTAAGAAGGCAGTGGATTGCCACTAGTCGCGCACCTGCACACACGTATTTTGAATAAAATCACCGCACGGACCAAATTGCCTACCCTCTTGTCACCGATAGTGTAAATTTTTTCAAGTTTGCACTTTCGGGGACACTTTGGGTGGACTTCGTTGCCGCCTTACGGTTATTGCTTGCGCGATAACCGTTATAGTGGTCGCGGAGACTAGATTTAGCACGTATGCTTCATACTAGTGCCCCAGATTAGTTGGAGAAAGAAGAAGAAGCAAGAAGAAGATGCCGCCACCCGGCGCCTGTGGCCCACCAGGCCACGGAGCCCCCAGCCCGCAAGAACATCGCCAGAAGATGGACCGGACATCATCGCTCCCCAACCTGGGGTCGCACGCGTCGACGAGACCCTCGGCGCATATAAAAGACCCGAGCCCGGGCTAAGAAGGCAGTGGATTGCCACTAGTCGCGCACCTGCACACACGTATTTTGAATAAAATCACCGCACGGACCAAATTGCCTACCCTCTTGTCACCGATAGTGTAAATTTTTTCAAGTTTGCACTTTCGGGGACACTTTGGGTGGACTTCGTTGCCGCCTTACGGTTATTGCTTGCGCGATAACCGTTATAGTGGTCGCGGAGACTAGATTTAGCACGTATGCTTCATACTAGTGCCCCAGATTAGTTGGAGAAAGAAGAAGAAGCAAGAAGAAGATGCCGCCACCCGGCGCCTGTGGCCCACCAGGCCACGGAGCCCCCAGCCCGCAAGAACATCGCCAGAAGATGGACCGGACATCATCGCTCCCCAACCTGGGGTCGCACGCGTCGACGAGACCCTCGGCGCATATAAAAGACCCGAGCCCGGGCTAAGAAGGCAGTGGATTGCCACTAGTCGCGCACCTGCACACACGTATTTTGAATAAAATCACCGCACGGACCAAATTGCCTACCCTCTTGTCACCGATAGTGTAAATTTTTTCAAGTTTGCACTTTCGGGGACACTTTGGGTGGACTTCGTTGCCGCCTTACGGTTATTGCTTGCGCGATAACCGTTATAGTGGTCGCGGAGACTAGATTTAGCACGTATGCTTCATACTAGTCCCCCAGATTAGTTGGAGAAAGAAGAAGAAGCAAGAAGAAGATGCCGCCACCCAGCGCCTGTGGCCCACCAGGCCACGGCGCCCCCAGCCCGCAAGAAAATCGCCAGAAGATGGACCGGACATCATCGCTCCCCAACCTGGGGTCCATGATGCCCAGCGCCCAACCGGAGGATCAAAGACGCAGCCAGCAGGGTGACTCAGCAAGGAGGCAAGGTAGAACCTGCATCCCTAACTCCCCAGCTTCACCACCAACATCACCTAACAGGTACAGTGCCCAACCCACCGGTCACCCGGTACACACAAAAACTCCGGTACCCGCAGACCGTACGTTCCCCGGAGAGCCAATTTTCAACGGTCTCACCGACTACCTGCATTAGTCAAACATCGTCAGCGGTGAACCGTACAGTACCGAATCCGTCGCGCCCTGTTACTCAACAACAGCCGCGCACATTAAGCGTCAAAGCAGGTGCATCTCACTCACAAAATGCACACACTGCTAAACGCACTGCCTTAACCCACACACCTGCACCGTCGCGCACTAACGCACGCGCAGCTCAAGGGCCCCCAACCAAAACCACACATACAACATCAAAAACTACCTCTCACCCTACGTTAGCAGGGATAGGATCGGGTAACAAAAACACTCGACATACCGAGTCGCAAACTCTCCGAGAACCACGACGCCAGATGGCGCCAGCAGTAGCATCGGTAGCAAATATCGGCTCACCCGCACCCCGCCGTACTTCAGCTTACGATTCCCCCGCACATCGCTCTGGCCAATCATCGATTAGTGGGTCAAATACATCGCTCGCGTCACTAGGGCGACGAGCAGAAACAGATGACCTTCTGACACCAACCTCACCCATTCCCTCTATGGAGGTCGACTACGACTTCCAGGCGGGGGGCAGAGGCCTTAGAAGGCATAGGAGCGCTGGCGAAGAGGCTGAAGAAGAAGCTAAGCGCCACGTATACGAATTTATTAATGTATGTACCTATATAAATATTGTGTAAAACTTTTCTTTAAAAGAGTAAGTATGGAGTTTCTTGTGCGTTCTTCTCCATAACAACCTACATTTCCGAATGCACGGTAGAATCAATTTTTATTAAATGTAAATTTTAACGTTCAAAAGTGCCACATAATGGCCTACTTGAAATAAACACATTTGACTTTGACTTTGACTTTGACTGCATTGATTTACAGCGCGCACAGGCGAAAAAATCGCCAACTTTTTCCGACGCGGTACGTCGCTCGCCCTCGCCGAGCGCGACCACCACCACTCAACAAATAGATAACGCCATAGGAGTTAGGATGTCACCTATACCCACACCAAACACAGACGCACCCCTTGATTCGGCTACCGCCACGAATAATCAGGCGACCACCGACAAAAAGAAAATGCGACCACGCTACCCTCCACTTATCGTGGAAAAGTTGCCGAACAAAACAAATTAGGTCGTCCATCCAACGCCAGACCCTTCGGGCAAGGAGTTCGCTTCTGCCCTGAATCAGAAGAAGAATATAGGGTGGTCCAAAGATATCTAACCATCCTAGAGAGAGAGGCCAACATAAGCTGGTTCGCCTATTCACTTCAGGCGGATAAAAAACTAAAGGTGGCCATCAAGGGGCTGCCACCAGACACAGACCCCTAGGAGATAGAGGAGGAGCTCCGTACTCTAGGTTACGAACCAGAGTACTTGAGACACATTAATGCACGCCAAAGTCGCCCCGGCTGCATTTTCCACGCCGTGTTGAACAAAACAGAAAACGTTCGCTCAATCTACGACACGCAAACATTTATGTTTATGCGTGGCGTAAAAATCGAGGCATGGTGTGGAAAGCGTGGGCCGGCACAATGCCACAGATGCCAACAATTCAGGCACAGCTCACATCAGTGCCACCGTCCGCTCGCCTCTGTCCGATGCGGAGAAAGGCACGTGGCTAAAGACTGCCCGCGCTCTAGAGAAGAGCCGGCCACCTGCGCTAACTGCGGTGGCCCGCACCCAGCCAATAATAAATATTAAATGCCCAATCTTTCAGCGAGAGGTCAAACACAGGCGAGCGGGGACCGTCGCCATCACGACCACCTCGACACGCTGACCACAGAAGGTACCCCAAGAAGAGAAGCAGCCGCAAGAAGAGGCCCAAGGTGAGTCGCTGATGGCGGCCGACAACGGGCCCACGCAACGAGGTGAGGCCACCTCCGCCTCAGGGCGGAGGAAAAAGAAGAGGGGGGGCAAAGGCAAGAGGTCAGTCCCCCCCCGACCCAGGTACCAAAACAAGAGGCTGCCCCTGTAAAACAAGCAGCGCAAGCACTAAACACACATACGGCAAAACAAGATACCCTCCTGCAGCAGTCGGGTAAATTCGTCAAGATGGCCGCCAACGTCGACAGAAAGCAACAAGGGCGCCATCTGACGAAAAATATAGAACTAAAAGGAAACACCGACTAATCAGCAGCCACTGAACAAAACAGTGCAGCCAATCAGAAGGCGGCACAAAACTGGAGAACATCAACGAAACATAATAAGAATTTTACTGCTTGCGCAATCCAACTTCTTTTGGACTTAATTAAGGCCATCAGGCAGGGGTATGACGTGGAGCAGGTCATCCTTGACGGCTTAGCTGCGCTACTTACATTATATCATAATGAATAGTAAGCCGTTAAGGATGTTACATTGGAACGCCCGCGGCCTCAGAAACAAGGTCGTGCTCCTCCGCCATCTCCTGCAGGAACAGGACATTGACGTGGCGCTGATAAACGAGTCACATCTGGGACCTGAAGATAGGTGCAGGTTCCCGGGCTACCTCGTTTATCGCAAGGACGAAGTAAGCGCGGCTAATGTCCGTTACCGTGGCCTGGCTGTACAGTCATCCACCAAGAGCTGCCACCATCCACCATAGCTGGCGCGATAACAAAGTTTATAGAAAGGGTTGAAGCCACAACTCCGACTCGGCCTATTACTTCCGCAGCAGATGTCGACGCGTTAGCCGAGGACGTCACTGCTTGCGTAAAACAAGCACTGGAGGAAGCAACAATGACGCAGCAACAGGGGAGAGGGCTACAGCCGCCCCTGCCAGCGCGCATACGCAATATGATCACGCAAAAGAGGCGCCTACGCAAGCAGTGGCTACAGCTGCGCTGTCCCACCTTGAAAACACAGCTAAATAAGCTAACAGAAAAAGTAAAGGCCGAGCTCGGCGCTCTGAGAGCCGCGAGCTGGGAGGAACGAATAGACGCCGCGGAGGGCGACTGGACCTCCATCCACAGACTGTGCCGCCAACTAAACAATACCCCAGCTCCGGTAAGACCATTTCAGAGCAGCGACGGGGCATTAAAGTACATAGCCGAGGACCGGGCTTACTACTACTACCGAGGAGAGGTCTTCGCAGAACACCTGGAGCGTCAGTTTCAGCCAAACCCGACCACCGAACATGAGCATGTCGCGGCGGTTGAGAAACTCCTTGGGGAGTACTTCGCTACGCCGATAGCTCCCGACGAAGACGCCATTATTTTCTCGCCAGGGGCGGTTAGACGCGCCATCTTGTTAACGAAGCCCCGGAAGGCCCCAGGTGCCGACGGGATCACCAACATAGCACTGCGCCACCTGCCGTACCAAATGATCGCGGCCTTGGCGCGTCTGTTCACGGGGATCCTACGCACGGGCTCCTTCCCGGCCTCGTGGAAAGAAGGGCGCGTCATTATGCTGCCCAAGGCGAGGAAAAACATCCTGAAACCTGAGAGCTATCGGCCGATCACACTGCTGCCCACAATCTCCAAGGTGTTCGAGTCGCTCCTGCTGCGACATCTCACACCACACATTACACCACGTGAAAAGCAGTTCGGGTTTCGAGCTGAGCACAGTACGACGCTCCAGCTGTCGAGGGTACTGCACCTGCTGTCATCAACAATGAACAAGAAGGAGTACGCGGTCGCAGTACTCCTCGACATGGAAAAGACCTTTGACCGTGTCTGGCACGACGGTCTAGTACATAAGCTAGCCAAGACTAGCACGCCCCGTCGCGTGTTATAAGTGATTCAATCCTTTCTGTCCCACAGGAGCTTCAGAGTAAGGATTGAGGGAGCGCTTTTCGCCCCCCACCCGATAAAGGCGGGAGTGCCGCAGGGAAGCTGTTTATCACCTGCGTCTTACTCATGTTACACCGACGAAATCCCAACGACACCGGAAGCGACACTAGCGATGTATGCAGACGACGCCGCATACATAACAACATCTATCAACGCTAAACATGCGGCGCGGAAGATGCAGCGCGCCCTCGGCCTACTTCCCGAGTGGCTAGCCAAATGGCGGCTATCCGTGAATGTGAGTAAGACGCAGGCTCTAGTTACAGGCCACATCCCCCTCCCGCCACCACTGAAGCTACAAGGAGTCGACGTCGACTGGTCCCCCCAGGCCAAGTACCTGGGGGTCACCATCGACCGTCGGCTCACGATGGGGCCGCATGTGACAGAGCTAGTGAACAAGAGTAGGGTAGCACGAAACCTCCTCAATCCAGCCTCCGCCTCCCCGCCCGGACCAAGCTGGGAATCTATAAAACCTATATTCGCCCACTAATCACCTACGCCGCCCCAGCTTGGTTCGCCCTCACCAGCGAGACCAACAAGAAAAGACTCCGCGCGCAGCAGCATCTCTCACTGCGCAGCGTAGTAGGCGCCCCTCGCTGTGTGAGGAAATGAATGAATGAACAGCAGCCTGGATCAGGGTCATCAGGTCTTGGCGCTGTTCATCGACTACAAAAAGGCTTTCGACACTTTGGACCACGAGGTGTTATTGCAGGCCATGGACGAGTGTGGGATCAGGGGCCCCACTAACAGGTGGTTCCGGAACTACCTGAGTGGTAGAACCATACAGACCTGCATAACCGGTGTAGTAGGTAAAGAGGCCGCGGTTGATCTGGGCGTACCGACTGGTTCCGTTTATGGACCAGTTGGTTATATCATGCATGTAAATAGCGTCAGTAATGTGGTGGAGAGGTGTCGTGTGTACATGTATGCGGACGACATGTGCCTTATGTACTCCTCTAAGGATATTCAGGAGGTTAGGGCTGTTTTGCAGGCTGACTTCGATAATATTACCCGGTGGGCCCACGATAACGGTATCATACTTAATCTGACTAAGACGAAGGTGATGCATGTGTACTCGCCGCATAACCACGTGGCAAAGAATGTCTCCAGTGGAGATATCGGTATCGTGGGCCACACTTACGAGTGCATGCACGTAGGGAGTGTTAATTGTATTTGTCAGAGTATTGAGTATGTCGATAAATTTAGATATCTGGGCTTGTGGGTGGACCGCAACATGAACTGGAAGACGCAGGTTGGCGCAGTGTGCACAAAGCTTAGGTCAGTCTTGAGCAAGTTTTATGTCCTAAAGGCGCCTTTGAGTAGGAAAACGCTGCGTGTTGTTTATTTTGCCCTCGCCGAGTCCTTGCTCAGTTATGGATTAGAAACGTATGGCCGCACCTTTAAAACTTATCTTAACAGCATAAGATCGCTGCAAATTCGTTTCTTGAAATATCTGGTTAATCGTAAGGTTAAACTTGAGTGTAAAGATAATTATGAAAGGCTTTTTGTCGCATGTAGGGTGCTTCCTGTACATGAGAAAGTCAGATACTTGGTGGTTCTCGAGCAATTTTATAACGACCAATATAAGGTACATGTATAAAACACTTACAATACCAGAAGCGTGAGGGAACGTAAGTTCGTGCGAGCTCCGGTTAAAAATTATTATGGTAAGAGAACTAACAAGTATCTGACCCCTACGATTTTCAATGACCTGGATTGGCTACGTAAAGAAAATGCGAATATGACTAAAAGAACCCTTAAGAATAAATTGAGAAATGTACTGCTCAAGGAAATAGCCGCTAACTGCGATGAATGATGATAGATAATACTTGAAATTGAAACCTTATCTATTTGTTTGTTTAAAATATATTCTAAACTTGATTGGTACTGTTTGTTGTTATTTTAGTGATTTTATTTTATTTGATTTTAGTGATTTTGTTTTATTTTGGTAATAATGATTTTATTTTATTTTATCTGATTTTAATGATAAATTCTAACTGATTATTTATTTTATTTTATTGTATTGACATTGTATTTGAATGATTTAATTTAATTTTAATATTTAATTTGTTTTGCTTTTGATTATTTATCAGATTTGTGTGATAATCAATGCAAGGGGTGTAATTATTTGGAAATTAATGAATTACTCTTATTATTAGTAACCTTGAGATCAAAATTGTATATAGGTAAGATTTAATACGAGCGCTTATCCCGCCGACAAACTGTTACGCAGTTTGGTGGGTATAATTAAATGTGTAAAATTGTATGATCCAAAATAAATGATTTATTATTTATTTAAAAAAAAAAAAAGGTCATTGCCGCTCCCACATACACAAATGGCGCTAGTAGTAGCTAGTCGCTTTCACTACTAAACTGTAGGTTCGCCCGAAGTCGGTGCTCCTGGCGCTGGTTACCTTAGCTGGGCCTCCCAGGGTACTCCCTGGGTCTCACTCGGCTGAGGTGGACCACCAGGAGGCCGTGAAGAAACGGCGGTCCGTTCAGAACGGCCGCCGTAGCGCGCCTACAGTCACATACAACAATCCAAACATAACGCGCGTTGATGTCTTTTGTATTAACGTACCAAAAGGAATTCAGCGCGCGCACAAGCTAGGTCCAGAGGACAACACAACGACGGGTTCATAGTTATGAGCCCCGGTGCTGCACCCGCGGGCTAGGAACGAGGTTCCGGCACTGCTCGCCTCACCCCCTTACGGGGGTGACGCGACTTCCAGGGAGAGAAAAAGGCAGGCTTCGTTGATGTGTTCAGTACGGTTCGGGAGCACTACTCTGCACTGACTTAGGTCGGTCAACTGTTGCCCCCGCATCTTGTTGGATGCAGGCTCAGCAGCGTACTGTGTCATTTGCTCCTTGTGCTGTCTTCGTTAGCGAAACCACACCAAAGCTCATGATATGCGACGCTGCCGCACTGTTAGGTACTTAGGACATAACTATTTTATATTGTAAATAAGAGTCAGTTAATTTTAAAAATAAACACTTGTTACTTCCATATTGCGTCTTTATTTATCTCTCAACACCCACCCCTCTTACATGTTGACATTGATTTTAATATAAAAACAGTATGGTAGATAAGTACGATTACTATTTAAGTAAAAAGTCGACTATTCGCTATTTTTGTCTACAGGGTCTATTAAAGTAACCTAACATACGAAACTCCCGTCATCCCCTTCGAACCTAAGCTCTCCGTGGCGGGATGCTCTACACACCTAAGCTCGCTTCGCTCGCTCTTTGACTAATTCGGTGAAAATAGCAAGACTGCTTAGAAATATTATTTTATGCTAACCGATCCTATAATCCTGCTGAGTAAATAATATAACTTTGCTGTGATACGAGTAATAATATTTTCTCAGGTATTTCTTACTAACCGAATATTTGAAATAAAAACCGTACTATTCATGAATCGAATTGCCCAACAGTTACTTAGAAATATTTATAATGACCAGCCAATGTGATAAATAATGAAGTTTAAAAAAACAGTTTCATTACATTGCCTGATTTGACTTGACTTGATTCAGATTGCCCGGGCATTATACATAATGCCTTGATTAATCACTTGGTCCATGACAAATAAACCTACTAAAGGCACCACGTCAGAAAATTGGCAAGATTACTTGTAACGATTTGGTGAAGCAAGCCTACATTTGAGGATTGCAGTAGCACAATTAGCAATGCATCTAAATAACATTTTTGTACCATGGAGCCAAATTCAAGCCCTTATGTCAAGTCGACTCATAGCCCTAGACAAAATGCCCAGGTGTGAGACCGATTGGTATTGGTGAATGCCTACGCAGGATCCTATCCAAATGCATGATTTTAGTCACCGGTTCTGAGGTCACCGAAGCCTGTGCTCAATCACAAATCTGCAGTGGACTAAGCTGCGGTATCGAAGGTCTACGAACGACCTTTTCCAAAAAGAATGCCAACCAGGCTCTGTCTGGGGTGCTACTCGTCGATGCAAATAATGCCTTTAATTCTATGAACAGACTGTTAGCTCTTTGGCAAGCAAGAATATATTGGCCACATTGCGCTCGTTTCTTATATAACACATACAATGGTCACGCAAAACTTGTAATACGTGATTCTAATATGAGATTATATAGCAAAGAAGAAGTAACTCAAGGTGATCCACTTGCCATGCCATTGTATGCCCTTGCAACGCTACCCATAATAAATATAATGAAAAAAGAACAAGCAACGACCCATTGTTGGTATGCAGATGACTCTTCCGCCCAAGGCAAGCTCAAAAACTTACGTCAATGGTGGTATAAAATGAGTAAAATAGGCCAAGAATATGGTTACTTTCCTCAAGACAAAAATCATACCTAATCATTTCCGAGAACGACAAGAAAACAGCCCAACAGAATTTAAAGGGAATTAATATAGATATCATAACCTGATCTCACTTCATTGGTAGAAAGAATAGATCACTTATCTTTAAAGACTCACCCCAAGCTGCTTACACTGCCCTCACTAAACAGTTCAATTCCAATGGTCATTCCTTATAAGAGTTTTAGATGACGTTAACCAATTCTTCGATCCACTAATAAACACACTACGTACGAATTAATTTTGGCAACCTAAACAAAATCCTTTCATAAAATACTTATTTCAAACCTATTCTAATTTCACATGAAACTTTGAAGACATAAGAATTTTCTACCAGCCCGTATATAGAAAAGGTTTATTACTTCATGCGATCTTAGGTGTCACAGTTGCTACTTAGGGGGGTAATACACTACCATATAATTATATATCATACATTTGATATTTTGGATAGGATCCTATGTATGATCAAACATAGATAAGATCCTATCCAAAATATCAAATGATCCTAGATATATGATTGTGTCTAATATGTTACATACGTAAGTTAAAGTTGCTTTTAAGCAAATATTTGACCCATCTAGCATTCTGCTATTCAAAATAACAGGTTAACACCTTAATTTTATGACTAGCCATTCCTTAGTGGTCTTTAGAAATGAGTAGACGTGCAGAAAATAAAAATTACGTCAGGATTTTGTATTTCTAACCGTCCGTCGCCGTGCAGAACACAAAATGTCGAATAGCAACATACGATGGAGCTCTGGCTCTGTTGACATTTAAATGCCACCCAGAGAGTACAAAACTAAGCGAAATGAGATGTACGAAACCTTACAAATAACACAAAAATCGGTACCTATCTATTGTACTAAAAATAACACAACACAATAAACATCTACATTGGTGTAGATGTTTATTCTGTTTCTGTTTGGACAAATAAAATACAAAACTTCTATTATTAGGAAAACATTATATTCCAACAATGTTTATTATTTTCATAGAAATTCGATTCTACGAAACAGAAGACACACATTTTCTTAAACATATTTTCTTTGCTATACTAACCTAAATTACCAAATTCTGAATAAAATTCAGCCTCATTCCGTTTAAGGTGCTAACAGGCAAAATATGGTTTCATCTAAACGTTTGGGATCTATTTCGGATAAGCCTTACTTACGGTTAACGGTATGCTGGCTACAAACCAACAAGCTACTTTAACCAAAGTATCGCATTTACAAAAACGAGAGTTTTGTTCTTTTTGTATTCTGTAGGATATAAAGGATTTTTTAACACCATCTTTACTGTCATAGAGCCGTCAACTAAGGACATTATAGACATCCCCAATCACATACAATTGTAATCAAATATTAGCTACATTCAACGACCTTGTA
Organism: Orthosia gothica; assembly: GCA_949775005.1. Taxonomy (NCBI): domain Eukaryota; kingdom Metazoa; phylum Arthropoda; class Insecta; order Lepidoptera; family Noctuidae; genus Orthosia; species Orthosia gothica. Next base: position 10,458,406 of record OX459062.1, on the reverse strand, counting down.
AAGATCGTCACTGTACCTTGTCTGAGCGCCCTCAGTTCCTACACTACTTTTTACGGTTCCAATGACTCCAGTCTAGAAAACGGTTATGAGTTCTATGATATATATGGCCAGCCCGTTGTCACACCAGCATAGTTTAACACAAAAACACAGACCTTATTGGTGATAAATTAACAAAAGGAGTGTGTAATTATCGTTACTAGTGGCATTCTGTAGTTTCTGCGCTTTTAACATAAAGTTTTGAGCCTTGTTGGGAAAAACATCTTCTTAAGTTTCTTGTAAAGTTAACGTTTTTCAGTTTTGACATTTTAAGCAGAGACAGTAGAGATATTGGCAGGAATGTATGTACATTCCGGTAACGATCTCATTACCATGCGCCATATTTACAAATTGAAGCATCAATAACTCGCGGTACGTTTCACATTGGTTTAGCTATATGTTGTAGGACTTGTAGGCACGTTGTGTAATCGGACAAGTCGAAAAATTACTAGGTAATATTTTCGTGTTTCATTTGTTAATATTCGCGTTACATGGGTGTAGCTTTATGTTGCAGACATGTTGTGAAACCTGTCATTTGGTAAAATTACTAGTTAAGGTTGCAATAGTTGATCATTTTTCCATACAAACTTAGTCTGGCGATTACTCCACTGTTTGACAATGTAGGTTTAAAATAAAAAATAATATCAGTTTATCTCATCATTATCTAGCCCTGTATGGAAACAAAAAGTAAAAAAAGAAATTATTTGAGAGTTATGAGCGTCGAAAGTTCCATATTTCAACACGAATTTTAACGCATCTTCGGGCGGAAATAAATACCATAAGAAGAAGACAAATTGCTAAACAGTCACCATACAGGGATATATTAATATTTCAACAAAGCAACTTTTTTTTTTGGTGATTTACATTTAGTAGTTTTTTCATGATATCCATACTCCCAAAGGTCTGCTTTTTAAATTTTCTCGCGCTCGTTTTCGTCCTAAATCATGATCCGTTTCGACACACATTTGCAAAATTGCTAATTCGTACGCGAACAGCTAGTTCGTTACTGCTCATCACAGCATCTATCTCTTTCGCACGTGTTGTTGGATGAGATAGCATGCAATTTAACCCCGCGCACAAAATAGTTGGTGCCGTCGACTCAACCGTCAACCTTAAGCTGTTTTAATCATTTTTAGCTTACGCTTATGTTGTTGCAACATGGAAACGGTCAACTGTTGGATTTGATTTAAATAAATGCGACCTTACAACTACCAAACGAGCAAAGGCATTTCAACCTGTCAGCATGGCTTGAATAATGTTCCAGGATTTTCAGGAAAGGACACGTCATTAGTTTGAAAATTTTGGATAAGATCAGCAGCACATTTTGCAAAATACACCAACGTATGTTATTTCTGAGTTCACAGTGCAAATTGCGAGTCTCTTCCCGTATGTAAGAATAATCGCATTCTAATTGCAGTCTTAACTTGTTAAAACTAAGTACCTCAAATTTCCATGCATATTGAAAAAGGTAACATTAATTGTCACTGAGATGAGATTGCGATTAAATTTTCAACCTTTTTAATAACGGTCGTTGAATTCTGTCAGTTTTGGGTGTTGTAATAAAATATATTTGAACTAGTAACTATTTAGAATCATCCAGATTTTCCCCAAACCAATACTACTCAAGCAACATGATACTCATATGAATTCAAACATTGTTTATTGAAACAATCGAGTACTAATGAACGAGCGTACGCTAAAGCTCTGCTTACCCCTGTTCACTCTTCAGTTATGTACTGCGAAGGTAAATTATACTGTTTGTTGAATTACCCTTCATTAGTCCCGCTGAAATTTGGTATTAACACAATGCGTGGACCAATTAATTTGGCAGTTTTTGATGTAAAATTAAATAATAATTGTGTACCATTTTACGATATTTAATTTTATGCTCATTTAATTTTGTGGGGACGTTAATTGTTATTATGAAGAGAGCTGTTCAAATATTGTAGGTACATAAATAAGTAGGCGGTGTTTTCAGGGTTCCGTAGTCAAATAGCAAAAAACGGAACCCTTATTGATTCGTCATGTATGTCCGTCCGTATGTGACAGCCACTTTTTCCGAAACTATAAAAACTACGTTGTTGAAACTTGGTAAGTAGATCTATTCTGTGAACTGCATTAAGATTTTCACACAAAAATAGAAAAAAAAAAAATGGCGTTTCCCATACTTGAAACTGAAACTAAAATATTTTTTTCATCAAACCCATACGTGTGGGGTATCTATGGATAGGTCTTCAAAAATGATATTGAGGTTTCTATAATCATTTTTTTCTAAACTGAATAGTTTTCGCGAAAGACACTTCCAAAGTGGTAAAATGTGTGTCCTCCACCCTGTAACTTCTAAAATAAGAGAATGATAAAACTAAAAAAAAAATATGATGTACATTATTATGTAAGCTTCTATCGAAAATTGGTTTGAACGAGATCTAGTAAGTAGTTTTTTTTAATACGTCATAAATCATAAACGGAAATTTACCAAGTACGGAACCCTTCGTGCGCGAGTCCGACTCGCACTTGGCCGGTTTTTTTTCCTTTCGTGTTAAGGTGGTGGCCAAGGGCTCCGTCCACGCCTCTCGCGCTTGAGATCGTGTTTTCAAATCCGGACAATTGACTTTGAAATATGACTTTACACATAATTCATAACATATATTCTAAGTTCATCTTGCACAAAGCTGACAACAACAAAAACATAGAGAGCAAACAATAAAATTAATAGAAGTTTGAAATCGCCAACCCACCTGGCAGAACCGTAATGATTAATGCTCGTGACTTCTCTGTACAAGAAGTGATCTTTGCCCTGCAGTGGGATAGTAATAGACTGGTATATAATTTTTGATAAGGCAAAAAACAAACCTAATAACCAATAAGTTGGTTCCACATAACCAAATAAACTTTGGCTGGAATCCCCAAGAGAAAAGAGAGTGTGGACGTCCCCGTCAAACCTGGCATCGCACCGTGTTGGCAGAAGCGGTGAGCATCAGAATGACGTGAAGCAAGGTGAAGCGTGAAGCTCAAGACCGATCACGATGGAGGACATTTGTGGACGCCCTCTGCTCCATCTAGGGGATATTAAGTCAAGAAAGTCACATTAATGGTCATGTAATATTCTGCTATAAAACATATATTTACATAAATTCGTATTTTTACATATATTCGTTTCAGCAGTCGGTGTCTTTCGTACCTCATGTTTTCATCGTTTTGCGAAACTGAATCCGAAACGAAAGTTATTTTACTGTTTAGTGTTTTGTTCTTGAAGTTGGTATTTTTTTTCCGAAATGTTTTTATTTCTCTCATTTTAGTGTTGTCATCACTACAAATTATGCAAGTTCCATAGTAAGGTACCTAAAGGGTTGACAATACTCGTATACCCATAATAACTCAATTTACACATGCATGTTGTTTGTCGCTAAAGAGTTCGGTTGTACACTCCATACCTTGAAATTTGCTTAACCGATTTTGATGAAGACCAAAGTTGCAAAATACTTAATCCAATAAAAAAAAAGATCAAAATCGGTTCCGCCAAACGCGAGCAAATCGACAAACTTACACACATACAAACATACAGGTCAAACTGAGAACCTCCTTTTGAAGTCGGTAAAAAAGTACCTACTTCTTTTTTTGAAATCATTTTCTATTCCTACGTTACGTTTACTTCTAGATACTTATCATTTGTCAAGTTCGATCCTGGAGAAGTACATCTGCCACAGCTCTTATGAAGAAATATGTAGGCATCTGATGAATACAAAATTTTCTTATAATTCCGTCAAGCCTGCGTATGTACAAGTAAGAATTATTTATGCACGAGCAATTCTGCCAAGAGTGTCTACTTCGCTTGGTAAGATTTCTCACACGTACGTTCTAATTAGCATTTCTAGCTTATATTTTATGTATCATCTTCTACTTATTCATTATCACAGACGACACAGGTGAGTTAAAAGAAATGTGCTTAATTATTTTACATTAGGTACCTACATCCAAAAACTGACAAGCAACGGGCTGGCTAAACCACTGTAAATATTTTCCTTATTGTTCTAAACGAAGATACGGTAGGTATGGCACTCGGGAAGGAATTAAGAAAATCCTCATTGGGCAAACTACTTGTTTCTAGAATTATTTACAGGCTCTGTATCTTAATCGTGTGGGTTATATATGTCATAATAACAGATACTATAATATCACTTGCAATAACGTTCAAATGAAATAATTTTCTTATGCTATAAAAACAAATAATATTTCATATGATCTAATGTTATTTTTCATATAACCTTTATTTGCTCCCGTTCTTCGCGTCTCCGGTTTTTATTTATACTCTAAGGGTAGCAGCCGAAAGACTACGTGAAATCAGAGTGCCCCGATTCGGTTTTGGAACAGATCAATTTATTTCTAAATTATATTAAACGTTACTTATACATTTTGATTATTATGGTAACTGAATATTATACTTTTTGAATATAATATTTCAAATGTGCATTATAGAAAATGTTCATTACATAATATAAAATTAGGTGAAATTAAGTTATATCAATAATTAATTAAATCATTTGATCGCTATATTTAAAAAAGTTCTGTCTGTATGCGTCTGGTAAATTAAATTAGGTCATATGATCATTAAAACTTTTGTTATTATTTCAAACGTTACACACCCATCTTAATCGCGCAAGTTTGTAAAAGAAGTAGGTTTGTCAAAAAAAATAAGTATAAGAAAGTGCAAAAGAGCTGTAATGATTTACAACATAATTTCAAGGCCAGTTACAACTTAAAAAACAAATCTTTACTTTCAATTTGTCATCACCATTTACATTCCTGCAAGAAAACCCGCTTCCATTTCGCAATATCCATATTATTTTTTCAAAAAGTAATATTTTATAAACGCCTCGCGAATTTAAAACAAAGCTCTTTGCAACTGCCACAGATCACAGACTCGAAGTCTACACAAAGGGTACCAGTATATGTTTCCTGCACTTTTTTCATTCAATAAACCGGGGAACATTGAACTGCGTGTTCAAAGTCTATTGTGCCACTATCTGACAAAATCATACTTTGATTTAAAGACGAAAAACGAAAAACCACGAAATTATACAAATCACTGCTTTTTATTAACTATAAAATCATTTGCGAGAATTTCCTGTGTCAAAAAAAAATGTAATTGCGCTCTTTCGAATAAGCACATTGCTAGCTTAAATCACTGACTTTATAAACAATAGTATCTATTGATAGTAAAAAAAACGGCTCAGACTGATCGATAGATTTTCTTTGTTGATTAAGGTGGCATCAAAAAACTAAAATTGGCCAATTGTCAGATAGCGGCACTATAGCTTGAGGACGGCAGTGCAGCTTTGTACTAGTTTAAATGCCAAATGTTACAATATTTATTGCCCTACTTAGCATTGAAAACAAAACATAATATGATTAATGTCTCTTGCATGAAATGAGGCAAGCATTCGACTTTTCTTCTTATCTTAACTACATTAGCATTTTTTTCTTTCATTTATATACATTTTAAATATTTGAAAAAAGAAAATTCTAAAATATAAAAAATAGAGGCCCACTGGTATCGGATACAGGGTCCAAGTTACCGGTGGTTAAGGCTTCAGAGACAGGAACCTCGTCACAATGCGAACCGTATCAAGGAGTACTGCCTTCTTTATCAGGCCCTTGATCCAACTGCGCAATGACAGCCTCGACAGATGGTCATCGAGGCTATTGGCCATCAGGTCGTTGGCCGTAACGACAATCGGCACAATGATCGCCGAGTCCACATTCCACATGTCGCCATCCTCGTGTCGTGTGCTATGTCAAGATACTTGATTTGTTTCCCTTTCTCAACTTTCACGAGGTTCTCGTCATGTGGGATAGAGTCATCGATTAAAATTTTGCGGTGTCATGTGCTACTTTTTATCACGGAAAAGTGCACGATCCCTTTAAGGCATGTATATGCCCCAATATTAACGCGGTATTGCCGTCCGCCCGCTCGATGCCAGAATTACAATATTTCCTTTTGTATAGCAAAATATTTCTTGATTTACATATTATCTTATGTATCTCATATATATATATCATAAAATCATCTTCAGGATCAGACCTCGGAACCCGTCATTCTGCAGCGAGGTTTGAGACAGGGAGACGTCATATCTCCAAAACTGTTCACCGCTGCACTGGAGGATTTCTTCAAGTTTCTGGACTGGAGAGGGCTAGGCATAAACGTCAATGGCAAATACATCACTCACCTTTGGTTTGCCGACGATATAGTCATCATGGCTGAGATCATGGAGGACCACAGTACAATGTTCGATGAGCTCAGTAGATCTTCTGAAAGAGTAGGTCTTAGGATGAATGTGGACAAAACCAAGGGGATGTTGAATGCCCATGTTACATTACACCCACTCCTATCAAGGTCGGAGACTCTACACTCGAAGTTGTGGGCAACTATGTCTACCTGGGACAAACGATCCAGCTGGTTAGGGCCAACTTCGAGAAAGTGGTCAACAGTCGAATCCGCCTCGGCTGGGTAGCGTTCGGGAATTTTCCCAAACCAACACTTCGCAAGCAACATGATACTCGTATGTATTCAAACATTGTTTATTTAAACAATCGAGTACTAATGAACGAGCGTACGCTAAAGCTCTGCTTAACCCTGTTTACCCTTCAGTTATGTACTGCGAGGGTAAATTATCCTGTTTGTTAAATTACCCTTCATTAGTCCCGCTGAAATTTGTTATTAACACAATGCGTGGACCAATTAATTTCGCAGTAATTGATGTAAAATTAAATAATAATTGTGTATACCATTTTACGATATTTAATTTTATGCTCATTTAATTTTGTGGAGACGTTGATTGTTATTATGAAGAGAGCTTTTTAAATATTGTAGGCACACTAGGTATAGTAGCTAGTATTTTTTCCTTTTCTGTCGTGGTAGCCCAGGGGCTACGACCTCGGCTCTCGCGCTTGAGATCGTGGTTTCAAATCCAGACAATTGACTTTGAAATATGACTTTTGTGAAGGAGTGATATACCCTGCCGGAGTCTTTGTTTCCTGATAGCTAGAACCTAGGGGTCTTTAATTCACGAGGGAATAGGTTACTTCTAGGCAAGCTTGCTTCACCGTTGACCACATCATTGCTTACGATCAGGCGAGATAGTGGTCAAACGCGAGCCTATCGTTAAATAAAAATAAACATATATTCTAAGTTCATCTTGCACAAAGCTGACAACAACAAAAAACATAGAGAGCAAACAATAAAATGATTAGAAGTTTGCAATCGCCAACCCACCTGGCAGAACCGTAATGATTAATGCTCGTGACTTCTCTGTACAAGAAGTGATCTTTGCCCTGCAGTGGGATAGTAACAGGCTGGTATATACTTTTTGATAAGGCGAAAGACATATCTAATAACCAATAAGTACATTACTGGTACCACATACCAAAACAAGCTTTGGACTGGAATCCCCAAGAGAAAAGAAAGTGTGGACGTCCCCGTCAAACCTGGCATCGCACCGTGTTGGCAGAAGCGGCGAGCATCAGAATGACGTGAAGCGAGGTGAAGCGTGAAGCTCAAGACCGATCACGCTGGAGGACATTTGTGGACGCCCTCTGCTCCATCTAAGGGATATTAAGTCAAGAAACTCACATTATTGGTCATGTAACATTCTGCTATTAAACATATATTTTCATATATTCGTATTTTTACATATATTCGTTTCAGCAGTCGGTGTTTTTCGAACCTCATGTTTTCATCGTTTTGCGACACTGAATCCGAAACGAAAGTTATTTTGCACTTTTTAGTGTGTTTCTTGAAGTTGGTTATTTTTTTTACGAAAACGTTTTTATTTCTCTCTTTTTTGTGTTGGTTCACCATCACTACAAATTAAGCAAGTTCCATAGTAAGGTACATAAAGGGTTGACAATATACCCATAATAACTCAATTTACACTTTCGTGCTGTTTGTCGCTAAAGAGTTCGGTTGTATACTCCGTATCTTGAAAACTGGCTAACCGACTTTCAGTTCAGCCAAACGCGAGAAAATCGCGTACAAACATGCACACATACATACAAAGGCCAAACTGGTAAAAAAGTACCTAATTCTTTTTAAGGAATCATTTTCTATTCCTAACTTCAGGTGGAGTATGCGTCTCAGATATGGAATCCACGTTATCATAAATACATTGACCGCATTGAAAACATCCAAAGACGTTTCATAAAATATCTCTGCTTTCATCAAAAGATTCCATATCAGTCAACCAATTATCTTGGACTCTGTAAGAAGTATCATCTGCTACCACTTGTAGATCGACGTAAGATCGCTGACTGTTTATTCTTGCTGAAAATTCTCAATAATAAGATTGATAACCCCGAGTTATTGTCAAAATTTTATTTCAATGTGCCATGTAAAACATTTCGGTTTAATCCACCCATACGTGTACCTCATACTTCTTCGAATTATAGGCAGAACAGTTATATTGTGCGCGCAAGCAGAAACTTCAATGATGTATGCAAGGAATATGATTTGGATCCATTCACAATCAGTGTGAATTCGGCCAGAAGGTGCTTAAGCCTCAAATTTTTCAAGTAGCATTAGGTTAAATTGATTGTTTCTGTTTTTAGACATATAATTGTTAACTAAGTATTTGTTTGTTATTTTAATGAAAGCGGTAAGTTTTTTTTTTTTTTGTTTTTGTGCTCACACTATAAATTACTATTATAATACTATACGTGAGGATTTGTAATTGGCTTTCTGTTTACTATGGTTTCCGTGTTTACCTGTATTTATTAGCTGTAAGTCCTCCATGTACTAAAATAAATAAATAAAAAATAAATAAACTTACGTTTATTTCTAGATGCTTATCATATGTCAAGTTCGATCCTTGGAAGGTACACCTGCCATAGTACTTAAAGAAGAAATATGTAGGCATCTGATGAATACAAAATTTACTTATAATTCCGTCAAGCCTGCGTATGTACAAGTAAGAATTATTTATGCACGAGCAATTCTGCCAAGAGTGTCTACTTCACGTAATAAGATTTCTTACACGTGAAGTTCTAATTAGCATTTCTAGCTTATTAATTATGTATTGTTAGCTGCGTCTCCAACCTACACCCCGCCAGAAAGCCCGGAGCATGTGATCGAGCCTATATAAAGGCGGGTACAGACTGCTGCAACGCAACATGCAATGCAACACGAAACGAGCATTGCATCAGTGTAGACGCGGGGCGCGCACAACGTGCGCACGAACCGCGCATGTACCTACTCACATCTGTTTCCGAGATGCGCGCGAACGGATCGCTCAGTCTGCAAAAGAACACCCTCCTCCGCCGCAGTAGCGTCGTCTTTCGCGCGCGTCTAGCCGTACACACCACACAACCTGTCCACACTGACGCTCCGCGCATACTGCGCGCCTCTTTGTGTTCGGGGAAAAAACCGACAAATTTCGGGTCGCTACGCGCAAGAGTTGCAACAATCTGTTCGTGCGCGTAGTAGACGCGGTTCGTGCGCGCAAGGCGTCTACACTATGGGAATTCTGTTACTTTACATGATACATTGCAGCAATGTGGACGTCAAATTCTTGCATTGCATGTTGCATTACATGTTACATTGCACCAATGTGTACCCGGCTTAAGCCAACGCGCACCGTGGCCAAGGGCTCATTCCCGCATCCGGCGGCGCGCACTTATCTAACTGTTCCCTTTGATTCTGTTCTCTTGATTTTGTAACCTTAATACTAGATTCGTTTGTTAAATTTGTGTTTGTGTTTCTGTTTTATTAATTTGATTAGATTACTTTTGTCAACTTCGTATCGTTATTTCATTCCAATTCCTAAAAGTATCTTATTCTACTTATTCATATCACAGACGACACAGGTGAGTTAAAAGAAATGTGATTAATTATTTTACATTTGGTACCGACATCCAAATGCTGATAAGCAACGGGCTGGCTAACCATCTTAAGTTTTTTTTTGTTCTGGACAAAGGTACGGTAGGTATGGCACTCGGGAAGGAATTTAAAAAATTAAAACAATGAAAGTGTATATGAAAATCCGTCATGCTAGGCCTCTGTTGACAGCACAATTTTGAGCATTTTTTGAGGGTTCTAGTGCTTCTAAAGATAATATGTCATCAAACAAGAAAACATAGGGGCATAGTATATATGTTTCATTTTCAGTGTATGAAATATTTTTTAAATTGGTTCAATATTGGAGGAGGAAATAGGCGAGAGCCAAACCTTTTGCAAATAAACTTCACGGTATCTAGATATTCACAAACCTTGCTTCATAAAATGCATATTGAGGGCTGGTTTCTGAAATAAGGATTTCGAGCTCAAAACGTGTCTAATCCTACTTTAATTTCAGAATTTGCCAGGTTTTCAGGCTAAGGGCATTTACGCATTACATCCAATCCGTGTCCGTGAAATGTCGGTTCTGAAGTAACCGTAGTACTTCTTGTAGGGAAGCTTACGCACTAAATCCGAACTCTATCCGTCATAATCTGTCATAATTCAAACTATTTTGAACTCTAAACTCAAATCACGGACACGGATCACAGAGACGTACGTGTAGTGCGCAAGTGAAAAGCAGAGTTAGTCAAATATCAATCTTTAAATTTTTTATTCAGTCTTTGGGGGAAAGACTTTTTGCAATTATGCAGCTTAAGTAGGTAGATACATAAATATTTCCCTGTGAATATTTTGAAGGTTTAACTCCTACATCATTTTAGTTAAAATATCACAGATCCTACCGCAACATGTATGAGGGTACTCAAAGCGTCGCAAAAACATTTATAACCGGAATACCGGATGATATCACCGACTTTTCGAAAACGATGGAAATACGAGAGGTATCTTACAAAAGGGTCCCGTTTCTTGTAGAAATCTTTATTATGCATGAATAATATTTTCTTAGGAATTTGTAAGATATGTGGTTGTGAACCAACTTCAAAAAACAGAGTTGGTTTTTAATAAATCGTGTTTTTTTATTTAATTCTCCATATTTTCATCATCCTCATCATCTTTAAAGCAGAAGTCCACTGCTGGACATAAGCCTCCCGTCATTGCTACTACATCAATCGATCCTGTGTGTCTCGTCTCTAGCAAGTCATCAGCCCTTCGTGTGGGAAGCCTTCTAACGCTGTGTCTTCTGGCACGTTGCCACTCCAGAACTGGTCGGCCCCATCATTCATTCGTTGTGCGAGCACACGTATTTTAGCACAAAATCTGACTCCACAGTATATAAACAGGTACCAGTAGCAGTATCTAGACTAGCCTTTTCAGGTAAGCACCAGAAAAATGTAAGTGAGAGTAAGGGAATTTCCTGATGGTGCGACACAATTTAAATTGCGTCAATAGAGATATTGCGAAAGAATTTTCTAAGAAAATTGCATGTACAAATCGGTCGAATTATATCGCACTGCAAACGTACCTGGAATTTCACTTACTAAAAATCGAACCCCGTCTAAAAACCCAATAGAAGGCACAATCCGTCCAAATCGTCCCATAAAGCACTTTTCTTTCACCACTATAGTGCCAAACCGTCCACCGGTGTCTTACTTCAAGCCTTTAACACTCTACGAAGACTAGCCATACCCTTCATCTGCTATGAAAAGCCTTAAAATCTACTATTAACACATTTTCCAACAATTTTCGTTGCGGGATCTAAGACGGTTTGCCGGGACTCGGCCAACTTCATTGCCTCAATGCTTTCGCTTGTGTTCACCATTGTTGATTATGGATTTCAAGATTGGGAGTGGTTGGAAATTGTGTGGTTAATTTGTATTTTTAACACTGTCGAAGTTCCTTTCTTCTGCTGCAATAAGATCATCATTGTTCTCCATTTCAATTATTCTTTATTTACTTGGGCTCGAGTACGTAGCTTTATCAATTGGGAAAGTTCCCAAATTAATAAAAAACGGGGTAACCTCAACCACAATCGAGAATTATATAGGTAAATTATTCTCAACAATTTATTAAGGAATCAGAATCATCCAAGAAAAATTCAAGATATTTTTCCTCAGCGTCTATATGAGGAAACAAATCTAGGTTTTTACAACCAGTTACAAACCCATTCGGTCGACATAATTGCTAATTAGTTTTGTGATTCGTCACACATAACTATTAACAATGCCCAATAATCATTTTACCTTTTTTCCTCTGAGATAAACTAGTTCATATATTCCTGTTTTGTATTAGTGACCTGCCAGGCTCGACGCGATTTGATTTATCGATAAGTATTTTTTACTAAGCGAAATTGCATATGCAGCGATGCAATACGACCGACATGCTCTTGATATCTACACTAATATTATAAACAGGAAATATTTGTAATTTTGTATGTAACGAATAAACTTAAAAGCCACTAGACCGAAGCTAGACTATCCCCGGGTGACATAGGCTAGTTTTTATCCCTGTATTCCCACGGGAACGGGAACTACTCAGGTGAAACCGCAAGGCGTCCACTAGTATTCTTATTAATAAAAAACGTGCGTTAAATTGCGTCACGCCGTCATAAAAGTCCCTTACTATAAATATTCTGGTAAAAGACTAGTACGGATGTGCTTAATATGGAAATTTGTCGTCTTTGATTACATTCTTACCTAGGTTTTCCCCACGGGTTCGCTCCCATCGCCTATTCTATAGCAAGCATGCTTGTTTCCGGGATAAAAAGCAGCTCATACCAGTCAGATATTGTATTGTGTTGTTGATGTACTTGCAAAGATTATCTTATAAAACTCGCAAACAAAAACTTTTCACGCATATTTTTTTCATTAAATGCTAATCTTGCGGTCCAATTGATGGTAAATGGTCATTGCCGCATATTGACATCTGTAATACCAGAGGCATCACAGTAATTGCTCAACCATCACACACGAAGCAGTAATGTCTTAAGTAGCTCTAATAAAAAAGGGCATTGAAATTTCAGATAAGTACTTAATTAAACCAGGTTATCGGTCCACCTGAAGAAAGCCTTTCGACACCGCATTTTGCGCGTAGAACTTTTCGGCTCCATCCGTTCTGCGAGCAAACGAGTAACGCCAACGACCTTGAGGGAACTAAACGCGCCCTCGTTTCTCATCCGCGCGACCCGAAATTGAGTAGTTTTTTGTACTTTTCTTATTATTCTATGACTTTAAAAAAAAAAGCTTCAGATCAAAATGTAGATAAGTAAATTGTCTTTGATATGGTGTCGATTTCATTAAAATACGCCCAGCGGTTTTGTTGTGATTGTCGTGTTTTTGTCCGTTTTAGACATAACTTTACAAATTAATTACACTATGTTATACGAATAAAACTCAAAATTTGCTCAGATGAAATTGTTAAGAAAATGGTCTAATATAACATATATTTTTCCAATAAATTACGACTAGCCGTTTAGGCGTGATTCTCATTTTAAAATCAGCTACTCAAGGGAATCGGCGCCTTAAGTTTGGCAATTCGTTGGCCTACGAGTATTTAGGCATAGGGTTACCTGCGGGTCCCCCTGCGGGTCCCCCTGCGGGTATCAGCTGGATGCGAATATCCGCTGGGTCCTGGACGCACAGGACCGGCTGACGTGGTGATATTTGGGGAAACCAAAGATTAATAGTGGATGTATTTTCGCTGAAATGATGATGATGATGAATTAATTCAGGTAAACAAACAAGTGGCAAGAAAGGTAACAACCAAAGTGACACGACAGTGTTACAAACCATTTTGTCATTACATTCAAAAGAGATTTTATTCGACTGCGCGGAAGCTAAGCTGCTTGGCGGCAGAAATGGGTACCTATAGTACGAGATGCTAAAATATACAGATAAACCTATTGTGGTTGATAAAACTTAACTTTCATGAATGATACTTGATAGTAGAATATATTTCTGCATGGTTGCTTAGGAATATCTAGCCACAATGACCTTAATTAAATAAATTGTAATTAATGTTTGTTAGATTCATGAATACTTTTAATAGAAAAACCTGCAGATTTTAGCAGTGAGATCTTGGTTGAATACTGTCCCACTCTTTCATGAACACCTACCACTTCTAAAAAGAAAACAATTTTACAATGCATGTCCTTGAAAAGAGCGTTTTTCCAAGCAGCCAAACTGTGCGGAAAGTGTCACTTTTTTTAACTTTAATTTTTAACTCCAACGTCAGCCCGACCATAGAGTTTTTATTATTTGAGAAAAGTTTAACAAATTAGTTATGGTCAGATTATCATTCATATAAAATGTAAAATAAAACTAATACTTCATTTTAGGCGTTTTTAATTACTCTACATTTATATTTTGATCATTAAATTAATTTTAAATATTCATTAAATATGTTTGGCAGAACGTATAATTTGCTCGTGCCTTATTGCGTTACGATGTGACAGCTATATGCACATGCGCAGTAGATATGCCCGAGGAACTATTAGCTAATCTGTGGATAAGCTGAACGCTCTTGAATAAGCCCGCCATTTTATTAATTTCATTTTATTAATTTATTTATTTCCTCGCACAATGCATAGTAAAATGTTGTATGATACACGTACGTAAGATGATTTCCGACTCGTGTCGATTTATCCACTCACTCGCTTCGCTCGCTCGTGAATAAAAATGCCACTCATCGGAAATCACCTACCTTCCGCACTTGTAGCATAAATAACTATTTCACCTCAGCACCTCAAACAAGTATGTTTTGCAGTTTAAAGACAGTGAGCAAATTTCGATTTTGCTGCGAGCGTGAGACAAAGTAACTTTTTAATTATTTTTTTTAAATGCCGAGTCAGTGCTGGGTCTACTCACAACATTCGAAAGATTTGAACTTCACTTTGTTCAGTCACTTTCACTTCGATACGAAAAGAGCGAGAGATAGAAACAAGTCGATTCGAAGTTCGATTTTCAAATTCCATATATAATAGGCTCAAAAAAGAAACCAACAATAAAACGTTCGGAAACACGTCATCTATAAAATTTCAAATCAAGGTTTAAATGTAATTATTACACTTTTCTCTTAATAATCGAATAATTTTTTTTTATAATCAAATAAAGAGATTTTGAAGTAAAAAATACGAAGTTTATCATGTATCTATATAATTATTTAAAGTTTTAACAATCTTTATTGTGACAGAATAATTTAGTAATAGCGCAATTTCCGAACGCATCTTTAAAAAATAGCGGGCTTTAAATTTTTATTGTTTTCTTCTTCTGTTCGCTAGCTACAAAGTGCGATACACGTTGGATATTATTAAAATAATCTATATATATAAAAATCAATTGCTGTTCGTTAGTCTCGCTAAAACTCGAGAACGGCTGGACCGATTTGAATAATTCTTTTTTTGTTATGTTCGACAGAATACAGGGAAGGTTTAAAAGCAAAAAAAAAAAAAAAACAATTGCTGTTCGTTAGTCTCGCTAAAACTCGAGAACGGCTGGACCGATTTGAATAATTTTTAATAACCATATAGGAAGCAGTATTTAACAACTAACATTTGGTTCTCCTACTTGCTCAATTAAGAGCGGCCATATTTAGCCTATTTTATACAGAAAAGAGTATCAGCGGCTCCGCCTTACATGTATGTAATGTCAGTTAAAAGTCAATAATAGTCCATAATCAAATGAGTCATTGTGTAGTGTATAAATTATGAATTAGGGCATGTAACGTGTGAAGGCTTCGCCGTTTCCCTAAACCAAATATTAGCCACAAATATCTGCCAAAGGGTGGAATTAGGAAGTAAATACAAGGGTTCGCCACGCTAGAATAAATAGTACATTAGTCAATTATCCCTACCTATGTAATACAAAGATTAAAAAACTTACCCCATTCATACTGGCACTCACTCACACCATATTAACGCGAATAGACTAAATTAATTAACTTAATAATTAAACTCGTTAACACGATACGTTACAACGGCGCGACTTTTCCTATCCCGTTCCGAGCCTAGTATTCAACCAGTACCGACTTCTTTCGATCTCCCAAAATCAGTCCGTGGTCTCTGCCCGCCTAAAGTTAAGTGTCCCTACCTCTCGCCTCTACAAGCCCGTCTCCCATCTAACCATCCGCTTTCTCTTCAATTCAGTTTTTTTGTGCATCGCTTAATTGTTTTGGGTAAGGTTCGTGTTAGAAATCAGATATTCCAAGGCTCTTTAGAATATTACTTTTGTCTTGACAGCTTTTACTTTGAAAGGCAATTTATGAGCATCTTGAAAAGGTTGGGTTCGTGTTCCATAGTTTATGACATAGTCTGTCAAACCCAAAGGTCCGCATCTCAATGTGTTCAACACATCTGGCCGGCCATGCGTAGTTTTAAAATATTAAAATATAGAGATAAATGACATGTAGTCACACAAGATACGAGTTGGCGAGCAGCAAGAAGTAAGTGTGTAGTTTGGATAGTTTCATCTCTCGGCTAAATGCGAGTATTCTTGTGCGACGGGCGATTAATCGCACCTCTCACTAGGGGTGGCCGGTTGCTGGTTGCCGGCGGCTGGTTGGTCTTACGGCGAGAGTACTGATCGCCAAGCGAGTACATACAAACATACATAAACTCACGCCTTTTTCCCATGGGGGTAGGCAGAAACTACAGAACGCCACCTGCTACAATCCCTACATACTTCTTTTGCTTCACACACATTCATACATCTAGTCATACACACACGCCGGTTATGGGTACTGCGCACTTGGCCTTTCTGAAGAACATCACCTATAAGGTCTAAATATGTCTTTCTAGAGCGTCCCCTCCCGGCGTTTCCTTTCACGTCTGCCTTGTAAATACCTTTCGTTAATCGCCTTTCATTCATCCTCTCAACATGGCCAAACCATCTTAGCATACTCTTTTCAATTTTAGTCACTAAATCTTCTTTTAAACCACAACGTTGTCTTATTACCTCATTCCTCAATCTATCATTTAAAGTTTTAGCTTTAAAGTATTAGCTTTGAAAACTCTTGTTGCTGTGACAAATTAGTGGTTGAAAGTTCTCGCCGGCAGTATGAACAGCTAGCGATCAACTATTAATATATGCGTCTCTTTTAATGACACGGGATTTATATATTTTATCTGTTTCTTTAGCGAGAAAATAGTCTATAGCTAATCGCTTACTCATCGGCGGTGGGACAAGTGCGTTCCGTACCTAAGAGGTCAATCTATCCATTGCTAGTAATCTGTCAAAGGCTAGGTTACCAAATCAGAATGATGGCATACAAGTCATCGTCCGTCCGCCTAACTCAATCGACTGGGATATCCAATTAAGGTCTAAAGTTCTGCACAGCGATTGTTACTTCAAAAATATTGTTTTGATCGGCAGTGAGGATAGTTTTGGCTGATAGGCACCTATATAAGTGAGATAGTTAATTAAGTATGTGATAGTTAGTTATGTATGTGATATTGTGGTATATGTTGTATTCATTTAAAATAAATATTTTGTTTAAATATTGTTTTATTCGTTTTGTTTAAAAATACCGAGTACCCTCACGAAATTCTTACAGTAAATTTATTGACACCTTATATATTAAGGCACATTTTAATTTAATTTATTATGTTTGAATTAGTCTCTTCGAACCTAGTTTTGGTACAATAAGAGTTTTTAACCCATGTTCCAAAAAGGAAGAGGTTCTTGTTCGACTGTAAGTATTTTCACCAATTTCTCCGTTAATTGTAGACTGACTTTTAAAATTCTTTTTGTGTCTGAATGGATATTTTTCCTAGGTGGTCCCATATAAATTTGATGAAGATTTGATTAAGACCTTTGAAGATATCCAATAGAATTCTTCTCTCGGGTATACTGCAATCGCATGATGTTTATTGTACATTACTTTAGAACCGCCATCCAAATAAAAACACTACAAAATGAAAGAAAAACAACTTCAATTTCGAAAGTTGGTGTTTTTGGTTTCGTTTCTGATACGGTTGTATTTTTTCAAGCACATTTAAGTACAAACTAATTTCCTTCTAAACTGTATACTATAGTTGATTATTGTTCAATTCCACACAGCAATAATTCTAATGACAAAACAATATTGTCAAATCCACTCCGGCCTTTAACCTTTCCAGAGTCCACCTGCGGCAAGCCTAACATTAACACAACAACAGATAAGTATCAACCAATATTTTCACTCTAAAGGTTAATTTACTCAGGGAAAGTTATTCGCCACTCGCAAAAAATAATGTCTATTTGAGGCGTGTCTGGCAAATCTCGAACTTATACTCTACACTACATCTACACTCAAGCACGAAACAAAACCAGGGGTCCTACACACATTAGCACTTAAACCTAGGTTATTCCGTAGCGATTAAGGGACAGATGTATACAGTCATATGCACTCAATGGCACTAACCTTGCTCTAAAATCTCACGGCTGTTCGTGTTTATCTCATACCGAAAATCCATCGCCTCGTCAAGCAATCTTCTCTCTCTATCAATTTCTGTGGGCAAAAAGCGTGGTCTCGACCTTAAGAAGTTGGTGACTTTCTCCTACTGTCATTCTAAATACTAATATTTTCTTACACACGGACTCTTTGAATTTTAAAAGCAAAGGCAATCCGCACCTTTTGAAATAGCATCCCTCGTACTGAACATAAATATAGAAAAACCAACCTTACGTCAACTTTATATCTTTGCATCGCACTCGTAGCAAAATTATGGGCAGTTTATTAAGATTGCCATTGACACATTTAAACGAATTAAACGTTGGTGGCTGGGTCAGACTGTATGCGGATCAGGTGTTTCTTGTCATCAAGAAGAGGCCTGTGCCCAGCTGTGGACTGTTATTTACAGAGTTGATGCTCTGTTGGGCTCTGATGGGCCATCGAATGAAGCTCATGCAGGCTCACGACATTACTTTCTTTGTTAAAGGATTGTGTTGGGTAGAGGTGCGATTTTAATTTGCTCAGATGAAATTGTTAAGAAAATGGTCTAATATAACATATATTTTTCCAATAAATTACGACTAGCCGTTTAGGTGTGATTCTCATTTTAAAATCAGCTACTCAAGGGAATCGGCGCCTTAAGTTTGGCAATTCGTTGGCCTACGAGTATTTAGGCATAGGGTTACCTGCGGGTCCCCCTGCGGGTCCCCCTGCGGGTATCAGCTGGATGCGAATATCCGCTGGGTCCTGGACGCACAGGACCGGCTGACGTGGTGATATTTGGGGAAACCAAAGATTAATAGTGGATGTATTTTCGCTGAAATGATGATGATGATGAATTAATTCAGGTAAACAAACAAGTGGCAAGAAAGGTAACAACCAAAGTGACACGACAGTGTTACAAACCATTTTGTCATTACATTCAAAAGAGATTTTATTCGACTGCGCGGAAGCTAAGCTGCTTGGCGGCAGAAATGGGTACCTATAGTACGAGATGCTAAAATATACAGATAAACCTATTGTGGTTGATAAAACTTAACTTTCATGAATGATACTTGATAGTAGAATATATTTCTGCATGGTTGCTTAGGAATATCTAGCCACAATGACCTTAATTAAATAAATTGTAATTAATGTTTGTTAGATTCATGAATACTTTTAATAGAAAAACCTGCAGATTTTAGCAGTGAGATCTTGGTTGAATACTGTCCCACTCTTTCATGAACACCTACCACTTCTAAAAAGAAAACAATTTTACAATGCATGTCCTTGAAAAGAGCGTTTTTCCAAGCAGCCAAACTGTGCGGAAAGTGTCACTTTTTTTAACTTTAATTTTTAACTCCAACGTCAGCCCGACCATAGAGTTTTTATTATTTGAGAAAAGTTTAACAAATTAGTTATGGTCAGATTATCATTCATATAAAATGTAAAATAAAACTAATACTTCATTTTAGGCGTTTTTAATTACTCTACATTTATATTTTGATCATTAAATTAATTTTAAATATTCATTAAATATGTTTGGCAGAACGTATAATTTGCTCGTGCCTTATTGCGTTACGATGTGACAGCTATATGCACATGCGCAGTAGATATGCCCGAGGAACTATTAGCTAATCTGTGGATAAGCTGAACGCTCTTGAATAAGCCCGCCATTTTATTAATTTCATTTTATTAATTTATTTATTTCCTCGCACAATGCATAGTAAAATGTTGTATGATACACGTACGTAAGATGATTTCCGACTCGTGTCGATTTATCCACTCACTCGCTTCGCTCGCTCGTGAATAAAAATGCCACTCATCGGAAATCACCTACCTTCCGCACTTGTAGCATAAATAACTATTTCACCTCAGCACCTCAAACAAGTATGTTTTGCA
Organism: Orthosia gothica; assembly: GCA_949775005.1. Classification (NCBI taxonomy): domain Eukaryota; kingdom Metazoa; phylum Arthropoda; class Insecta; order Lepidoptera; family Noctuidae; genus Orthosia; species Orthosia gothica. The sequence continues at coordinate 10,438,176 of OX459062.1, read as the reverse complement.
GTTTAAAGACAGTGAGCAAATTTCGATTTTGCTGCGAGCGTGAGACAAAGTAACTTTTTAATTATTTTTTTTAAATGCCGAGTCAGTGCTGGGTCTACTCACAACATTCGAAAGATTTGAACTTCACTTTGTTCAGTCACTTTCACTTCGATACGAAAAGAGCGAGAGATAGAAACAAGTCGATTCGAAGTTCGATTTTCAAATTCCATATATAATAGGCTCAAAAAAGAAACCAACAATAAAACGTTCGGAAACACGTCATCTATAAAATTTCAAATCAAGGTTTAAATGTAATTATTACACTTTTCTCTTAATAATCGAATAATTTTTTTTTATAATCAAATAAAGAGATTTTGAAGTAAAAAATACGAAGTTTATCATGTATCTATATAATTATTTAAAGTTTTAACAATCTTTATTGTGACAGAATAATTTAGTAATAGCGCAATTTCCGAACGCATCTTTAAAAAATAGCGGGCTTTAAATTTTTATTGTTTTCTTCTTCTGTTCGCTAGCTACAAAGTGCGATACACGTTGGATATTATTAAAATAATCTATATATATAAAAATCAATTGCTGTTCGTTAGTCTCGCTAAAACTCGAGAACGGCTGGACCGATTTGAATAATTCTTTTTTTGTTATGTTCGACAGAATACAGGGAAGGTTTAAAAGCAAAAAAAAAAAAAAAAACAATTGCTGTTCGTTAGTCTCGCTAAAACTCGAGAACGGCTGGACCGATTTGAATAATTCTTTTTTTGTTATGTTCGACAGAATACTGGGAAGGTTTAAAAGCAAAAAAAAAAAAAAAAAAAAAAAAATTTGGTTGGATAGGGTAGGTAGGTAGAGTAGTGTAGTGTAGGTAGGTAGGTAGGTAGGGTAGGGTAGGGTAGGGTAGGGTAGCGTAGGGTAGGGTAGGGTAGGGTAGGGTAGTGTAGGGTAGGGTAGTGTAGGGTAGTGTTGGGTAGAGTAGTGTAGGATAGGGTAGTGTAGCGTAGGGTAGGGTAGTGTAGGGTAGGGTAGGGTAGGGTAGTGTAGGATCGGGTAGGGTAGGGTAGGGTAGGTAGGTAGGGTAGGTAGGTAGATAGGGTAGGTAGGTAGAGTAGTGTAGTGTTGGTAGGTAGGTAGGGTAGAGTAGGGTAGGGTAGGGTAGGGTAGGGTAGGGTAGGGTAGGGTAGGGTAGGGTAGGGTAGGGTAGGGTAGGGTAGGTAGGTAGGGTAGGTAGGTAGAGTAGTGTAGTGTAGGTAGGTAGGTAGGGTAGGGTAGGGTGGGGTAGGGTAGGGTAGGGTAGGGTAGGGTAGGGTAGGGTTGGGTAGGGTAGGGTAGGTAGGTAGAGTAGTGTAGTGTAGGTAGGTAGGTAGGGTAGGGTAGCGTAGGGTAGGGTAGAGTAGGGTAGTGTAGGGTAGTGTTGGGTAGAGTTGTGTAGGATAGGGTAGTGTAGGGTAGGGTAGGGTAGTGTAGGGTAGGGTAGGGTAGTGTAGGGTAGGGTAGGGTAGTGTAGGGTCGGGTAGGGTAGGGTAGGGTAGGTAGGGTAGATAAATGTGTGGTGTTTTTATGGCAAAACAAAGTTTGCCGGGTCAACTAGTAATAAATAAATATGAGTGAATCCAGTGATGATGTCAGTGATGGAAATAAGTCGTCGAGTGTCGGAGCGTGTGGACGCGTGCGTTAAAGTTTGCTAAAATATCATTTGAATATTATAAAATAACAACGCGAAAGTTTTACTAAATTAAGTTCTATCCTACTACAAATAAAGTGTATTTCAAGACCACTAGCAGTTGTTTACCTGCGGGCGAGAAAGATAAGCAGCCAAAACCGGTTCTGTGCGCCTAGTCCGGGAGCTAGTTAACATGAATATTACGCGAACTCCAGCAAAATCAGTAATGTTTAGCGGGAGTGCAAGTGGTGGATCCACTTCTAATTTGTCCAACTTTGAGGATGACGAAAGTCGAGTTAAGAAAGACTCAAAGAAGAAAAAACCACACAATCTAGAAAGTGACTGTAGAAAAGGTTTGGCCAAATTTCGTAGCGAAATAATGACTTTTATAAAAGAAGCTATGAACAACCAAATTGAAAATATAGCACAAATGCGGAACGAAATTAGGCAAGATATTCAAGATCTGAAATTAACGACTGATAACCTAACAGAAGAATATAAGAAACTGCACAAATCCGTGGAAAACATCACAAACGAACATAAAATTACACAAAATAAAATTACTACAATTGAGAATGAGCTTTACCAACTTAAAAGTGAGAACCGGAATCCAGACTCAAATTTTGGAACACAACACGAGATGTTTGCTGAAATACAAGATAGACTTCAAAGAGACAAGAACGTAATACTAGTGGGTTTGAGTGAGCAAGATGACGTCAATGGTCCCTCAGGCAAAAATTGCGACCTTGAAGAAGTACGCAAGATCCTAAAACAAGCATTCCAAGATTGTCCCAACCCCTTAATAACGACAAGACTGGGCAAATATAATGCGGACAAACCCCGCCCAATAAAAATTGTATTTGAATCTCCTAATACACCGAAATTATAGTGGTAGTAAAGTAAAGCCAAGGCTTTACTTTACTACCACAAGTATTTAAAAAAAATATCAAGATCAATTTTTGAAACAATAATCATTTACTGAATAATCACGACATAACAATTCATTTGTACAAAGATTACAATACAAATCAATGTGAACATCTATCTCATTGAGTCCGTTGGGATCCCAGAATTGGCGACAACAGTCTTCGCAATACCCTCATCCCGAAGACATACTGTCATTTGGCAACCAATTGACACCTTATATAATGACAAAATTTTCGGTGAAGTGGCCATTTCAAACAGTTTACATATTTTTTAAGAGAACCAGGACTACCGACATAGCCCGAAGAATTGCCAAACTTAAGTAGCCGTGGGCAGAGCAGATTGCTCGCAGAACGGATGGCCGATTACGTAGAAAGGTTCTGGAGTGACGACCGCGAACCGGAAGACGTTGCATTGGATGGCCTCCTACGAGTACCAGGTAGACCTGGTGAAGGTTGTGGGGATCCGCTGGATGCGAGACCCACGGGACCGATCAAATGGCGACGCTTGAGTGAAGCCTATGTCCAGCAGTGGACGTCTTCCGGCTGATATGATGATGATGATGACATGCTTTTCTACCTTTTCATTGAAGATTCTATTTAAATTAACTATAATTAACGAACATTATATTGTATTTATTTACGACGGTCGAATCAACTATTATTACTTTTAAATTTATTTTTTTTTGACGTTCGAAAGTGTCGCTTAATGACCTTATTGAGAAAAAAAAAGATAAAGAATTTTTTTTTATTTTTTTTTTATTATAATATTTTTGAATTCAGTTTGATGTGACCCAAAAAATATAACAAAGGCTTCTTTGAACCCAAAGTATAGGAAAATGGTGTGAACTCAGGGTTATAATGTTATAACGGAACATAGTTTTGGTTTACGTCCAGTGTTCTCCATAGCCCAGTTGGTAATTGGACGATGGAAACATGGCATTTTCCCCATAGACCAATTGGTCAAATTTGAATTGGTCTACGGAGCACCGACGGATTTTTTTGCCGTTTTTTGCGATAAGGGTACGGAACCTTTCGTGCGTGAGTCCGACTCGCACTTGGCCGGTTTTTTTTAGAATAGAATAGCTTTATTGCGGACCGCGCTGTTTTCCACGATGATTATTTGAATGGTCAGCCTTCCCAAGGTTGCTCGAGATAAAGATGTACTTCCGTAGAAATAAAAGCAAAATTTTATTTGAAAGTATTTTAGTAGGTACCTAATGGATATGAGAAACACGGAAAGAATAATGTCTTCTGTGTTTCAGAAGGTTCAAGTTGATGTTCAAAATAACAGAACATATAATTTGGTCTGGCCTCGTTGGTCGCAAATGTTACAGTAGAACACGAGGTCAATACTCGCGTATAGATAGTTCAACTCATATGAGCGCGCGGCGTCATGTATGCGTGCGCTGTGCATGCGCTTGTGTGTTATACATAATACATCATGCTAACCACACATGGCACCTCGTGCACAGATGAGTTGAACTGGCTATACGATAATCGCGTCGCGGTGGTTTTAATTTTGGTTTATAAATAGACTCTGTCCTATTTCATGGGTTCTAAACATTTCTGGCGGAATATGACATACTGTAGATACACTTACCTCTGCGTATCACTTTCAGAAACACAGGGGTAATAAGTTTGTCAATGTAAACTCAATATAGTTTTTGTACCTAAATAAATCGGTCTAAACAATATTATTTGATTGCAATCTTTGAGTATCTATATCTACCTAACTCTGCCTATGCATGCTTGTCATGTTGTCACTTGTCACACGACTCGCACGGTCCCGCCGCCGACGATCAGCGAGAAGCGAGTAGAGCTAGAAACTAGTGTGACTGTTCCTGAATGACCCTAGGCTGATAAAAATTTCATTTTTCCTAAAATGTCCTAGATTTAGTGTTATTATCGGCCCTTTTTATAACAGGGGAACAACGCCCCGCCATCCGCGTTGCTCAATGAATTTCGTCACCTGGCTTGGTCAATTCTCTTCCGACAAGTGAATTCCAAATTATGTTTTTGTTTTGTTTTGAAATTCACAGTTATAAAATTATAACTTGGAAATGTTTTAGAAGGATAAAATATAACTAAAGGGATATAAACTAAATTGTTATAATTAACTAAAGCTTGTGTGAGAAACTCTTTACACTAATGTATAGAGTATTTAAATCAAAAACCGAATAATGGTCGCGGATAATGAATATACATTCAAGGATTAATACGAATACAAATAACTAAATTAGCAGAGAGTTTAACTCAGGAAATACCTGGAGTTGATAATACCAACTCGCCTACAGACAGCCCCAAAAGCGCCCAGCCCGCCATCATTTCGTAGTGTAATAGCTGGTATGAAGAAATGATGAAAACAAACTTCCAGCACACATTTTCTGTCTGATAGCCTTAAGGGCTAACTAAGTATAACAATAGTGAAGTAATAAGTTAATTTGACAAAGAGATTGCAAAGTGCATTATTTACCTAACGAAAGGGAGTTGGTAGGATCGCTACGCTTGCATTGATAATACGTTTATTTGAATTACGTTAATGAGTTAATTGGCAATAGCCTAGATTCCCACCCAAGTGACGTGAGACTACCTTTCAGAAGCAGGCACGTTGAAAACGTGTACTGCAGGACCTCGAATGCGCGTCCTAGGAAGGATTTGCTGCGGTCCATACATACATGTTTTCCTAAACTTAAACATGTCTTACACAATCCTAAGACAAGGACGGTTTTGTGCCTAAGTGTCCTGCCATTGAGCGAGACATGCTTCCAGAATTACTGGACGCGCACTATAATAAATAGCTCACCCTCGACCTAACACCCTTTACTAAGACAATACAAAACTAGCAAGCGTACCGTAGACTCAGTCTGAAACAGGTTCACTACAATTGCCTTGTTATACGTTGAAATGGAATAATTCGTCACTTCACACTTTTTCAAACTTCCCAATTTCGAGGATGCTCCAGTGTAAATAACAGCCGTGCGACGTCAACAGCGGGGTCTTCCACTGGGCTTCCATCGTGTCTCGGCAAATATTATTTTTTTATTCAGATATTGGCCCGAAAGCCTGGTGCGATTTAACGAGACACGACACTAACATTCATTAAATTGATCATATCCCAGTTTGTGATGTTCAGCGATGACTACCCCCTTTAGTTTAAGTGTACATACAACATGGCAATGCAATGAGACCGTAGTCAGACTTTCTATAGGAAGCAGTATTTAACAACTAACATTTGGTTCTCCTACTTGCTCAATTAAGAGCGGCCATATTTAGCCTATTTTATACAGAAAAGAGTATCAGCGGCTCCGCCTTACATGTATGTAATGTCAGTTAAAAGTCAATAATAGTCCATAATCAAATGAGTCATTGTGTAGTGTATAAATTATGAATTAGGGCATGTAACGTGTGACGAAAGGCTTCGCCGTTTCCCTAAACCAAATATTAGCCACAAATATCTGCCAAAGGGTGGAATTAGGAAGTAAATACAAGGGTTCGCCACGCTAGAATAAATAGTACATTAGTCAATTATCCCTACCTATGTAATACAAAGATTAAAAAACTTACCCCATTCATACTGGCACTCACTCACACCATATTAACGCGAATAGACTAAATTAATTAACTTAATAATTAAACTCGTTAACACGATACGTTACAACGGCGCGACTTTTCCTATCCCGTTCCGAGCCTAGTATTCAACCAGTACCGACTTCTTTCGATCTCCCAAAATCAGTCCGTGGTCTCTGCCCGCCTAAAGTTAAGTGTCCCTACCTCTCGCCTCTACAAGCCCGTCTCCCATCTAACCATCCGCTTTCTCTTCAATTCAGTTTTTTTGTGCATCGCTTAATTGTTTTGGGTAAGGTTCGTGTTAGAAATCAGATATTCCAAGGCTCTTTAGAATATTACTTTTGTCTTGACAGCTTTTACTTTGAAAGGCAATTTATGAGCATCTTGAAAAGGTTGGGTTCGTGTTCCATAGTTTATGACATAGTCTGTCAAACCCAAAGGTCCGCATCTCAATGTGTTCAACACATCTGGCCGGCCATGCGTAGTTTTAAAATATTAAAATATAGAGATAAATGACATGTAGTCACACAAGATACGAGTTGGCGAGCAGCAAGAAGTAAGTGTGTAGTTTGGATAGTTTCATCTCTCGGCTAAATGCGAGTATTCTTGTGCGACGGGCGATTAATCGCACCTCTCACTAGGGGTGGCCGGTTGCTGGTTGCCGGCGGCTGGTTGGTCTTACGGCGAGAGTACTGATCGCCAAGCGAGTACATACAAACATACATAAACTCACGCCTTTTTCCCATGGGGGTAGGCAGAAACTACAGAACGCCACCTGCTACAATCCCTACATACTTCTTTTGCTTCACACACATTCATACATCTAGTCATACACACACGCCGGTTATGGGTACTGCGCACTTGGCCTTTCTGAAGAACATCACCTATAAGGTCTAAATATGTCTTTCTAGAGCGTCCCCTCCCGGCGTTTCCTTTCACGTCTGCCTTGTAAATACCTTTCGTTAATCGCCTTTCATTCATCCTCTCAACATGGCCAAACCATCTTAGCATACTCTTTTCAATTTTAGTCACTAAATCTTCTTTTAAACCACAACGTTGTCTTATTACCTCATTCCTCAATCTATCATTTAAAGTTTTAGCTTTAAAGTATTAGCTTTGAAAACTCTTGTTGCTGTGACAAATTAGTGGTTGAAAGTTCTCGCCGGCAGTATGAACAGCTAGCGATCAACTATTAATATATGCGTCTCTTTTAATGACACGGGATTTATATATTTTATCTGTTTCTTTAGCGAGAAAATAGTCTATAGCTAATCGCTTACTCATCGGCGGTGGGACAAGTGCGTTCCGTACCTAAGAGGTCAATCTATCCATTGCTAGTAATCTGTCAAAGGCTAGGTTACCAAATCAGAATGATGGCATACAAGTCATCGTCCGTCCGCCTAACTCAATCGACTGGGATATCCAATTAAGGTCTAAAGTTCTGCACAGCGATTGTTACTTCAAAAATATTGTTTTGATCGGCAGTGAGGATAGTTTTGGCTGATAGGCACCTATATAAGTGAGATAGTTAATTAAGTATGTGATAGTTAGTTATGTATGTGATATTGTGGTATATGTTGTATTCATTTAAAATAAATATTTTGTTTAAATATTGTTTTATTCGTTTTGTTTAAAAATACCGAGTACCCTCACGAAATTCTTACAGTAAATTTATTGACACCTTATATATTAAGGCACATTTTAATTTAATTTATTATGTTTGAATTAGTCTCTTCGAACCTAGTTTTGGTACAATAAGAGTTTTTAACCCATGTTCCAAAAAGGAAGAGGTTCTTGTTCGACTGTAAGTATTTTCACCAATTTCTCCGTTAATTGTAGACTGACTTTTAAAATTCTTTTTGTGTCTGAATGGATATTTTTCCTAGGTGGTCCCATATAAATTTGATGAAGATTTGATTAAGACCTTTGAAGATATCCAATAGAATTCTTCTCTCGGGTATACTGCAATCGCATGATGTTTATTGTACATTACTTTAGAACCGCCATCCAAATAAAAACACTACAAAATGAAAGAAAAACAACTTCAATTTCGAAAGTTGGTGTTTTTGGTTTCGTTTCTGATACGGTTGTATTTTTTCAAGCACATTTAAGTACAAACTAATTTCCTTCTAAACTGTATACTATAGTTGATTATTGTTCAATTCCACACAGCAATAATTCTAATGACAAAACAATATTGTCAAATCCACTCCGGCCTTTAACCTTTCCAGAGTCCACCTGCGGCAAGCCTAACATTAACACAACAACAGATAAGTATCAACCAATATTTTCACTCTAAAGGTTAATTTACTCAGGGAAAGTTACTCGCCACTCGCAAAAAATAATGTCTATTTGAGGCGTGTCTGGCAAATCTCGAACTTATACTCTACACTACATCTACACTCAAGCACGAAACAAAACCAGGGGTCCTACACACATTAGCACTTAAACCTAGGTTATTCCGTAGCGATTAAGGGACAGATGTATACAGTCATATGCACTCAATGGCACTAACCTTGCTCTAAAATCTCACGGCTGTTCGTGTTTATCTCATACCGAAAATCCATCGCCTCGTCAAGCAATCTTCTCTCTCTATCAATTTCTGTGGGCAAAAAGCGTGGTCTCGACCTTAAGAAGTTGGTGACTTTCTCCTACTGTCATTCTAAATACTAATATTTTCTTACACACGGACTCTTTGAATTTTAAAAGCAAAGGCAATCCGCACCTTTTGAAATAGCATCCCTCGTACTGAACATAAATATAGAAAAACCAACCTTACGTCAACTTTATATCTTTGCATCGCACTCGTAGCAAAATTATGGGCAGTTTATTAAGATTGCCATTGACACATTTAAACGAATTAAACGTTGGTGGCTGGGTCAGACTGTATGCGGATCAGGTGTTTCTTGTCATCAAGAAGAGGCCTGTGCCCAGCTGTGGACTGTTATTTACAGAGTTGATTGATTCGAGCCAAGCAAAGCACCTCGTGTAAACGAACCGTGCCAGTACCGTACGAGTTAACTAGTATTTCCGAAGGCTTACAGCACAATACGGGCTGTGGGCGTAAGTTTTTGATTAATAGCAGCCTTGTCCTACACAGTCGACCATTATCAGTTGTTCGTTAATCGACGATGGGCTCTGATGGGCCATCGAATGAAGCTCATGCAGGCTCACGACATTACTTTCTTTGTTAAAGGATTGTGTTGGGTAGAGGTGCGATTTTAATTTGCTGCGGAAAAATATTGATTAATTAATATTTGATGACACTTTGAGGAGGCTATATTTAGCAGTGGGCCTCTTCGGGCTGTTATGATGATGATGGTGATAATTAAAGATTTTTTGAGAATCTGATGTATTTTAGGTACACACACACATATTTTAGTCACACTGTAGCATGTGCAATCCGGAACGCAAAATAAAATTACTGGGATTATCATTGAGATACCGTATTATCATACCAAATTGGATCAGGAGTGGGTACTCCTGAAAAAGGCTTTTCTTCGTAAAAGTTTTCACAATTTTCGTGGTAATTCTGTATTAATGGTGCAAATAAAATATTATCACTCACTGAAGAGCTTAAGTGATCAATCAGCTAGTAATAAGTCTAGACATTTTATTTTTCAGACAACCAGCCTAAAAAAACACAGTTCCTCAAAACACATTTATATCCTTCTCAAATAACGTAACTTCGCGCCTGTGTTCCTCAAAAAGTAATGCATACGTGTCATTCTACGGTGTCAAATCTCATCTCTGTTCTGCGACAAGTTGGTTCAGGCAATAGGGTTTTCAAAAAGTCTCTTCGTATGTATTCACCAGCCGGTCTATGCTGTAGTCGTCTTACCGTGATTACTTAGGTAAGCTCGAATTGAGCTAAGTCACCCCAACTGAGTTTTATACAGCACTACAGGTTGATGGAGGCCCCTTCTCCTTCTCTGTTAAAGCAGGTCTCAGCAACTGGGGCCACCATCGTCTTCACAGCGTATTTACCAACAAAGCACACAAATGAATAAAGTTAACCTACATTAATTCTTCACAACCTTTATTAATTGACTCTGGCACTTATAAATAGATATACCTATCAAATACTGTTTACTCTAGCCACTTGACCTTTTTATGAGTATCAATTTCACGTACGAATCAATCAAAATGAATTCGCTTTACCTCACAGTAGGCACAATAATACCGCACGTAGCCGGTTGAATTCAGTTATATAAATATTGAATGTTAAGAGACTACTCCATGTTCCTGGAGGTAGGAAGGAATGGGCAGGAAAATATTAAAGCATTATTAATTTTTCATTATGAGGTTAAATGAAGACAACCACGTTTTGGCTGCGGCAATTATTTTTAAAAACGAGATCTGACTATGTTGGTACAAATCTTTCGCCGACAAAATTTTGAGGCTTTAGAGTAGAGTGCGCGCACGATAAGTCTGCGCGCGACGGGTGGCGTGCTTAATGTTGCCAGCATAACTGATCTTTTTTCCTTCATTTAATCAATAGTCATTTTTCATTTCTCGAAACTTAAAGTAATTTAAGTTTAGCATAATTAATTACTAGATTGTTCTACTTGCATAGAAAATGATAAAAAAAACATAATTAAATTATTGTAAATCTTTTATTGAATACTTAGTAGTACCTACTGTTAAATTTGGTCTAACAATGGCCCTGCAGTGGCTAATACCATCAATTTCAATTCTTCAACCATTTTTGAAGAAGCTGCTGCCACATAACCCTCTTGAGTTATTTGGTTAACGGTGCGTTCAGAAACACCTAAAACAAAATAACAATGATGCATTATATTACATGATGCCGGTCCTGTCCCGCTGGTATATTTATGTACCACCCAAAAACCAATACTGTCGGGCACCGGTAGTACGAAATTTTAGGGATTTTTTTGTATTGTGGTATCCCTAAAAGTTACCTGTCAAATAAGCAACGCGGGCTTTATCTTTGTAAAACGGTACCTTATACCCGTTATTGTCTTGTTCACTTCAAGAAAACATCCCTGCCATCACTTTAAATTACTTTTAGCATAATGATGGCGATTATTTACTTCGGAAACGAATAAAAACACGGAATACAACACACTCTCTTGACACCTGACTTAAATGACAAACGATTAGTTCCAATTTTGGCCGCGCGCAGACTTATCTTGCGCGCACTCTAACACGATGTTCGAAATGCCAAAATATAAAGGAATGATCACGTGACCACTATCGAATAGTGCTTGACAATTTCTTCTGACAATCTCGTAAATTCTTAGAATGTCACTAGTGTTGTTTGAAAGGTGACTTTCTCGAAAGTATTCCTAGCTATGTTTGATGGCAATTGGTTCAGCCGTTCAAAAGTTATGGGCGTTTTACTGTTTGAATCGGGTTATTTTGGCAAGATACCTAACATGTCATAATTACGTGTTCGCAAAATTTTCGATCAAAGCGTGTCTACTACTAGATAAATTATGTAGTTTAAAGAGGGGAATAAAGATTTAAAAAAATTCGACACAAATCGTTTTTTTTTTTATTTTAAATTTTTCTTGTTGATAGAACGTAACCGGTTTAAAATTAAAAGGAAAAATATTGATAAAACAAATAAATATATATCAGGGCTTTACCACAAAAAATTGTACATCCCCGATCCAACACTACTTAACCCTGTCAGAACAAAATAAACATTCGCCGACCTTTTCCGAATCGTCGGTAAACATCTATTGACCTGCGTCTAGTTCGTGTTTAAATAACATTATCGTTAGTCCACTGTCGGACGTGGGACTATCATTCTGGTATTGTAAACGTTTACTGTCTAAACTGAACAAATGTTTACTTCATCATCATCATATCAGCCGAAAGACGTCCACTGCTGGACGTAGGCCTCCCCCAAGTGTCACTACATTGACCGGTCCCGTGCATCCCGCATCCAGCGAATCCCCGCAACCTTCACCAGGTCATCGGTCCACCTGGTGGGAGGCCTTCCAAGATTTTAGATTTGGAAAAAAAATAGGTAGAATTTTAGACAGAGCTTGTTGCTTTTTAATTAGTTAGAATCACGAGGGTTCAAGCTACGTTGGCTGCAAATAAATTCCCAATGAAAAGCAGAGTATTTCTAACTCGGGTTTTTGATGACCCTCAGCCGAGGTCAGGTGGTAATGATTTTTCAATTGGTATATTATATGCAAACGTGGTATTGTTCTAATTGTTCCCTTCAGGGGCTTATTTTCAGTCTCTTAGTCAAAATGGTACTTATAGCCTTTGTAATAACTATATTGGTACGGAAAAATGTTGCAAAATCTCTAATGCATAAACGGGAAAAAACATTATTTTTAGACGGTTTGTAATGTGGTTTTCCTAGAAACGTTTTTGTTGTTTTCATTGTCACAACACCTTATATGTAGTTTGGTTTAAGTAGGTAAGGAAATAATGTTTACAATGCATGTCCTCGAAAAGAGCGGTTTTCCAAGCAGCCAAACTGTGCGGAAAGTGTCACTTTTTTTCACTAGTGCTTTTTACTTTCCTGTACTTTTTTAATTTTTAACTCCAACGTCAGCCCGACGCATAGAGTTTTTATTATTTGAGAAAAGTTTTAAAAATTAGTTATGTACAGATTATCATTCATATAAAAGGTAGAATAAAACTAATACTTCATTTTAGGCGTTTTTAATTACTCTAGATTTTGATTTTGATCAATAAATTAATTTTAAATATTAATTAAATATGTTTGGCAGAACGTATATTTTGCGTGTGCCTTATTGCGTTACGATGTGACAGCTATTTGCACATGCGCAGTAGATATGCTCGAGGAACTATTAGTTAATCTGTGGATATGCTGAACGCGCTTGAATAAGCCCGCCATTTTATTAATATTATTTTATTTATTTATTTATTTCCTCGCACAATGCATAGTAAAATGTTGTATGATACACGTACGTAAGATGATTTCCGACTCGTGTCGATTTATCCACTCACTCGCTTCACTCGCTCGTGAATAAAAATGCCACTCATCGGAAATCACCTACCTTCCGCACTTGTAGCATAAATAACTGTTCTATTCGAAAATATAGTAGATTTTACAACGAGTGCACAAAACGAACCATTTTTATCCGAGACTATTAACAGCCCGAGCCGAAGGCGAGGGCTGATAGTAATGTCGAGGATAAAATGGTTTTGTGGACGAGTTATAAACTCTCCTTTTCATTTCGATTGCGAGGAAATAAAACAGTAGTAATTTTAGCAAATTAAAAAAAACAAAAAAACGCATGAAAAAACAAGACCTGTTTCCCGCGCTTTTTTTTTAAATCTTACGACATTGATATTAGGCTTGGGCTGCAGACCTATACAGCCTATTATTAAATTAATTTTGTAATATATATCTTTTTTTAATTAATAAAATAACCTTCCGTATTTAAATTTAAATTTTAGTTTTTGGGCCCAAAACTATTTTAGTTGCTTTATTCCGTCAATAAAACCGCCACAATAATTAATTGTATTGGAATCTAGAATATGCTACCATATTGCGAGCGAAATTGAAAAGGCAAAATCATACTATTTTATGGACGGAATTTGTATTTGTACAAACTTTTCTGTGAGCGAGTAATAGTTTTGTATTATTTTATTGAGGTTTATTTTCTGATAGTTAAATGTTTGCTTAAATACACACAAAATAATACAAAACTAGTAATATTCAATCTATCTTCCTTTTCCTGACAATGTTGGAGTCGGGTACCAGTGTAACCGGATTCTGTTGGATACCAGTATTTTACATGGAGCAACAAGTTATATATTTGCTCAAACGCACACGTTAACTCACACTTGCACACACACGCACACCCTAACTCACACTTGCACACACACGCACACCCTCACTCACACTTGCACACACACGCACAACCCAACTCAAACTTGCACACACACGCACACCCTAACTCACACTTGCACACATACGCACATCCTGACTCACACTTGCACACATACGCACACCACAATTTACACACGCGCACACATTCACACCCTAACTCACACTTGCACACACATGCACACACATGCACACCCTAACTCACACTTGCACACACACGCACACCCTAACACACACTTACACACACACAAATTCGTGAATTGTTCTATTAACTCGATCAAATAGATTTAATATAAATTATTATGATACATAAATGTAATCAAGTTAAGGGCGAGCGGCCTCTACTGGTACAGGTTTTTCACACTTAAAAGGAGAAATCAACCACAATATTGTTAAACGAACTTTTGTTAACGAATATTTTATTTTTTAATTATTATTATTTCACCTGCGTATCTGTCCTCCACAACCCAGTAACTGGGTAAAACGATACCCCTTGGCCAGACAGGGGGCGAATTCACTTCTAACTATATTTTCTACTAAAAAATAGTTTGGTACTAGCTTTTCTCCGCGGCTTCGCTCCCGCGGCGCAACCCACAGGGCCCGTTTTCAGGCTAAAAAGATAGCCTATGTTACTCAGGAGCAATGTAGCTGTCTACTGGTGAAAGAATTTTCAATAACGGATAAGTAGTTTTGAAGTTTATCCATTACAAACAATTTTTTCATCTTTATTATATTATTAGTGTAGACATGCAACATACAATGTACCAAATAAATATGTTTAAGATAGTTACAAATATAATAAGAAAACGTTTTGATTAAAGACAGTAACATTGTGTTCCGCACCAAACAGGTCCAGTACAGCAAAATGCCAGACACCTAGGACTGTTTCCTGGCGCTGAATTAAGTTCAGTGAAGATGTGGATGTAAACTTTGTTACAATTTAATAGACATGAATTTAAGCATTTATTTACCGCGAATGAAGCCGCTGGCGGATGCTAGGTTATTTTAAGCAAACCAAAATTAACATGAAAAAATAAAAATTGACATTCGAGAAACAACACAATGTTTTAAATAACTTGAATGCATGAAATTTGTTTATGAATATTAAACATCTTTCCACCTTTAGTTTAACCTCATCAGGTTATACAATATTATTAAACGAGCACTATTTGCATCTATATTTATATAATATAATCACGTCTCAGAAACGGCTCCAATGGTTTTGATAAAATTTGCAATATAGGGGTTTTCGGGGCCGGTTGATGGCCATAGGCTCGCCATCTATTACATGGGACTTGAACATAACTAGTGGAATTTAAGCATGTACTCGTATAATGTATGTATGTACAGTATATGCGATATCTTCGTCAATTTTCAAAATCTTTTGTTTACCAAGTCAGGACACATAACACCTTTTGAAGCAGACTGTTGCATAGAAAACCATATTTTATCACTTGATAACAAATATA
Source organism: Orthosia gothica (assembly GCA_949775005.1). Taxonomy (NCBI): domain Eukaryota; kingdom Metazoa; phylum Arthropoda; class Insecta; order Lepidoptera; family Noctuidae; genus Orthosia; species Orthosia gothica. The sequence goes on along the minus strand of OX459062.1, from coordinate 10,422,714 downwards.
AAAATGGCTTAAGCCTTTTACCAATATCTAGTTGACATCAAACTAAAACTGGACTGCCAAACAAACCTTTGGATTTTGTGTTAATGTTCAATGAAATAATATCAAGTGTTAACATTATGCAATTGTGTAATTCAAATAATTTACAAGACATAATTCATTTTTATTTCTAATATTTTAGTTTTAGCGTTCCGTATTAGGTTCCTTAAAATTAATCCTTTAAGGCTCACTTACGCCACCCTGGTTTAGCTAACCTTGAGTTAGTAGCTAACTTGGCCTATTATGTATGACATATTGTTTATTACACCCCGTGTTATCTAATTAAGACTTTGGAGCAAGTGGACCTTACAGGTTATACTTAATCTAATTCGATTGTGTTAATTTTGTTTTATTCTGTTAGATTTTTATTTTCTTTTATTTTTTGCTTTTATTTTCAACAATATTTGTACGTCTTCACGGCAAAACATAGCGGCCATGATATTTAACCTAAGATCTTTATGTAAATACCTTTGTTTCTCACATAAATATTCTGATTCTGATCAGCTGAACTAATCATCTAAAAATACATTATGTTTAACTTAATTAACCATTAAAACCTAACACACAAACACACTAAAATACAGTAAAAAAAGATATATTTCTTAATAAGCTATCTAGGGCATAGGTATGCAAAATCAGTCTTAGAACTCATATAACTTCATTACTAGAAATAAAAATCTTTCTATTATTAACAAAACAATATGCGATTAGGATGAATCTTTGGTAGGTTCTACGTACGTAGAACAACGTACGTGAACCTTCGCTGTCGTACGTTCTACGTACGACAGCGAAGGTTCCTGGTCCAAGAAATCTATATAAATAAACCAATTTATTTTACGTGGCATTGCAAAGTATTAGGGTATAGATAGCAATAAATAAAGATGAAATGTACGAATGCCAATCACTTAAAAAAATATTATGTTTTATTTAATCCTGTATAACAACAACCTGGGACTGGCTATCAGCCCAGTTAGATCCAGGTTTTTTTGATCGGTAGATAATTCAACCAATGGTCAAATATGCCAATGGTTTCAAATTTCTGTAAACACGTTTATTCAATAACTATAATCATCCAAGAAATGGTAAAATTATTAATTCTCTAATTTATTTGACCATTTGTGAGGCTCATAATTAAAGAAAAAACGCATTATTCAATAATTTTAAACCATTGGTTAGCATATTACCATTAACCAATGGTTGAGTTAACTACAGAGTAAAAAACCGGCAGGCTTATTACGTATCTTTTGCAAGAGCAAAATGATAGCGATTTTTGCGCAATAATTGCTCTTCAATGCAAAAGTTTTAGAGATGTTGGCGGTGTTTTTTTTTAAAATAATAGGTTAGCAAACGATTGTGTAGGACCTGCCATACCTACACTGCAAGTAATTCCAACATTTATGACATAAAGCGTTTTAACGCTATCGTTTTGCTCTTGCAAAAGATACGTAATTAGCCTGCGGGTCTTAAACAACTGTTGTCTGCGTATTGCTCTCGCGATCCACACGCCTTGCCGTGGACTCTCGTCTTAATTTCTTAGCATAAAAATCGTGCCACAGATTTCGATTGCTTTTTACACCAACTAAAAAAATTGGCACTACTATTGGTTGTATGTAATACATGACTAAACTTAGAACAAATTGAGCATTAGGTGAAAGAAGAAAATCTATCAGGATTGTGTTAAACAGCATTGAAAAGTCACCCATTAAGAATATTAATGTGGCGACGTATAAGCGACGACATTTGTTAGGTGCGGTAGATGCGCTGCCCATGAAACTGCGAAAGAGTGAATGTATTGTTATAACATAAAGCAGAATATTAATTATCACAGGAAACAATAAAATAACAACCCTAACGGTATTATTAATACGCGTTGCAAAAGTTGAAAGGGGGCCAAATAATAATGATAGGCCCCAACCAAAGAGGCCGCTTTTTAAATATTGCCTTTGGGAATGCCCATCAAAAACTTTGACAATATCCACGTAAAACGCATGACATACAACTACCAACCAGTGGGCCCTCGCTGATAGTAAATAGTACCTTGCATAGATTCTTATTGTACCTATCTTAATTTCATTTTCTCTTAAGGATCGATTGCCGAAAGTGCGGTCATAACCATAGTAAATCCTCAAATCTTCAAGTAAATCGAATGCAAACAGTGCCAACATCAAGTTAATGCACGCGAAGTTCCTGTAATTGTGAAATTTTTTGAAGATGCACCATGATGCCACTCCATATATTAAGGCAGGGGTTGTCACCGTGTAAAAAATACATTGTCCAGCTAACAGTAGACTCTTGTTTAATTCCTCCATGGTGAATATCACTGTCACTGTTAAAATTCTTGCACTTTTGTTAGACGTATGAGTATTTTTGAACGGCTTGACACTAGCACTGATACGCACTTAACACAGCTTAATAATTATGCTTCGAAAACTGTCGATGAAACAATCGTTTTTAACAAAACGGATTAACTCGATTGTAACTGCTTCGTTGCTCTTGCGGCAGAAAAAGCGATTGCGGAGCGTAAGGTCCTTGTTCCGTTCGTAGTGTTGAGAGTCGATGTGACGTCCCCGTGCCTCAGAAAATCGTGAAATCGTTGGTCCTACAGCTGATCTGTCTCCGGTCGTATCGAATTGTCGTCCAATCTAGTCAGATTGGACCAACCGATTGATTCTCGAGAACAGCGAACAACACCGCAGCGGGGCCTTCCAGTGCACAGACGACAAACATCGCAATCCAACAGCGAATGACATGACCGACCAGGACAATGAGGTCGCAACGGTCAAGGACAAGCGTCACAACATAGCTACGGATGGTGGCACTAAACTGTTTTTGACTCATTTAGTCATGAGTGCACAATTTGTCCTATGTCGATGCCAAGTGTCCGGTTATATTGCCCGCCGTGGCCAGAATTTGGTCTGGAGGACCGTTGATTTATTTCAAGATTATTATTTTGCATTATTAACTTGTTTTCTCATATTATTATATCATGTAGTGATATCATCATATTTCATCCCATCGCGAGTCGCAACGCAGTGCGGTCGTGTACAGTGATTGGTTGTTGTTCGCAATTTTTATTTCCCTTTTACACCTTGGGTGACCTTATGGACTAACTGCGCCTAATGGGCGGTTTTACAGTGAGACAAATGGATTGAAGTCGTGTCATCCAAAATTTTGACGCTTTGATTTGCTTCCGGTCGCGGTGGATTTGAACTGGCGCAGCGTTTGTGGCATTGGCAGTCGTGTGCTCTCGTCCTGTGCCAACCTTACTAGTCATCAATCAAGCGTTGAAATGGCGGTCCCCGTGTGTAAGCAGTGCTACGCGCTGACGTCATCGTGAGTGCTACAACGTGCCGTGTGACTGCTACGCGCCTACGTACCTGCGCATCGACTACGCGCTGTGCCGCTACGGGAGTATCTAAGATTGCCGCTTATTGTTTATTGCTTGCTGCTTATTTCCTCTGCACTAAGGTTGGATTTCGGTTGGCACGTCGTAATGTCACACTTGAAGCAAACTTCTCCGGCCACTCCGGCGTCTATCATTATAGCATGGCTCAGTCAATGTCTGATTCCGACATCCCTCAGGCAGTTGCGAACAGTCCTTATGAAAGTGTCAATATCACCTCGCTTTATAAGCGTCTCTGTAATTCCCAGTATGAATGGTTATAATGTACATTTAAAAAAAATACAAAAAACCAGAATGGGTTATGTATACTGATTCAGCAAAATTGCAATGCAATGTCTCTGAACCTGATATTAAAGACGCAAACTGTCTTCTTTGTAAAGTTGACAATAATGTTGGCATCTTAGCCCTATATAGATACCTCGTACATCCACATTTATGGTTTTTTAAACAGTCTGGATTCCATTTTAAAACATCGTTGTGTTTACATCATACGTGTTTACATCACGCATCGTTGAACACACTAGTGCTGGTTTCCAGCGTGGTCTGATGACGGGTGCCTTGTTCTTCGACATAGCGAAAGCGTTCGACAAAGTCTGGCACAATGGCTTAATTTATAAGCTATACCTGTAAGTGAAGTTCTATCATAATTATACGAAACGCCTCGTCCGAAAAGATTAGTAGTTACATGTAGTATCGCATAGATGTCGCCACTTTAGCACTAGTTGAGAATATTCCTTTGAACTAGGGTTTTAATTTTTTTTTTTTTTTTTTTGGGTACTCATATTACTCGGTGACGCTATTACGCTGGTTCTTCATTTAGTTTAGAGTAAGATCCATAAATTATTGATGTATTTCCTAAGAGATGGGATGGATAGGGCGGGCGGGCAGTTACTAATCTCTTCGGATGAGGCGTTTCGTATAATTATGATAGAACTTCACTAACAGGTAAGTTCGTTTAATCATCAATTATACTTCACGCCTCGTCCTCAAGATTAGTAGTTACATGTAGAGTTTGAGAGTATGTGAGGGAAATATCTTCAATGATACAACCTTTTAGATGAAAAAAGTAAACGAATGTTTATTTTCCAACAAAGTGAGTATGTTTATAAACCTCCTTCTTTTAATTTTACAAAGTAAAAATTTTAATAATCACTTCAACTTAATAATGAAAGAAATTTCTTCTGCCTTACATAACATAAATGCAATTATTCTTATAATAATCGTAACAGTTACGAAATAGTAATGTTAATAATTTCGTACAAATAAAGAAATGTGTTTTTAGTTATTGATAATCGAATGAGCCAAGGATGTACAATCATTGTTCAAAATCGTTCTATTGTAGAACCTCGCAAACACAGTTGAGTTGCCACTCCAGCCGGCTGTATTGCGGATAGCATCGACGCTTACACCGAGAGAGTGCGCGCGCGACGTGCTGGCGTGCCTTGTGCTGTGCGCAGAGAACACGGACGTGTCGATCCCGCACTCACTTAGTGTCGTTTTTACCCAGCGGCTGAGTGTTTGGGTGCCGACTGCTTTGTGCGGCTTTTTTATACCTACGAACAACAGGTCAGATTTTCTTAATGGCGTCGATTTATTTGTATAGCAGAGCAATGTGGCAGCGGGACAAATTACGGGTTTTTGTTTAAAGAATGGAATGTAAAGCATTGGTTGTTTAGAACCTGCTTTAGATTTTGATGATATCTGGGATTCTAATACTGATGTGATTTGATGCAACAGTAATGTTCTTTATATTTATTTTGGATAACGTTTGTAATCTATGGGCGGTTGTAAGTGCTAGTAATGTGATTGTTTTCCTAGTTAATTTATCAAATGAGAGCTCTTCATTTGGGTACCATTGACTAAGGTGTTCAAGTACGCAATTCGTGTCCCATGTGTAGCTATACTTTGGTAAAGATGGTCGACGACGAAACACGCCTTTGAAGAATCTCTGTAATCTGTCATTTTTCGATATGTTTGATCCTAATATAATTGCGAGAGCCGACCTACAAGAAGTGAGGGTACCATATTGCGCACCCTGATGATATTGTTGGGTCAAAAAATGTATGACAGTAGGAATACACGCAGTAAACACATTGGTGTGAGTATTTATACAGTAGTTCCACCATTTTCTCAGGCAAGTGTCGTATTGCTTGAGGGAGTTGGTCGATAATCACGCCATCATTATTTCCAGTGAAGATGGTGGTACGCTTCTTCTTGATAGTGCCTCCCGGATAAGACAGCAGCCTCCACGGTAATCGTCTGGTGTATCCGACTGGAGCTGGTATGCGAGATTAAAGCTCGTTTGTGAGGTGGAAAGGATAAAACTTTAGAGACTGTAAGGGCTTGAAAGACTGGATACCACGGCTGGGTGGGCCATGACGGAACTACTACAATACCTGTAGATTTTTTGGTAATTATTTTCCCGAGAACTTTCAAAATTATGGAGAAAGGGGGAAAAGCATATTATAATTGCATCAGGGTCCCTATACCATGAGATATAGGCTTCACATTTTTTGTTGATGCGGCTTGCGAATAGGTCAATGAATAGGCTCAATCGGGACTTTATAATAAAAGAGTGGACTGTATTAAAATAGGTATATTACTGTTATTACGCTATCAACTCAGATAGAAATAGGTACAAAGAAATGCCCGTAATGGCTGGTGTCTGTGAGCTGAGTGGCGCGGCGGGCGCGCAGCCGGCCGTCGCGTCGTGGGTTCGGTCCCCCGACACCCCGCGCCTGCCTCTCGGACGCCCGCGCATATGTGATGCGCCAACATATTCCCCGGGTTGAAGGGAAGTCTTCAATTGTCGATTGGAAGGGGGCAGATGCAGTTGAAAGCACGACGAATGGTGCCCCGCTTCGTCTTCAGTTCGGCCACTCTCGTGACTCCGTCTACGCCAGGATAGGTCTTCGTGACCCGGCCCAGGGACCAGAGCAGAGGCGGCGTTGTTTTGTCCTTTATCAGGACTAAGGACCCCGGCTTCACTTCACCTCTGGAATGAAACCACTTGGATTTGGCCTGCAGCAGAGAAGTGTACTCGTTATGAAACCGTCGCCAGAAATGCTGTCTGATGTGCTGAATTCTCTTCCAGCGATCCAGTCGCGTGATGTTGGCTTCAGTCACCTGAGGATGTGGTACTGATAAGAATGGCCGTCCAATTAGGAAGTGAAAGGGAGTAAGTGCCGAAAAATCGTTAGGGTCTGAAGAAAGAGGAGTAAGAGGGCGTGAGTTAAGAACCGCCTCTATATGAGTGAGACAGGTAGCCATCTCTTCGAAGGTGAAATGAGTAAGATGCAGTAATCGTTTTAAATGATGCTTACATGATTTTACAGCAGCTTCAGCCAATGAATTGAAATGAGGGCTGTATGCGGGCGTGAAAATAAATTCAATACCCTGCTGCGCCATTTCAGATGCAACATTTGATGATTGCAAGAACCTGTACATCTCATTTGATGCGCCTACAAAGTTAGTCCCGTTATCGGACGTGATGCTTCGAGGCTTGCCACGACGCGCCACGAACCGATTTAGAGCGGCCATGTAGGCCTCAGTGGTGAGGTCGGTGACGAGCTCCAAATGTACGGCTTTTACTGCCGAGCAAACAAAGATGCACATATAGGACTTTGTAAGTTTGCATCCTCGGCCTTTACGATTGGCCACCAATACTGGCCCGGCGTAGTCAACATAACTATTTAAGAAAGGAAACTCAAGATTTGTTCTTGAGCTAGGTAGTTGACCCATTATAGGCTGAACGTTCTGAGCCTTATGTCGAAAACATTTAAGACATTTATTCACGACAAATCTAGACAAGTTTCTGCCGCCTAGAGGCCAATATGTTTGCCGTATATGTGACAATAACAACTGTGGACCTGCATGTACAAGTTTTAAATGTTGCATTTGAAATATAAGTTTTGTAAGTATATGCTTACTGCATAAAACAATAGGATGTTTCACGCTAAAATCGTAGGGGGAGTTATCGAGCCTTCCGCCCACGCGAATGAGGTTATGATTGTCAATGAACGGTGTCAGAGGAAGCAATCTACTTTTGCGCGGTAATTTTTGTCCAGACTTTAACAAATTATACTCTTCTGGAAACATTTCAAGCTGTGAATAATGTATAATTATATTTAATGAGTTTTCTAGTTCTGTTGTTGAAAAATTACCATGCAATTTATTTTTATTTTTTATGTTGTAAACAAAGCGTTGTATATATGTAATTATATTTTGTATTTTTAATAAACTAGAATACTTTACTAATAAATTAGAAATGATTGATGAATGAATAGTTACGTCTAAATGATCACTACGTAACGAAATATGATTGTCACTATTACTACCAATGTAATGAGTCACTACTTCCGGCAGACTATCTTTCCCGTTGTTTGGCATGCTAGGCCACTCATTTTCACTATGCTGTAAAAATGAGGGTCCAGACCACCACAGAGGTGTGTGCATGATAACGTCGGCACTGAGACCACGGGAAACAAGATCCGCCGGGTTGTCCTTCGACGGTACGTAGCTCCAGGTATGACCACAAGTACTTTCCTGTATTTCATTGACTCTGTTTCTGACAAAAGGTTTTAATTGATTAGAAGGAGTAGAGAGCCAACCCAGGACTATGGTTGAGTCGCACCAGAATCTACATTTATGAATGGGCATGGTAAGCGATTCCTGAACCTTAGTACACAGCCTTGCACCCAACAAAGCTCCACAAAGTTCAAGCCTCGGTATCGTCGTTGGTTTGATCGGCGCTACACGATTTCTAGAGACTAGAAGTTGTACGCCTATGGACCCACTGCCATTACAAGACCGAATGTACACACAAGCGCCGTACGCCCTCTCGGACGCGTCGGTAAAGACGTGTACTTCATGCGTAATAGAGTCTTCACGCAAAACCCAACGAGGAATATTTAATTTATTTAATGCTGTTATTGTGCCTTCAAATGTATACCAAAGATTTTTGACTTCGTGCGATACTTCGTCATCCCAGTCATACTTGTCTTGCCATAGACGCTGCATAATCAGCTTTGCTTCGACGACGCATGGACCTACGAGGCCTAATGGGTCAAAGATTTGACTGATAACGGAAAGGACATGACGTTTTGTGACTTTAGTAGTGGAGGTGATATTTATAGCATAAGTGAGTGAATCAGAGTCACAAATCCAGTTAAGACCTAAAGTCTTAGATTGAGAGTTTGGACTATGCTCAGAAAAATTTAAAGTGTTATGTAACTCGTTGCTATGTGTAATTTCTTTTAGAATTTTTGGATTGTTTGATCGCCATTTTCTTAAATTGAATTTTGCAGATGATAGAACAGAATGTACCTTTTTTGAAATATCTACCGTTTCAGCTATCGTATCCCCTCCACTAAGAAAGTCGTCGACGTAAAAATCTCGTCGTATAGCGCATTTGGCACGACTGTCCTCAATGTCATCAGCCAGACTTACAAGACACTTAGTGGCTAAATAGGGCGCAGAAGCGGTACCATAGGTAACCGTATTTAAAGTGTAGGTTCTAAGAGGTTCTGAAGGTTCAAATCTGTAAACTATTTTTTGAAGAGGTCGTTGGACTGGATTTAACTCTATGGCTCTGTACATTTTTTCCACGTCACCTGAGACCACGTACTTATGCTGACGAAAACGTGTTAAAATGGAAAACAGATCGTCTTGTACTACGGGACCGACCATCTGGATGTCGTTAAGCGACGCCCCCGAACTGGTAGGAGCTGATGCGTCGAATACTACGCGTAGCTGTGTAGTGGTGCTAGAACTGCGAATAACTCCATGATGTGGAATGTAATAATTTTTCATGGAGTTTTCTGGTGAAGGAGTACAGTCTGAGTCTAACGTCATATGACCAAGGCGCTCATATTCTCTCATGAACTCATTGTATTTTTTATAAAATGATGGATCGCGTTTAAATCGCCGTTCAAGGGAAAGAAAACGATTTCTAGCATTGGTAAATGAATGACCTAATGTACTAGGATCCCCTCTTAAAGGCATTGATACTACGAATCCCCCACCATCATTACGGACGGTGGTTTGAGCAAAAGACTGCTCACACATTCTCTCCTCAAGCGAGAGTGAATGTTTTGAAGCAATATGGTCAAGCTCCCAAAATTGAGTTAGGTCGGGAGTGACATTGGAATGATGGCAAAAATGATTGACGGAAAAACATGAGTGGCGCGAAATACTACCTGAAACTAACCATCCTAACTTGGTCTCGCATAATTTAGGTAGGTTTTTCCCTAAGTCAATTGTTTTGCTGCCTAAGACATTCCAGAAAACTTCAGCCCCTACCAGGATGTCTACGACCGACGGAACATTAAAGTTCGGGTCTGCTAGTTTAATACCTGAAGGAATAGGGACGTGATTGATGTGTATGAATGAAGACGGTAGAAATTTTGTGATTTCAGGCAAAATGTGACACTCGATATCTACATTAAAGGCACAGCATAAAGACTCTATTGAGAGGTGACAAGACTGTGTACTGGTGGATATGTGGTTATTAATACCCGTTACCTTGGTGCTCGTACCGCGTCGTAACAAACCCAGCTTCTCTGATAAGCTCTGCGTAACAAAGTTCGCCGAACTGCCATTGTCCAGCAGTAGGCGCGCAGTGTACTTCTTACCCGTCACGCCAGTCACGTTCACCATAGCTGTGGACAGTAAAACATGCGCAGAAGTAGCAAGCTGCATGGAATTGGCTGAAAGCACAACATTTGAAGAAGGAGAAGCAGAAGACAGTGCAAAAGGCGTGATAGAAGGCATTGGATTGGAAGCAAGTTTGGGCTCGTTACTTTCCAAATGCAAAAGCGTATTGTGCTTTGTTTTGCAATATTTGCAATGTGAAAATCTACATTTTGTAGAATTATGTCCAAAGCGTAAGCAATTAATGCAAACATTAAATTGAGTTGCCTTTTGTATACGATTTTCTATTGACAAGTTTCTAAAAGATTCACATTTAAATAACGTATGTGCTTGGGAGCAAAGTGGACATTTACTGTTTTTATTTATATTTTCAATTTTTTTATTTGTTGTATGCTTAGAATCGGTTTTATTTGAATGACTATTATTTAAGGCAATTATAGCATTCGTTTCGGAAGAACTAAGATTTGTCTCCACTGATTCTAACCAGTCCGCTTTTCTGCTTAAAAAAGAACAAAATTGTGTTAAAGTAGGATCATCTTTAAAAGTATTGTTTCTATGCTCTTCCCAGTCACGACTTGTTGTTAAATCTAATTTTTTAATCATAAAATAAATAATAATATCATCCCAATATTGAGTGGGCCTTTTTAATGAAGTTAGTGCCCTAATATTTTTATTAATAACATCAACAAGGTTTCTAATGTAAACACTTGATTCTTTTGTAAGAGGTTCAACGTCAAATAAAGCTTGTAAATGATTTTTCACTAAAAGTCGGTTGTTATTGTAACGTTCGCACAACAGGTCCCACGCTAAATTATAATGGTCAGCTTTAAAGTCAATGTTTTTTATAATTAAAGCTGCATTCCCCTGGAGTGAAGCTCGCAAATAGTGAAACTTGTTGATATCACTTATGCTAGAATTGTCGTGAATCAATGACCCAAAAGTGTCCCTAAACTCAAGCCAGCATTGGTAGTTCCCATCGAAATGTGGCAAATCTATTTTAGGCAAACGAACAAAAGAATTCCTAAATGAAACATGTGCACCTGAGTCAGCATCTTTGAAGCCCGCCTCCGACGCAGCACCGTTGGTCGAGACACCGAGCAGGCTGCGCGTGAGTGCCACCAAGTTGAAAAACTGGCGGTCAAAGTCCTCACGTTCAGTCAATGCTGCCTCGTTGTCGTCGGATATCACTTCGATGTGTGTCTGTAAGGCGTCAAATTCGGTATGTAAGGTTTCAAATCTATTAAAACGCTCCTCTAAATCTAAACGTTGCAACTCTGATATTGCGGAACTACTTTTTACTAAATTTAAATAGTTACTGTAAATAGTAAGCTTTGATTTAATTGAACTACGTTTTTTTATCAATGTTTTTAAGTTATCTGCCATTGTAAAGTTAAATAACAGCTGGACGCACTGATGCTAATGTACTCAATAGATAAGACAACCACAAACAGCTGTGCGTTAGTGAAAGGGATCGAGAAAAAATTTCAAGGTCAACAACTCAACACGTGTTATCGCGGTGCGAAGTAGCTAATTACCGAGCGTTTTCGATACAAAATATGCGTAATTTTACAAGCAGTGCGTAGGAAACACTATGAAAGCACTAATGTTGAGACACTGTATGAACACTGAAAGATAGGAAGATGAACAACGTTTTTCGGCAAGAAGATGAAAGCAGAAAAATAACTAATTGGAACGGACTCACTCAAATACAGTATTATACTCCCAAAAAATGACGTCAGCTCCCACGTTGACTATGCAGGCTGCCTCGGGAACGACTTCTTTGTTCTTTTCTTCGTGGTCGTACCGCGTGGTGCTCGCGAACGGTCCAAGTCCGCACAGGTGAACACGACGACCGATGTTGTTGACGGCGTTAATTACAGCAAAACCGGTGTTTATTTTTGAGCAATCGAAGGACCACTACACAGCTACGCGTAGTATTCGACGCATCAGCTCCTACCAGTTCGGGGGCGTCGCTTAACGACATCCAGATGGTCGGTCCCGTAGTACAAGACGATCTGTTTTCCATTTTAACACGTTTTCGTCAGCATAAGTACGTGGTCTCAGGTGACGTGGAAAAAATGTACAGAGCCATAGAGTTAAATCCAGTCCAACGACCTCTTCAAAAAATAGTTTACAGATTTGAACCTTCAGAACCTCTTAGAACCTACACTTTAAATACGGTTACCTATGGTACCGCTTCTGCGCCCTATTTAGCCACTAAGTGTCTTGTAAGTCTGGCTGATGACATTGAGGACAGTCGTGCCAAATGCGCTATACGACGAGATTTTTACGTCGACGACTTTCTTCAATGTCATCAGCCAGACTTACAAGACACTTAGTGGCTAAATAGGGCGCAGAAGCGGTACCATAGGTACAACAACAACAGCGTAATAACAGTAATATACCTATTTTAATACAAAAAAAAAAACAATGAATAGGCTCAATCGGGACTTTATAATAAAAGAGTGGACTGTATTAAAATAGGTATATTACTGTTATTACGCTATCAACTCAGATAGAAATAGGTACAAAGAAATGCCCGTAATGGCTGGTGTCTGTGAGCTGAGTGGCGCGGCGGGCGCGCAGCCGGCCGTCGCGTCGTGGGTTCGGTCCCCCGACACCCCGCGCCTGCCTCTCGGACGCCCGCGCATATGTGATGCGCCAACAGGTCAATCTTGGGTAAGCCAAAGCAACGAGTTATGTGGTCAAAGGCCCGATCGTCTAACTCCCACTCAATATCTGGGTGGTTTCTCCCGTTTGTTGCCCATGGTCCACCCGCTTAGTCCACCTAGGTGGACTATGGGAAATTATTTTTGCCCATAGTTCACCTGGGTGTACCACGGGCAATTATTTTTGCCCATAGCTCACCTGGGTGGACCACGGGAAATATTTTTTTCCCGTAGATCACTGATTATTTATGCAACATTCAACATTCATTAATTTGTAATGATGTTTCTGGTCAAAACTTATATAATTGTGGAATCATCGATACGATGAAGAAGAAAATTCAAGAAGGAGCTACTTGATATAATCTTCTCGTCGTCATCTTATTATCCTTTATTTAAATGTTTTCTTATTTATTACATTTAAATATTTTTATAAAACACATACATAAAATAAAATAAAACATTTTAAAATATAAAAAATAAGTAGCCCACCAGTATCGGGAACAGGGTCAAAGCTACCGGTGGTCAGGGCTCCTGAGAGAGGAACCTCCTAACGATACGCGCCGTGTCCAGGAGTACCGCTTTCTGGATCAAGTCCTTGATCCAGCTGCCCAACGAGCGCCTCATCAGATGTACGTCGAGGCTCTTGGCTATTATGCCATTGGGTGTCACGACTATCGCCACAATGATTGCTGTATTCACATCCCACATGTCGATAACTTCGCAAGCCAGATCAATTTACTTACTTTTCTTATCTCGCCAGCCTTCACGAGGTTCTCGTCATGGGGGACCGCTATATTAACAATCATTGCGCTCTAGTCGGTCTATCACCACTTTTTCAGGGTTATTGGCAACAATAGTCCTGTCAGTGATGATAGACCGATCCCAATACAACGTGACCTTGCCATTTTCGAGAACTGGGTCGGGCTCATACTTATAGTAAGGCACTTCCGATTTCACAAGATTGTATTTAAGAGCAAGTTGCTGATGGATAATCCTTGCTACTAGGTTGTGTCTTTGCAAATAGTATCCGATAGCTAGACTAGAACAACCGGCGATAATATAACGAATGGATTCCCCCAGCCGAAGATATGCCCGACAGATGTCAATCGTGCCGTCCTTCACAATGTATTTTATCATAACTTCGTCCATAATCGCAAAGACAAAACTTTCGGTTTCCCCGAAAAGGTCACCAAATCGCAGCCAGGTCACTGACTCTGTACCTGGAACTTGTCCTCGACTCGACCAGCCCGCCGGTGGAACGCGTCCCAAAGAGTTATGGCCATCCGGCTGGTCCGGGGATACCGCACGGTCTCCGGTGAGGCGGCGAACCTCCTTGCCGGATTGACGCCATGGGATCATGAGGCAAAAGTCCTCGCGCAAATATGGGAGTGGCGCGAGGAGGCGAAATGCCGGGGCGAAAGTCTTATCAAGAATTGGCGCCCAAAATCCGCCATTTTCCAATTTTAATGTAGCTTGTAGTGACACTCGCCAGGTAAAGACGAATCGATTGACGTAAGAATCATCAAAATGGACGCGTTAGGTCCTAGAGACCAAACGCGTCCGTTTTGATGATTCTTACGCCACATAGGAACAAACATACATACATGGACTGGTAAACACATTATCCTCATTCGGCAGTCCGGTAAACAAAACAATGTTTGACGGTGGCGGTCATTTAGTTTATAAGTGTTTATGTTGTTGGCTTGCTGTACACTTTGGTGCAAACTGTTAGTACAGCAATCAATTGTTATTAAATACCAGGCCCCTCAGAAAGTATTGCGAAAAAAAGTTTTTATATATGGGAGACTGGCCAGTTATAATGTTTTTCGAAAATATGATTTTTTATAAGTAAAAATAAGTAAGTTCCAATTTCAAAATTTCCCTCCACATTTTTTGCGAGTTAATTCAAAGTATTGTGTCTCACTGAAATATGGATCTGCGCCGGGAACATTTTAGAGCTATGATTTTATACGATTTCAAGTGTCGCCTGAAACCGGATGAATCGTACGATAGACTTCAAATGGCATTCATGGATGAAGGCCCTTCCAAGGCAACCGTGTATCGTTGGTATAACGAATTCAAGCGCGGTCGACCAACTTTGGGGGATGACGAAAGAAGCGGTCGCCCTTTGACGGCTGTTACCGAAGAAAACGTGCTAGCAGTGAAAAATTTAATCCAAGACAATAGGCGAATTACATATCAGGAGATTCAACACATATTGAAGATTGGATCGGGAAGCGTTCACGAGATTCTACACAGCCATCTTCGCGTGAGGAGGATAGTATCACGCTGGGTGCCGCACAACCTCACCGATGCTCAGAAGCAGGCCCGGGTGGAATGGTGCCGTGATATGCTTAACAAATTTGAAGCAGGCTCGTCTCGGCGTGTTTACGACATCGTTACAGGTGATGAGTCCTGGATTTATCAATACGACCCAGAAACCAAGCGCCAGTCGACTGTTTGGGTGTTTCAAAATGAGCCAACGCCTACCAAAGTGAAGCGATCTAGAAGCGGGGGTAAGATTTTGATCGCTAGCTTTTTTAATTTGACTGGCCACTTGGTATCAATTCCCTTACGGGATCAAAGAAGCATTAATGCCGAATGGTATACTACCAAATGTTTGCCAGAAGTTTTCTCTGTTATAAGCAACAAGCGACCAAACACAGGGCTCCGCGGGCTACTGCTCCACCACGACAATGCACCTGCGCACACCGCACTCAAAACGAGGGACTTCCTGGACAGCACGCCAGTCAAACTCCTGGGTCACCCTCCTTACAGCCCTGATCTAGCACCGTGTGACTTCTTTTTATTCCCAAAAATAAAAAATCAGCTCAAAGGGATACAATTTTCGTCGCCGGAAGATGCGCTGGCTGCGTTCGAGCAGGCTGTAAACGAGGTGTCTGCGGCGGACTGGAAAAAGTGTTTTGAAAACTGGTTTAGGCGCATGAATCTTTGTATAGAGGCTGGTGGAAAGTACTTTGAAAAGATTTAATAAAAATATATGTACGTATAGAACAATTTTTTTTAGTTTCGCAAAACTTTCTGAGTGTCCCACGTAAATAAAAGGCAAGCCTATATAATTAAATCAGTTATTTATTTTTAATGTCTAACGTATAACGAGGTACAGCTATATAGATTGCAAAATTTTCACGCTGGCTTTAACATTTGATATCACTATTATTCTTTCGTAATGCTACGATAAAAACATATGGACTTTCTGGTGAACCATGGGCAAAAATAATTTCCCATAGTCCACCTAGGTGAACTAAGCGGGTGGACCATGGGCAATACACGGTTTCTCCGTGACTCTGCATCTGCCACGACATTATTACTAGATTTTATATAAGACGCATAAATGTACAATCTTCGATCCTCGCACCATTCCCAAATTTCTCTTGTAATTTTTGTAAGGTGTGGGTACTGAACACCACCCATCCGGTTGATGTAAGCAACTGCAGTTGAGTTATCTACGCGCAAAAGAATCTGGCAGTCGGACAAGTCTTTTGCAAAGATTTTTAGAGCAATAAAAGCAGCTAACAATTCAAGGTAATTGATGTGCTTTTTGCGCTCGGTGTTTGACCAACTACCACTTGCTGTATTGCCCATACAGGCTGCGCCCCACCCCGTCGTTGAGGCGTCAGAGATTTTTTCTATGTGATAGTCGTCACTTCTTATGTGACGTACTGAATTCAAAACTGTGATTAAGCCACCATTGAATATCTATCTGCAATGAGTCGGGGATGTTTATGACTTTTTCATAATCATTATCATTTTTCAGGTTAAGAAATTTGCAGCGCTCCAGCTCCTTGGTGTGGAGAAGCCCGTATTCTATTCCAGGGCACGCTGACACAAGTAGACCCGTTAATTGAGCTAATTTTCTGACTGAACAGTGACGCAAATTCTGAAAGGCTTGTAATTCGGAAATGATGCGTGCCCTTTTTTCTTGGGGCAAGCTTAGAGTAAGCTCGTGGGAGTTAATGATCATGCCTAAAAATTTACATTTCACGGAGGGTACGAAAATACTCTTTTCTTCATTGATAATGAAGCCAAGTGAAATCAGTAATTTTTTGGTAATGTCAAGATTTCGTACACAATCTGAAGAGGTACGTCCCAAAAGAAGCCAATCATCTAAATAAAGTGTCGAAAGCAAACCAGCGGTTCGGAGTAATTTAACTATTAGTTTGGATATTTTCGTGAATACGAACGGGGCTGTATTAAGCCCGAATGGTAGCACGTTAAACTGGTATAGTTTTTGGTCATAAATAAATCGAAGGTATTTTTTGGAGTCCTCATGAATTTTCACCAAGAGGTATGCGTCCTTTAGGTCGAGGGTAGTCATCCAACAATCTTGTATAACAAGTTTAATAGCTGTACGGAGGTCCTCCAGCTTAAAATGATCAGTCTTTATGAAGCGGTTAAGATTTTTGAGATTTAAAATAAATCTTTATTTTCCATTAGGCTTTGGGGTAAGAAAAATGTTTGATATAAACTGGCTCTCGCACGGTTTACATAGGGATACCGCACCGATACGTAATAAATCACCTATTGCCTCATTGAACTGTCTTTTTTCTACATTGGACTGTGTTGGGGTTGACAGAATAGAGTTTTGAGTTGGTGGACTTGAGAAAGGGATTTTATAACCGTCAATCCAAGAGAGGACTGTGCGGTCCTCTGTTATAAGCGACCATTGAGTTTTAAAAAGATGTAAGCGACCGGCATACTCAACTGTATTTACAGGCGGCGTCGAGTTTGAGCAGGGGGCGGCGGCGGCGGCAGCTGACGCGGCCACGGCCTCGACGAGTGCGCGGGCGGCGGCGGGGCTGCGCGTGCTCTCGGTGCAGGCTGGCGGCTCCTCTGCAGAGGGCCCGACTGCCTGTAAGCTGGACCGGGAGCCTTCCTGTTTAAATTCTTCTGGTTAGGGAATTTTGATCGCTTCGATGAGTTAAGTTGGTCAGCTTTAAGCTCGACCCCAGATTTATTTATTGACTTGGCTGCCTTTAACGTGTCAGCTAACGTTTCCCCAAATAGAAAAGCGTCAATCTTTGTACTTGAACGATGTTCCGACATATCCTTTTTTAATGAAAACAATATAAAGTTTCTTCTTGTCACTGAGTCAGCGTGCTGAACGTCGCAAATTAATCTGCCAATGTCCATCAATTTTTGAAGTAACTCCTTATCTTTATTTTCGGAGTTTAATTGTGTTGTGATTATATCACCCAGGCATGATAGAGCACTTGCCACCTGCTTTTGTTTGGCTTCAATGCCTTTATCGCGTTTTATGAAGCTTTCTTGCATAGCGGCTTTGACTTCCGGATTTATTTTAGGGGAGTCAATACGAAGACAATTTCCAGGAGGCGGGTACTTTAACATTAGCTCTTTTCTGGTGGTCTCAGAGGGGTTAAACAAAGAGTTTAACCACTCTGAGACTATATGTCCAAATCGAGATGCTATTTCTTCATGGATATCGTCTCCACATTTTTCCGCTAGTGAAGGGTCTTCACCGAGGATTTTC
Organism: Orthosia gothica; assembly: GCA_949775005.1. NCBI lineage: Eukaryota > Metazoa > Arthropoda > Insecta > Lepidoptera > Noctuidae > Orthosia > Orthosia gothica. The sequence goes on along the minus strand of OX459062.1, from coordinate 10,404,443 downwards.
AGAACTTCAGTGTCTAAACAAGTGTTAGACTGCGCTGTGACTGTGATCTCCTCTTGTATGGGTGGCGCGGACGTGCCAGGCTGTTCTTCAGGAGCCAGTATATCGGTTTGGATATCATTAGTTGGTAATGATTGCTCAATGACATTGGTGTCCATGATTTTGAACGTTTCCGGTTCGTGTTCATCGCTTAGCCAATCAGATGGCTCTAGCGCATCAGGTGGGTCTAGAAAAAAAACACGAATATCGGTTATGATAATCGGTTTTATTATATCTAAGCGTGCGGTGAAATAGCCCCAATGACTATTCAGGTTACACACTAATTATCATCGCAACGTAAATACGTCGAATTTATAAGGGTACTTGTTTTTTTTTTTTTTTTTGAATTAATTAAATTGTAAATATTTGATAACAAACGTTATCTTTTTCGGGTTAGGTAACAATCCCCAATTAATTGAACGCCAACCGTCACATTTAAATTGCAACGAAAAAAGCCCCAATGGCTGATTCTGGTTTGCATTATGTAGGTACCCATAACAACACGCTGTAAAGTTATTCACTTTCACTTTAACAAATATTAGTACATACCTGTTTCAACGGCATAGGCGGTTCCCGGTAATTCCTCGGTTGGTTCCACGGTATTGTTGGTGTGAATTGTCTTTTCTAGTTTACGCAATTTGCGCATTAAATGTTCAAGCTCTTCTTCACACGTCCTAGATACTTTACGTTTCGGCATAATGGGCACGGAATAATGGTATTTATTTTTTTTTAAGTACGAAAGTGTTTTAAGTGGCCGAGCACTAAACTGCGAATGGAATGAAGAACCAGCGTAATAGCGTCACCGAGTAATATGAGTACCCAAAAAAAAAAAAAAAAAAAACCCTAGTTCAAAGGAATATTCTCAACTAGTGCTAAAGTGGCGACATCTATGCGATACTACATGTAACTACTAATCTTGAGGACGAGGCGTGAAGTATAATAGAGATTGTATGGCGCCAGCCATTTATCGCTTCTTATAAACCAGTCGTCCGTAAAATGTTTCGAACATATTCGGCTATGCTTAGTTGAATCATTTCTGGCTCTTGGAATCGCTTTAGACAAATTCTCTTTCTAATTTGGAGGCCTACTGCAAAAAAACGATACCTTCTCCAATTTATGGGCATAAAATTATCGTATCGATAAAAAGTATCACATCACTAAGTTAACAAATTAACAAATTATTTATTTTAAAATTAATTCGGTATAACAACATAATTTATAATAAAGATAGTTTGAAGGGATCAATATCAATCTAATTTGTATGTTATAAGTGATCACATCCAAATATTTCGCGTGATTTTATATGAAAACTGAAAAAGAAATCTTACCGATAAAAGATTACAAATTCATTGTTTTCTTTCCGTAACGAATGCGATTTATACGATAACACAAAACAAGCCATGTTAACAGCTTATTGATCTGTTCTTCGCACCGTTTTTTTTACAAAATTATGCAAAAAATCTATTAGTTTTTAATAAAACAATGACCCAGCACACGTACTTACTTTCACGACGTAATATACGACTAAACCAAAAAGTTTGTACGGTTAACCATGTATTAGGCAACTATTGTGCTCTTTTTAATTGATCGTATAATAAGAGACCAAGTGTGACCGTTGGACAATTTCGGAATGTCCATTTAGCTTTAATCATGGATAAATCCATATGTTTGTCTCTTTTAAGTGTACAACCTGCGTCATAAGAGAGAAGATCTTAGATATATCGTAATTTGTCCCTAATTTGCATGCTCCCTCTATGCTTAAGAATAAATAGTCATTGCTCTGAGGTCTTGATCATATTCACAGAACATTTATATACCCTAAGCCGGGATCATATTTAATGTGAACTGTGTTAATAAACATGCTCCTGGAAAAGCCTCATTACTTTAATAATTTCAAACACATTATTACTTAAATGTTTCAAACATCCAAAAGGATATTGACTATGCCGATTTCTCCCCAATCCTTTTTCTTCTCAAGGAAAATATGTCTTGATCGTATTTAACGTGAACTGTGTTAATAAACGTGTTCCTGGAATAGCCTCCTAAATATGGTTATGGGCCCAGGCTAGCCCATCTGCAGGCTCCAAAAACGCCTATAAATTATAACACAAAATAAAATACTGACACTTTCTGCGACACTCGTTTCAGAAAGTGTAGTTTTTTTTCGCCCTGGCAGAAGAACATTCATGTTCAATTTGTGGTATAAGAAAATGGAATGGTGCTGAAGACTTTTCCAGCTGGAGTCCAAAAACTGGTTCCACGTAATTGAAGCTACAGAGATAACCAGTGCATTAAAAATACTGACAGGAAGGCACGAACGACTTTATGTTTGTTGCTTGAGCCGATTGAGAGTTGATTATTTAGTACATCTTATTTACGTTAGTTGTTTGTTCCTATCATTGATTAATTTGATTTTACTTTTTGGTAGTTGAGCCTTAGGTGGTTTGAAAATACTCATACTAAAATATTTGATTTCGGTTTGTAAATATTTGGAGATTTTACGAAGACTATCTCCGTAAAAGCTTTACTGAAGTATTCAAATTACAACAGTGACGGTGGTTATAAATCTTTATTACAAACGCTTGTCTCTACCCGCGGTGGTACTCAAAGAGATGATTTTTTTTCACTTCTCTTGTGTAGTTGGAGTTTTAGATTGAGTATCCCCATCGCCGGCGCACCAGAACACAGTGCACGCCGTGACCACCACAGGGACAAATCCAGCACATTATAGTTATCTACGTTTCCAATACTGCCATACTTATTTTTTTACAATCAACTACTTACGTTTTATATATTTAAATATTCCCAAATAATGAGTTTGAGGAAGTTAATTTAAACATTAAATATTTACCTCTCTAATCAATATGTACAGGAACAAGGATGTTGCAATAATGTATGATTAATTTTGTTTATAATAGCCTGCATTTATTTTAATTGCGCAGAATTACCAATTTAGGCACAATGTATTTCAAGCTGCATAGCCTTTTCCCTTATTATATTGGGGTCGGCTTCCAGTCTAATCGGATTCAGCAGAGTACCAGTGTTTTACATGGAGCGACTGCATATTTGACCTCCACAACTCAGTAACTGGGTAACACGGTACCCATTAAGGCAAGACTGGTGACAGATTTCAAGCTTCTGACTACCCGTAACGACTATCAAAGATCTTTAAATGACAGCCGGGACAAACGGCTTAACGTGCTGTTGAAATGGTCACCCATCCACGGACCGACTTCGTCAAGCGTTGCTTACCCTTGGAGATCGAACCGTACGGCTGTTATTATGTAGCCACGAGCTTCTCAAACTAGACAAACTGTAGTAGACTAGACAAGCCCATTGACTTTCATGTTTTTTCTAATCACTATCACGACTCTTCAATTGATTGGATGTCACTTAACTAGGGCTTCAATGTCTAGTTACCCCGCGCAAGTAGGTACATATTGTTATTCGTTCAGGCGTATCTAGTCAATACATATTATTTTGGCATTTCGACCATCGACATTACTGACATCGAATGACATTATGTCTAGAGCCTGAGCGCAAGTTTCGGCTGTCGAAAGCAAAATGAGAATTATCACGGGCCATCGAACTCAAAGTATTTCATCATTTCAGCCGAAAGACGTCAACTGCTGGACATAGGCCTCCCCCAGGCGTCGCCACATTGACCGATCCCGTGCGTCTCGCATCTAGCGCTTTCCCGCAACCTTAAACAGGTCATCGGTCCACCTAGTGGGAGGCCTTCCAACGTATCGTCTTCCAGTTCGCGGTCACCACTCCAGAACTTTTCGGCCCATCGGCCATCCGTTCTGCGAGCAATGTGCCCTGCCCACTGCCACTTTAGTTTGGCAATTCTTCGGTCTATGTCGGTAACTTTGGTTCTCCTGCGGATATCATCATTTCTGACGTGATCACGCAAGGAAATTCCGAGCATAGCCCTCTCCATTGCCCTTTGGGTGACTTTAAGCTTTCTGATAAGGCCCATTGTGAGCGACCACGTCTCGGTCCCATAGGTGATCACTGGCAACACACACTGGTCATAGACTTTTGTCTTGAGACACTGCGGTAAATTGGACGAGAAGATACCACGCAACTTCCCGAACGCCGCCCAGCCGAGTCGGATTCGACGGTTGACCTCTTTCTCGAAGTTGGACCTACCCAACTGGACCGTTTGTCCCAAGTAAACATAATCGCCTACAACTTCGAGTGTAGAGTCTCCGATCTTGATAGGAGTGGGTGTTACATGGGCGTTCACCATGACCTTGGTTTTGTCCATGTTCATTTTAAGACCCACTCTTTCGGAAGCTCTACTAAGGTCATCGAGCATTTTACTGAGGCTCTCCATGGTCTCAGCCATGACCACTATGTCGTCGGCAAACCGAAGGTGAGTAATGTACTCGCCATTAACGTTGATGCCAAGCCCCTTCCAGTCCAGATCCTTGAAGACGTCCTCCAGCGCAGCAATGAACAGTTTCGGCGAAATGACGTCTCCCTGTCTTATGCCGCGCTGGAGAAGGATTGGTTTCGAGGTCTGATCCTGAAGACGGACTGATATGGTGTCGTTTTTGTACAGACACTTCAACACCTCAATGTACCGGTAGTCGATCTGGCACCGTTGGAGAGACTGCAGTACAGCCCAAGTCTCGATCGAATCGAAGGCTTTCTCGTAGTCCACAAACGCTAAACAGAGAGGCAGGTTATACTCTTCGGTCTTCTGTATAACCTGCCGCAGCGTATGTATGTGGTCTACGGTGCTAAAGCCTTTTCGGAATCCGGCTTGTTCGGGAGGCTGGAAATCGTCAAACCTGCGCGCGAGACGATTCGTGATGACTCTTGAAAACAGCTTGTAAACATGGCTAAGAAGCGAGATGGGCCTATAGTTCTTCAGCCGGGCATTGTCGCCCTTCTTGAAGAAGAGTACCACCACACCCCTGCACCATGCCTGTGGCGTTTTGCCCTCGAGTATGACGTAATCAAAAAGCGTCTGAAGGGCCCTGAGGACCGGTTTTCTACCCGCCTTCAGGAGTTCAGCCGTGATTCCGTCATTACCCGGCGCCTTGTTGTTTTTAAGCTGTTTCAGAGCCATCCTAATCTCGTACAGGCTGACGTCCGAGATATCTTCGGTATAGTGTCGGGTCAATCTAGCTCTTGGGTCGTTTGCTAGATTCGCAACGGGTTTACTGGTTGACGTGTACAACGGCCCATAGAAACTCTCGAATCTCCCTCAGAAGCTCCGGTTTGGCGGATACAATCCTGCCATCATCGGTCTTCAGTTTCGTGAGCTGGCTCTGCCCAATAGACAGATCCCTTGAAAAAACCTTGGAGCCTTTATTTCGCTCAATCGCGTCTTTAATACGCTCGGTATTAAAGCGGCGGAGATCTCTTTTCAAGGATTTAGAGATTTGTCTATTGATCTGCCGGTATTTGCACGCCACATCTGAAGACTGCAGGATCATCTCACGCCTCTCCAAAGTATTTATATCAGTTTAATAAGAGAATAATTTTCAATAGTCCGATATTTTTTTACTGACGAATAAATAAGGCTGTTTGAAATATTTTCTGTAGAAAACCATCAATGTTATCCCTCAAGTTATTACTACTGAACTACTTTTGTTGACTATTGGAAAATCGGACGGTAATCAATATTATTATTATACAGGCACTTTTGAATTGTCAAGGAGTCGGTCGGTCAAAACCATGAGACTACGTAATTGTACTTTTCAATGAGTAGATGACTATAACGAAGAAACTCGAGTATGTTAGCCTCGCATTTTGTAGTGTGTTTTATATTTATAGACTTGGACTTTTCCTTCAACTTCATGCGTGAATGTTAAATTAATTCCTACAAAGGACACGGCCGAAATAAAGCCACTAGTTTATAGTAAAAAAAACAGCAAAAAAGAAAATAATTTCAGTAACGAAATGTGCATACCAAATAATGGAACCGCTAAATCAAATCGAATCTTTTATTGTAGGCATGGGTTATACAGACAGATGTTAGGTAAATTACAGTTCCATTATGTTCTGCCTAGTAGGCATACAATAATTATGTCAACAAGTAATAAAAAAATCATCACATATAAAGCAAAACTTACAAAATAAGAATTAGGTGCATGGTGACCGATTGTAGTAGGTACTAATTATTGGGGAATTTTTAACTGCACCTCTATTTAGAAATTTAAGCAAACAAAATATCTCCACTAATAACCTACTGCAAAACAATATTACTCACCGTAAAACAAAAATACTGATTTGCACACAAATTATTCAATTAAATATAAAATAAATGTGAATTAGTCCAAGAGCGAGCGAAGCGAGCTCGGGAGCTTAGGGCACCCCGACACGGATAGGTTAGGTTCGAAGGAGATGACGGGAGCTGAAGTGAGCGAGCAAAGCGAGCGAACTCAGCTCCCGTCATCTCCTTCATGTTAGGTTACTTTAGACCCTGCAGACAGAAATAGGAGCCCTGCGCAGCGGGGCTCCGTCGACTTTGTTTCGTTTCCCCCCCTCCCTTAAAACTTAAATATTTTGTTGCACTCGAAGAATTATTAGATTTACTTTTAGTTAACAGATAGTTATTCAGTAAAACAGTTAAGCTTTAAAGATCTAGCAGTATAGTATAATTCATTTATTTGATGAGCAAATTTAGTGTGCAATTCAGTATTTTTGGTAGTAATTTCGAATATTTTGATTGAAAAAAGGGGAATTACAGTTAAAGTATTAAATACCACCCCTAATTATTAAGCTAATATCAGGGTAATCTGACGCAAAAATACATTTGAAGATCTTTGACAGTTGTTACGGGTAGACAGAAGCTTGAGATCTGACACCAGTCTTGCCAAGAGGTATCGTGTTACCCAGTTACTGGGTTGTGGAGGTCAGATAGGCAGTCGATCCATGTAAAACGCTGGTACTGAGCTGAATCAGACTGGAAGCCGACTCCAACATAATTGGGCAAAGGGCAGATATATTGGTAGGCAGATTGATTGGTTGTCTAGTCTTTCAAAATGTAACGTGATATTTCCCTCACCTTAGGCTCTAGACAAGTGGTATTCGATAACGTAATTTCTAGATATTGCTTATCAATCCCATACAATGACTGCCTTTTTGAGAATCGCTATCGCCACGCTTTCGATGATAGAATGTTAGTTGTCTAGGGTCTCTTCTGTCATTTGGTTCATTGCCATCATTCATTAATTTTGTCTAGAACCTCTAACCTCCTGTAAAGAAAACACTGATAAACGGTTGCACACATAATCTACCAAAATTTATAAATTTAATTTTTGCTTATTAAGATAAGCCATATGAGGTGAGGAAATCGAATTCAATTTAACTGTTTTAATGAGTTTCTACCTTTTCCTTATTCCAAACTAGCTGTTGCCAGCGGCTGCGCCTGCGTAAAAGAGAGAAAGATATTATATACCAAGTCAACGTTACGCACGAATTTCGTGGTCTAACCATGTACCAAGTTTTATAAAAATCCATTCAGCCGTTGAGGCGTGATTGATTAACAAACAAACATGATTTTGTACGGTAACAAAAGTAGCCAGCACTCACTCGATTTACCTCTTTACAATATTAATTTGGAAAATAAAATAATAATAACTGAAACTGGGGAAGTGCGATACATAATACATGACCATGTTTTAGGCATTCATTTGCATTTCATCAGTCAGTGTGGATTGTACATAGCTTGTAAGAAAATATAATGATGAAGTCCATAATATCAAATTTGTTTGTGGTCACATTTTTCGTCTGTTTGTCCGTGGAACATGGTAAGTTTTGTGCATATTTGAGGGAGAATTTCAAAACAAGGATTACTTATAGTTTTGCCAAGTCCTTCCATCTGTCCGCGGTTAACTCAGAAACTCTTACCACTAATCACTCCAACGAAGTTTTGAAAAAAAATCTTGAACATATTTTTTTTTGGCACCTCCTGATGTCATTCCCAAGGAGGATTATTTTTTTTACTTGTTTCAACCTTTGGGGTGATATATAAAAATAATAATTATTCTAGATTGTCATGTCATTTTCGAATAATTATTATTTTGATTTGTATATTTTATAATATATTTGCATGCCTGGATACTGGCATGCAATAAGCCAGGCCGGAGGCTAAGAGATTAGTCTCCACAGGGAAGCCCGGTTAAGCATATGTCGGTCATTTTGACTGTTTGCGAGACGCCAAGTAGAAAAAAAAAAAAAACTGGCATGCAAATATATTTATAGGCAAACATGATGCTCTGTTATTTTTATTTTATACATTTCTAACATGTTGACACTTTTTTGTATGTGCTGAACTCATGTTTGAGCAAATAAATAATTATGATAGTGATTATTTTGTACCCTACTAACTTAAACTTTGTTTTTGGGCATGTGAAGAGTATTTACGATATTGAGTACATAATATAAAAAGAAGTTAAAAGGCAAACAATGATAGCTAGGAACTCCCGCATCGTATTCATCAACTGTTTAGAGCAGATTCATATCTTAAATTATCTATTGGATAAATGTTAATTAATGAATATTTAACTCAATCTCCATTCCACAAACATAATATACTTTTTGAGAGCTTGAAACTGAAAACGCAGGAAATTTTAGCAAGGTTTTAATTTGTTTTATTTTATGAGAATTGGTTTTATGATATTATAAGGAAAAACCTAAACTTATGGTTTATAAAATAGGTTCCAATTACATTTAGTAGCAGCTTACAAAATCAAATCGGAAGTTATTCAACGGCTTGTATTTTTTCTAAAAGTTATACTTTCTAAGGTAGATGTGAAATAAAGTATCTAGGTTAGTGTAAATTTATAGTTAGGTACCTACCTTTTTTATGTATTTTCAATTATTATATATTTGTATTTATCTATTAATTATAATTAAGGAATAATATATTTTCCTTAATTATTAATTCCGTTTCAACATCACGCATCGCTCTCTTTTCTCTCATTAAAATAATGAAATATAAATATCTAAGAAACATTTTGTTTCATGTATTGTTACGATTCTAGGTCGATATTAAGTATAAAAATATTTTTTACTTCTCATGCTCTGAAATTGCTTATTTTTGCAGGATATAGGCTGCACAAAATCGATTTTTGTGCATAAGTGCATTAACGTCACACACGCACATCATCATCCTATTAATGTTCCCACTGCTGGGACACAAGCCTCCTCTCTATTAGAGGGAATGGGCCGAAATCCACCACGCGGGCCCAGTTCGGTTTGGTGGATGTCACATGTCTTCGAATTTTTGATTCTAGGACATGCCGGATTCCTCACGATGTTTTCCTTCACCGTTTTGAGAGCAGTGGTGATGAAATAATTTACACAATGTAATGCGCCTGCCTGGGCTCGAACCCACGACCTACAACTTGTAAGTCGCGGCCGATACCACTGGGCCACCACTGCATTAACGTATCTACTTATAAACGTATCTATAGTAAGGCAAAGAAAATGAGCCATACAGCCAAACACAATAAAAAGTTCTCAGGTAGAATTTGTTATTTTATAATATTTACTTTAATTTATTTGCCTTTTATGTGTTTTTTAAAACATAAAAGATATTTAAATTTAAACTAAAATACGGTGGGTTATTTAATTAATAAAAAAAATATATATAACAAAATTAATTTAATAGTAGGCTGTATAGGTCTGCAGCCCAAGCCTAATATCAATGTCGTAAGATTTAAAAAAAAGCGCGGGAAACAGGTCTTGTTTTTTCGTGCGTTTATTAATTTCTTCAAATTTGCTAAAATTACTACTGTTTTATTTCCTCGCAATCGAAATGAAAAGCAGAGTTTATAACTCGTCCACAAAACCATTTTATCCTCGACATAACCACAAAGTACGTAAGCGGCGGCGCGCCGCAGACAGAGGGGCCACTCTCACTTTGACATTTCGGTTTTACAGGGAATATTGGGCAATATTGGACCGAGCTCAGTCGCGGCTGTCATGATTGCTTTGTGCAGGCGTTTGTCACGTCATTCATACATTCAGTCTCGCCTCGCGCGCGCCGGGCATCGCACGTATATCGAGTTCTATTTTGCACGTACACCTACCGTGCGGGTGGGGGCCGTTACTCATAATGGCTTCCAAAATCATGAAATGTGCAAGTTGTAATGTGGTGGTCAACGAGGTTTTGGCTTTTATTTGTAATAAGCTTGACGTTATGAACGAGCAAAGTATTAGTCAGATTTGTGCTAGTGCTTTCGATGACACTGAGATATTGGCTGCTAAAAACTTGTTGTTCGACTCCATGTCGACAACAAGGCGTAAGAAGATTAGAAGACGACATGGGAAAACGTTAAGGGATATCGACGATATCATCTGCGTGCTGAAAGAGACTGATCCGGAGGATATTCCTACTTTCGTAGCACGAGATCTGCATAAATTGCCGCCGGTACTTTTTGATCACGTAGATGTTACACGCTTACTAAAAGATTTGGTGTTAATGAGAGGCGAGATGCAGCGAATTTGTGATGAATACGTGACAGTAAAGCAATTTGAGGAACTGGAATTGGAAATTAAAGTGCTAAAAAATACATCGATTGTCAACAATGTTACCCTAAGACGGGGTGTTGGAAGAACTAGATTATCGAGCTTTGTATATACGAGAGTGGACCCCTAGCATTGTCTCCACAGCATACCATTCCACCAACGGAGGGTAGTGTAAAAACACCGTGCGGTATTTATAACGGACGGCCGCTCGAACACAAGTCAGCTGATAGTGAACCGAGCGTCGTCCGCCAGTCGCCACCGCCGCCGGCACCGGTGGTGACTCATCCGACTCCGCCTCTGGTGCCTGCTTCTGCAGTACACACGGATCTCCCGAGTGAAATCAATCGTAGTGCAAAGAAAAGTTTCTCTTAAGTATTGCATGAGGGTGAGTGGAAATCCCAGAAACAGGATGAGAAATGGAACCTTGTTCAAAGAAAAAGGCTTGAGAATCGCTTTGTGGGAAAAACTGGAAAAGCTACGGTTGGTGCTGACTCTAAGATCAAGGTGGCAGACAGTAAGGTACCTCTTTATATTTATAATGTGTCAAAGGACGCGTCTATGTGTGACATTATAACCTATGTTAAGAGCAAAACTAATATCGACGTACGCTTAGATAAAATGAACATGAAATCGATGAAAGATTATGATGCTTATAAGATGTATGTCCCTAAGTGTAAACTGGATACATTTTTGACTGATGACTTTTGGCCAGAGGGAGTAATATATCGCCCTTTTGTGGAACTTAGTCGACCTACCGCCTCCGTGAAATATCGAGATTTGGCAAACTGAACACTCATTTAAAGTTAATGCCTAACAAAAATACACTAGTAAGCTTTAATTTCAAAAATGTCAAAAGATCCGTTGAATGCGTGAGAAAACTTTGCCGCTCGGCGGACATTGTGGCACTTCAAGAGACCTGGCTGCTTCCTCATGACTTGCCTTTCCTGGGTGATATTGACGTCGCTTTTTCATATGCGGGAAAGTCCGCTGTGGATACGTCTGAAGGAGTTTTAACTGGGCGGCCATACGGCGGAGTAGCACTGCTGTGGAGAAAATCTGCCTTCCCGTCGGTGTCGGTTATACAGTGTCGTAGTGTGCGTCTCGCGGCGATTAAGGTGAAACTTGACCTTGAGCGCACAATAATAGTGTTTTCGGTATACATGCCTACAAACAAAAGTGAAAACCTGCCAGTGTTTTCGGAATTTCTTGGTGAAATATGTGCAATAATTGATAGTAATAATGTGGAATCTGTATTTGTGCTTGGTGATTTCAACTCACCCACTGGCGGTTTATTTGCGAGAGAATTATTGGATTTCTGTGAGGAACAATCGTGGTCGTGTGTAGATATGGAGTTGTTGCCTAGTGACTCACATACGTTCGTATGCCAGGTGAGCGGTACGCAGTCTTGGCTAGACCACTGTTTAGTAACTAGCGCCGCGCGTTCATCTGTACTTAATGTGTCCGTCATATACGATACCTACTGGTCGGATCATTATCCTGTTTCAGTTCAATGTAATTTTAATGTTGTTTTGCCTAAACGTATTGATCCTAGTAAAGTATGTAGTCGGGTAAAGTGGGGGGAAAGAGATAAAACTCAGATAGAAAAATATTTTAATTATTGTAATTCAAAACTCAGAGAGCTAGACTTTCCATTGGAATTTGTAAATTGTGCGGATACGTTATGTGATAATCAGGAGCATAAGTTGATATTAAACGAAATGTACCATGACATTGTTTGTATATTATCTAGGGGCGCGGAACTAAGTTATAGTGTACCTAAACGGAAGTTCAATACATATGTACCTGGCTGAACAAATATGTAAGTGGTGCCCACAGGGAGGCTCGACTTTGTTTTCAGATGTGGCTATTACAGGGTAAACCTAAATCCGGACATTTTTATAATAAAATGTGTAAGACTAGAAAAATATTTAAATCAAGATTAAAATACTGTCAAAACAATGAAGATCAAATAAAAATGGACATTATTGCAAAACATCACACTGATAAAAAATTCAATAAATTTTGGAAGTCAACTAACAAATTAAATCCGGGGTCGAGCCTTCCGGTGAGTGTAGGTGACGCTCATGAACCGTGCGACATTGCTGGCCTCTTCCAGCGCCATTTCAAGGTGGAGTCGCCGCTTGGGCCGACGGCGCAGGTGCTTGGTGCTGAGTGTCAGCATGGAGACGTTAGTATCAGCTTTACAGCCAAAGATATAGCTGTCATTATTAAAAATATGGTTAGAGGTAAGTCTCCAGGTCACGATGACCTTAGCATCGAGCACTTGAAGCACGCTGGTGTGTATCTACCAAGGGTACTAGCAATGTTGTTTAATCTGTGCATCAGCCATAATTACTTACCTGATGATCTAATGTACACGGTGGTAGTTCCGATTGTAAAAAATAAAACCGGTGATGTGTCGGATGTATCTAACTATAGGCCTATCTCACTCGCTACTGTCATAGCCAAGGTGCTAGACAGGCTGCTTGACAGACAGCTGGAGAAGCACCTTCATTTACATGACGCTCAGTTTGGCTTTACGCCTGGTTTGTCGACTGAGACGGCTATCCTCTGTCTCAAGCAGACTGTACAGTACTACACGGCTAGAAATACTCCTGTGTACGCTTGTTACCTAGACCTCTCGAAAGCGTTTGACTTAGTTAATTATGACATGCTGTGGCACAAGCTGCACAGTGAGACACGGGTGCCGAGTGAGATAGTGTCGATATTTAGGTATTGGTACAGTCACCAGCGGAACAGTGTGAAATGGGCAGGAGAATATTCCAACGTGTACGGGTTGGATTGCGGTGTGAGGCAGGGGGGGGTGACCTCGCCACGCTTGTTCAACCTGTACATGAACCAGCTGATTGGCGGGCTCAGCAGTGCTAATGCGGGTTGCTCAATAGGCGGAGTGCCTATTAACAACATCAGCTACGCGGATGATATGGTGCTGCTGAGCCCGTCAGTTGGGGGGTTGCGGAAACTCCTGCGTATTTTTGAGACATATGCTGGGGCTCATGGGCTCAGGTACAACCCTAAGAAGAGTGAGTACATGATTTTCAAATCTGGTGCTAAATGTTTCTCTTTTATACCTCCGATCACTCTTTGCGGTGTTAGTCTGAAGAGGGTTAACCATTTTAAGTACCTGGGCCACTGGGTCACAGATAACTTGTCTGACAATGAGGATATCGAGCGGGAACGTAGGGCGCTGTCGGTGCGCTGTAACATGTTGGCACGTAGATTTTCACGCTGTACTGTACAAGTTAAAGTGACCTTATTTAAAGCTTACTGTCAGTCTTTTTATACGTGCAGCCTATGGGCCAACTATGTGCAGCGAGTATACAGTGCTATGCGTGTACAGTATAACAATTCGTTTAGGGTACTGTTGGGGCTGCCGCGGTTTTGCAGCCTCTCTACGATGTTCGCACAGGCGCAAACCGATGACTTTTATGCTATTATTAGGTAGCGTCGCGCCTCGCTGCTCGCTAAGTCGCTTCCGACGCAGCTCTAACAGTATCCTGAGCGTATTGTCCGAGCGCTGGGACTCGGTGTTTTTGGAAAGGTGGATGCACCTGCATGCCAGTTCGTCACCATTTATTAAGTGACATTTGTTTTATAATTATGATTATTTTATTAAATGAATTATTAAATATTAAATGGTATTAAATGAATTTTAACTACTTTTCAATAAATTTTAAATTTTTCATGCAATGTTATTAATGTGTTAATTATTGTTTATTCAATGTAATTTGTAGTGTGTTTGTATATGGGAAAAACTTCCTGAAATAAATGATTTTTATTTATTTATTAAGTACTGTAACGAGGTTGGTTGCATTGGATGGGTTACCTTTATTATTTGTTACAGACCGAATTTACTTTTTTGTTTTTAATTCTTTCTTTCAATTATTTTTAAGTTATGAAAGTCATTAATCTTTCAAGATGACAAATTAAAAATTCATTATCTAGGATTATAATAAATTATTTTAAGCCCATAGATGAAATTGGGAACTTGTCATAATAATAAGGTTCAAGTCATACAGCAGATCAACCTACCTACCCTACCCTATCCTAAATACCCTGTTTACCCTACCCTACGTAGATAGGGTAGGGTAAACAGGGTATACCCACCTACCCACCAATTTGTTAAACTATTTATTTGAATAAGAATTAATACTACAATACGAATGTAACTTAACTAAAAAAAGTTTTGTTTCTACCAGCGATCTAATTAAATTTTAGAACACAAAAGCTGATATTGTGACTTAACTATGATAGTGAGATATATTTTCGAAGTCTTTTTTGTAGTAAATAATGAGTACTATAATCATGTAGTACATACTTTTTATGTATCATCAATAGTTTTCTCAGCGCACGCCAGACAATGAATTTTGACAGACAAACATCGTTATTTAATCTTGATTGCTTTCTTTTATTGCAGAAAAAAATAAAATAAGATGCTATGACTGTATGACTAATATGTTTGATGACAGTGATACAAAATGCAGACAATACATGAAACCTTATTGATTGCTATTTCGGTGGATGCAAAATAATTAAATTCGCATGTTAGTATTAATTTGAAAATCTCGTGACAACAATATATGAGTAAAGTACAAAAAGATTTTTCAGAATCGGTTCACAATAGACAGAGAAATCGGTGAATTGAACATAAACAAAAAATAAATCCATATAGTCGATCATTGAGCGGTCGGTTAGACTTAAGCGGCTTTCGGGATGGCTAATAACGAATTTGGGCTTGAAATAAAAATCCAAGGTCCACCACCTTGGCTTTTTTATTTGTCGTCGACAGTTTGTATTTTTTACCGTGGTAATAATTTTCGAAACGGGTAAATTTTAGAACACTACAGCTACACCTATGTCTGACCTGACACCCTCTTCGCCAATTTTTTGTTTGTTTTTACGAAGTTACTTTTTGCAAACATCTTTGACTGTCTCGAAAATTTTGGATGGTGATAAAAAATCTGGCTGTATAATATACTTACTATCTTTATCTTTTTTTTTGCCAACAGTTGCAGGAGACGAAGTAGTAATTCGCACTTGCGATAGTCCTGGGTTTGAGGAGTATACTGCACTGTTTCCAAAGGGTACCTATAACAAAAATGATAAATTGACACGTTTTGGAATAGAATTCTCCTGGAGCACATGTACAAAAGATTTGTGTAACTGGGGGGTTATGAACAAATACCAAACGGTAACATTGGTTGTGAGTGCAATTTTGTCTCTATCTGTGTATTTACATTTTAGTAAGTTTTTTTTTAAATAGTGTTTACATTAAATATTCATAATTTATCATTAATGTAGGATATGAATGTTATTTTATGATACTTATTGTTTTGCCAAAAGATAATGTACGAGTATATTAAATAAATCTACCAAAGATTTGGTAATATAGTAGTTAATTTAAATTACATATAAAAAATATATTTTTATTTGTTCTTTTAATATTATATTACTTTAAAATAAAAACCCCACTCATATTGTTCAAAACAATTAATAAAATAAATTATCTCAATATTCATCGTTTTATTTTTATAACATCAGGTAAGATAGTGGTCAAGCGCGAGCTTATCTATACCAACATTATAAAGAGGAAAGACTTTTTTGTTTGTTTGTACCGAATAGGCTCCGAAACTACTGGACCGATTTTAAAAATTCTTTCACCTACCGAGTAACATAGGCTATAATTTATTAAAAAAAAATAGAAATCCTTATGAAAAATTGCAATAATGTAACCCAACGTAGCAATATTTTGCTTATAAAATTTATTGTCTGGCGTGCGCTGAGAAAACTATTGATGATACATAAAAAGTATGTACTACATGATTATAGTACTCATTATTTACCACAAAAAAGACTTCGAAAATATATCTCACTATCATAGTTAAGTCACAATATCAGCTTTTGTGTTCTAAAATTTAATTAGATCACTGGTAGAAACAAAAGTTTTTTTAGTTAAGTTACATTCGTATTGTTATATTAATTCTTATTCAAATAAATAGTTTAACAAATTGGTAGGTAGGTAGGAAGGGTAGGTGGGTATACCCTGTTTACCCTACCCTAACTACGTAGGGTAGGGTAAACAGGGTATTTAGGATAGGGTAGGGTAGGTAGGTTGATCTGTAGGGTAAGTGATTAGGTTCATAGAGTAGCTATCTACATACCTAGCACCTACCTATCTACCTACCTATCCATCCACTTACCTTACCTACCTACCAACCTACTCATCTACAAAATGTACAGTAATGTGCTAAATGTACAGTAATTATTAATATGTGAAAATTACTTGTAAAATAAATTAAAATTAATCGCAACAATTACATTTGTCTAGAACAGGCGATAAAAAAAGTCCATGTGTGTTAATTGTTTTTGTATCGTTTCTATGAAATGCTTTTTCGTTGCAATACACCATAAGACAAAATCGGTTTCTGATGTACGCCTGAAGGTCAGATTAAAATGCAAAAATCGTATGCCTAAAGTAAATAGCATTAAAATATAACGAGCAGTTTACAGAAACTCGTTTTAGTCACAAATACCGGCTCAACAGGTGTCCCTGTCATCATCATCAGCCTACGGCAGTCCACTGCTGAATAAAAGCCTCACCAAATTCACGCCATTTGCATCGATTTTAGGCAACTCTCATCCAGCTGCTACCAGCTACCCTGCGAAGATCATCGCTCCACCTAGCCTGAGGGCGGTTTCTCACAATTTCACTACAAGTCTATCGTATCAAAGCTTTACGAACTGAGTCACAAAGAGCTCTATTAGGACCCAGCAAGGTACAAAATTATGCATTGAACTTACATACACCTCATACGAAGGATGCCGTGACTGCAGCAGGATAAAGCATACCTATCGACAGCCTTTATAGAATGCGATGTTACCTAAAATGTAAGGTTTTTTTGGACAAGCTCGCCACGCAATTCTCAACCACTGCAACTCTTGAAAGCCTAAATCAACAGTAGCGACCACGAGAAAAGCGCTGAGTCAATTATGCTCGGCGGGTCCAAGGACTCGGCCTTGGCCGGTTTTTGGCCGAAGCAAATAAATCAGATGTCGCCGCTACCTTCCGTCGAAACCGAAACAGAAGCCGAAGGTTGAATAACCCTAAGAAATTCGGTTTAAGATTGGCATCTTTTTAGGGTTCCGTAGCCAAATGGCAAAAACGGAACCCTTATAGATTCGTCATGTCTGTCTGTCTGTCTGTCTGTCTGTCTGTCTGTCCGTCCGTATGTCACAGCCACTTTTTTCCAAAACTATAAGAACTATGCTGTTGAAACTTGGTAAGTAGATGTATTCTGTGAACCGCATTAAGATTTTCACACAAAAATAAAAATAAAACAATAAATTTTGAGGGTTCCCATACTTGAAACTAAAACTAAAAATATTTTTTTTCATCAAACCCATACGTGTGGGGTATCTATGGATAGGTCTTCAAAAATGATATTGAGGTTTCTAATATCATTTTTTTATAAACTGAATAGTTTGCGCGAGAGACTCTTCCAAAGTGGTAAAATGTGTGTCCCCCCCCCTGTAACTTCTAAAATAAGAGAATGATAAAACTAAAAAAAATATATGATGTACATTACTATGTAGACTGCCAGCGAAAATTGGTTTGAACGAGATCTAATCGGTAGTTTTTTTTTAATACGTCATAAATCGTAAACCGCAATTTACCAAGTACGGAACCCTTCGTGCGCGAGTCCGACTCGCACTTGGCCGGTTTTTTTATTTTGTTTTTAATAGGGTATTTTCTAGCGATGGCTACTTATACTGTATGACCACTAACCCCGCTTGTTGCCTCTTCCATCGCGCTCTCGTGCATTCGTTCAATTTCGGCACTTGTTCCGTTTTGCCCGAAGTTGGTATTTTTGATCGAAGACAGCTGAAACCGAAGGTTCAGTCGGAAACTAGTAACAACATACATTTGCTTCACTAAAAGCTATTGAAACCAAAATGCATAAACCATAAACTGGGTGCACAACTGCGGAGTATTTTTAATTAAATTGAAACAGCGAACCTCTACTCGTAGTAGATATTATACTTTTAGAGATCCTTAGCGTTGGAACGCGATCCGTATTTACAAGGAGGCTTTGTGTTTAAAGGGGGATAGAAGAAGGTATTGAAAACTAATTAGATTTCTACAGGTTTTAACATTATATTGAAGGAGTTGGAGTGGGTAGCTTGGAAGATGATAGGCTTGGAATTACTTTGTTAGTAAATATTTAAAATGGTGTTCGATTCGAATAACAATGTTGTTTTTTTACCCGACTGCAGAAGGAGGGTAATGTGTTTATCAGACTATGTAGGTATGTATGTATGTTCCTATATGGCGTGAGACTAGAGAGTTCATTAAAATTGGAAAAGAAAAATTTGCGGATTTTGGGCGCCATTGTGTAGGAGAAAAAAAATATTTTCCTCCAAACCCATCGTGTGGGGTATAAAAATAAAGGGTTTTAAGAGGTGATTTCAAAAAATATACCGCACTTATATGTTTAAATGAACCTAATCCTAAAAAAATAACTAAATAGTTAGTAGAATAGTAGAACTGATTTTGATTTATTTTATTTGTTTAAAAGGTGTTTTTGTCGAGAGTGTTCTTAGCTATGTTTGAATAAAATCGGTTCAGCTGTTCAAAAGTTATTGTTGTTTTACTGTTTGAATCGGGGTGTTTTCGCAAGTCGAGGGTTTTTTAAATTTTAAAATTTTACTTGTATAAACTACACAGTCACACAACACTCCATTAGACAAACATAGGGTTTTTTAATTTTAGATATTATTTCTTCTTTGTAGGGTTCCGTTCCTCAAAAGGAAAAAAAGGAACCCTTATAGGATCACTTAGTTGTCTGGCTGTCCGTCTGTCCGTGTATCAAGATATTTTTATCTAGAACGCTTGGAGGTATCAAATTGAAATTAATATCTTATACTCAAGTCTACAACACCTTGCAACTGTGAAAAAATCAAACTTCTAGAACAGCGGTATAAAAAGATATATCGCTGTTTATGTCGTAAATTTGTTAAATTGCAAACAAAAAATTGTTGTCCGTTGACCTAGAACCATGAAATTTGTGAAGACTGGTGATAGATATCCTGACTATTCGTAACGACTGTCGAATATCTACAAATGGCTGCCGGGAATAATTATGAAGTAATAATTGTATAGTCCACACTAATATTATAAATTTGAAATTAACTCTGTCTGTCTGTCAGTCTGTTTCCTTTTCACGCCTAAACCACTGAAAACGGAATTCAATGAAATTTCGCAAGGAGATAGATGGCATCCTGAGGAAGGACATAGGCTAAAAGATAGATAGGGTAGGTAGGGTAGGGTAGGGTAGGAAAGTAGCCTTTTTACGGGAGCGATGCCACGGGGGACAGCTAGTATACATATGATTATTACAAGTAAAACTATACTATAACTTCTAAGTTAGTTGACATAACAATGACATCAAGAAACATTCAGAAGGTAGAGGAAATTAAGGTAAGTAACCCGTGAGCTCAAAATAAACTTGTGACGTGTTAATATCCTGAGTGCGGTGATAGGAAATACCTTTTCACACGCAGTCGGTAAACTATCTCTAATGTGGAGGCGTATAAAGGCTTCTATCTCATAAATCAAATGTTGTTTCCGTTTTCACTTTATCCTATACGGTGAACTTGTCGGATATCTAATGATTAGATATTACGATATAAAATATAAATGCTATATTATCGGCTTTTCGGCAGATAATAAGGTCTTCTACTTCAGTCATTTGTGTGCACGACAAAACTTTTTTACGATGGGCTCCATTTGTTTTGACCTGGAGGGTGACAATAAGCTCTTAAAAGTAAGTTTATTTTGAGTGTTTGTAAGGGACAAATGTATATGACTTGTATTCTTACTTCTTTTTACTTCTTGGTGAGCGTTTTCGAAAAATTTAAAATGTGTACTTTCAAAAAGTGCTTATTAACATTTTTATTACTATTTAGCTCTGACTTAACCATTTTCACTCCCAAGGCCCCAGCGAAATCCAATTGAACTAATGCATATGTCGAAAGGTATTTCCAACGTAAGCAGTATAAAGGTTAAATGCATTTTAGGTACGGAACTCTGTTTATCATTGCTTTAATGTTGGTATCCCTATTGAAGCTAGCTCTGTATATGGAAATTTTATTTTGTCGTCGACTTTATGCAATCGAACTCAAGTAATCAGCACAATCACTTTTCATTAGTTTGCATCAGGGTCATCCTGAGAACTCGCGTGACTGCTGATTTCTACCGCTGCATTTTTTCTTTCTGCTGTCCCCCGCAACTACCCGTAATCGAACAGTACACCCATATTAGGGAACATAGTGAGGAAACCGGCATGTCCTAGAACCAAAAATTCGAAGCCATGTGACATCCACCAACCCGCACTAGGCCCACGTGGTGGATTAAAGCCCAATCCCTCTCTCACAAAGAGGAGGCCTGTTTCCCAGCAGTGGGAACATTAAACGGCTGATGATGATGATGACACTCATATTTCGCCAGTTGTGTTTAGGAGGTAATCT
This sequence comes from Orthosia gothica, assembly GCA_949775005.1. Taxonomy (NCBI): domain Eukaryota; kingdom Metazoa; phylum Arthropoda; class Insecta; order Lepidoptera; family Noctuidae; genus Orthosia; species Orthosia gothica. The sequence continues at coordinate 10,383,362 of OX459062.1, read as the reverse complement.
TATTGCAATCAACCTGGCACCAATCCCGTTGCTTGAGAAAACCTGCTTTTTTATTAACAAGATAAAAAACACCACTCCTGTTTTGCCGAAGGTAACAGAGGTGTGTCCTTCATTATGTGTCCCATGTGTGGCGTGCCTATTGCCATCAATCGGGATCAAATTCAGACTCAGAGCTGCTACTAATACATTAATAATAAATCTTATTGATGATGATGCTATCCAGCCGGTTTCGGCCACAGCGGCTGCAAACATTGGCTACTCAATGTGGTTGAGTTCTCAGATTTGCTGCTCTGTTATGTGCTCTCATGTGACTTGCATATCCACCCTTGGCCGAAAAACTCCGAGCACAAAGCGGACACGTCAGAACACCGTTGACTACGTGATAAATAGTAGCTGTTGGTGGTCTAGCTTTGTGGTCGTCGCGGTTTTTTGTCCAATTCCGACACCTTCTATCCTTAAATGTCTGCACCTGCCGCTGCACACGACGTCTCCACTCGGGCCGATTTTGTGCCTGATTCTCCCAAAGTGTGGGGTCAATGTCGCTTCTCTTCATGTGTCTATTCTAAACATCCTTGAAGCGCAGGAACTGCCCACCACGCCTCCGTTTCCCTTACTGGAATTCAGAATAGAATATACACTTAGCTAGCCTTTGTTCCTGCATCCTGGATATCTAAATCTTATTATCCGACTGTCGAAGGAGGGTAATGTGTTTATCAGTCTATGTATGTTTGTTCCCATGTGGCGTTAAAGACCAAACGCTTTGGGTTTTGATGATTCGTACGTCAATCGATTAACCTTAACCTCTTAACCTTGCGAGTGTCACTGGCTACATTAAAATTTGAAAATATAAAGATGGCGGATTTTGTTTCCTTCTCTACCAATCGTATGGGGAAAATAAAGGGGTTACAGAGGTTATTTAAAAATATATAACACTAGTTAAATTAGTTAAAATGTAATTAGAAAAAGAAATGTTAACTAAAAAGTTAACTTTAAAAATCTAAAATCCCGACTGCTTGGAAGCGAATATGCAATAGGTGAAAACCGGAAAATTTCAGTCGGAGGATACATCTGATTTCGGTCAGCCAACTGGATACATCTGATTTCGGTCAGCCAGCTCGCAAATATGTATTCTCCGACTGCACAGCATGATTTTCTTCTTATTAACGTCTTTTTAGTTCGCTTCTTAAACAGTCGGGTATTTTGATTTTTTGAATTAACTTTTTCAAACTTTACTGATTTCCTTTCTCCCTCCTCGCGTCGTGTTCCTCATTACTGAGGGTCGTGATTCCGCTGTCGTCCATTTCTTTCACTAATTTGCGCCATCTATAACTGTTTTTTGCGTCGTAGATAGCATCGTGCAGTTTGGTGTTCAACGATGTGTGGGCTTGGTCTGACCATCTTATTGGACTGCGACCTCTAGGATGTTTCCCAACAATCTTGCCAGTAACCATCAGCTGTTCTAGTTTGTGTCCTTCCTTTCTGGCGATGTGATCAAAGAACTGCAATATCCAACGAAGGCAGATCTTGGACAGTCTGATCTTGATATTCAGTTTGCGGAGGATGGAGTCGTTGGTGCGAAAGGCGGTCCAAGGGAATTGCATCATCTTTCTCCAGCAACTCATCTCAAACGCATCTCTGCGTTCTTTTAAGTCCACGTTTCGGCCTCCTAACCGAAGAATGACTGCTGAAAATTCCATATTGTAAAACCCAAAAACACTTTCTACCCAGAAACCGAATGCAGAACTAACTTAATAATCAGGATAAATCACACACAATGATTGCGCACTTAATTTCTTTGTAGACATTTTTATAACTGGGGCAGTACAAACGAGAGTATTTCATTAGATCTAAACCTCAGTCCAATTAGCTTGTAATACTATAATTCACATGAATAAGGCCTATTGTTGAACAAACAAAGACTTAATCTACTTTTAAAATCTGGTAGCATCTAAAGTCCTGAATTAAACCACCCCCTACAAAATTATTTAATTTTAGTGGTTCTGACATACAGCGGGTTAAAATGGCGAGTAACGTAACTCATTAGAACTTTCGGAGACGGTATTTTTTAGTTAGGTTAGGAGCTGGACGGAACCCCCAACCACCCCCGGTGGGTTCCCGCATTGTCGAGGTGGGGGGGCTCAGTAGCCGTGGTTTGGTCACTCACGGCGAAGCGAAGAGGAACCCGAAGAAGGGCCGCTCGTCAGGGCTTTTGCCAATAAGCCGATGATGTGCCGCCTGAGCGACATCGCAACTGAGGCGGGCCGCGATGTCGTAAGGGGCCTCCCATACCCATACGATATCACGGCTGAGGGTTGGGGGCCGCGGTGGGAGGAGGAGTGTCGGTATAGCGTTGGCCGCTCTCCCTATCTACTGCGGAAGAAAAATGTTAGGTGGCAAGGCCATTGAACATGACTCGTCACAAGAGGATCATGGTCAATACACGGGTTCATCTGGCGCCCATGTGCTGGTTTAGTCCCTGGTGGTCACGGTGTACAGCGTGTTCTGGTGCACCGGTGATTTACTCACCAGAGGAGGGTCCGCTGACGGACAGCCGCGGCGGGTTTGCGGCGAGTGCTAACACGTGCCCGTGTTCCCGCCATAAGCGGCACAAGAGGACACCGTGGAGTTCTAGTGGGTTAGAGTCCCACGTAACTGCGCTATCTCCCCGTGGTAGTGCAGTATGTATGAGCATTTCTCCATGCAGAATAAAAAGGAGTGGGACCAGATCGTTGGTCTGTGGTCGCAAGCACTACTGCTAATGGCCCTGGGTTCGATTCCTGGGTCGGCCAATGTGCTATTGGGATTTACCATCTGAAATTTCTCAATAGCAGTTTGGAGTCTGGATTCATGCCCGATTGATGGTAATAGGCTCACCCCCTATTAAATGGGACTTAAACATAACTGGGGAATTGTGGATGTGCTGTAGGTGCATGTCTACGTAACCCTTCAGGGAACACAGGCGTGATGTTATGTTATTGTCTGGTTAGCCAGCAATAGTTTAAGAGTCTTCACACAATGTGACATTCAATCAGCGCCGTTTATCGTAAAGTAAAATGTCAAATAAATTATTAAAAAAAAAAAAAAAATTTTGAAAATCTTTTTTTAAAACAAGCTTTTTTCGTATTCTTCTCAGCAAACCCTTTCATTTAAAAAAAAACCTAGTCCGCCGTCTTGGGCCTTCCGCCATATTGGATTTGGAATGACGTCACTTAGCTAACCATGCACTGTCATTCAAACTAAACGTGAACGCAAAACTTCATATTAATCGGTGGCCCGGATCGGTGGTTGTGGTAACCTTTACCAGTGTTTTACATGGAGCGACTGCCTTTCGAACCTCTACCCTCCACAACCCAGTAACTGGGCCACACGGTACCCTTTGGCTAGACTGGTGTCAGATCTCAAGCTTCAGACTACTCGTAACGATTGTCAATGATCTTCAAATGACAGCCGGGACCAACGGCTTAACGTGCTTTCCACGAGGCACGGTGGAAACTCGGTATGTTGAAATGGTCACCCATCCACTGACCGACCTCGTCAAGCGTTGCTTAACCTTGATGATCGACCTGTGCGGCTGTTATTATGTAGCCATGAGCTCCGAGATTTCCGTGGTGGCCCAGTGGCTAAGACCTCGCCTCTCGTGCTTGAGTCCTGGGTTCAAATTACCAATATACCACAATTCGCGGTGTTCCTGTGGCTAAGACATCGCCTTCCGTGCTTATTGAGGTCGTGGGTTCAAATTCGGGCAAGTGCCAATGTGACTTTTTAAAATTAATTTATGTACTTTCTAAGCTTATCTTGGTCATCACAAGCAACGGTGAAGGAAAACATCGTCAGGAAACCTGGACTTATATAGTTAATGTAAGTCTGAAATAGCCAAGTCAGAGGCATGTGGGGCTCCTAGAGGCTGCTTAATTGACTCTGACACCAGAGGTGGCCATCCTCACACGAAAAAAAGAAGTTCGACTCTTATCCCTAGAATTTTGGTCCGCAGTTAACAGAACACCGTATACAAAACTGTTGCCAAGGTAAATATAAATTAATGATAGGTAATTATGCCATATCACAAAAGCTGATAAAAAACGGAATGTAACGATTATATGAAATTAACTCCACAGAATCGGTGACGTCACTAGGTATCAAAGGTTGATAAGATAACAACGATTCATTCAAGGTGAGTTACGTTCGCGTATCATATCAAATAGTACCGTGTAATATATTTTATTTTTATTTTTGTTTTCTTGTTTAAATAGCACTACTGTGAATAGAATCTGTGTAGTAGCTATTGTCTTAGTCACCGTATTCGGTGACAGACACCCGGATAAATTTTCTATCTACAGTGAATCTGTGTAGTGATTAGTGATGTATGTTAGCTTCAAGTGGCTAGTATTGTGGTCTCTCTGGGCTGCACGGTTCGTCCGTCAGCCAACATCAATAAGACGATTGCACGATGGATCGTTAGTGCGCGGACAATTCTCGGCAGATGGCTCTTATCAACGGTACTCTGGCATACCATACGCCAGCTCAGAATACAAGTACAGATTCCAGGTGCTAGCAAGCTGTCAGACTGTTCAGGGTTTCTTTGATACATAGGCAATCTTTCAGGGGGTTAAAGTGCTCATGAACTTTGAAATATTAGAAAAAAACTCAACTGTCCAGGATAGGTAAAGCCTGACAAAATGTAGGAAATACTTGTTTATTTTTCGGTTTAGATTTTAGGGTTTGCTTGTTTGTAAAGTTGTATTATATTCATGAGTAATTACACCCTATGAAATATTCGCAAGGAAATAAAAGTTGCCCTGCATATTTCTATGATCATCTTCGACTATTCAAAGAGCTGTCATGTAAAATATAACCATTTTTTTTAAGGGACCCGGCCCCGCGCCGAAATGGGATGGCATTTTTGAAGCTGTTAGAGAAAATATAAGATGTCTTCAACCGTTCACAATGTCACAGGTGGTAGGATCAGAAGATTGTCTGACCCTCAATGTTTACAGTCCCAACCACGCCTGGGATGGCACTCCTTTACCAGTCATGGTGTTTATCCACGGAGGAGGATTCAAGGAAGGGTCCGGATCAGCTCTCCTCTACGGACCTGTTTATCTAGTATCCCGAGGCGTCGTCCTCGTCACCTTCAACTACAGATTAAACGTGCATGGTTTCCTCTGTCTTGGCATAAAGGAAGCTCCAGGTAATGCTGGATTGAAAGACCAGGTGGCTGCACTGAAGTGGGTTCAGCGAAATATCCGAGCGTTTGGTGGGGACCCTGATAATGTGACGTTGTTTGGTGAGAGTGCTGGTGGGGCGTCAGTTTCAAACCATCTGTTGTCACCGATGTCTAAAGGATTGTTTCATAGAGCGATCATACAGAGTGGTTGCTCTATCGGATCGTGGGCTCGCCAGAGGTATCCAATGAAAATTGCTGTCGCTTTAGCGAAAGAATTGGGATACAATGTTAAACACCCTCACCAGATTTACAATATTCTTATGAATACATCTCTGGCTGAATTAGTTGCCACAGAGTTACCGAGGAAGACGGGACAGTTGACGTTTACGCATCTACCATTCGTGCCGTGCACTGAGCAACTAATAGATGGCGTTGAACCATTCCTTACTGACACACCTTTTAATATACTCAGTAAAGGAGATTATAAAAAAGTCCCTGTCATCATAGGATCTAACAACGAAGAAGGATATTATTTCGCTGGTATGGAGACTGAGGACTCACTCAGAAATTTGGACTTCGAAGCTGTAATGGAGGTTTACGATTTAGACTTCCCTTCTGATAAAATACGAAAAGTAGTTGCTGAGACTCTCAGAAAATTATACATGGGTGATGATAAAATTTCGTGGGAAACGATATTGAAACTTTCTAGATTACATGGAGAACCGTATTTTAATCTGCCTGGCGATATTGAGACTGAGCTGATTCTAAAGACTACTGATAAACCTGTATACAACTACGAGTTTCAGTACGATGGTCGGAAGAACTTACCGAAGCTTATAGCAGGTCGAACATTTTGGAATGCACCGGGTGCTACTCATGCAGACGAATTGTTCTATCTTTTCAATTTGTTTCCTGTTACGTTCATGTTTGAGAACAAGATGATTCAAACAATGACGACCCTGTGGCTGAATTTCGCTAAATACGGGTTATTATATTTTTGTGATTGTGACGTCATCTCTCTCTTCTCTCAAACTTGAGAAGCCACTTTCAAGCCTGCTTCTAACCAGCGTCATACCGTTTTACTTACTTTCTTTTTTGATGCACAAATGCTTTTACCTGGATAGGATTTTCTTGTTCCATGTTTGTGAATGGCAAACAGGTAAATTGCTAAAAAGTATTGTTGTATTGTATTACAGAGTTCCCACTCCTGAAGGCAGCGAGATCGAGTGGACTCCTACATCTCTCTCATCACCAACAAGGCTGGAGATCAACGAGACCACATCAATGGCATCAGCCATTAACCCTACTCCTACGCTCCAATATTGGAGACATCTTTATGATAAATATCGAGCGTACTAACCTACGTTGTTTAAGAATATGAGAAGACATGTGTGATTTTAGAATTTTATGTTGTACCAAAATATTTGTTGTATGATGGTAGAGGTAATGTAATGTTGTTGATTTGTGGCGTTTGTTGTCATTTTAAGTAAACAGGTTGTAAACCAGAATATACAAGAAAAAATAAACTTAGTGTCCCATTTTTTTTAATTGACTAGGCTCGTGCTTGTCCCCTATTTCACTTGATGATGGGTAACAATATAGCTAATAATATAATACATCAGTACTGATGTATTATTTCATTAAACCTAGATTACTTCAGTAAAATGTCAATGTCTTTTTCCGCATATCCCGCTGATGGGTAATGTTTATTTATTTATAGATTCACATAGGTAAAATGGCGGGCTTAATGCCTTAGGCATTCTCTTCCAGTCAATCAAGGGTGGTGAGGAGTTGTATCTTCACCACCCTTGGTTGCCAACAAAAAATTTAACAAAATATAATAAATTACTTACATACATACATATTTTATATAATAGGTACATACCTATATAATATTAATATCTGTTTAACTGATATAAGCACATCACGAGGTGTTTTTCTCAAAACTGCGAAGCCTTTATCATCACATTTTGCTGTTTTGTGCTCTTGTTCATCACATTTTTAATTGTCAATTTGAAGTTACAATAATAGATTAAAAGATACTAGCTTACTAAATTCTACTTCAAAACTTGCTGTCCAGTCATACCGTCAGTGTGTCTAATGTTTAAAACGAATTCTCTCATGCGCCGTCAGGCAGAAGCTCTCCGCAGCATTGGAGCCAGGCCAACCGCAAATCTGATAACGACTACAACAGATTGTGATACGTTGAGGTGTAACACTTGATCTATTTTGTATAATGTGGCTCTTTTTAAGAACTTTTATATACTTTTTTAGTACATTTTAAATTTGTGGATGGTAGACTAACCGAAGGCCAATCTGGTAATGGTTTACCGTTCGAAAAGTCACTTGACATTTTGGTAGCGCATGTCAATCCTATACATATTGGACCTTAGATAAAGTATTGGACTTTTCATCAATCATTATCGCAGATAGAATATCACTTTGTCTAGTCTATGCTTTCTTCTTCATCTTCTTTTCGAGTCGATGGAAACTCTTCATATATTTTGGTCCCGGTAGGTGGTTACATCGATTGCGGGGTCAGTGGCGAGCATAAGGTTTTTTAAATTGAAGGTGTATTACACTTGGGCACTTTATCAGCATGTGTGACATATTTTGCAAAGGGACACCGCACTCACACTGGGTATCAAACGGGTCTATAAAACCCCATTTTGCCAAATTGTGTTTGCAGCGGCTTACTTGGGTGCGCGAACGATTGTGTCACCGATGTAGGCTTCTCGGACATCTGCAATACCGTTGTTATCGTTTCTTCAACCAGAGACAAAGCGGACATTTTTATATGTGTAATTACACCAGCAACGTATAAGTGATAAAGTTTACTTCATATATTTTTACTTTTATAGATAGTTACAATCTCAGCCTCTTATTAAAAAAATCATGGCATCCCGCTAACCAAATAAGTTGAAAAAAGCCGCAATATGCGGTTCAAACTCATTCCCCGAGGCAAGCTGATCCCTGGATGTTTTCGGAACAAATTAATTTTGATCCTATACTAGGTTGTGTCGCGTCACCGCCTGTCAAAATTGATGGGCTCAACTTTAATTGAGTCTCGTTGTGTAAGTGTTTGTGAATAGCTGTCAGTGGATATTTTTTGTTCTTTTAATAGCTCTTGCTCTTGACTTTGTTCAAACTTAAAGTTTTAACCCCTGTTGAATTCACCCAGAGTTGAGTTACCATTTTGTATTGATTGGCATTTTGTTACTGAGATGGTTTTATTTATTTTCAGCATTACAATCCAGTCACATTCTACATTGCTCTTATTTATCAGTTAAAAAGTCAAAAATATAGTTTGACAAGAAACTTTTTATATGGTCATTGACATTAATATTTGATTGGTGTTTTGGCTCAATATTCTATTTTACTTGTAGGAACTTTAAATCACACATGACAAAGTGAAGTCGAGAAATAAATAATACTAGCGGACGCCTCGCGGTTTTACCCGCGTAGTTTCCGTTTCCGTGGGAATAGAGGGATAAAAAGTAGCCTATGTCACCCGGGGATATTGTAGCTTCCCAACGATGAAAGAGTTTTTGAAATCGGTTCAGAAGTTTTTAAATTTATTCATTACATACAACAAGTAAAATTTCACTATTTAAAAAACCCCCGACACATTTATTTTGCGAAAACACCCTGATTCAAACAGTAAAATGCCCATAACTTTGGAACGGCTTATCCGATTTTATTCAAACATAGCTAAGAACACTCTCGACAAAATTATCTTTCAAACAAAAAAAACTAAATTGAAATCGGTAAACCCGTTTAGGCGCTATGATGCCACAGACAGACACACAGATACACAGCAACACACGTGAAACTTATAACACCCCTCTTTTTCCGGCGGGGGTTAAAAATACAAATCTTTCCTCTTTATAATATTAGCATAGATATAGACTAGCATTTTATTAGTACTTCGCCCAATATCTATAGAAATTATAACAAATGTGTTATTTTGATGTATAAGCTACTAGCTTCTGCCAGCCGCTTCGCCCGCGTGAGATGTGTTTTTTTATCCCAAACGAACATTATTCCGGGATGGAAAATTGCTATTCTAGACTTAAATCTATCTCTGTGCCAAATTTCATCCAGATCCGATCAGCCGTTCTGGCGTAATTGAGTAACAAACATACATCCGTCCAAACTTTCACATTTATAATATAAGTAAGATATTTCTGTAAAATCCAACAAAATACGTTTAGTAGCTTTAAGTGAAGGTAAAAGTAACACACATACACCCATCCATCCATCCTCACAATCTTACGCGTTTATAATAGTAGTAAGATTAGATGTATGTTATTTAGGCATTCTTAAAAGTTATCATCATCAGCCTTTTTTAATGTTCCCACTGCTGGGACACAGGTCTCCTCTCATATTTTTTTACCTGCCAGAAATATTTACTTACTTCATAATGTTTATTTTATTTTTGTTATTGTTGATAGACTCGTGCTTGACCACTATCTCACTTGGTTGTATGCGATGATGTGGTCCATGGTGAAGCACGCTTGCCTAGAAGAAACCTATTCACTCTTGACTTAGACTCCCAGGTTGTAGCTATCAGGAAATACATTCAGCCGGTAGTAAAAAAAACTATTATAATAAATTACCCGAAAGTGACGTATACAGCGTCAAATTTAATTTTAACTCATCATCATCATCGTCATACTTCAGCCGAAAGACGTCCACTGCTGAACATGGGCCACCCCCAAGCGTCATCACATTGACCAATCCCGTGCGTCTCGCATCCAGCGGATAATAACAAAATCCTACCATAGTAGATTGTAGTTAAAATAAGATATCGTTATGACACCTTTTAGTAACAAATAAAACTTTTTGGATAATCTTTTGCAACAACAAGAAAAAGTATAGTCACAGCGGATCTTTGTGTCTCTGAAGGGGGCCCTGCCAACCATTGCGCAAGAAACAGTTTGTCATCGAGTATACTGCATAGAGTAAGCGAGATAGGACGTTGCGATAAACGTTAGCGAGTGAAAGACACAATTATACAATGCTATCTTCACCTTCAACATCTTCTTGCAGCCAATTCATTTTTTTAAAGATGGCGCCGTATGTGTGGTTACACGTTCAAACAAAAAAACCGTAAGTGCCAGTCATCCCACAAAGCTGTGAGAGTAAATTATGGACAACGGACCTCAATTTACTCTTACGACTACGGCGCCCGTGTTTTTTGGGAAATAAGCTACCCTACAACGCTACTGCAATTTGTCTTGAGAACCTTAAATCTAAGTAAATTGGCAGTAAAGGTGATGAACCAACCAATTTTAGGAGTATTACCGTATTTTTCTGACGTCGAGGAATGGGTATGTAGGAAGTTTAGGTTTGAAGGAAATTGAAGCCAGGGTTTTAACCTTCACTTTTGTATGGCAATGCACTTGGGCTCTAGGGTCCGATAAAATTTCATTTTGTCTAGCCTAGACAAATTCTAATTTGTCCGTCAAGTAGATGATGAAAAATAATAGATACCTATATAGTTTTTGCTATATCAAATTAATAAAAACTACTTAAATAAAGCGCATTAAAGTTAGTGAGTGCACTCTCTACGTCATACGATACATCGATTCCTCTGTGTGTCGTCGTATTTTTTTGTTTACGTGACAAGACAAAAATACGTGTACTATTTTTTTGTAATTTAATTGACGGAGTAAACGGATTTTTTTAGTCCTCTTTCTTATCGTCCACATGACAAAAGGTTTGCGATTGAGCCCGTCAAATGTCATTACAGGTGTTCATCAAGATGAGAAGATAGGAGGCTGAGTCTACTTATCATCAAGTAGACCGTATTCTAGATTAACACCCAATAGCATGACAACAAAACTAGTTGAATCAAGTTTAAAAATAAGAGGTGCTATACAATTATACAAAGTGACATTAAGTCAGCGAAAACTATTGTAAAAAAGTTCAAAATGTTTGGGATTGACCTCGATATCGCATTCTAATTTAATACATTTTCAACCTTGCGTGATCGAATTAGAAATGTAGAGATTCGCAAGAGAACCAGGGTTACCAACATAGCCCGAAGAATTGCCAAACTTAAGTGGCAGGGGGCGGGGCACATTGCTCGTAGTACGGATGACTGATGGGGCAGAAAAGTTCTGAAGTGGCGACAGCAAACCGGTAGACTTTGCGTTGGAAGGTCTCCCACCAGGTGGACTGATGACCTGGTGAATGTTGCGTAGATCCGCTGGATGCGGGACGCACGGGACCGGTCAATGTGGCGACGCTTGGGGGAGGCCTATGTCCAACAGTGGCCGTCTTTCGGCTGATATGATGATGATGACATTTTCAACAATCATCACTGACAGAATTTAACTCTGTCTAGAGTCCAGAAGAGCATCGTCGGAAGATTGCTATACATCATTGGTATGGCAACGGCCATCAGCCAGTGAGACAAATATATAGAAAAAGGTTATTAACATATATCTTAAAGTATCCCGCTGGTATCGCTGAAAGGGTTAAGCAGACAAAAGGGAGTCGAGTAAGCGGTAGCTCACCCACCTCCTTTTTAAATTTTGCAAAAAATAGGAACAAAATAACCCATGAGTAAAATTCAGAAACTCTTTATTGTATTTGAAAATCCTACTTTCCTATATTACTTACTAGCAGAGCACCCCGCCCGCGACTTCGTTCACGTGGGTTCTTATTATTTGCATTATCTTTTCTTATGTGCATTTATTGAGGGCGACCAAAAATAAGCTATTGTTAAACTAATAAAAATGGGGTATCGTAGATGCCTAGGGTTAATTGGTTTGGGACGATTCGTTATTTGATTTATGTATTATAATACATTTTAAGTTAATAAAAACATAATAACACCATTCTGATGAGGCTTGAGTTTTAACAACCCAAATATGTTTTCACTCTTTTCTTCTCCATCATATTTTATGTTTTTGTTAGTCACATTGCGAAAAGATTCCTCAAAAAAACTTTAACACCCCTTAACCTAACGAGGGGCTAAATTTTAAAAATCTTATTATACCACAAAGATTATTTAGTTTATCACCAAGGGATTCGTTTTTCATAAAATAAATTTTTCACTATAAACCACCTAAAAGTTTTTGGAATTTCCGAAATTTCCTTCATAGTGACCCTTACATAAAAAACGAAACCCTATGCAGTAAGATTCTTAGCAAACTTTAACAGCTGCTAAATTGTATTTAGGGTGTGGTTTTGAAAAACTTATATTTACTTAGGTCGGTATTTGTGCCAAGTTTCAAGTTTATTAACCTAAGAAATAAGATGCTTCAAAAAAAACTTAATTCGTCTTAAATCGTCTTTTACCTATCTAAACTACCCCAGTTTCGAAAAACTAACACTAACAATCTTATTTTTTTATATAGTTTAATATTTGCGCCAAGTTTCAAGTTTATCAACCGATGGAATAAGATTTTTCCATAGAAACTACAATACTCCCTAAATTACCTTTTGGGGATTGTTTCGAAAACTAATAATGTCAACCTTTATAATGTACTGTAAGGACTTACCATTTGAGAAGGCAACCTACTTGCCTATTAAAACACTGGCAATATTTATTACTTGAAAGATGTATGAATTTCGAACAGAATAGCTGTAGATGTTTTTTGTTAATTTTCAATGTGTCAGAATTGGATTGAAGCCGCCCAAAGGCAGGCGTATTGTAATATCTTACTAAATATATATAATATAAAGTTATTTTCCATGTTTAACTGCTGATCACCCTATCTACCCGGCGCCATGTAAGGACTTACCATTTGAGAAGGCAACCTACTTGCCTATTAAAACACTGGCAATATTTATTACTTGAAAGATGTATGAATTTCGAACAGAATAGCTGTAGATGTTTTTTGTTAATTTTCAATGTGTCAGAATTGGATTGAAGCCGCCCAAAGGCAGGCGTATTGTAATATCTTACTAAATATATATAATATAAAGTTATTTTCCATGTTTAACTGCTGATCACCCTATCTACCCATATGTAAGGGGGTAGATAGGGTGATCAGCATTGGTGGAGGGCTTCTAAATCTAGGGGCAACATGAGAGCGGTTATTTCTGTCCTCGAAGCGCTGCCTTGGGCGTAGATTGTATCTTGGTGTGTGAAAGGTTTCGCCGTCACCCGCTCGATGCGGAGTCACGCTAGATGTGGCCACACCTGGGCTTGGTGATCTCCGTGAGGCAGGGAACCCTTGACTAGATGACGGCGTTTCGAAACGCACGCGCGGAGGTTGCACTGGCAAATTTATGCGCTCATTTTGCACACCTTCTAATATTTCCCTCATTTGTACTATCGTGGCAAGAAGCTCTGCCCTGGAGCCGTACAGTTTCGTGCCTAACTTAAATTTATAATAATTTGTTACCCCTTTCAAGAAAATTCTAATGAATATTTGATCATCGGTTATGCCTGCTTGCTCAGCATAATCCGCCAGTCTATAGAAAAAGGCATTTACTTCCTCTTGTCTATCTTGCCGTGCGTTATAAAATTTCTCAATAAAATTTATCCTCGCTGGGAATTCTTTTTTTAAATTATTACAAATGTCCGAGAACGAGAGATCGTCCTTGTAAACGAACTTATAATAGGCAAGAGCTGGGCCGTCCAAGTATGCGCCCAAAATCAGCCCCAAGTCTTGCGCCTGCCATTTATTTATAGCAGCAATTTGACGGAATTGCATGAGGAAATCCTCAAAACTGGACTTTGTTCCTGTCCCTGTGAATAACGGTTGTGCCATCTTTTCTTAGTTATAAAATACCACTTATCTTTGATAATCCAGGTGCTAGGGTTCTCGCCAACGGTATCTTCGTTCTCCGTAAACTCATATACTCGTAGATGGGGCTTCGCACACTGTTTTCGCCGTGCACACGCGAATTTTATAATTTTTATTTATTTTGGGATTTCGCACCTCCACCAATATGTAAGGGGGTAGATAGCAGCATTGGTGGAGGGCTTCTAAATCTAGGGGCAACATGAGAGCGGTTATTTCTGTCCTCGAAGCGCTGCCTTGGGCGTAGATTGTATCTTGGTGTGTGAAAGGTTTCGCCGTCACCCGCTCGATGCGGAGTCACGCTAGATGTGGCCCGATTATTATGCGCTGTTCGCAATATCGACATCTGCGGTGAAATATTGAGAATTCACTCCTCAAGCGATCGCATAATACTGCAAAGTCCATATCATATTTAAAAATCATATGGTAGAAGTGATATGCAGCCCCACGTAAAAAAGCGGATAAAAAACAACCTGATGTATTGTGTGAAGATCTTAATGCACATTTATTTTCTAGTATGGTGATTAAGGACGAAAAAACACAAAACAATATTCAGTGCAGTGAGAAAACCGTTGACCACGTTGACGGAGAAGGCGACGCAGTTGATGGCGATGGCGATCACACCGACGAAGAGAGCTGCATCTTCGAGGACGATGTTGACCAGACCAGCGGAGATGACGGCCTCGTCGATCTCAAGTTGGAGGCAGAAGCTGTGTTCCTGGGCGAGCACGCTGACGGTGGTGACGACGAGTTGGAGTCCTTGCCCAACAGCGAGTGCACGGACGAGAGTATTGTAATGTATCGGTCCAGTCTAATTGACTCAACTAATTCCATTTATTTTGCAGAGACCGATGATGAGATTTCGTTAGAACAACTAGTTGTTGTTCCATCTGAACACCAAATTAATCTTGAAGTTAATATACAACAGAATTCCATTGATTTTGAGCGTAATATTGAAAATAAAATTGCAATTTTTCAATCTGACATAAAACGAAATTTTATAAATGTCATTTTGAAAAGAAAGAAATTGACAGCCATTAAGAATTTTTCTCAAAGTAAACCAAAAGAGATCCGTAGGAAAATTAAAGGAGTCTTTAGTAAGGTTTCTTATTGCGCCAACATAAATTTAAAGAAGGCGATCCATAAAAAGGTTATGATCAGAATTAAACACAAAAGAATTTATGATAAAACTGCTTGGAGTGCTATGTTTGGAATAAAGAATATTACTAGGATTGTGGCAAGGAATAATTCCCATAATATTTGCCTTAGATGCAATATTGTTCAAAGATGTTTGCATTGTGATCACATAAAACAATTTGATCTCGTAAAATGCAAGTTTTGGAAGTTTTTTAGAAAGAAGTTTAGGTATAATAGAGTGTTGTAAATAATTTATTAATTGTAATGTAACTTATATTTTGTGCTTTATTAACTAATGTTTTCTTTTCATGTCGTGCAAATGAATATGGTCCAACCTGAAAGGAATTTGCGATGCGCGCTGGGCATCGAAAGAAACAATGATTTGAATGTTTTATCTGTATATGTTTTGATGAAATTAAATAATCCCCTGTCTTGTCTATATTTACTGAATAGGATTAGCTTATGAAATTGCAGACAAAGTCCAAATACAAATCCATAAGGACTAAGTCTACAACGGTCAAATATTATTAGAAAAGTCTTTTAAGCCCCTAAGGCAAATAAATGCTATGAAAGCATAGATGTCATTTTAAGAAATGGTTTGACACATAGTCCCACAGATAATACAAAAAAGGACAGTGTCAAAACCTTGTCAAAAGTAAAGCATAGTTTTTATTAAAAGAATTGGATTGAAGCCGCCCAAAGGCAGGCGTATTGTAATATCTTACTAAATATATATAATATAAAGTTATTTTCCATATTTAACTGCTGATCACCCTATCTACCCCCTTACATATTGAGGACGCCTTGTACCTTTTTCAGAGGTTTTGGCCAAGGAGGTTCAAGCATGACGGCGTTGATTTGTTAGTGCTTATGTGCACGTCAGCTGAAGTTAAAAGCACACATCGGAGTATCCGATAACTCGTTGGTCATGATTAAGCCTTCCCCTTTTAAGGGTCGTACCTCAATTGTACTTTGATTCCTCTGTTAGGTAAATGTTCGGGTTAGGATAAGGTAGGATTCATATATCCTTTCAAGACTTAGAATAGAAGCACCTCATATGATTCTGTGCGCCTATTCGTAGGGGCGTAGCTCATGTAAGGACTTACCATTTGAGAAGGCAACCTACTTGCCTATTAAAACACTGGCAATATTTATTACTTGAAAGATGTATGAATTTCGAACAGAATAGCTGTAGATGTTTTTTGTTAATTTTCAATGTGTCAGAATTGGATTGAAGCCGCCCAAAGGCAGGCGTATTGTAATATCTTACTAAATATATATAATATAAAGTTATTTTCCATGTTTAACTGCTGATCACCCTATCTACCCCCTTACAGTACTTAGATTACTATTCGTGCCAAGTTTTAAGAATATTAGCCTAGAGTATTAGATTTTTCATACAAACTTTAAACACCTTTTTTACCCCCTTAGGGGTGGCATTTTCAAATACTCGTATCCTTTATTAGGGCTACTTACGTTATTTGAGAAACCTTTCTGCCAAATTTCATCTTTATACGATAAGCGGTTTTCGATATTTCGTGATGAGTGAGTGACTTTTCGCTTTTATATGATTAAATAAAATAGATAGATAGATGCGCAAATTTGGATGGATGGATGTTTGTTACTTAATTAAGCCAGAACGGCTGAACGGATCTGAATTAAATTTGGCTCAGAGATAAATTATAGTCTAAAATAGCAAATGTTATCCCTTGGGATAAGAAAACACTTTTCACGCGGGCGAAGCCGCTGGCAGAAGCTAGTGCTCTATAAGGTTATTGACCAAACACTATCAGCTAAACGTTGAAGTACGAGAACAAGACGTATTTATCAAACAATAATTAACACCACACTATTATTAAGATAGACGCAGTACGTCAGCCAGCATCTTGAGTCCATTACGGCGATGTACTAGAACCATAACAGCCGGTAAGTACCTCGTACCAGCTTAGTGCATTAGCGTGAAACATGATTGCATTCCGTGGTTGCAGTATATACCTATCTTATGTATGTAGGCCACAGAGCAACGCGACGTCTTGGAGGTCATAGACACGACATTGTAAAAACTTTCCAAATTCCATACAAACCAAGCGTGTCAGTGGATGTCATAGTTAACTCATGCAAATTGATAATTAAACAATTCTAAATTATTTGTGTACCAATAAATGCAATTTCATTACTTTCAAACACCTAGGTGAGTACGGTGCTTCTGTTTAGCCCATGTCCCTTATGCTGGAGCATTCCAAATTTCCGTTTTCTTGCACCCTTGATGGCTTGAACAACGCTTCCAAGTCTTTATTAACTTGGCCCTGTCCAAACAATATGATTAAAACATAGTCAGACAATTTTGACTATGACAGCTGCAACTTGTGGTCAAAGCAATTGCGCAGCCGTGAATATTATTAGCAATAGCTTCTCTAACTCGTTTTGAGCTCTGTGGTACAGACTTATGGATTAACTTGTTCTGTTTGGAAGTATGTTCTTGTTCAAACACTATATCAGTTTCGTAATTGCGGAGGAAAAAGTTAAACATTTGGGATGCAGAACCTGAATATTCTTCTATATTGTATGACAATTGTTTGAATGTTGTCGCAGAGTATTGGAGAGGCTTGGCAAACGAGATAGAGGGACAGAAAAAGAGATTTGTTACCATTTTAGTGAACAATAAAATATATTCATCTATTTACGCCGGCACGCTCGTCGTACTGTAGATCTGGGTGTTATGAATGTGAGTTTATATGTTTGTAAACGCACCCACGATACAGGAAGAAATTCCTAGTGTGGGGCAACGTTTTTTTTTAAAAGAAAAATGCGACACTGCTTTTTTTATAGTGCTATACAGGTCTACACTTAGCTACGCATTTTTCGTATCACTACACTGCTCTATACTCAGCTACGCTTTTTTTGTAGCGCTGCACAGTGTAATGATCAATATATTAATTCTCCAGTCCGATACTAGATGGCGTTACTAGGCTCGGCGCAAGAGTTTATTAATGTTGGTTTAGGATGGTGGACAAGTTAATTTCTGTAATTAGAGCCTTCAATGTTTGGACATTGCTACAGATTTTGTGTACGTTGTGTCATTGGTGCAAGATTGTGAGTTTGTGTGCGAGTAGTGGAAGTAACAGGGAAAGTGTTTGCGTCAATATAGTGGCTTGTAAACGGGATAATTGGAGACGTTTTGCAAGACTGGTTGTTTTCATTTTGTACTCAGCTTGCGGAAACGCCCTTATCGTTCACTCAAACAGCTATGCTTTTATCGTAGCGTTACACAGGTCTACACTTAGCTACGCTTTTATCGTAGCGCTACACAGGTCTACACTTAGCTACGCTTTTATCGTAGAACTACACAGGTCTACACTTAGCTATGCTTTTATCGTAGCGCTACACAGGTCTACACTTAGCTACACTTTTATCGTAGCGCTACGCAGGTCTACACTTAGCTACGCTTTTTTCGTAGCGCTACACAAGTCTACACTTGGCTACGCTTTTTTCGTAGCGCTACACAGGTCTACACTCAACTATGGTTATAACATAGCGCTACACATTACAAACAAAATGTCGATTCATAATAAAATTTTAAAAAAAGAATAGCAAAACTACACAATTCTAAACTCAGCTACGTTACACTCATCTTGGTTACAAGTTTTAACTGAACAATGACTTTCCGTAGCACTACATAGCTCTACACTCGTCAACGCTTTTTTCATACCGTTCGCATGACTACACTCAGCTAAGCTCGCGCTGAAAAAGACTACACTCGACTACGTTTCTTTAGTCCCGCCCGCGCTACAAATACCACACCTAGCTAGATTTTTTCGTAGCACTACACAAGTCTACACTCAGCTAGCAAATCTACACTTGTAAATGCAGGGCTTCAAAGCGTAGATTCACTTTTCTCCGTAATCTGTTTTGAAATTTTAATTCGACGATTAAACTGTCACTTGAAACAATAACTTAAATTATCCAATATAATATAATAAGAAGCCAGTGCACAGTAACAACTGATCAATTGATTAATGAACGACACAGATGCACGGAGCTGAACACTTTGCTAATTAGTTTTTAATGGTAGAAGTTTTGATTTGAGTCTCGAACTCGTGTTTTCATATCACGCGTGTATCTTTAGTAAGAACAATAGGGGTGGGAAGCATTGTACCGTTGTAAGAAGCGGTACGTCGAGTTTACAGTTTGGTAGAAAGTTTCAAAGTCTGATAGAAGTTGAAAATGTATGTGTATGAAAATGTTAGTTAAAAATGAATTAAGTAAAACAAATAAGAGTCGTGATGTCTGGGGTCTGGATCAGGTTCTGTATTATAATGTGTCAACGCCATCATGATTTCGTAATGAAAAAGGAATAGTGCTATTTTTCCTGCCCCCGTAACCTGACTTGTCAAAACTATCATAGTTCGACAGTAAATAAGGACAACTTTTTCAGTTTTTTTGGTTAAGTCGTATACATGTCCCTTACACACACTCAAAATAACCTTACCTTTGGAGCTTATAGTCAGCCCCCAGTATGGCTCCGTCTCTCTCTCACAGTTGAACCTTGGTAGTTTTGATATGTCAGAGTAAGCCTTCAAATCCTATACATTAAGACCCACTTACAAAATAACCTTGCTAGCATTGCAAAGTTCGCTCAGACCACAGACAAGATACAAAGCTTTATAGCTATACAGGGTGTAACGGAAAGATGCGAACATATTTTAAAAACTGCTTTTGCCCATGTATACCAACAACTTTCTGCAAGAATATTATTTATTCCCAAAAAAGTTAGATTTTTCCATAACAAGTTGTTGACAAGTTGACCATAATTTGAATTGGAAATAAAAAAAAATTTGAGCATTGACTATGACTTCCTTACAACCTGTATAGATTAATTACCTACCATCCTGATACTAATGAAGGCACTTCATCGTGGCGCAAATAATAGTACATTACTGCAGGGGCCAGTTAAAGAGGCATTGATGGTCGTCCATCAATGCCTAGTTGTGGACAAGGGTTGTATAGTACTTTTCTCAAATAATGCGCGGAAATTAAAACTGAATAGTACCTAGAAATCATTTTTAACCGACTTACCAAAAAGGAGGAAGTTCTATGTTCGACTTCTTGTATGTTTTTTTTTATTTTTTTTATGTATGTTCACCGATATCTCCGCCAATTGTGGACCGATTTTGAAAATTCTTTTTTTGTTTAAAAGAACATGTTCCGAAATTGGTCCCATTTTAATTTGTTAAAGATCTGATGAAGAACTTCGGAGATATACAACAGAACTCTTCAATAAATAACGGCAAATCATTCGGGATTGCTTCAATCGCATGTCTGTTTATTGTTTATACCATTTCATAACATAACATCACGCCAGTATACTGAAAGGGGTACGCAGAACTCTAATAACACCGGTTATGTTCAAGTTTCATGTTTTCCGGGTAATCTGTTCTGGCGTAATAGGTACTTACTAAACAACTTGCCTATTAGGTAGGTAAAACTAAAAAGGGAAAAATAAAATCATTTTTGCAAAAAAATACTACCGACTTCCAAATGAAAAACTACAAAGTGAAAAATAACTTTATTTTTGGAAGTCGGTGTTCATATCGCAAATAATTGGTATCTACGAAAGACACCGACTTCCAAAAATAAAGTTATTTTTAACTTTGTAGTTTTTCATTTGGAAGTCGGTAGTATTTTTTTGCAAAAAAGTTTTTTATCAAATACATAACATCACGCCATATTTCGGTATATTTCATAATTAATAATAATAATAAGCAATACAAGATCAAATCATCAATACTAAAAACTACAGGAAATTTATAATCAAAGACCCCACAGTAACAAATGACAAATGTCGCAAGTGTCACAGTCAGCCAGAGACCATACAACACATCACGGGAGCATGCATAACGCTCACTCAGACTGACTATACTCACAGACACAATCAGGTAGCAAATGTCATCCACCAAAAACTAGCAATCAAACATAAACTCATACAAGATACAAACACTCCTTACTACAAATACGTCCCACAAACTGTTCTAAAAAATACCACTCACAAACTCTACTACGACCGTGCTATACTAACCGACAGAACCTAACGGAAGGTTAGGGTTCGTTATGCCGGGGAGGAATGCACGAGAGAGACTGACAAGGGCTGCGTTCAAGGGTCAATCGGCGGTCCAATCCTGTGGAACCTCCTCCTAGACCCACTACTGAAGGATCTAGAGCGGCGCGGGATCTTCGTGCAGGCGTTCGCGGATGACATCGTCTTGGTCGTGGATGGGGACTCAGCGACCGAAGTTTCGACATCTGCCAATGCAGCCCTCGCCCATGTTCAGAGTTGGGGCGTCAGAAATAAGTTGAGGTTCGCACCGCACAAAACCTGTGCGATGGTCGTAACCAACAAACTTAAGTACGACACCCCAAGGCTGAGCATGGCCGGGGTCGACATCGGTATGGTCAAGAAGATGAAATTGTTGGGTCTAACCATAGACGATAAGCTCACGTTCAATGAGCATGCCGCGAATGTCTGCAAGAGGGCAGCTGACATTTATAAGCAGCTATCCCGTGCTGCTAAAGTTAGTTGGGGATTAAGTGCAGAAATCATACACATCATTTACACAGCCACAATCGAACCCATAGTTACGTACGCGGCCGCTGCCTGGGCACCCGCCACGAAAAAGGTTGGGATACGGAAGAAGCTAGGCTCTTTTCAACGAGGATTCGCTCAGAAGCTCTGCAAATCGTACCGCACAGTCTCCCTGAACTCGGCGCTGGCACTGTCCGGGATACTACCTCTAGACCTGCGCATACAAGAGGCAGCCGCCCTGTATGAAGCGAGGAGAGGGTCATCCCGGTTCGTGCCAGGAGATAGGGAGATCGAGAGTGCGGTGAGGTTTGCGGAAGCTCCTCATCCAGCTACACAAATGCCCCTAGAGTTCATGTGCCTGGCAGATCAAACGTTACTAGGTAGTAACAATGTGCAGACGGTGCGAATATTCACCGACGGCAGCAAGATTGAGGGAAAGGTCGGAGCCGCACTATCCATTTGGGATAATGATGGCGAAGTCCGGAACCTCAAGCTCTGCCTTGCCGCGTACTGCACAGTCTACCAGGCGGAACTCCTGGCCATTTGCAAAGCTACCGAAGTGATCCTCGCGCGGCAAGAGGCGAGCTATGGTTTGTACAGCGACTCAATGTCATCATTGCAGACGCTTGCAAACCATGGTTCTCTCCATCCCCTGGCAGTGCGTGCGCGCGCCAATTTGGCTCAAGCCTTGCGCCAGAACAAAGCTGTGTCTTTGTTCTGGATCAAGGCACACGCGGGCCTGCCGGGGAATGAGCGGGCGGACGAGTTGGCGAAGGAGGCAGCATTGTCGTTACGGAGGAAGCCGGACTACGACCGGTGTCCGATTTCATTTATCAAGCGACAGATCCGTTTGGAATCGCTTGATGAATGGAATCGAAGATACGTGTCGGGCGAGACTGCTTCCGTGACGAGAATGTTTCTTCCGGACGCAATAGCGGCTTTCCGTATTGTGAAACAGGTACGGCCCTCAGGTGTTCTCACGCAGGTTTTGACGGGGCACGGTGGGTTCTCTGAATACTTGAATCGCTTCAAGTGTAAGGAGAGCCCATCGTGCGTCTGCGATCCAGGCGTGGCAGAAAGTGTCCAGCACATACTCGTAGAATGCCCGTTATTTACCAGGGAGCGCTACCAACTTGAATGTGAGCTGGACATGAAACTGACGAACGAGAGTATCTGTGGGTTCATGACAAAGCAAAAAAGGGAAAGGTTCTTAGCATACTGCCATAAAGTAGCCACTGTGGTTATAAACAGAAACAAAACTTGAGGCGCACTGTGCTTCGTTAATATGTAACAATATTCAAACGAAAGCACAGAATGCAGCACAGCTATGTGTAACCAGTAGTATGTTAAGTTAGTACCTAATTAGTTGTGTAAGATGCTCTGTGATATATTATTTACTGTGATAACTGCACTTTTTATGTTTTTATTATACCTAATGTTTCTTTTTTATTGTGATACTGCACTTTTTATGTTTTACTATCCCTAATGTTTTATATTTCTGTGATAACCACACCTTTTATTTGTCTATGTTGTTTTATTTTACCGTGATAATTGCATCTATTTTTATGTTTTTATTATACAATTTTATTATAACTATCTGTGATAAGCACTTTTGCACCTCTGTATACTTGTAATTATATTAGCACTATATTTTATTTTCCCAAATTATGATAAATAAATAAATTATGCCAATAGATCAGATTAAATAAAGTGGGATTCCCACCCACAGTATGAAAGAAGAAGAATGCAAGAAAGATATAGGATGAGGAATGAAAGTACGAGAGGCATAAAAGATTGAACGGAATGATAGAGGTTGAGCAGAGAATAGGCGCCAAATTCTGTGGCGGGGATTAGTGAATAAAAAAAAAAAAAATAAAAAAAAAAAAAAACCGACAGAACCGTTCACTTCAATAGACCAGATATTATTCTCCTAGATAAAGTTAATAAAGTTACTTACCTGATAGACATTGCAGTCCCCAACACACACAATTTACAAAAGACGATAGGAGAGAAAATAAGCAAATATGCGGAACTCAAGGAAGAAGTGACCAGAATCTGGAGGCAAGAAAAAGTTTACATCGTACCCATAGTTGTCTCCACTACAGGTGTTATACCAAACCATCTCCACCATAGCCTCAAATTAATAGACTTGTACGATTCAATCTACATTACTCTTCAAAAGGCTGCAATTCTAAACACCTGTAGAATAGTAAGAAAGTTTATGCAAATTGAAGAAAACGAAATTTCTGTCCATAACACCCTATCTTCATCATAAAAAATCACCACACGCTACATTGACTTGGCTTTTTCCCGTTGATGTAGCTTAAACTAGCCAAAGAGCTAAGAAACAGTCCATGTTTTTCAGAAAATAATAATAATAATAATTTATTTTTCCAAAAAACTTAATACTACTTTACAATGGCAGTGTGGCAGCAAGTTCAATTTTGGCAAAGAGTTTAGCGTCTGTGGCCGAACTAGGCATAGCCTGTATTTCGGCTATCAGCACCATTCCCCTCGAGTTTTTACAATAGAAGAATAAATGCCAGCAATGGTATCGTAATACATTAAGTGAATACTACAGAAAATAGTTGATAAGTGAACACGAACACACCGTGACACTTTAAATAGGTAATTTATAAGTAGGTATATAATTTCAATTTAATTTTTAAATAGAATTCAGTGTGTGGGCGTGAGAGTGAGTGTGTGTATGGAGTATATTTCTGAGAATATGTAGGAGTGTAAGTAGTGTATGTATATGAGTATACGTAGATGCGAGAGGATGTGAGTGTAATAATGTGGTGAGTGTGAGGGTGTGAGTATGCGTGAGTGTATGTGTGTATAGGTGAGCTATGTAGATTGTATCACCGACAACTGTGCTCTTAGTTTTTATCTTAGTGTGGTATGTATAGTAGTTGTTCCGTCTCCTCATAGCTTAATTTCTGCAAATATAGGCATACTTTTAATTTGCATTGTTTTCTAGTCAAAGGGTAAATGTGAAGTTTTTTGTTAAGATTATTATAAAGGTATGGGGCCCAGAAAACTTACAAATCTTGTACCAAAATTTGTTTTAAATGTGTTTAAATTTTCACATACGTGATGTTTACGACGTCTCTGTAATAACAGTGGGTTGTAGTGATGTTTGTTATGTTCTTGCAGGATAATTTTAAGTATAAATAACTGTCTTACTGTCAAAACCTCGCACAACTGGAACAGTGCAGCAGTAGGGTAGCGCATTGGTTTAAACGTGCTAACCTTCAGTATAGCTCTCTGGGCGACCTCAACTGTCTTTATAGTGGTTTTGCAGATACCTCCCCAAGACAAAATGCAGTAGTTAAGAAGCGACTGACACAGGGCCTGATATATTCGCTTCAGCAGTGTGGGGTCCGCGATATGACGTAGGTTTTTACAGATATATATTAATTTTCGAACTCTATTACAGAGAATTTTGACATGTTCTTTAAAGTTGAGGTTCTTGTCTAAAGTAATACCAAGGTATTTGAGAGTATCAACGCGTTCAAGGGGTGAACATGCGCAGCAATCCACAGAAGGGCACTCGTGTGAGACAATTCGTAGGTCGCTGCGGATACCCACCGCCTGCCTAATGCTGAAACATATATACTTCGTTTTATCAACGTTTAAGGTTAGTATGTTTTTCTGCAGCCATCCCCTAGTCGTATCAAAGCCATGTTGTGCGATAGAGAAGACCTCTTCCCAACTATCACCCGCAAATACCAGCGCCGTGTCATCCGCGAAAGAGATAATTTCACCTTTGGTAAGTTTAAGACTAGTAAGCTCATTTAAGTACACGAGGAATAAGGTCGGCCCCAGTATACTTCCCTGGGGCACGCCATGTGTAACTGGGAGGTATGTACTTTTTTGATTATTAATTACGGCCCAACAGGCGGTAGAAATAAACTTACAATCTTAACTGATATTTTAAGAGAGAGCCCGAATTTTGTGAGTTTGTTGATACGTGTAGGGTACTCTCTGGAACCTCTACACCTATTTGAAAAATCATTCACCATTTGAAAGGTTAATTATTCCAGGTGGTTATCCTACTACTATGATAAATGCGAAAGCTTTGAGGATGGAAGTGTGGATGTATGTTTGTTACTCTTTACGCCAGAACGGCTGAACGGATCTGGATGAAATTTGGCACAGACATAGATTATAGTCTGGTATAACCCGTTACATTTTTTTTTTAATTTCCTCCTATCACTAGGGTGAAGCCGCTGGTCGAAGCTAGTCGGCTATAAATATTATAAATGCGAAATTTTGGGAGGATGGATGGATGAATGTATGTTTGTTACTCTTTCACGCTAAAACTATTGAACGGCTTTTGATGAAACTTTACAATAATGTTGCTAACAATAACACATAATATCACTTCGTTCATATAGAAAGAAAGAAAAGTATTTAGGGAAAGTACTTCATACTGCTTCGTTGGTCTAGTGGACGCAAGCGCTACTGCTGAGCATGAGGTCATGGGCTTCATTCCCGGGTCGGGCTAAGGCTCAATTAACATTTCCACGGACTGGAATGGAAGTGATTTTTTGCGATGAAATTGTGCACACCATTATGAATTTTATGTCTGACGAAGTGCACGTGATTTAAGCGCGTATTCTTAATCCACGCGATGCATGTGGACGCGATGTATTGGTGCCAAGTAGCTCGCTAACGCACGTATGAATTCCCTCCTTCTGGACGAGGTCTAAAACATAATTGGCGAAATTCGGGTGTACCACGGGTGCAGCTCTGCTTAACCCTTGGGGAATATTAGGCGTGATGTTATGTTCATACTTCATCTATCAACCTTCACATCAAAGGAAAACTACGTGGGAGCTAATAGGGAAGTAATAAGCACCCGTCACGGAGTGAGACATGTTATGAAAAAACATTATTGTTTCCCTGCGAAACAGCGTAGAACTTACGTGACATGTGGGTGGAAGTAGTGGGGGGTCCGCCATGGTATGGGGGGTCCGCCATGCTGTCAAGTATTCATACTTTCACACTATAGCAGTAATAATTATTTTTTGGTTTATTGGACACTTATTTATCGAGGTGCGAGCTTCTAATTTTCTTCTCTCAGGTCTGCTGGAGTTATACGACTGTTTAAATAAGTCAGCCATCAGAAAGCTAGACGAAGTAACATTCTGTAAGCAATATCAATTGTCAATGCGCTACCAAATTTGCATGTTAGGCTCCGGGTTTAGTACTGTACAAGGTTCGTCAGACGTTCTTGAAAATCTCAGAAACCCTGTTTTAAAATACCTTTGGGGGTTCTTTTGATGCACGTCGTGACTCTGCAGATACTATGATTAAACCTTAGAATTGAAGAATAAAATGGACAGTCCAAAACATATTGTGCTTTAATTGCAGACGTAGGATGTTACTCTCCATCCTCATAAATTTCTTCTTACTTACATCTTCTCTCTTTCTCTTGGTCTTAATGTTTCTATACTTACTCGATTGCACTAAGCTTCAATTAGACAGTCATTTAGTACGGGAACTAAATAAATATCGTCTGGTAATTTGGTGCCAAAAATGAAAAGCACATTTATTCCAGACAAATTGACATAGTCAACGTTAACGCGATCAAGTAAGTGCTCGTATAAAACCTTGTAACCCACCCCTATTGCCACAAGCTCCCAATACCTATGCATAGTCAACCATAATTATCGCAACTTACCGTACCTTCAGGTGTTTCCTGGTTTACATGAAAATCATTGTTCAGTCTGCTACATTATACTGTTACATGGGGTTGTCAAATTAACAAAATTCAACATTGTTCTGCCATGGCATTGTTGGGAGTGCCCCAATATTTGGCGGCTTTTGGTATACCTGTTGGGGTTAATGGATAATTGTGAGGTTAGAAATATTTGATTTTTAGTACTTAGTGGTATTGGTCATGTTAAGGGAATGAATGAAAGGTGACTAAACAAAGACTGCCCGCATAGGGACAATTAAATTATACACCGTCTTGCGTGGCGTGTAAACGTTCAAAGAAACCATCTGACCATCACTGTGGGTCACCTGGGTGTGCCACTTATAAACTTAAGTTTGAACAACTTATCCTCAACACCAACTACTAAGATAATGGATAGATTAACCATAGGACAATTAAATTTCCACAACGATAGGGTGGCGACTTCTGAACTGGACAAACTAATTATCGATTATAGCTTAGACATAGTGCTTGTTCAAGAACAATATCAAATCGCGCGTTTACGTCACAAAGTAGAACAATTGGATGGCAAAGCACGAGCTGGAATTTACGTGGTGCATTCTTCAAACTTCACAGTGACGTCTTTGCTTAACCCTATGACACCCCATTGTGCCGTTGCGGAGGTCTCATCGTCTTCTTTTAAAGTTTACGTTGTAAGCTGCTACTTTCAATATTCAGACCCTGTTGCTCCTCATATACATAACCTCCGTCACGTCTTGCAGTCGCTCGCGGGCTGCAAAGTTATCGTTGGCGCTGATGTTAATGCGTCATCATCACTCTGGTATGGCAAAGTTCGGTCTACGGATTATAAATGACGCTGAGCTGTTGAAGATTTCATTGCTGAAATGAATCTGACTATTTATAATACCCCTAGCTGACGCACCACCAACTTTTGCAGCCAAATGGGCAACTCTTGACTTCAGACTCTCTAGTGCAGACTAGAGATGGGTCGTCGACGTATTTTTTTCGTTAACGAAACTAGACCAACTAGTTGAATTTATCGACTAGTTCATAACGTAAACTATGTTAAAGACGTTCTATATGAACTATGAGACGACGCGACGGGCGGCGTCTACGTCTCGACAACAACTTTCGACTTCGGATTGAATGTAAACAAGTACAAACCGGTTTACCTCGCATCGTTCGATCGGTCAATCGCATTAATCTTTTGCACACGTGAAACTATTGGCGTCCTTTTCTTCTTAACACAATGCTATTTTACTCCAAAATGGCATTCGGCCCATAGCAATTTACACTCTTTATGTCTAGAGTTAGAGTTCATATTAATTTGCTCGATGTTCGTCCGTTGTTGTTTATTTTTTCGGACCATTGAACTTGTACTACCAAACTAAGTTCTCGCGTCGGTCGTCGCATCACAAGTCGACATGAACGTAGTCGAGTCTCAGTTTAGCCGTCTACGAATTCAACTAGTTCGTTGATTATCGGTGAACCGTCGAACCGTTCATTGTACGTCGACGGTCGAATTAACTAGTTCGTTCATTCAACGCCCATCGCTAGTGCAGACATACGCTTGGATAGGTGGCGTGTCCTACCGGACGCGTCTTGTAGTGATCATCGCTTGGTCGTGTACGAATTTGTTCCGGTTTTACTCAGGGTATATCACATGTCATTGTAACTTTAGATATAAAGATAAGGGTGCAAGTTGGGAATTCTTTAGTTCGCTTCTTACGTCTCACGCCAAATACTTCACTCGTGATGGGCTTTCAGCTGAAGAAAGTGCAGAAATTATGTCAGACACCTTCACTTACTGTGCTGACATTGCCATTGGTCGTGGATCTATGACCAATATACGTAGATGTGATTGGTGGTGTGACTACCTAACTGAACAGCGTAAAAGTTATCGCCGAGCGCGTAAACATCTTAACAAGCTTAAAAACGTAAGGTCGCCGGTGACCCTCTTTCCATTGCATTAAATACGTTTAGAGTTGCCAGGTCCCGCTACAGAGCATCGGTGGAAAAATCAAAGAGTAATTTATTGCGTAAAATAGTAGAAAAATAGAAAAGGAAGGTTCGTGGTCTCCTATATATCATGAGTTTAAAGATGCGCATCTCCGTTTGCTCAGCCCAGGTTTGGCTAAAGTAGAGTAAAACTAGTCTTACCGCTGTTTTGTAGATCTTACCTTTTGTTCTTATTGGTATTTTGGATCGCACAAAACTCTGGTAAGTGTACGCTGTTTAGTCCATCCTGACATCGTTTTGATCCGACCGACGACGGCCGACCGTGATCGCATTGACGCTTTCGAGATGTGATGTTGGCGGAGGATGCTGCAAATTCCGTGGACTACATTCCGCACAAACAAATCTATCCTTCGTCAGCTCAATATCAAAGCCAGACTTGCCACTACCTGCCTGCGAAGAATCCTGGAATTCTTCGGCCACATTGCCCGAAAAGTAGATCATAACCTCGAGCAGTTGATGATAACTGGCAAGGTCGATTGCAGGCGGTCGCGGCGCCGCAGCCCGATCAGGTGGTCTGACCAAATTCGTTCAACGCTTAACACCAACTAGCACGAAGGAAGGAACATCAAAGGAGAAAGGTTGATCTCTCGACGGGGGAATCACGACCCTCGGTAATGAGGAACACGACATCATTGTGATAATTTATACTAGCGTAACCAGTCCGACATTTATTTAACTAAATTTGACATTGATAATTTTTATGATTTGACATATAAATTTATTTAAGTTGTTTTTTTTTTAATATGATTTAATTTTAGAATTGATTATTATTTGCATGCTCATGTGACGATAGAATATGGAGCACTTTATTATGTAAAAAAGAACATATATTTACCAATTACCCATGTTTGTAAAGAAATAGATGATTTGATTTGATTTTGATTTGACGACGCGAGGAGGGAGGACGTCATTGGATATCGATTCTCCTTCTGAGGTCACTAATTCCAAGTTTAGAAGAAGCCTATAAACCTTTATTTCATACCTTTTATATCGATAAAAACTTCATATATTAATAGCAAAAGTTCTTATATCTTATATCGTTAGTCTCTTTACTTACTTATCTCTATAAAAAAGCTTTAGCGTAACTAGAAAACTTGTAAGCCTTAAGTAATGTTTTACGAAGTTGCCTCGTCCTTTGTTAAGCCGGACTTCGGTTTACTTCGATATATTTATAGGCCAGCTTACTCTAAAGACATTTACTTGCTGTGCAAGCAAAAAAAAACGTTTTAATTTATAGAGGTCTTCTAAGCTGATTGTTTTTAAAAGTTACGTAGAGAATTGCATTGAGAGGGTTTAAGTTGAACTTTATGAGTAAACTGTATTTACATACATATATAAACTGAAGACATTTAAAACTGAAGAAACTATAAAACGCCGTGGAAACGCCGAATTGTAAGTGACATAAATGAGTATCTCCAATCAGGTCAAAAAAAAATCACCGAAGTTTTCAATAAGAGTCTGTTAAGATACATCCTAATATACGTAGGTATAAAATTGTTTCCACCTATGTCCGTTATAGATTTTGAAACCATCCAACCTATGTGCCCCAAACCATTTTCATTACAATGGCAATAATGCAAAGACGGTATTAGACCACAACAAAAAAAAAAAAAAAAACTTTTTTTTACAACAAATAAACAGAATGTAAGTATTTCTTTTTTAGCGTTGTAGAACACGCCGGGTATCCGCTAGTTTAGGTTAAAGTAACATAATAGATGGAATAAAATTCTTATGATGTTTCCAAATCAGTAGAAGGATTAAAAGCTGGAAAACGACGTTTTCAAAAAATCAAACCTAAGATATCTAGATTTATCGCCCCCGAAACACCCTGCATACTAAATTTCATGAAAATCGTTGGAGCCGTTTCCGAGATTCAGATTATATTCGTATACACATATACAAGAATTGCTCGTTTAAAGGTATTTGATAACCATTATAAGAACTAAAAACACTGGTCCTGTGTACTTAATAATACCTGGTATTATTAAGTAATTCGTTACTAACTTCTGCAGACAGTTTCGCCCACGTGGAAAGTGTTTTATTGACCCAAGGAAATGCACTTTGGCATAGTACTATACATGCATAGCATAAATATACTGTGTCTTAATCCGGGTCATAGTCTACCAACATGGCAACTTTTATTAACCTCTTCCCTGTCCAATGAATCCATCGATATATATGTACTATGCATTCGATTTGGCGATCCGAACACTCACTCTTTTCGACTGAACTGTACTGCAATCCGTACACACTTATTTTAAACTATTTTGATGCGTATAAGCTATGAATTTTATGGCATGCATGGCATGCAACACAAATGGTTTGCATGAATGTTCTTGTATATCGGTAAAATGTATGTCAGTGAATGAATCATATATGTTCACGTGATTGTCAACTATTAAGTCTGCTATGTGAAAAGTGAACCTGTTAAAATCCTTTCAAATGTTGAGGCATTATTGATAAATAAACACCTAAAAAAATAATTGAGAAAGTACATGGACCCTGTGCGTTCTGTGAGTGGCCACGGGAACGATTCTGCGGTGAAAACCTAGTCAAAAATAAGGACTAAAACAGAAGAATGGCTTTAATATTCTTTATGCCTAACAATCCCAATAGGATTGTAAGGCATTAAATTAAGTTTAAAATTCTAAATTACAAAAAACCTGAAGGGATTTGCTTGATAAAAAATGAAAATGAAATTATCTCCGCAAGATGATTATATTTTCGTGGTTTCATCAAATTTTCTGAAAGGATTTGACTGTTTGGACCGCACAGTAGGATGACAAAAGATAAAATGAAGTTCCTTTGGTACTTATGAAAAGTCGGAAATTATTACTTATCACAAATGACACGATTTCATTAACCACACAACACACGTTGTATCATCTGGTCATAATTATTATTATTATGAAATATCAGCAATCAGGATCTAAGATGTTGTCAAAATTTAATTTAAAAAAAAACATTTCTAGGCATTTCGTCCACTCGACTCAATCAAATTGATATTTATCGACAATCGAGGGTTTTTGCCGTTGCCATGGCTACTCAATCAATTGTTGTGCAGGAAGTTTTCTTTAAAAGGATGATTACAGGCATCACCGACCGACATTATTAAATTCTTATGTCAAGACGAAATTGTTACAAGTAACATAATTACTCACGCATCGATCCAACCAAGCTTACTTACGATTTAAGGATGAATTATTCTAGACTATATACAGGAAGGAATTTTGTAATTCCATCTGAAGGGAAAGTACTCTTAATACTGTAGATAGAAAATTTGACTCATTGAATTTATAAGGCCAGATTTCATGGTTTTCCTTTCATTAAATTTATCAAGTTTTTTACAGAGATTTCATCCTTATAATTGACCCTAACGATCGATGTAATAAAAGTACAAGGTCTCTTCTTCTTCTTTTCGTGTGAGGTGTGGCCACCTCTGGTGTCAGAGTTAATTAGGCAAGTAAAAGCGCGTTAGTTAAATAGTAGCGAGTTAAAGTACAAGCTGTAATTTTTTAAGATTTTAGTCGGTTCGATTCCTGGGTGTGGCAAGCGAATTTTCTAAAATCTAATTGCAGTTTTCTTTCTTTTCAAAAATAAAGGAATGTTTTCTTTGAGTAAAATTTTCTATCTTCAGGATTAAAAGTACTTTCCCTTCAGCTGGCATTACAAAATTCCACCCTGTATGCTGTATAAGCTAAACTGTGCGGCGTCCCGGACACGCACGAACGCCTCGGACGCTGCACGGTATAGCATAAACAGCATCATATAAAATGGTCGTGAAGTTTTGATTCCGTGCCTCATCCCTGCCTCGAATGGGGCTCGACTAATGCCAGCCACGGTCTAGCATAATTAATCGCTTACGAATAGGTACGATCTATCACTCCAAATTACAAATTATCTAAGAGATATTTTAAAACCAAATATAAATAGAAATTATAACAACAAAGTTATTATATTTTCAAGACGACTCTAATCATATTGCTGGCAGCTTCAGGGCCGGTGCAGTAGGGAAGCAAATGGTCCGGATAAATGAGAGGGCAAGGGTGACCATCATTCTTGTTTAGCCCTCGACAGGTGGATTTGTTCGGAAAATAGAAATATTACTTTCCACGACCAAATGTACTGGTTTGTGTGGGCAATTCGTATAAAATGTGTTACTGTTTATTGCGGATGTGTCAACATTTCAACAAAATGTGTTGTAACCATTTTTCATGTTGTTTAACCGTCTTAGTGTTGTCCTTTTTCCGTAAGGATTCTGTTCCAGTGTGAGCACCCATCCATTTTTTCGGGTTAAAAGCTTATGGTGCTCAGTGATACGGTAGCTTTAGTTAGTGAAATAATTTTAGTAATCGGATGACTACTTCTAGAGATTTTGTTACACGTGGGATCATCATCAGCCTATTAATGTCCCCACTACTGGGTCACAAGCCGTTTCTCTGTGAGAGAAGGAATAGACCTTAATCCATCACGCGGGCCCAGTGCGGGTTGGTGAATGTCACATTTCTTCGTTTTTTTCTGTTTTCCTTCACCGTTCTTAAGAACATTAGTAATGAAATAATTTACACAAAGTAAAGTGCGTGCCTGGGTTCGTACCTACGACCTACGACATGTAAGTCGGGGCAGTTACCACTGGGCCACCACTGCTCAAAAGTGTGTCAAGTGATCATCAAGTATCTATCACCTATAAAAATTCACTATAGCTCCATGTAACTCCGATTTTTTTCGGTTATTCACCCTATACCTATATATTTTATTTAACCATTTAAAAAGTAAATTATGAACTCCTAGTATGTAAATTCCGTTACCTTCACGAAAAAATGTTAATAAACGTTCCGTTTCATCATACTAATGCACACTCGACGCCTTGCCACCACTTAACACGTCGCGTCATTCATTTTAAAAACAAAGTGTCTATCCATTCCATAGAACTGTAAAAACGTAATGTCTGGCCGTAAAAAAAAAACTTAGCCTAGAAATGTTTCGAACTAAGATTTCGATATTTTTGGTTTAATTTCAATATTTTACAGCTTCCTGCTCAATTTAATTGAATTTAAACACTTCTCTTTTTAAGTTCTAGAGTGGTAACCGCAAAATGGAAGACACTGCGTTGGAAGGCCTCCCATTAGGTGGGCCGAGGACCTGACTAAGATTTTAGGAATCCGCTGGATGCGAGACACAATGGACCGGTCAATGTGGCGATACTTGAAGTGGCCTATGTTGGGCAGTGGACGTCTTTCGGCTGAAATGATGATGATGATAAAACCCAGAAAGGATAATCTATCCTATACCTAGACACAAAGTCGCCTTTATCAGACTGGCTCCTAGCTGTGTTTTCAAATCTTCAGGTTTCTGGCATAATACTCGTTTGCTCCTGCATGAATTTTCAAGAGCGAAATAAAATCACTTAACTTATGATTAATTTGAGAGAAATCGATAATAGCTTATCTCCTAACTACATTCCAATCGTCCAACAAAACCTATAAGATTTCCTTGCACCTAACCGGCTGTCTCGTACAAAAACTTGACATTATTGTACAATTTGACGTATCGTCCGAACATTAGGCCGTGCCGAGGCGGCCGATATTGGGAAACACATCTATCATTCCAGATGGAGGGTACATCAATATGGTATTTATATTCACGACTATTCGTACGAGAGGAGCTCGTGGTTTAATAATAACAGCCGCACGGGTCGATCTTCAAGGTTAAGCAACGCTTGCCGAGGTCGGTCCGTGGATGGGTGACCATTTCAACATACCGAGATTCCTCCGTGCCTCGGAAAGCACGCTAAGCCGTTGGTCCCGGTTGTCATTTGGAGATCTTTGACAGTCGTTACGGATAGTCAGAAGCTTGAGATCTGACACCAGTCTTGCCAAGGGGTATAGTGTTCCCAGTTACTGAGTTGTGGAGGTCAGATAGGCAGTCGCTCCATGTTAAACACTGGTACCCAGCTGAATCCGGTAAGACTGGAAGCCGAACCTAACAACAATTGGGAAAAAGGCTAGGCAGATGATGACTCACGTCTATTCGTAGTAAATTTATGGGATAGTTAGTTGCTACGGTTAATTTTCCTATGGTGTCGCTGATTAGTTAATGACCAAGTTAAAAAAGGTTTTAGGTACTTATTAATTTTAATTTGAATCAAAGATTTATTGCCAGTCTCCTGTTTCGTCGTATCGATGATTCCAAAATTGAATACGTTTTGACCAGAATTTAGCCACGTCATCATCATTTTCATTGAATGCCATTGAGTTTTACTTTACAACTATATTATAACAATCATCATCATATCAACATCCTTTTAATGTTCCCACTGCTGGGACACAGACCTGCTCTCTGTAAGAAGGAATGTGTCGTAATCCATGTCACATGTCTTCGAATTTTTGGTTCTAGGACATGCCGGTTTCCTCACGATGTTTTCCTTCACCGCGGTGATGAAGTAAATAAGTCAACGCCTGCCTGGGGTCGAACCCATCACTTACAAATTGTAAGTCGGGACCGTTACCACTGGGGCAGTACTGCTCTCCTCAGATTTTTATTTAAAACAAAAATTGATTGACATTAAGTTTTACTTTACAACTACATCATTTCAGTAACTATATTGTATCAGAAGTATCGTGGTGGCCCAGTGGCTATGACCTCGCCTCTCGTGCTTGAGGTCGTGGGGTCAAATCCGGGCAAGTACTCGAGTAGAGTAAGTAAAGACTAAGGGAATATAGGAGTTAGTTTCGAGGGTTAAGCTGATAATTTAAAAAAACCAAAAAACGACACGGTAAAAAATCGAGTATTTGTTTTAATGATTGAGCTTATGACTGAAAAAAATTGATTTCAAAGTCAAAGATATTTATTTCAACTAGGCCATTATACGGCACTTTTGAACGTCAACAATAAAAATTTACACGTAATAAAAATTGATTCTACCGTGCATTCGGAAAAGTAGCTTGATATGGAGAAGAACGCACAAGAAACTCCATACTTACTCGTTCAAAAATAATAAGTGGTTTACAATATTTACATGTACATACTTAAATAATGATAAACATACATTGATGGTGATAAAAATATTAGACAGTACACTTATAATTTTACTTAATAATTTTGAAAACAGACACAATACCTACATGTTTTTTGTGGATAAAGTAGGTACTCGTTCTTAATATATTTTCGCTGAAAGTGATTTCGTCCAGACGACCTTTAATTAGATACCTGAAACTCATTAAATTATTTTATAAATAAGCAATAAAACTGTTAAACAAAAACTAATTAATGATGTGTTAAATTAAATACATTGACGAAATTATAATATGTACTCAACTATGTGTGATATAATTTTATTATTTAATGGCTTATGACCGCGGCTTCGCTCCCGTGTTTTATCGTGTTCAAGAGTTTCAAGCTATTTCTATACCATATTTCATCAAAATCGGTTCAGCGGTTTAAGCTTGAAAAGTAACAGACAGAGTTACATTTATAATAACATTAACATTCGAAACGGGATATTTACCATGTTTACTGTTTGTTGCAAGTTTCCGATATTTCGGTACTGTTGCAAGCACCATGATCACGGAAAAACTGATGTTCTTGCGGGTGGGTGTTTATGAGGAGACAAAACGGTCTGCTCTCTTTCTTGTTCGTTTTTTGCACTCAATACCGCTACCATTGTCACTCACAACTCGATTCTGTTCCCGACGCACTAAACTCACTGTGTCCACTCGCGAACTGTTTTCGGCACTTTTTCGGGTTTTGCATAGCTGAACCACTGAATTCCAAGCTCTCGACAGTTTAAACTCATCCTCCTGGTTGAAATTCTTGTATTTGGTAATCTCGATAGATTCTCTCACCCAGTCTAGGGATATAGTGGCGTTCTGTCGAAATGACCTGAGGGTTATGTAACTCAATCCAGTGGTTCACTCCTGATTCTAAAAGAAGTTGAGCTATGGCTGATTTTTGGGTGTCTTTGTTCTTTAATTGTGTGTTAGTGTTAGTGACCATGACAGTTTAAAAACTTATACATTTATAATATTAGTATGGATTACGTGACATCACTGTCTAATGAGAACCGATTTTAATAACCGACTTCTCAAAAAGGAGGAGGTTCTCAATTCGGACGTTTATAAATATACAACTTTATTATCTTTTTTTGTCGCTGTGGCTTTCAGGAGTTGCAGTGGTTTGGGAATAGTGCGGTGGGATAAATGTTTGTCCTGTAATTATTACGTGGTGTACAATAAAGTATATAATAAATAATCGCCGATGAATGACAGGCGGGACTAATGGAATTCCAAGTCAAGGAGCTATCTCGGTATCTTATGTATGATGACATCGACTGACCCCTTGGGCCAACCTCGGCAAGACCTTACCATGAAGAAGCCTAATAAGTCTGAGCACAATCTGCCTAGCCTTTTTCCAACTTCATTGGGGTCGGCTTCCAGTCTAGCCGGATACAGTTAAGTACCAGTGTTTTACATAGAGCGACTGCTTATCTGACCTCCACAACCCAGAAACTGGGTAACACGATACCTATTGGCTAGACTGGTGTCAGATCTATGGCGTCTGACTACCCGTATCGACTATCAAAGATCTTCAATTGACAGCCGGGACCAACGGCTTAACGTGCTTTCTGAGGCACGGAGGAAACTCGGTATGTTGAAATGGTCACCCATCCACGGACCGACCTCGTCAAGCGTTGCTTAACCTTGATGATCGACCAGTGCGGCTGTTATTATTTAGCCACGACCTATTAAGTCTAAACACAAAGAACTTTATTTATAAAAAAAAAACTAGTTTTGGCCTACGGCTTAGCCAAGGTGAAAAGTGTTTTATCATCCCAAGGGAGCGCACTACTGGGATAAAAACTATCCTATGCTCTTTCCACAATCTCAAACTATTGCCATACCAAATTTTATCTAAATCGGTTCAGCGGTTTAAGCGTTATAATACATATCAGTAAAGATTAGTTTAAATACCGATAAGAACTTCTTAATTCAGATTTCTATGGAGAATTTGAATTAAGAATCTATAGATCAGTAATCTAGTCATATTGTTGAAAGTTTTAATAAAGTCCACAATCAGTCCACACAACCAGCCTAAAAGTTACAGAGTCCCAAATAAAGTGAACCACAGAGCAAACATTTGTGCCAGTATACCTACAGTAGCACAACAGCAGCTCATAAATCACACTTGACCTACTCGCCGACATACGCACACGATAAAACACCACGTGCGACCTAATAAGTTGTACGATAAATTCTCCCAACACCACCTCTCAAATCTGCCGAATAAATGCAAAATCGTTGGGTATACTGGAGTTTGGAAATATAAGGAACCGACGTTTTGAGAGTAGCCGTCAATAAACAAGGCGTAGTGGTTATTTTTACCCGACTGCCGAA
The DNA here is from genome assembly GCA_949775005.1 of Orthosia gothica. Classification (NCBI taxonomy): domain Eukaryota; kingdom Metazoa; phylum Arthropoda; class Insecta; order Lepidoptera; family Noctuidae; genus Orthosia; species Orthosia gothica. Next base: position 10,344,619 of record OX459062.1, on the reverse strand, counting down.
GGAAGGTAATGTGTTTATCAGTCTATGTATGTATGTTTGTTCCTATGTGGGGCTCTAGAGAACAAAAGCGTTGCCCGATTTTGATGATTCAAAATCTTAATTCAAAAAAAAAAAAAAAAAAAAAAAAACAAAAAAAAAATTAAATCTTTATCTTTTTTTTTTCTTAATTTTTTTTTTTAGATTCGAGTGTCACTGACTACATTAAAATTGGAAAATAGAAAAATGGCAGATTTTGGGCGCTATATTGTGGGGACAAAATTTCTTTTTTTTTCCAAACCAAAGGGTTTTAAATGTTGATTTCAAAAATATAACAGTTAATGTGCTTAAATTTACCTAATTCGAAAGAAAAACTTAACTAAATTGTTATGAATAAAAAAAGTTAATTAAAAAGATCTAAGAACCCGAATGCCTCAGAAGCGAATTAAAAAGACGTAAACAAGAAAAAAAACATAACAAATCATGCTGTGCAGTCAGGATCCTCCGAATACACAGCATGATTTATTTACGTCTTTTTAGTTCGCTTCTTATTGTTGATTGGAAAAGTGAATAGAATTAATAATTTCTGGAAGAACATACTGTTGTGGAGCTCTAGAAGTCTAAACAAGTGGCATTCGATGTCAGCAAACGCGATAGTCAGAACATTATTATTAAAATGTTAGGGATTAATCACTTGATTTTTCGATATCGCTTGTCAATCACATATATTTTTCTCTTTTTGACAATGGCTATCGCCACACTTTCGATGATAGAATCTCACTTGTCTAGGGCATCTGTTCTATCAACGAAGGAGACGCGATAGTGATTGGTGAAAATGTCAAATTTTAATAATATGCCGAGTGCAATCAAAATGTAATTTGATGTTTGATCAAATTACATTTTGATTAAGGTAAATTATAGACTAGAGCATTTACTTGTAACAGAACATCGAACATTCGCTGTTTTTAAATTTACTCGAACCACACTTCGAACATGATGTGAGTGTATTGTACTTTGTGTATTGTACTTTGTCCATTTGTAAGAACGTTACATTACATTGTAATGCTCGCGAAAATGCTCTAGTGTTTACTCACCTTTAGATTTTGACCATTGCCGTAGCTTATAGAAAACACTTTCTCTAACAGATCCGAAATTTTTTCACAAATAAAAAGTTACTAGTGCATGAGCATTTACGAAATAAAAAAAGTTAATTCAATACCAGATGTATCCTCCAACTGCACAGCAATATTTTCTTCTTGTTTACGTCTTTTGGTTCGCTTCTTAATCAGTCGGATTTTTTTAGTTAACTTTTTTATTTATAACTTTTTAGATAACAGTTTTTTCGAATTAAATTAAGCATATAAGTGTTACATATTTTAGAAATCAGCTCTTAATACCCTTTATTTTGATACCCCACACGATGGGTTTGGCAGAAAAAAAAATAGGGACCCCGCAATATGGCGCTCAAAATTCGCCATTTCTCTATTTTAAAATTATTGTAATGTAGCCAGTGACACTCGCAAGGTCGAAAATCGGCCAATGCGTTTGGTCTCTAGAACGCTACAAAGCAACAAACCTGCATACATACATAGACTGATAAACTCATATCCCCCAAATATATCTGAAGTAAATTCACGTTTCAGTACACTACGGGAGTCAAGCTGCGGGAAAAGCTAGTAACACCAACTAAGACGCAATGTCTTTTTGTTTGCTAATAACATATTTACTGTGACCAAGGGGGTGACCACAAGCTCTTAGAGTAAGGTTATTTTGAGATCGAGTAAGGGACAGATGTATCTGACTTGTATACATCTGTCACTTACTCGATCTCAAAATAACCTTACTCTAAGAGCTTGTGGTTACCCCCCTGATCATCAACAAAACTTTCAAACGTTTGTTATCAATGTTACAGTATCTGTTAATACTATCTTGTCTGTCATCAGACATGTTTCAAGAAGTCCAAGCTTTTTATAAAAGTTATGAAAAGTAATAAAGCTTTTAGTTTATTTCGGGCACACGTACAAAATATGGACTCGTATATTTGTAAATCTACGTATCGACTGGCCTTCCGTATTTTCCTGTCATTCTCGCTGCGAACGTAATTTATTTGAACAAATAAATATATTTGGCAAGCAAGATAACTATAACCTGCAGTTATTTATTTACTTACTCATACAGTTATCTTGCTCTTGACTTTATCATTATTAGATTTTTATTAATTCCTACCAAATTCTTCACCCGACAGGAATCTACTTTGATTTAAGGTTGCCTTAGTCGGCGGCAAGAACTAATTTGTGGCTTGGGTTAAAACGTATGCTATCTCATCCGACAACACGTACGAAAGGAAAAAACGCTGTGATGAGCAGTAAGAAGCTACTGCGCGTACAAATACACACTCATGATATAAAAATAATAAATTGATGATGATTTAGAACGAAGAGGACCGCGCGAAATTTTATAAACAGACCTTTGGGCATATGAGTATCATGTAAAACTACTGAATGTATTTGTTAAAAATAAAATTATTTGCAATTTTTAACAGCTAATCTATCCTTGCATGGTGACAATTTTGCAATTTTCCATCTTTTTATGGTATTTATTTTCGCCCAAAGATGCGTTGAATTATGGAACTTTCGACGCTCATAACTTTCAAATACACGTTTTTTTTTACTTTTTGTTTCCATACAGGGCTTGATAATGTTGAGACAAATTGATGTAATTTTTTACTTTCCGTTAAACAGTGGAGAAATCGCCCGAATACGTTTGTATGGAAGAATGACTGACTAGGGGGCAACCTCACATACTTCAAAATATCAATTGTTTACAGGTAAACCTACCCAGTAGTAGGTATATAATTTTTAGGATATAGAAAAGCGTTATCGCTATGTCCTTATGTATCAAGAGAGGTAAGTAGCCTTACTGACGTTCGGTGGCATTTGGTCATGAAACTATAAGCCAAATCACGCACTCTTCTTCACGAAGAAAACTGTCAACAAAAACAATATCTAATATATGATGTCGTCAATACTGCATACAAGAATAGGCGTGTATTCCTGTGTTTAATACCAACCTTCCTTTGTAGACTCTTTTCAACAAATCAGACGCTACTTCATTCAAAGAAACCAATCAATGCATTCTTACGACTCAAAGCCTAGCATATAACAAAAGATTCCCTCTAGGACCCAAATAAAGCCACAGACGGATGCATAAAGGCGTTATAGAGTAGCAAAAGCAATGCATGTGAATGCGGCAACCACTTTGTATTCACCCTGGAATCGATCCTATGGCCCTTGAGATGCAAATACGGTGACAAGATTGGAACTGGAACTCTGTCATTTGTGGCGTGAGAGAATTAATGACGGATAGAGCGCTTCGAAGCAGCAAGGTATTTGGAAATATTTTGTAGTTAAAACATATTCAATACATAATAAAATAACGTCTGTATTCCTTGATGGGTTTGGCAGCGATGTAGGTATGTAGTGCCATGTGATAGGGTAGCAAATAATTATTACACATTTTAATTAAAATGTCAGGCAATGGGCCTAATTAGAAGGATTAAAGTCATCCAAAAGGCAATCTAAAGGGCTGTAACAAACAATTTCAAGAATAGTGATTTCAAAAGTGACACTGCTATGGCATGACACTGGTGTAAAACAATAGCCTATATCCGGCAGGGGATAAATAAATAAAATACAATCATCTATGAAGAACAGGCCGAATTCTTTTTGAATTATCAAAAGAAGAAATGGTCTTTGGAGGGTGTATAAAATATTTGGAGAAAGTTCATCGGAGCATAACATAGCATGATTTATATCTGCAAACTAATTTATGCCCGTTATCACTAAACAAAATGACAACTAATAGAATGCTAGAATATTACAATCTGAATTATATATATAGATATTCTGTAATAAATGATTTAATGCAGGAAAAGTATGTTGTCATTATAACAAAAATTTGGCCACACGTTGGCCACATAGCTGCGAGGCCAAAGTGAAGCTGGGCTGGTCACATCATCCTCATGTCAGAGGAGCAACTGGTAAAAATTACCACACAGTGGATCACATTTTTTTTATGGGTTTTCTCGCCTTTTACTAGTATCTCGCCTGATGGTAAGCAATTATGTGATCGACAGTGAAGCACGCGTGCCTAGAAGTAACCTATTTACTCTTGACTTAAAGACCACAAGATTTTAGCTATCAGGAAACAACAATACTGTGAAACTGCAGGTCTAGAAAAATATAACGTGATGAGCTGGACTTATTCTCGAAGTACGGGCCTCAAATCGCCGAAGACCGGGCAAAGTAGGAAAGAAGAACTGACCTTTGCTCTGCTGTGGGACAGTAAAGCGTCATAATAATGATATCAAATTAATTTTAATGAGAACGGGTGCAACCATAGCGAAAACATAGTAAATCTATGGGTGTAACTCTATTATTGTCGAACCATAAGGAAAAATTAAAATTATAAGCTGTAGCAAATATTATTTAATTGTTTCGTAGGTAAATTATTTATTTATTTGGAAACTCAACGGTTTATTAATAATTTACATGAATAGATGTTTACCTCACAGTCAACGAATAGCCCGGTGCAGTTGCATCAACGTTACTAGCATCTTAGTAAACACACACAATGCACAGTGACAGCGAGATGATGACAATTATCTCTTAAGCCAATAACAGAGTTTCACGGCTTGGATAAAGCTAGGTTAGGTTAAATTATTTAGCTACACACAAGTGGAGCTATAAGTGATCATTGATCACATTCAATCAGAGTTAAAAGTATGTAAACATGCAAATATTGCTATCTTAATTAGACAAAGGGAAAAACAAACAAAATATTAGTGATATCATGAATATTATGCTTAATCGAAATATATCACACATAATCTTTTATCCTAAGAGTTAGAGTTAAGAATTAAGAGTTATGCCACAATCAGTACACTACACAATCAATTCACTAAACAATATCTGCTTGACTTGTCTCCGGTTGGATTGTTTGGATAAATTAAATATGTCGACATTTTCAAAACTCTCAGAGTAGATGCGAGGCAGTTGGGTCAAAACAGCATTTCTACCGTATTTTGTGCGGTAGCCAGGGATACTGAATAATTTTGTATGTCTGGTACGTGTTTTTGGGGTACAAAAGTCCATATATAATAGCCAGATAACTGCTGTCCAAACGACCTCGCAAGATATCAAAGAGTAAAAGCATATCCTACGCCTATCCACAAGGGGAAGCATATCATAGTGTTAGCAGTCTCAGGCATAGGAACATTTACGGAAGTTTACAAATTTTAGGAACTTTTTCTGTAGATTTTCTATTCTTTTAGCAAATACCTCGTATTGGGGTGACCAGATTGGGCTACAGTACTCCAAATTATTACGCACATATGCAAAGTATAAAACCCTTTAGACTATGACAACAACTAAATGGCTTACAAGTACGCATTACAGAACCAAGGTTACGAGAGGCTCTATTGGTGATGGTATCTATATGTGGGTCAAAAAGCATTTTGGAATCTAACATTATACCCTTACTTATCCTACCCTTCTGATGGGATACATTCACGATCTCAGTGCCCCAAGTCAACCTCACCTGCTCGCGGTGCATCCTGCTAATTAACAAACGAGGCTCTGACGTCAACCGACAAATGGCGGTATAACCATTTTAACAAATCTTCGCAGCTAAGTGGTACAGACTGGTGATGGGCAGCAGCGTCACCAGTGCGAAAAGCTGCGATCTGCGATCGCCAACCCGCATGCCCAGCGTGGCGATTATGGGCAAACCCTCCAATATGACAAGTCAAAATCAACCACGGCCCCCAGTTCCCGGCCGCCCTGCTGTTATACCTGATTATGGCGGCGGTCACGGAGACGGCAGGGCATTCGGGGGTGCGAAGAATCACCGGGTTACGGATGGCCGCCGAACCCAACTGACCTTGGCGACGTATAATGGTCGTACGTTACGGCTTGATTAACACCTCGTGCAGCTTGAAGAAGAACTCGAGAGTATAAGGTGGCACGTTCTAGGGCTGAGGTGAAGTCCGAAGAGAGGGGGAGGATACAATAACACTCAAATCAGGCCACCTTATGTATTTCCGAGAGGGAGACCAGCTATCCCAAGGCGGCGTCGGGTTCCTGGTAAACAAATCCATCTGTGACAACGTTGTGGAGGTCTCCAGTGTCTCGAACAGGGTAGCGTACCTCATAATTAAGCTAACTGAGAGGTATAGATAGCCTCAAGGTGGTATAGGTTTACGCACCGACCTCGGCACACTCGGACGACGAAGTGGAGGAAATGTTTAAGGACATTTCCAAGGCCTTGCATTCCACCACTAAGACCCACTACAGCGTTATCATGGGGGATTTTAACGCCAAAGTGGGAGTACAGAATTACAGTCATTCGGTAGTAGGATCCTACGGGTTTGGTAGCAGGAATCATAGGGGGCAAAAGCTTGTCAACTTCCTAGAAAGAGAGGGGGTTTTCGTAATGAATTCCTTCTTTAAGAAACAGCCCCAAAGGAAGTGGACATGGCGAAGCCCCGACAACGTGACCAAAAATGAGATAGACTTCATCATAACAGATAAAAAGCAAATATTCAGGGATGTCTCAGTGATCAACAGGTTTAATACCGGCAGCGATCACAGACTTGTTCGAGGCTCCTTGAATATCAATTGCAAGCTTGAGAGAACTCGTTTGATGAAGTCTAGGCTCCGCCCCAATATGCTCCAAACAATGTTGGGATACCGTACCGTACGTACCGTATGGTGACGGACGTAAAGAATTTCACCATCCCATATCTTCCCGTGGGTGTCGTAAGAGGCGACTAAGGGAAAAACCAGAGAATGGGCAGCAGCGTTCTCTGTGCACTTTAATAACAAACTGCGATCGCCAACCCGCCTGCCAAGCGTGGCGATTACGGCAAACCCCCCCCCAAACCATGAATAGCACAGTTAAAAAACGGCCCCGAGTGCCCGGCAGCCCGTCTACCCTCGACTACGGTAGCGGTCGAGGCGATGACGTGGCAAGGGGTGCGAAGAATCTCCGGAGTGGACCCGGCTACCCCAATAAACACCGACGACTGGACCTGGCCACGTACAACACGCGAACACTCCGGACCGACGAGAAGATAGCCGAATTCGAGGAAGAATTGAGCAGGTTACGATGGAGTATTATAGGGTTATCTGAAGTCCGAAGAGAGGGGGAGGACACGATAATCCTAAAATCTGGTAACCTGCTCTAATTCCGAGAGGGTGACCGGCAGTCCCAGGGTGGTGTCGGGTTTATCGTCCACAAGTCCCTTGTGAACAACGTGGTGAAGATCGAGAGTGTGTCGACCAGGGTGGCGTACCTTATACTCAGAATATCCTCAAGATATTCGCTGAAGGTCATACAGGTTTACGCCCCAACCTCGGCACACCCCGACGACGAGGTAGAGACCATGTATGAGGATATCTCTAAAGCCATGCATGGTTTCAAAACTCACTTCACCGTTGTCATGGGGGACTTCAACGCAAAACTGGGCAAACGAGACGAGGATGAGCTGCAAGTGGGGCAATTTGGAGTTGGACGTCGGAACCACCGGGGTCACCTACTGGCCAGTTTTATGGAGAAGGAGGGCCTCTATATGATGAACTCCTTCTTCAGAAAGCGTGAGCACAGGAAGTGGACATGGCAAAGCCCCGATGGTGGAACTAAAAACGAGATCGACTTAATCATGTCAACCAAGAAGCAAATGTTCAATGATGTCTCTGTGATCAATTCGGTGAAAACCGGGAGCGATCACCGTATGGTAAGAGGCACATTGAACATTCATATCAAGCTTGAAAGGTCTCGACTGATGAAGTCCACGCTCCGTCCAGCACAGATCCAGATCCAAAACCCCGAAACCTTTCAGCTCGAACTCCAGAATCGTTTCGAGTGCCTAGGGAGCTCCGTGGACGAATACAGCGATGAGTTCGTGGAAGCTGTCCATATGGTCGGGTCTAAGTTTTTCAAGACCCGCCGTACATATATAGAAATAAAAAGCTCTCTGATCCTACTCTCAAGCTAATGAAGGAGAGGCGTGAGATGATCCTGCAGTCTTCAGACGATGCGGTGAAATACCGGCAGCTAAATAGACGGATCTCAAAGTCCTTGAAAACCGACCTCCGCCGCTTTAATACCGAAAGCATTAAAGATGCTATCGAGCGGAATTAGGGCTCCAAGGTCTTTGCAAGAGATCTGTCTATTGGGCAGAGCCAGCTCACAAAACTGAAGACCGATGATGGCAGGATTGTATCCGTCAAACCGGAGCTTCTGAGGGAGATCGAGAGTTTCTATGGGCAGTTGTACACGTCAACCAGTAAACCCGTTGCGAATCTAGCAAACGACCCAAGAGCTAGATTGACCCGACACTATACCGAAGATATCCCGGACGTCAGCCTGTACGAGATTAGGATGGCTCTGAAACAGCTCAAAAACAACAAGGCGCTGGGTGACGACGGAATCACGGCTGAACTCCTGAAGGCGGGTGGAAAACCGGTCCTTAAGGCCCTTCAGAATCTGTTTGATTCCGTCATACTCGAGGGCAAAACGCCACAGGCATGGTGCAGAGGTGTGGTGGTCCTCTTCTTCAAAAAGGGTTACAATGCCCGGCTGAAGAACTATAGGCCCATCTCACTTCTTAGCCATGTCTACAAGTTGTTTTCAAGAGTCATCACGAATCGTCTCGCGCGCAGGTTTGACGATTTCCAGCCACCCGAACAAGCCGGATTCCGAAAAGGCTTTAGCACCGTAGACCACTTACATACGCTGCGGCAGGTTATACAGAAGACCGAAGAGTATAACCTGCCTCTCTGCTTAGCGTTTGTGGACTACGAGAAAGCCTTCGATTCGATCGAGACTTGGGCTGTACTGCAGTCTCTCCAACGGTGCCAGATCGACTACCGGTACATTGAGGTGTTGAAGTGTTTGTACAGAAACGCCACCATGTCATTCCGCCTTCAGGATCAGACCTCGAAACCAATATTTTTACGGCGTGGCGTGAGACAGGGAGATGTCATTTCTCCGAAACTGTTCACTGCTGAGCTGGAGGATGTATTCAAGGTACTGGACTGGAGGGGCCTAGGCATCAATGTTAATGGCGTGTACATAACTCATCTTCGGTTTGCCGACGACATAGTGGTTATGGCTGAGACCATGGAGAGCCTCAATACAATGCTCGATGACCTCAGTAGAGCTTCCGAAAGAGTGGGTCTTAAAATGAACATGGACAAAACCAAGGTGATGTTGAATGCCCATGTTACACCCACTCCTATCAAGGTTGGAGACTCTACACTCGAAGTTGTGGACGACTATGTCTACCTGGGACAAACGATCCAGTTGGGTAGGGCCAACTTCGAGAGAGAGATAAACCGTCGAATCCGACTCGGCTGGGCAGCGTTAATAATAATAATAATATATCCGGCCGCGGCAGTTGCGTCGAGCTCGAGCGACGAGTACTTCTCGCCGCCGACGACACCACCACCTGCGCGTCGACGGGGAGGACGCCGGCCGCCGGACCGCTTAGGACCTCGAGGCCCACCGGTCTCTGATGGGGTCCCAGCACCCGGCGGAAGTGTGCAGCGCATGAGATGGACACAATCCATCAATGAAAATGTCATGCGCGCATACTTTGGGGCTACAGAGGGAGGAAACAACCTGACCGCGTACCGTGTCCGGATGCTCTCTTTGTTTCAGGTGCTTGAACCAGCCGTCAACGTTTCGGCCCAACGACTGTCGGATCAGGTACGGGTCATCCAGCGTAATCGTATGTTGGATGATAATGTACTTGATCGCATCCGAACTGAAATGGGTAACCGTGTCACTGCACCATCGTCGCAGGCTGTGGTGCCACCACAGTCCAACCACACTCCCAGCCACGCTGACGAGGAGAGTAGTGACAGGATTACACACGTAAGTACCCAGTGCAGTGAGGAATTAAGGAGTGCTTTGGAGTGTGCTATTCGGGAATATCGCTACATGCCACCCGAACTTAGGCCACGATTACCTCGTTTGCCCATGCATAACAAAAATAGGGCGCTGGTGGCTGCTCTGGAATCGCAGTTGTCAAACTACTTTGATGACTGCGAAGACCTCACTGATACACATTCGATCATGTACTGCGCGGCTGTAGCGGCATGTCGTGTAGCCCACGTCAAATTTGCAGATGACAATGCTACACGACCGACGCCAGCCGTACCAGCTTGGCAGTGCAGGATCGAACGTCGTATTGGTGGGGCCAGAGCACTCATTGGCAAACTAATTTGTTTCAGGGAGGGCAATACTCGGCCAAGAGTGATGCGTTTTGTGAGACGGGCGTTTTCGGGGACTGATGTCAGCCCCCGAGACTACATATCCCATGTCACGGAGCGCATCGACTTCCTGAAACAGAAAGTGTATGCGTGGGCAAACCGTATTCGTAGGTATAGGCGGCGAGTGGAGCGATACACCCAGAATCGCACATTCCAAAGAAATGAAAGGTGGGTTTACCGAGCTTGGGAGCGACCCAACCAAGGTGTGACTGATACGCGCCTGCCGGATGATGACGCCATGTTCAACTTCTGGCGCAGTATCTGGTCGGTGCCTGTCAGTCACACCGAAGGTGAATGGACTCGGGAGGTTGAGCGAGCTTGCGATCCCATACAAGAAATGGGAGCTATCATGATCAGCGCCCAAGATGTAGCCCGTGCAGTCCGCCCGTTGCCGAACTGGAAATCTCCAGGGCCGGACGGACTGTACAACTTCTGGATAAAATGGCTACAAAGGTCGCACGCTCGTTTGGCATCTCAGTTCCAGGCAGCCTTAGAGTCTGGTTCGCTACCCCAGTTCTTAACAACAGGAATTACCCACCTGCTCCACAAGTCTGGTAGCACCGCGGAACCCAAAAATTATAGACCTATTACATGTTTACCGACGGTCTATAAGGTTCTTACATCCATTTTGAGAGTTAAAATTAATAAACACGTCGACGATAACTCGATCATGTCGGCCTCTCAGAATGGATGTAGGAACGGGTCTCGCGGTACTAAGGAGCTACTCTTTATAGATATGGCCATTAGCCAACAGGTTCGGCGTTCCCGAAAGGATCTGTCGACATGTTGGATAGATTATAAGAAGGCCTATGACTCGGTGCCTCATACATGGCTCATGAGGGTGCTAGAATTGTATAAAATAGATACAACTCTACGCACCTTCCTGATGTCGTGTATGAGGCAATGGAGCACAGTCCTTTGCTATCCAGGATGTCGAAATATCCAGAGGAATAGCGAACCTGTAAGGATCGAGCGAGGTATATTCCAGGGCGATAGTTTGAGTCCACTTTGGTTTTGCCTGGCCCTGAATCCTCTAAGCATGCTGCTGGAGAATTCAGGACTAGGCTATCGGTTGAAGAGAGGTGGTCAGGTTATATCTCACCTCCTTTACATGGATGATCTGAAGCTCTTTGCCCCCAGCAATCTTCAGCTGATGGAGCTACTGAAGGTAACTGAAACTTTTAGTAGCGCCATCAGGATGGAGTTTGGCGTGGACAAATGTGCGGTCATGCATGTAAAGCGAGGCGAGATTGTGGAATCCGTGGGAATTCAACTCGCGGATTCCATAAACCTGAGATCCCTCTCTCCAAACGAAACCTATAAGTATTTGGGTATGTCGGAAGCGTTAGGTATCAGCACTACTGACATGAAGCAATCGTTGAAGGAACGCTTCTTTGGCCGCCTGAAAAAGGTTTTTAATAGCCTTCTTTCGGGTGGAAACAAGGTGCGCGCCTTCAACGGTTGGGTCATGCCGGTATTGATGTACTCTTTCGGCATACTCAAATGGACTCAAACGGAACTCGACGCCCTGGATAGGCGGGTCCGTACACTGCTGACTGCATATCGAATGCATCACCCACGATCGTCGGTCATGAGATTGTATATCCCGCGGAAGTGTGGAGGCCGAGGTTTTTAAATGCCAAGAACCTCCACAACCGCGAGATATGCAATCTCAGGGAATATTTTCTACACGCCGACGTGGGAATGCATCGAGATGTAGTAACAGTGGACAAGGGACTCACCCCGCTCTCCTTGGCGAATGAGAACTGGCGCAAGCCTGTAGTGCTTGACACTAACGACCGCAGGGAGGTATGGCAGAGTAAGGAGCTTCACGGACGCTTTTTCCGGGCCCTACATGGGTCCGATGTAGATCAGTCAGCGTCCGTAGCCTGGCTGCGTTTCGGTGACCTCTTTGGGGAAACTGAAGGTTTTGTCTGTGCAATTATGGACGAAGTTATCATGACGAATAACTACCGGAGATTTATTGTGAAGGATGGCACGGTTGACATCTGTCGGGCATGTCACCATCCGGGTGAATCGATCCGCCACATTATCTCTGGTTGCACAACCTTGTAGCCAGGATTATCCATCAGCAACTTGCTCTGAAATACACTCTTGTGGCATCGGAGGTGCCGTACTACAGGTATGTGCCCGACCCAGTTCTCGAGAATGGCAATATCACATTGTACTGGGATCGGTCCATCATCACTGACAGGACCATTATTGCTAATAAGCCTGATATAGTGGTGGTGGACCGAATCGAGAGGCGTGCAATGATTGTTGACATTACCGTCCCGCATGACGGGAACCTCGTGAAAGCCGAGAAAGATAAGCAAATCAAGTATCTTGACTTGGCTCGCGAGGTTGTCGACATGTGGGATGTGGACACAGCGATCATTGTACCGATAGTCGTGTCAGCCAATGGCTTAATAGCCACGAGCCTCGACCAACACCTTAGGAGGCTCTCGTTAGGCGGCTGGGTCAAGGGCCTGATCCAGAAAGCAGTATTGCTGGACACGGCTCGTATTGTTAGGAGGTTCCTATCTCTGGAGCCCTGACCGCCGGTAGCTTGGACCCTGTTCCCGATACCGTTGGGTCTCTATTTTTTATATTTTTAAATGTTTTTTTTTTGTATGTTTTATAAAAATATTTAAAAATGTAGACAATAAGAAAGAATATGAATAAAGGAGATAATAATATAATAATAATATCTTTATTGAACAAATACCTTACATTTTTGCTTAATATCTAGCTCGTGTTACAAATTGTGAAAGGCCTACTAATTTATTAAACCCTGCCTCCTAAACTAGGATACCCTGTGTCTTAGGAGTCAGTGTTCTACTGCCGCTTGGACATTAATTTTACCCTTGTCAAGTAAACAGTACTAACGCTAAATCAGCAGATTATACACGAAAAATTAAATATACATAGAAAACAATACAAACAAGAAAAAGAAAAAGAGTTGAATAAGGGAGTAAGCTGTGAGTGTGTCTGAGTTCGGGTGTGTGTGTGCATGTGCGTGTGTGTGCATGTGTGTGTGTGTGTGCATGTGTGTGCATGTGCGTGTGTGTGTGCATGTGTGTGTGTGTGTGTGTGTGAATAATAGTTGTTGAGAATGTTATAATAAATATAATACATGTGAACGAAGAATTTGTGGTTATGCAGTGACCTGTTACTAAAAGAATTTATTTATGACATAGGCATAGGTGTCTCTGTCTGCGAAGCGTTCGGTCAGTTGCGCGGTGTCTTCTCGTCCAACTTACCACAGTGTCTCAAGACAAAAGTCTATGACCAGTGTGTGTTGCCAGTGATGACATATGGCTCTGAGACGTGGTCGCTTACAATGGGCCTCATCAGAAAGCTTACTGTCACTCAAAGGGCAATGATGAGGGCTATGCTCGTCATTTCCTTGCGTGATCGAATCAGAAATGTAGAGATCCTTAAGAGAACCAATGTAATCGACATAGCTCGAAGAATTGCCAAACTTAAGTGGCAGTGGGCAGGGCACATTGCTCACAGAACGTATGGCCGATGGGGCAGAAAGGATCTGGAGTGGCGACCGCGAACCGGAAGACGTTGCGTTGGAAGGCCTCCCACCAGGTGGACCGATGACCTCGTGAAGGTTGCGGGGATCCGCTGGTTGCGAGACGCACGGGACCGATCAATGTGGCGACGCTTGGGGGAGGCCTATGTCCAGCAGTGGACGTCTTTCGGCTGATATGATGAATGTTGGGATCTGAAGCGTTCCAGTCGGACCTGGAGAACCGTTTCGCTGCCGTGGAAACCGTAAATAGCGTTGACCAGGTGCTCGACCAAATGGTGGAAATCCTCACGGAGGAAGGTGCAAGATTTTGTAAGATGCGGCGTACGGGCAGGAAGTCTAAACTTTCGGAGGGAACTCTGTAGCTAATGATGGAACGACGTGAAAATCCACCGGTCACTTCGTCAGAACAGCGTGCACTCAATAAACATATAAGGAAAATGGTACGACGCGACCTCCGACGAGCCAACACGCTCTCTATAGAGAAAGCGATTGAGCAAAACCGGGGATCGAAAGTGTTTGTCCAGTCACTTGGGAGGAGCCATCTGATGAAGTTGACTACATCTAATGGGAATATCATCGTTTCGAAGCCGGAGATTCTTTCGGAAGTTGAAAACTTCTACGGCCAATAGTACGCATCGCATGCATCTCGGCCTGATCCCAAAAATGAGGATTCTAGAGCCACCTTAACCCGCCATTTCACAGAAGACCTGCCTGAGATAAGCCAAGACAAAATTGAGGCGGCTCTTAAACAGCTTAAAAATGGAAAAGCCCCGGGCGAGGTCGGGATAACTGCCGAGCTGAGATCTCTTTATGCCAACGCAACAATGACCGTTCAAAGTCAGGACCGGCAAACTAAGCATATATCACTGCGTCGAGGGGTTAGACAATGGGACGTTATTTTCCCGAAATTGTTTAGCAACGCGGTGGAGGATATGTTTAAGATGCTGGACTAGGAAGGACGTGGCATTAATATAAACGGCAAGTACATCTCACACCTGCGATTTGCGGATGACATCGTCATAATGGCAGAGTCACGGCATGATTTGCAGCTGATGCTGGACGGCTTAGCTGGTTCTTCTGCACGCATCGGTCTCCGGTTGAACTTGGACAAAACCCAGGTTATGTTCAATTCACACGTCACTCCGGGATTGATTGTGGTCAATGGCGGTGCTCTCAAAGTTGTTCGAGAATACGTTTACCTCGGGCAAACTCTGCAGTTTTTTAAGAACAACTTTGAGAAGGAGGCTAATAGAAGAATACAGCTGGGCTGGGCGGCGTTTGGAAAACTTCGTCGAGTCTTCTCGTCACGTATGCCACAGAGCCTGAAGACCAAAGTCTTCAACCAGTGCGTCCTACCTGTTATGACCTACGGTGCCGAGACGTGGACATTCACAATACGGCTGGTTCGTCGGTTCAAAGTTGCTCAGCGAGCTATGGAAAGGGCCATGCTCGGAATCTCTCTAAGGGATCGAATCCGAAACGAGGTGATCAGGCAGAGAACCAAAGTGGTTGACATAGCTCACAGAATAAGTAAGCTGAAGTGGCAATGGGCCGGCCATATAAGTCACAGAACCGATGACCGTTGGGGTAGACGTGTTCTTGAGTGGAGACCGCGAACTGGTAAACGTAAGGTGGGATGCCCTCAGGTTAGGTGGAGTGACGATCTTCGCGGGGTGGCTGGTAGCAGCTGGATAAGAGTTGCCGAAAATCGAAGCAAATGGCGTGCAATTGGAGAGGCCTATGTCCAGCAGTGGACTGCGATAGGCTGATGATGATGATGATTTGGACCTTCTTATGCAAGGGAACTATGTGAACTGTTTTCCACAGGGAGGGACAGACGCACTCAGCTAAAGATTTTTTTGGAAATAATCAAGCTATAGGATATGCCAATGCATCAGCGCAATTGTGCAAGGAAATAGGAGGCAACCCAGCTAGCTACCGGGACCTTTTTTACGCAAGGCTCTGTGTAAGGTGTCTTTGGTGATATGGAGGTTAGTTAGTAAATCATCTGATCCGGTCACCTCATTCGGAGTATTCGTAGCTGCAGCAGAGGGCGTGGACGGGCTAGAGAAAACACTGTGAAAGTATTTATTAAACGCTGTACAAATGTCGTGACCGGACTCAAATGCTTCCTCATTTAAAATCTTTTTTTTTGAGTATTGACTACCGCCTCTTTTACCTTTCTTTAGGTCCAGAAAGTCTTCGGAGAGTGACTAATCGATTTCTCTGTATGAGTTATAGAGCTTTGAAAAGAGGATACTTCAACATTGTGTTGTCTAGATCGCATCAAAGCAAACTCGTTGTAGTACCTGGGGTTAACATATTTTTCCATATTTTATGTACTTTTATTTTTTCCCGAATGATTTTTATAAGTGCACGACGTGTGTACCAAATGGTGTATTTATGACTTTATCCGCAAAATATAACTGTATCAAAATAGTAGGCCGCAGATGTACCGGGATAAGCCCAATTTCCTGTATAGTTAAATATAAACTATAATAAAGGGCACACAATACTGTTCGGGCGCTTTCTACGGCCGGCGGCGCAGGCGACGGTTGGAGGAGGCGGGGGGCGCGGGCGCGCGGGACGCGGTGCCTAGGGGCCCGCCACTTCACTACCGAGCTCCGACGAAGACACACGTGCATTTCATTTATTTATAATATAGTACCTACAATACATCAGTTTATACAGTCCACTGATCTTTAATTTAAAGTGTCCTAGAAAGGTCCCTAACAATACTATATGTTCACAGTCATAGTTCCAAGTTCGCCGAGAGTTTACCAAAATTATTATGAAGTCCTTATTATGTAATTTGTTGGTGGCAACATTGTTCGTCTGCTTGTCTGTTGAAAATGGTAAGTTATTACCCGGCTGCAAGAAAAGTGTTATGTATTTCGCGCGTATCTTGTATGTTTGTAATATTCTTTATTACCTCGTATCTTTCAAACCACTTGACGGATTTATATAATTAAGACATCGTTAGATAGGTCTTGGCCACCCAAGTGTTATTAGATAAGTGCCGTTACAAAAAAAGGAACATGGCGGATTTTGAGCGCCATATTGTAGGGGTTGCAATTTCTAACCCCATCGAGTGGGGTATCAAAATGAAGGGTTTTAGAAGTGATTACAAAAATATATACCACTTATATGTTTTAAAGCCATTCGAAAAAAAAGTTTAACTAAAAAATTGTAAATAAAAAACGTGAATAAAATCAAAAAACTCGACTGCAAAGATGTAAACAAGAAGAAAATCATGATGTGCAGTCGGAGGATATTTATAGTTTTGGTCAGCCAGCTCGCAAGTATGTATCCGTAAAACCTTTACTTAATAATGAATAGAAAAAAGTTGTAAATAAAAAATAAAAAATTAAAAATCAAAATCCCGACTGCTTCAGAAGTGAACTACACACAAAACAGCATGTCTCTTCTATATCTTGTTTATACTTTTTTAGTTCACTTCTGAAGCAGTCGGGTTTTTGATTTTTAAATTCACTTTTTATTTTCAGTTCTTTTGTTTTTTCAAATTACTTCAAAAAAAAAAAAAAAAAAAACATTTATTTTGGATCATACAATTTTACACATTTAATAAAATTATACCCACCAAACTGGGTAACAGTTTGTCGGCGGGATAAGCGCTCGTAGTAAATCTTACTTATATACAGTTTTGATATCAAGGTTACTAATAATAAGAGTAATTCATTCATTTCCAAATAATTACACCCCTTGCCTTGAACATATAAGTTTAAACATATTAGTGGTGTAGAAAGTAGTGCTTGGTGCTATGGTGACCTAACACACCTTTCTTGTAATGATAGGATATGGTAAAAGTTAAAGTCTTGGATTATAAGGGAAACAACTATATTGAAACACTATATATAACACTTAGATACACGAAATGGTAAATTATGGTAAACTATGTGACTAAACTAATGATAAAAGGTATGGTAAAATGGTTGTGGTTTTGGTTACGAGTACGTGGTGTCTCTGACGAGATCTAAACGCGAACTGGCCCACATTTTGGTAACCGAGCGAATGTGCATATTTGCGTTTGATGCAATTATGCATTTTCGCTGGGTGTTCGGTTTAAACTCGAACAAGTGGTATATATTTATTTTTGTTACCACCTCTTAAAACCCTTCATTTCGATATCCCACTTTTTTTGGATTTAGAAGATAAAAATATTGGGCAAAATATGGCGCCCAAAACTCGCTTTTTTTAAATGAATTATGGTTGAATTTCGATCAATGAGTGACCAAAAGTTTTAATATAATTGACTGCATAGTATGCAATTTCGAGACGATATTTGGCGTGTTGCACTTTTTTCGTTTCATTACGACTAGAATAGTGACCCGCACCGAAAACCACCTCGAGTCACATTAGCCAGAAACTGATAGCCGTCTCTCTAATTGAAAGATCCCAATGCACATTTTTAATTTGTTGTCGAAAATTGGTAACTAGAAGACGTTTAAAAATATTTATTTATTTATTTATTATATACTTTATTGTACACCACTTAAATAATTACAGGACTAAACGTTTATAAAGAATATCATCATCATCTGCCTTTTAATGTTCCTAACACTGGGACACAGGCCTCATCTCTTTGAGACTGAAAATATCGCTTAGCACGTTTTAATCTTTATATAAGTTTCTTAATAATCTTAATCAATCATGGTTTCCCCTCATTCCAGCTTCCTGTCTTAGATGTTACGAATGTAACAATTTTGACTCGACCGATTCATCAAAGACCGACGTCTTTGATGAATCAGCATGCCAAGACGTTGACTCCAGCATGATCACACTTTGCCCAGATTCTGGCGAGGATTCTGTGTGCCGCATTTTAAGGGGTGGTATGTACTATTTTAATTTTTCGCTCATAGCAGCGCACTTTAAAGGTAGACGGAGATCAAGGATGGGCCGCGCCAAAACGCAACGCTACGCAAAAATCGTATACTTGATCCCTAAACTTGCGTTGCGGTCCGAAGTTCCTTCAATATGCGTTAGCTTTAATAAACCAAAAACATAACTAACAAAAATAAGGTAATAATCTAAATAATGAATTTTATTTTTAATCATTTTTTTTTATAATTTTATTTTCATAGATAAAATTATGTACGGGGACGTAGTAACAGCGATAAAAAGGTCATGTGGAAAATTACAGTTTGAAAACGTCAAAGAATTCGGTCGTAAAGGAGGAAACAAATATGTTTTTCAAGAAGAGGTTGCGGTAAGCTCTATGGTTTGCAACACAGATCTGTGCAACGGAGCTGTGAACATCGCTTCCACGAAAATGATTTTGTTCATAAGTACAGTGGTGTCTTTATCTTTTTTTATGTATGTATATTGATAAAGTAAAAATTGAATTCATTAGCGACAAGTCAATGAAATCCAAGTTTAAAGTAAAAATAAATTAAATCCCTGTTTTAATCGTTACTCGTTCCGTTTTCCGCTCAATATTATTTGATATTTAGTTTGAACATGCAAACCCGTAAATGTATAAGGTATTGAGTAATTGGAAAATTTATCATAATGTTCTGTGTTTGTACTTGAACCATCAATATTATACAAATTGAACTCTATCATTTTTATCATTTTTATGCACTTTACCCGTAAATTAACCATTATTACCTCATTGGCAAATTTTTGCCCAACGTCTTTTACGTTGGCCAAAAATTTATGTTATGGAATCTAAATATCCATCATTAGAATTCAATTTAATAATAATTTAGCAATTATTAAGGGCCTCCTCTTTCCACTCTCACAGAGAGGAGGCCTGTGTCCCAGTAGTGGGAACATTAAAAGGCTGATGATGATGATTAAGGGTACAGCTATCAACTTTTCGTCCTGAATTTACTTGATATTCAGGACGAAAAGTTGATAGCTCAAAAACCTTGCCAGTTCCCCCTCAAAAAAACTATATCAGCGCTCTATTTCCTCATTTATACTTTAACGTTTGTGTCAGAGAAATAGTGAGCCAATTTGTAGTTTTTGATTGTCAGGTCAAAATTATGTTTTGCTATGTTCTACTTATTAGGTTCGTTGTGCTAATAATTAGACTGGCTTTTTGAAATATGACGTTAGTTATTGGCTTTATTACCCGACTCCAAGTATAGGGTTTTGTTTTTCGCGTGTATCTTGTATCTTGTAACGTTACGTTTAGCTTCGGAGCGTAAGTCACGTTAATAAAAATAGATAAATATAAACTAAAATTAATAAAAAAGGTTATAGATGTATAAAACAATAGGCCGGCTTCGCACATCGTGGGCAGCTATTCAGGCAGCAGGTCTGGCAGGACGTGGTATGTCCGAGGTAGGCTCATGGGTTGATGGTCAAGGCAGGCAGCAAGGGTTGATGGTCAAGGCAGGCAGGAAGTGGAGTAGGCTGCAGGACCGAAGCAGGACGGATAGAGCAGGCAATCGGGCAAGAGATGTGGAGGCCGGGCTATGGCTCAATACGCCAAACAGTGAGCCCCTTGATATGTTGCGTCGGCCGACGAGGATTATGTACCAGTAAAATGCACACACATAAGCATCACACTCAATAAATTATATTTATTACACTTCAAAGATTGTTAACAAACACACGCCGTATATATCATAGTTTTTAAGAGCTTTAGATACGATAGTACTCATTGTAGTCTATAAATTAACCAACTTTTAGCATTCAGACTAGACTCTCGACTAAAAAGCTGAAGCCCGTTTTTCACTCGTTCTGCCATCCCTTCTAAATTTCAAATTCAAATCTCAATAAGACAAGAACGAATAAAAACGGCTTTACAAAGGCGGGTCAGTCTGCGCTGACCTTACAATAATGTACAACTAGCTTAAGGAAAGGTCTAGGTAGTCCATGGTACCTATGGTATGTCTATGGCTTTAAGAAAATAAAATAGACAGACAGCTGTCATATCAGATGAAAATGTCAGAGTATAAAAAATTCCGTAATTTTGCAAATAAGCAATACAAATTAATTTAGAGAATATAAATCAACCAGAAATAACTAAAAATATGCTTTACAGGTAATAAGAATATCAAAGAATACTTATAAAAGAGTTACAAAAATTGATACAATATCAAAAGATATGAAGATGGTTTGTAGAGTGTTATGAAACGTAAGTAGATGTGGAATAAATACCACAATGTATGTAATATTCTTTTTCATATGTTTAAACCACTAGAAGGATTTATATGAGTAATTAAGACATCGTTTGACCAACCTACTTCTTAGTTAAGTATCGTTAAAAAAAACATGGCAAGTTTTGGTCGCCATATTGTGCCCATTTTTTTATATAAAAATCCATAAAAAGTGGGGTATCAAAATGAAGGGTTTTAAGAGGTGGTTACAAAAATAAATATATACCATCTATATGTTTCAAAAATAATTCGAAAAAAAATATAACTATTAAATTGTAAATAAAAAGTGAATATAAAATGGAAATTTAAATGGAACCACATGAGAAGCATCAGCTTTCAAATAAAAAGTATCTTAAAAATCGGTTCATAGTTAGCGGGGTAATCGCGTAACAAACATACAGTCGAATTGAGTACCTCCTCCTTTTTGAAGTCGGTTGATTCATCATCATCTTCCTGCCCTTATCCCATGTTACTTGGGGTCGGCGCAACACGTTTTCTTCTTCCATACCACCCTGTCCCCCGTCACTCCATCACTGACGCCCTTTTCTTTCATATCACTCCTCACACAGTCCATCCATCTTTTCTTTGGCCGTCCCCTCCCTCTCCATCCATTCACATCTATATTCATAACTCTTTTAGTAACCTGCGTTTCATCCTTCCTCATCACATGACCATACCAGGACAAACGGTTTCCTTTTAACTTTTCTGTTACTGGCGCCACTTTCAAACTACCTCTAATATACTCATTTCTCACTTTATCCATTCTCGTCACTCCGCACATCCATCTCAACATTCTCATTTCTGCTACATGCAATCTCTTTTCATCCATCTTTTTCACAGCCCAACATTCTGATCCATACAGTACGACAGGTCTAATCACGGACTTGTAAATTTTCCCCTTTAACTTGAGGGGCATCCGTGGGTCACAAGTTGTTCCAGTGACCGTCAGTCGGTTGATTAAAAAGGTTTTATTTTGATGTCAACTAGACATTGGCGAATGGCGTAATTTATTTTGATGGTGGTTTTCAAGTGACTATAATAGTTTTCTAATCTGTTTAGTACGCTAGTTCCAAATGTATTATGTGAACTGACTTGATAAACGAAAGAATTTGATAACTGTCAAAGGTATAAAAAATTCGACTATACTTTATCATCATCAGTTTTTTTATAGTCCTCACTATTGGGACACAGGCCTCCTCTCTGTGATGGGGAATGGGCCGTAATCAACCACGCGGGCCCAATGCGGGTTGGTGGATGTCACATATATTCGAAATTTTTGTTTCTAGGACATGTTGGTTTCCTCACGATGTTGACCTTCACCGTTTTGAGAGCAGATGTGGTGAAATAATTTACACAAAGTAAAGTACCTGCCTGGGTTTGAACTTGAATCCACGACCTACGACTTATAAGTCGCGGCCGATACCATTAAGCCACCACTGCACTCAGCCAAATACTAGAACAGTCAAATACTAGACGAAATCAAGAAATGTACTTTTACTGTGACCCCTTTCTTATGTAGTAATTTCTCGATGTTGCTTGTCTCATCACTGTCACAAAGCAAGCTTCCTAGCTAGTTCGAAGCAGAGTTATTAAACAAAGCTGTCATTAGCAAACAGGAAAGGTGTTATTAGTCGTACAAAGGTGTAAGACAAAGGCACCTTGCTTTATACTTCGATGGGTCGGTATTGTCATGTGGGCCTTTGTCCCTATAGTTCTTGTGTTCGAGATACTTTGGACATGGGCTTTTTAATTGGAATTTCTGCAAATGGGTTGCAGTTTTACTGATGTTTTTACGTACCTTGATCCATGCATTCAGTTTTTCAAAGTACATTAGAATCTCACTAATCGGATACTGTTAAAAAACATGGGATGCAGGATTATTGGGATGTTCGGATTACTGGATTGTATAGAAAAACCAAAATTTAAATAAAGCTATCATAAAATAAAGGAATATGTAGGTAACTATGGGGCAGACGCGGGTGTGGAATGACTACTGCATGTGCCGAAGTGCTAGATTAGTGAGACTCTATTGTATACAGTTAGAAATGGATCACATGATCAGCTGTGGAAATGTTGTCTGCTCAACGTCGGCAATAGGAGAGCCTTAGTTCTTTAGAGCTCTCATGGTGATAAAGTATTACTGGACTTACGTCCAGTCGATAAGGTGACGCTTGTTGGGGGACCTATGTCTAGAAGTCGACGTTTTCCGTCTGAAATTATGATGAAAATGTTATGACTCTACCACCTACAGCTGATTGGGTATTATTGAAATCAAACAATTGGAAAATGAACAATAAGGACATATCTTTTATCATAGATAGTGGATTTACACGCAAAAGGTACGGAGCTTTTCATCTTGAACAACAAACTACACAAAAAGTATGAATTTTCATCAACCATTATAAGAATCTACATTAATACCACCCCGAAAATCTAAAATATTTTAATTACTTCGGTTTACCATAAAAAACGTTAATCAAACAGGTATCAGCCGTTATAAAAAGGTGAAATCTCCTTTGTAACCTTTAAAATTTCTTTAATCTTCGCACTCGCATAGAAATTTGATTAATAATCCCCGTGTTTGGTGACCGTGAAAGAAAATTTTATTTTACGGGAGCTTTCAAAGGTGCGCTATTTTCAAAATCACTCGATATTTTTAGAATAAGCGAGTGAAGTTAATTGTACCTACGCCATTAAAATTGTAACTCAAGATCATTTAGCTCTAATTGAATATTATTTACCCAAAAAACCAATTAAATTTCCCTAGGATTATTTCATGTTTTTACGGTAAATTCATCATTTCATCAAAGTCCTTTTAAAGGAAACTTCAACCACTCCTCTCGACTCAGTCACCAATACAGCGGCAAATAACTCTCGTGGAACTTAATATCAATCTAAAACTGTCAATCTGTTTGAGAGAGGATACAGGATTAAGACTGATTCCAGTTGAAGAAACGACTTAATGTGTTTTGGGGTATGCTAGAATTCTAATTTCACCCAATTCCACCTGTAAAATATTGCTAACACAAAAATAAAAATCATCGACGTCGAAAAAAATAAACGAAAGTCGAATTGGCCATGACCGACCTCGATCAGCAGTAACAATTTTGTGTGCTAATAACACCATACTGCGAATTGCGCCGCCATTTTACCTTTATTGTCTCATATATGGGGAAATTCTATTAGAATTGTTCGACATTACCTTTTTATGGGTCGATCTGCCTGCAATGAAAATTTATTGCACCATGAGAATTTGAACGATGAAAATTTACGACTGTGTACAGAATACAATCCCATGGTCAGGAAAGACAAGGACAGTAATTAATTTTTCTTAGTAAGTAATTATGTTTCGTTTTGACAATACTGAGTCTGTATAGACTTTTGATTATAAAGTGATATACTTTCATTTAGGATGATAAAGAAAATCTAAGAAGTTTTCTCTTGATGTGAGCAAGTGGTACTCTGGAAATTATTATTATTTTTATTTTAAACATCAAGTGTGCAGTTAACCTTTTATGGACTTTGCTTTAAATATTAAATTCTGTTGTCTCTGTTTGAATTATCAGTGACAAATAGAACTTTCAAAAGCCTAGTTGGTCCAATTGGTCAAAGTTTTATTGGAAGTATTTGGTAACTTAGGAAAAGCTAGTAACAAGCAATACCACTACTACCAGTACTTCAATATATCTTCGTCTATATTGAAGTTGTGTTGTCACCGAAATTTCAACATGGACTTAAAGAATCAAACTGAGAAAATTTCATGTAACTCTTACACCCACTTAAATAATAAAAGTAAATTTTAAAAGCTTTATCTCTCTCAGTTAGTGTGCGTTACTAACTCGGGCACTCGTTTTAAAATCGTATGATGATTAGATTTTTTTGGCTGGGTAAAAAGTTAGTCTAGCAATACATCGGTCTGTAACCAAGGGTTTCATTGAAACTGTCGATCAATAACTTAATCTAGTTTTCTACAATATTACACGAAGAAAATACAATAAAAATACGTTCTCAAAAGTAATAACATCACGCTCGACAAACATGAAAAGTATATTACAAAAAATCCCATCTCGAAATAATTCCCTAGACACTCGATATATTCAAAAGCTCGAATTGAACTCTCGTATCACATGTCAAGGGAAAAAATCGTAATAACAGATAACTTTGACGTAATCCGCACATTATTGGATGGGTACTCGTTAGGCGTGACGGATCTATGTCGAACGGGATCAATAATAAGCCCGCGAGGACGACGATTTGAGAATAGTATTCTTTTTCGGTGTGGACGAACATTTTTCGGTGTGGACGAACATTTTTCTTTTTAATTTCTATCGTTATTTGATGTTAAATAATTAAACGTATTTTTTAAGGTTCCGTACCCAAAGGGTAAAAACGGGACCCTATAATTAAGACTCCACTGTCCGTCTGTCTGTCGGTCTGTCTGTCACCAGGCTGTATTTCATGAACCGTGAGAGCTAGACAGTTGAAATTTTCACAGATGACGAATTTCTGTTGCCGCTGTAACAACAAATATTAAAAATAGAATAAAATCAATATTTAAGTAGGGCTTCCATACAACAAACGTGAGTTTTTTTGCTGTTTTTGCGATAATGGTACGGAACCCTTCGTGCGTGAGTCCGACTCGCACTTGGCCGGTTTTTTAGACCGGCTTATTAGGCTAAAAGGTACCTACGAAATGTAATATCGCTTGTAAATACATATCGAATGAGTCCAAATACGATGGTGGTATCTTTTTTTGTTGAGGAGTTGCTATGACCACTTGCCGGCTCCATCATGAGACCAGCTCCTTAGTACCATATTATTTCAATGCTTCCAAAGTGACATAAGTAAGCCAAGTTTCAGCTTTATCGGATGCCAGGAAGCGCTTGAAAAATCGATTTCTAGTTGCTGGACACACGTACGAAAACAAGGTAAAAATAAGTAGCCAGCTATGTGCGAAAATCCCTTGATCCTACAATCATATGCGGTGTGGTCGACTTAAAATAATTATTTGTTTCCTAATAATCACTCTTATAAAAGCTTTTATTCGCAGTTTCGGTCCCGTGGTTTATCCCACAACTCCTACAGGAATCATGCATGGCACTCAGCGATATAGCAATAAAATAATTCGTAATCGAATAAGTTATTCTAGAGATTACCTTTTACAAACATAATAGGAAAAACATTTTCACCCATTTTTGTAGATGGGAGTACTCCAATGGCCCGATACTCCAGTGCGATTGCGGCCCATCCTTTCAAAGCAATGCCTTCTAAAGTGCTCTCTGTGCAACAACACCTGTACCCTGAAATTCCTTTGTGAGGCAAATTAAAACACTATTGACGTGGCTGAATTCTGGTCAAAACGTATAGTAGTAACAGCGGATCTTTGTGTCTCTGAAGTTGACTGCAAGAACCTGCGCAGTCGCCATTTTTGTGTCAATGTTGAAGTAGACGATATCATTGTATATCTGCCTCTTACACTCGCGTACGTTTATCGCATCGTCCTATCTCGCTCACTCTATGCAGTATACTCGATAACAAACAATTTCTTGAGCAATGGTTCGCAGAGCCAACTTCAGAGACAAAGATCCGCTGTGACTACTGTATTTAATTTTGAAATCATCGAAATGGCATAGAAAAAGAAGTAGAAAACCCAAACAAAAAACATTAGTCTTACAAACAGGTCATTTTGTCACTATCAGTGTGTCTCAACGTTACTTTGAAATAAACTGAGAAAACCAAACTTATCATTATAAAGGAAGCTTCAATTAGGTACCACATTATTACGAAAGCTCAAAGCTTCTAAGGTTTATAAGCCATTTTAAAAACCTAATAAAATCTGTTGCATCAAAGAATATCAGACAAAGAATAATTGAGTTGAGAAAGTGCTGAATGGCATCGTAAAATCTCCAGAATACCACACCGGGGAACTTGAGAATTGGAAACATTTGGATACAGACTTGGTTTAGAATTGCAGCGTTTTAAGAGGATGTACCTAGTCCTGAAAGAGTTAGAGAACAGAACCAGAGGCTATAAAACAATTGGCATTCTATCAGCGACTATAAAATGTCACGCAATCAATTCCAAACATAGGATAGGATAGATAGACCCTTTTTTACGGACATAGACTCCCATTTGGTCCTTTTTGCGTGCATGCCTGCTCTCTGTGTGAGAGCATGGGCCGTAATCCACTACGCGGACCCAGTGCGTGTTGGAGGATGTCACGTCTTCGAATTGTTGGTGCACCATTTTGAGAGCAGTGATGATGAAACAATTTACACAAAATAAAGCGCCTGCCTGGGCTGGCACCCACAACCTACAACTTGTAAGTCGCGGCCGTTACCACTGGGCCACCATTGCTCACAATTCCAAAATATATTGACATTTGACAATCTGGGGGCACGGTTGGCGCAGTGGTTGAGCGATTGACTGCTGCGCTGCGTGTCGCGGGTTCACGGAACAAATATTTGTATGACCTACAGATAGTTGCTCCGGCTCTGGGTGTTGTGTATGTGAGTTTATATGTTTGTAATAAAACCCACGATACAGGAAGAAATTCCTAGTGTGGGGCAACGTTCTAAAAAAAAAAAAAAAAACAAGAAAAAAAAAAACTTAAGGAACAAACTAAGCAATAAAAACCGTTGGTGCCAGCTTTGAAGCTAGAAAATCATTGGCCGACCCAATTGTGGAATGTTTGTCCATCTAAGTCATCATCATCATGCTGGAACACAGGCCTCCTCTCTGTGAGAGAGAATGGACCTTAATCCACCATGCAGGCACCATCCAATGCGGGTTGGTGGATGTTACATGCTTCGAATTTTTAGTTCTAGGACATTTCCGTTTCCTCATGATGTAGCGTTTTGAGAGCAGTGGTGATGAAATAATTTGCACAAAGTAAAGCGCCTGCCTGGGTTTGAACCCACGACAGGGTCACTATTGCTCTCTAATCCATTTATGTAATTAATACGGTTCTTTTGTTTAAATTTTTCATATTATTAAGGAACTTCTTCAGCTACTTCCACTCACCTTTTGCCCATTCCAATAACTATAGCAGTCTCACTCACAACACTTTCCCGTGTGTCCCCACCATCGACGGCTTGTTAAATAATGCCGCATTGTAATCGAGTTGACGTTTCATCCCTCACCACGAGCCCGGCGACGTTATTAATCGATTCTTTACGAGAACACAATTTTATCGAGAGGTGGGCCAGTCCCTATTTTGACGCTGTGTTTTTTCAGTCAATTTGAGGAGTTTTCAAGTCGTCGCTTTTATTTAACACGTGTATTCTTTTGAGAAATGTTTAGTTTTAGTATTTTCTAAGTTTATAGTTTAAGATAACTAGTCTAGTAAGTTTTAAGTTGAATTAGGGATTTAGGGGTATAGGGAAAGGGATAGGGTTTAAGTTTGTTTTGCTTTTCTGTAAAAAGGTAGGTATTTAATAAGACAGAGTTGTTAGGAAAGTAGTATTTCCCACAGTTCTAGAATACCTTCTGTACAATACCTAACGTAGAGTTTGAAAGATTGCAAAATAAAATTATTCCTTCAAATAACCACCAAAAATTACGATTTATATATATAATGAAATGGTTAAATTGCTTGAAATAGGTACTTACAAAAGCCAAATATAATAACATTAATAACATAATTTAATCTTAATGAAAATAACTCAATCTATGTCATAATAATTACTTATTAATTACTATTCCTATTCAATCAATATATCATACCTATAAACACAGACATAATTATAATTATACATCCAATTTAACATTTGTAATATTTTCTATTAGTTTTTTGATACTATGTAATGCCTTGAAATGCTACTTAGCCCTCTTCCTCTCTCCTAATTTTTGCTGTGCCCGACGCGGTCCGTATTGATCTTTTACCATGTCTATACCATCTATGGAATGCAATAAAATATTGAGTATTGAGTAACTATAGTTGAAAGTATAATAGCTACTATATGGTTTATTACTAGCTTCTGACAGCGGCTTCGCCAGCGTGAAAGTCGAATATTATCTCGAGGGAACATATTCCTGGGATAAAAAGTATTATATGTGCTATTCCTGACTATAGTCTATCTGTGTTCCAAATTTCATCCGATCTGGATGAAATTTGGCACACAGATGGTTTGGCTGTTTTGGCGCGAAGGAGTAACAAGCAGAGTGTGTTTGTAACACACTCACAAACTTTCGCCTCTATAATATTGGTAGGAGAGGATAGGATCAGTAAGATTTTTATTTGCATTTTAAAGGCATAATTGCACACTTAATAACTCTTTAATCAGCACACAGTCGTAATTTTCAATGTTGCGTTACAACAGTAAGTTACCTTTTTATGTAAGTTTATTTTTGTAAAAACATGACAATATTTCTGATGAAAAAAACCTACTATTATAGCTAAATGGATTTGGAACACGGATAGACCGGATAAAGACATAGGATTGATTTTATCCCTATAGTTCGTTCTTGTTGGATGATTTTGACTTAAATACGGATGAAGATGCTGAAAAAGCCACTATAATAAAAAAATGTTTTTTTTATGAACTAGCTTCGGAAAGCGGCTTCGCCAGAGTGTAGAGTGTTTTATTTTTATCATCCCAAGGTAAAATTATAACGGGATAAAACGTGCAACGTGCTATTCCAGACTATAATCTATATATGTGCCAAAATTCATCCAGATCCGTTTTGCCTTTCTGGCGTTATTGATACATCCATCAATCAAAAGTTTCGCATTTATAATCATTTCTGTTCTAAGCGTGTGTTTCAACAAAATATTCTACTTCAATATTGTTTTACTAGCCATCAACAAAGAATGCTAGCTTTTATATTTCAACTTGAGCCATGGAACAATAGAAAATATGTTTTGAAATATTATAGTTGTTCCGACTCCTGAATGGATGGCTCCATTTGTTACGTTCAAAATGAGCTGCTGAATGTCTGGGTATGTTGGCAATAAGTACTTACTATTTGTCAAGTTGTGGTCTCTTTTAAGTAGACCGAGCGTTTTTTCGGGCGAACTTCACAGTTCTTCCCTGACTTAACGTTAAATGGTCATTACAAATCGATTCTTAACATTATAAATGCGAACGTAACTGTCTGTCTGGTTGTTAACTTATCGCGTCTTAACGGCTGAACAATTTGGATGAAATTTGGAATACAGGTAGACCATGTTCTGGATTAGGATATCAGTCTTTTTAGGGTTTCGTACCCTAAGGGTTAAAACGGGATCCTATTACTAAGACTCCGCGGTCCGTTTGTCTGTCTGTCTGTCTGTTACCAGGCTGTATCTCATGAATCGTGATAGCTAGACAATTGAAATTTTCACAGATGATGTATTTCTGTTGCCGCTATAACAACAAATTAATACTAAAAACAGAAGAAAATAAATATTCATTTATATTTATTTTTGATTTTTTGCCGTAATTTGCGATAATGATACGGAAACCTTCGTGCGCGAGTCCGACTCGCACTTGGCCGATATTTTTTATTCTGTGAGAATGTTCCTTTGGTATTGACTTGCCACTAGCGGAAGCTAGTTGACTATAAAACACATTAAAAAAATAAAACGAGCCAAGTGCGTGTCGGACTCGCGCACGAAGGGTTCCGTACCATTATCGCAAAAAAAGTCAAAAAAATCACGTTTGTTGTATGAGAGCCCCACTTAAATATTTGAAAATTCATATGTGAAAATTTCAACTGTCTAGCTATCACGGTTCATGAGATACAGCCTGGTGACAGACAGACAGACGGACCGCGGAGTCTTAGTAATAGGGTCCCGTTTTTACCCTTTGGGTACGGAACCCTAAAAATGCTTGCAAGTAACTAACTTTATCATGATTGGCAGCCATTGGTGTTACGCCCACTGCTAAGTAAAGGCTTCCTCCCTTTAGTGCCATGCTTTCCTGCTCTGAGTGAGTCATCCTGATCTTCCCGTGATCTCGAGTAAGTCGTTTACCTACGTCATCCATCCGCTATCCATTCAGCAAGATGGCTGTTGATCTGCCAAAGTTCCCTCTACCATCAATCGGCAATCAATCTTTACTATGATACTAAATTAATGTTTTTTGTCATATTAAATATCTACAGGTAAATCAAGTCTGCAATACATATAATATTTATGCTTGTTATATCAAGTTATTTAACAAAATACAAAAGGCAGTTATTTACAAATAAATACAAAAAAACTGGCCAAGTGAAAGTCAGACTCGCGCACAAAGGGTTCCGTACCATTATCGCAAACAATGGTAAAAAATCAAGTTTGTTGTATAAATTGTGGATGCTATTGCGGTTGCCACGACGTTGCAGTGCATCGGGAATGTTTGCTGCAGCTCATACGGATGGCTTTTATGCTATCATGCGTAAGAAAGCGGTTTCTTTACTGCAACGCTTACGTGGCACTCGGAACGGCATCCTGAGAATGATTGTTGGCAGAGTGGACTGCCCCATCCAAAGACACTGGGTGGAAGTAGGTATAGGTTTATGTTAAATAGAATTAAGTACTAATAACACTAACGTAGCATTTAAGCACAATCTGTTACTAACCACTTACAAGTTATGGACTGCTGTAGGTCTGAAATAAAGATATTTTTTATTTTATTTTATTTATATGTCGGGTTTAGTCAATAGTACGGACGTTAAAACAAATCGCAAGCTCGCCATCTGGCGGCAAAGCAAAACAACTACGCATTGGCGCGCTTCCTCTAACCACTTGCGTGGTGGGGATAGTAGAATATGGCAGTTGAGTACTGACAGCCGTAGAGCTAACACGTCGTAGAATCAGTGTCGATCCGTAATATTAGTAAGCAAGAATGTAACTGAGTTGTGACTATTTAAATAAACCCAGTGTATCGAATAACTTCTGTGATTTCATTTGCGCGATTGTACCCAACGACCTGCCCACACACGATGCCTTAACCTAAGGGAATACATCCTGACTTTCCGATGGTTTACATCTATCGGCCAGCCTTGATGCGACATCAGAATTGGGATTTGGTCGTGCTAATGAGATCGCACAAAGAAACAAATCTAGTGAAAATGGCGGTTACATTCTTGCAAAAAAAATCGCGGTGTCAATTGTCACTACCCTCTGTCTTGAATAATAAAAAACCAGTCTGGAGCGGAGCAGCAAGGAGGCTAGTAGCAACCAAGGAGTTGGACAGGACAAGGATGAGCGTGTGGACATGTTAAAAGATCCATACACACTGATCTTTATACCAATCTGGTGAGTCGTTTTCATTTTGTTATGACTATGGAAAAGTGTATTCATTATTCAAAATTCTGGTTTTGTGTACGGTATGGTGGTCAGTGGTTCGTCGGGGTAACCCGTGTTAGGTTATAATTTCATGTTAGTTATCGATGGTCATGTTTTGGTGTTGTTGAAGAGTTATTATTCTACTGGCAATAGCCTTTGACTAGCCCTGGCTGACTATTATTGTTTAGAAGTTAGAACGATATAGTGACATTTACGACCCTACCTTACACTTCAGTCTGGAAATTATGAAAATTCCAAATGAAATATTTCGAATAGTTTTGTAGTGTGATAATTTTATGTAGTGAGAGTTAACTAAGTTTGACAAGAAGCATAGTACTCTTCTTTTGTGGTCGGCGGGCCAAACTATCTAAAAAGGTGGTAAACCCTACCAGACCTAGTTAATTGCGAATTAAAATGCTGTGGCATTCATTCGATTCTCTAAAACCCATATACCTACCTGGGCACTTGGGACACTATAGTGTGGGGTTCATGTTTTGGACAGGGACCCTGCACTCATATTCGGTGTCCATAATAACAAATTTTGCAGGTTTAGGTTACTACTACTACTAGGAGCTCGTGGCTAAATAATAACAGCCGCACTGGTCAATCATCAAGGTTAAGCAACGCTTGACGAGGTCGGTCCGTGGATGGGTGACCATTTCAACATACCGGGTTTCTTCCGTGCCTCGAAAAGCACGTTAAGCCGTTGGTCCCGGCTGTCATTTGAAGATCTTTGACAGTGGTCAGAAGCCTGAGATCTGACACCGGTCTTGCCAAGGGGTGCTGTGTTGCCCAGTTACTGGGTTGTGGAGGTCAGATAGGCTGTCGCTCCATGTAAAACACTGTTACTCAGCTGAATACGGTAGGACTGGAAGCCGACCCCAATGTTGTTGGGAAAAGGCTAGGCAGATTGATTGGTTTAGGTTACTACACCGGTGCACAGGTTAATTTCCATCAAAGCTGTGTATGGTTAAGATAACCGTGTGAACATATACTCTCGTAATATTTTTCATGTTTCGGATGCCATATTGTGTCGCAGCCTGAAGCCTCTGCTGGAGGCTAGCGATTCAGATGCTGAGCGCGAAGGTTGACATGTCAATCCGAGAGGTTAAGAGGAACGGCAGGCTAGCAGTTTGCAGGTTGTAGCCGAACGTTAGAAGCGTGCGCAAGTTTGGAATGGAATACTCGGTGAGTCGCTTCCATTTTATTTCGATAGTGAAGTCGAATGTTCTCTAGTGATGAGATGCTATTTCGAGTTTTAAGATTGTTTATGTTGGAACACTGAATTGGTTGGTAGTGGTTATACCTAGCCCCATCACTAGGTTATTAAGACACACCTAGTAAAAAGCAAGTAGCTAATAAGTTACCTATTGGCTTGTTAGTACTTTCCTAGTTTCAACATTTGGTTCAGTACGAACTTTAGGATGAGATATCCCATATGAAGGAGACGAGTTATCCAAAATGACTGAATAACTAGTCGTTTTCAGTGGCAAAGCGAGTTAGTAATGTCGTTAGACCAACGCAATTGTATCGAGTTATTAACGGTACTGATCATTTACGAACAGATCTTGTTGCGTAACGAATTATAACACCGTCTTCGGGTCTGAATTCACTTGCTTACTTTCATAGTAATATTATGATAGCAGTAGATCTCGCGATCGTTTTCCTAACGTGAAAACTGAGTTAGTGAGCGACAGTAAAGGGTTACTGTTGATAATCTGATACTAATGATATTGATCAGAGTTAATTCGTGAAGCTCCTTAATATTATCAGGGTTAGTTGTTTCCCTTTTATAAGCCGTCAGTATGTTCCAAAATCTTTGAGTAAAAAGCGCGAATTTTGTGAGAAGGTTCCCCGATCACCAAGTTCTTTGAGAATTGTACGTCATAGTTGATGACAGTGTAACATGTCTGCTCGTAAGACCAATTCTGGACCGCACCTCATGCGTAACATGTGGCGATGGGTTTTTGAAGAGGTTTCATGAGTTGGGTATGCATTACCTTTGAATTAATTATAAGAAACCGTAACAGCATTGTTACTATTACTTTGTTTAGTTTTGAACTTGTTGATCGTCTTTTTCTGATTAATAGTGTTCTGTGGGAAAGTCTAGAAGGGAAAACTAGATAGGCCCTGTTTTAAGTCCGCGATAGGTGATTAAGACAAGACAGTGATCGTTATACACCGAAAGCTTTAAATAGGTACGCTTAAACCTACAAGTATGGACACGGTAGGTTGAGGAAGATGCCAGCGGGTCATGTACCAGTCGATGTTGATGTTAAAAGGATTTTAATGATGATGAGCAAGCTTAAGATGTCGAGTAATTGAGTCTATCAGCCGTATTATGTTTGACCGTACCAGTGCATTCTGGCGGAGGTCGGGGTCTAGAGAGACCGTTGTGTGAGAGCAATACAATTGCTGGCCGGCTTTAGAGCCGTGGCGTTAGAGGTTTTACTCGAAGGTTTCTATTTGCTTGGCAGTTTTTGCTGCAGGAGTTTTAAAGTTTGTCTGGAATGACTGTGGTACATGGCCCAGGGTAATGATTTAGTTAAAGATCAGAGTTCTTAAATTTCCCTATTACCACGAACCCAATGATCTAGTTTGGTCAGGAGTAGCCGAGCGTTGTGTGTTGGCCTGGGTGGCAACTGTTGGCTTTTATGGCAACTGTTGGCCTGTGTGGCAACTGTTGGCCTGTGTGGCAGCTGTTGGCTTTTATGGCAACTTTAGGCCTGTGTGCCAACTGGAGGTCTTTGTAACAACTGTGGGCCTGTAGGGTACCTGTAAGTCGGGGTAAAAACACGTTTGTGTAAGGAACCTTACAGAAGAGGTTAAAATAAAGTAAACTCGCATAGTCACGCGAGAGGTGAGGTCACAATGTTATCGTTGATGACGTTCGAATCGTCATACCCTCATTAT
Organism: Orthosia gothica; assembly: GCA_949775005.1. NCBI lineage: Eukaryota > Metazoa > Arthropoda > Insecta > Lepidoptera > Noctuidae > Orthosia > Orthosia gothica. Next base: position 10,309,468 of record OX459062.1, on the reverse strand, counting down.
GAAAACTGAAATAATTTTAGCTTTTCTAATTTTGATTACTATGCGTAGATTGTGTTAGTAAGATACACAAAGCTCAAGTACCAATTGAGATGGTAGATGACGAATTGAAATAACATACGACAGGCTAAATGTCTGTGTTGAACTGGTTTTAGGTTCAGAGAGTTGAATCGACTCGATATCGTGAAGATGTTTGAGTAGAGCAATTGTGATAGCTAGGAGAGCTATGTGATGGCTAAAGATCGTGGATAAGATACCTGGTGTCTTGTTTCTTTTGTTACATTTAATGTGACATTAATGACTATCAGTGGTACTTGGACTTTGTAATCACGAAGATTAGGTGCTATCAGGTACCGGATAGATGATTACGTTGCTATTTTCTTTAAATTGAAAATAGAATTACTTGTTCCTTGCAATGGGGAACAGAGAGATTTAAATGATCATGTTTGATTGTTTCGAAATGTTTCCTCACTCTAGAGTATGAGTCAGGATTGGACGAGCGAATACTGTTTGGAAATTTTGTGTTTCAGAAAAACATCCCTTGTATGATGGGAGACTGATGGGTCGGAGTAGACTAAGAGGACGTGTGTGCAACATGACATGAGATGGCAGTGAGCAAGGACAAGAAGATGATGCCTGCGGGTGATAGATTTGGGGATCTGTCACCTGAGAGAGGCCCGAGAAGGCGATGTGCTGTGTTCCACGTTCGCCTCTCAAGAGAAATTACGGCCTAAAGAACACCATGTGGTTTTAGTCAGTAGGAGTCTGACAGACCCCTCAGCTTCCCCCAAGGGCTGAGGACATTCATGAGAATTTCCACATGATTCGATACACTGTTAACCCTGACAATAAGTGACAGACGAGGACGCCTGTCTCGCAGGATGGCCGTGTCGGGTTTAGTCAATAGTACGGACGTTAAAACAAATCGCAAGCTCGCCATCTGGCGGCAAAGCAAAACAACTACGCATTGGCGCGCTTCCTCTAACCACTTGCGTGGTGGGGATAGTAAAATATGGCAGTTGAGTACTGACAGCCGTAGAGCTAACACGTCGTAGAATCAGTGTCGATCCGTAATATTAGTAAGCAAGAATGTAACTGAGTTGTGACTATTTAAATAAACCCAGTGTATCGAATAACTTCTGTGATTTCATTTGCGCGATTGTACCCAACGACCTGCCCACACACGATGCCTTAACCTAAGGGAATACATCCTGACTTTCCGATGGTTTACATCTATCGGCCAGCCTTGATGCGACATATAAATATTTATTTTATTCGGTCGAATATTATCTTACTTGCAAGCATTTTTAAATATGTTTTATAGTCAACTAGCTTCCGCTAGTGGCAAGTCAATACCAAAGGAACATTCTCACAGAATAAAAATATATCGGCCAAGTGCGAGTCGGACTTGCGCACAAAGGTTTCCGTACCTACCATAAACGCAAAAAACGGCAGAATAATCATGTTTGATGTATGGGAGCCCCACTTAAATATTTATTTTATTCTGTTTTTGGTATTTGTTGTTATAGCCATCATATAAATACATCACCTGTGAAAATTTCAACTGTGTAGCTATCACGGTTCATGAGATACAGCCTGGTGATAGACGGACAGACAGACAGACATACAGACGGATCGAGGAGTCTTAGTAATAGGGTCCCGTTTTTACCCTCAGGGTACGGAATACTAAAAAAGGATTCTTATACTAAAGCTTACTTGTATCAGTATCAAAAAGTAACAATCTTTATACATCAAAAGTAGCTTTTATATCCCCGGATTTAATCTTCGTTTAGCAATAAAGAGCAACAGACAGCAAATAACGTGGAATATAAAATGCGTATGTTATAGCTCGGAATATAAAATTATTACCGCGAGTAAATCATATTAGGTGTTACCCTGCGTTTAGATAAAACATTAAACGGAGGTTTATATACATAAGATACGTTTGGGCGTATACACGACGTGAGAAAAATTGGCAGTTAATGGGTACTGCCGACAGAAGCGAAAACTGAAATCTTTGGAATAAGTAATTGTGTGACATACGGGCAACACGCAGTTTTAGGTGCGAGTTCACCGCGCGATAACGACGCGAGACCGCGACACGCGACCAAGGCAGGAGACGTGCAAAACCACTTGTCTTTACGCTTTGTATGGGAGTGAGTACATGCGCGAGACCGCTAGCCGGTCTCGTTCACGGACGAATGGTGCCTCACACTCGACATGCCCAAACATTTTGTTATGTAACAATTAAATAACCATTTTTTGATTGACTTTCATGTTTAATACGATATTTTTAGCCTCTAGTTGTATACAATTCTTGGATAGCCAATCTTTGTATATTTTTATTATACTTATATAATATCATATCATCGTATCTTCTTCTGATAGTAATTTGATAACTTGGCTTGCCATTGCAATTTGGAATAATAATTTTCACCAATATAACTGATTTTAACGGCTAAAATCGAGGAGAGTTTCTGTGCGACACATATCTAGGTCTCACGCGCAAACAAAGCGCCCGAGAACGCGACGCGCGACCGAGGCACGGTGCCTCGGCACACGACTCGGTCTCGCGTTGCGGTGTACTCCCACCCTTTTACTCCGTAACATAAGTATGTCGATGACTGTCACAACGCGGTTATAGAATTTTTCATTCAATGGTATGGCAGTTAAATCTTTCGATAGATGCGATAATGACACACATTATTTGTGACACATAAACTTTTCTGCTTTCTATAACCACCCTAACACACGTCGCCTTGAAAAATTAAACAGTCTAATTTATTCATGGCCATACCAGAGTAAAAGCTTATGGTTTGTAGTCGTACATATTGTATCAGGATCTCGAGTTTTTGTGGCCAGCCCCGAACCGTGCGCTGTTATATTTAATGTCGTTGGGTTAGTAATCTGTGTGTTTTGAATGGGAGCTTGAATTATTTAATATTTGATTATATGTTTGCTGGATATTGTGTCTTGTTTATTGTGGAGGTTATAAAGGTAATAATATCAAGCCGAACAGAAGAGATGTTTTTAATTTTTGTATTTTTTGACAAATAAATATGTAGGTATCTCGTGAATAAGTAAGGTAGACATCTAAGTGCTAGTATCTATTCGTATTTGTAGGAAAGATTGTGAGACCTTTAATTCACCTTGCAACGCTGTCTTTAATATTAACTTAGTATATACATTCTTGTAAGTATAAAAACTTGCTAATTATTTTGAACAACAATCATTGTACCCAATATTATAAATTATATATACTTATAACTCACAAGACATCCGCATCAGAAATAAAGACATCCACATCAGAAATGAAAACGAATAGAATAGAATAGAATATACTTTATTGTACACCATAAAAGTTACACATCTATTTTATAAGAAAAACTTAATTATACGGGTACAAAGGCGGTCACATAAAGACATCTGCATCCAAAATAAAGACTTCGGCATAAGAAATGAAGACATCCGCATCAGAAATGAAAACGGCTGCACCATATAAAGACATCCGCATCAGAAATCAAGTCATCCGCGTCCAAATTAAAGACTTCGGTTTCAGAAATGAAGACATCCGCATCAGAAATGAAAACATCCGCAGGAGATCTAGGGCTATCGACACAGCCCGAACAATTGCCAGTCATAAGTGGCAGTGGGCAGGGTACATTATTAGCAGAACGGATGGTCGATGGGGCCGAAAAATTTTGGAGTGGCGACCTCGTACCGGCAGACGCAGTATCGGAAGGCCTCTCTCTAGTTGGACTGATGACCTGGATAAGGCTTCGGGAATCCGCTTAATGCAAGTCACATAGGACCGATCGATGTGGCGACACTTGAGGGAGGCTATGTCCAGTAGTGGACCTGATGATGATCGCATCCGTCAGCGTTGTGCGTTCCGAAAAGACCAAAGAGACTAAAGCTTTACATGGTACATTTACGTTCATACATACTTTATTACACGCACGCCGCTCGTAAGTACTAAGTACCTGACCTTTCTGAACATCACTTACTACTTCTATATTTACTGCTGCGTATATTTATTATTAGCTTGGTCCCGCGGTTTCACCCGCGTGAGTAGTGTTTTATTATCCTCAGGATCATTTTACCGAGTTTATAGGGACAAAATGTTCTATATATGTTACTGCATGTTATAAACTATCTGTGTGCAAAATTACATCATAGTTCGTTCAGCTGTTTTCGCGTGATTGAAGCGCAAACTTACAAAATTTCACATTAATAAAATTAGTAGGTAATCATAATATTTTTTTTTTTTTTTTTTTTTTTTTTTCTTTAAAAAAAACGTTGCCCCACCCTAGGAATTTCTTCCTGTATCGTGGGTGCGTTTACAAACATATAAACTCACATACACAAACACCCAGAGCCGGAACAACTATCTGTAGGCCATACAAATATTTGTTCCGTGCGGGAATCGAACCCACGACACGCAGCGCAGCAGTCAATCGCTCAACCACTGCGCCAACCGTGCGCCCTTATATTATATCTAATTATCTATGTATGATATGCATATATCTAGATGTTGCCCGTGACTTCGACCGCGTCATACAGGAAAAAAAATTTTTTTTTGACATGGAACCCTAAGAAGAAGATACACAATGCGGATATATGGCGAAGGGTGGAACTAGTCGTGCCATACGGGTATGTGGGTCGTCGTCGCCAGCCACGGTTGCTAGTGGTGCCGTGCGCGAACTAACTTGCTGCGTGAGGCGCCGCTGACGAGAGCGATCCGCACTCTTAACCTCATTGCTGATGACGTCGACATATTCTGTTGCTCTTTGGGTGAATTCGAAAGAATAGCTACCTATAGAATTTGTTATGGTACAAGCAGTAGAACAATTTAATTTGTAATGAAACTACATTATCGCATTGGGTCTAGCCTGTAAGGATAAGTATATTTTGAGTGAATAAATAAATAATTATTTTTTTCTAAAATAAAAGTAAATTTCGGTTGCTTCGTAAGAATACCAAATACCGATGTTAATGATATTACTACCGAAGTAAGAGGCTTAAGTGTCATCAATCAGATTCATTAGAGCCAGTTGGTTGTGAGATAAATTTATTATCTATTTCATTCATTTACCTGCATTAATATTAATGAAGTAAATATTGGCTGAAACAAATTTTACGAATGTTTGTGCTACAGGCGACGGTATTTCGCTATGGAATACAATAACTGATTGTCTTGAAAGCAGTTTCGTTATAAAAAAATATTACAAGCTTTTATTTAACTGTTTCTTTTTTTATTATTTGTAATAGGCTTGCGTTTGACCACTATCTCACCTGATGGTAAGCGATGATGTGGTCGACGATGGAGCACGCTTGCCTAGAAGTAACCTATTCCCTCTTGACTTAAAGACTCCCAGGTTGTAGCTATCGGGAAACACAGACTCAGGCAGGGAATTCCACTCTTTTGCTGATCGTATAATAAAAGTGTTCCCCAAACGTTTGGTGCGTATGGGTGGGATGTCCACCATGTATCGATGACGCATCGCCGTACGTCTTGTAGTCGTACGACGTAACTCGACGCCGATTTTCAAGGCTCTGGAGCCTAGACTCGATCAGAATCTCATTGCCGATAAGCCTCTTGGCCCGTTTTTCGATTGACTTGAGTGCATCCAGCTGGTATTTGGCAGATCCGTCCCAGAGATGAGAACAGTACTCCATGCATGATGGTCTAGCTATCACGGTTCATGAGATACAGCCTGGTGACAGACGGACAGACAGACAGACATACAGACGGATCTAGGAGTCTTAGTAATAGGGTCCCGTTTTTACCCTTAGGGTACAGAACCCTAAAAAAGGATTCTTATACTAAAGCTTACTCGTATCAGTATCAAAAAGTAACAATCTTTATACATCAAAAATAGCTTTTATATCCCCGGATTTAATCTTCGTTTAGCAATAAAGAGCAACATACAGCAAATAACGTGGAATATAAAATGCGTATGTTATAGATCAGAATATAAAATTATTACCGAGAATAAATCATATTAGGTGTTACCCTGCGTTTAGATAAAACATTAAACGGAGGTTTTTATCCATAAGATACGTTAGGGCGTATACACGACGTGAGAAAAATTGGCGGTTAATGGGTACTGCCGACAGAAGCGAAAACTTAAAACTTTGGAATAAGTAATTTTGTGACATACGGGCAACACGCAGTTTAAGGTGCGAGTTCACCGCGTGATAGCGACGCGAGACCGCGACACGTGACCAAGGCAGGAGACGTGCAAAACCACTTGTCTTTAGGCTTTGTATGGGAGTGAGTACGTGCGCGAGACCGCTAGCCGGTCTCGTTCACGGACGAATGCTGCCTCACGCTCGGCATGCCCAAAGATTTTGTAATAATGTAACAATTAAATAACCATTTTTTGATTGACTTTCATGTTTAATACGATATTTTTAGCCTCTAGTTGTATAAAATTCGTGGATAGCCAATCTTTGTATATTTTTATTATACTTACATAATATCATATCATCGTATCATCCTAATTTGATAACTTGGCTTGCCATTGCAATGTGGAATAATAATTTTCACCAATATAACTGATTTTAACGGCTAAAATCGAGGAGTTTGTGTGCGACACATATCTAGGTCTCGCGCGCAAACAAAGCGCCCGAGAACGCGACGCGCGACCGAGGCACGGTGCCTCGGCACACGACTCGGTCTCGCGTTGCGGTGTACTCCCACCCTTATCTCCGTAACATAAGTATGTCGATGACTGTCACAACGCGGATATAGAATTTTCATTTAATGGTATAGCAGTTAAATCTTTCGATAGATGCGATAATGACACACATTATTTGTGACACATAAACTTTCCTGCTTTCTAAAACCACAAACACACGTCGCCTTGAAAAATTAAACAGTCTTATTTATTCATGGCCATACCAGAGTAAAAGGTTATGGTTTGTGGTCGTACATATTTTATCAGGATCTCGAGTTTTTGTGGCCAGCCCCGAACCGTGCGCTGTTATATTTAATGTCGTTGGGTTAGTAATCTGTGTGTTTTGAATGGGAGTATGAATTATTTAATATTTGAATACATGTTTGCTGGATATTGTGTCTTGTACGAGTATATTGTGGAGATTATAAAGGCAACATCAAGCCGAACAGAAGAGATGTTTTTAACTTTTGTATTTTTTGACAAATAAATATGTAGGTATCTTGTGAATAAGTAAGGTAGATATCTAAGTGCTAGTATCTATTCGTATTTGTAGGAAAGATTGTGAGACCTTTAATTCACCTTGCAACGCTGTCTTTAATATCAACTTAGTATATACATTCTTGTAAGTATAAAAACTTGCTAATTATTTTGAGCAACAATTATTGTACCCAATTTTTTAAATTGTATATACTTATAACTCACAAGACATCGGCATCAGAAATGAAGACATCGGCATCAGAAATGAAGACATCCAAATCAGAAATGAAAACGACTGCATCATATAAAGACATCTGCATCCAAAATAAAGACTTCGGCATAAGAAATGAATACGTCCGCATCAGAAATGAAAACATCCGCAGGAGATCTAGGGCAATCGACACAGCCCGAACAATTGCCAGTCATAAGTGGCAGAGGGCAGGGTACATTGTTAGCAGAACGGATGGTCGATGAGGCCGAAACATTTTGGAGTGGCGATCTCGTACCGGCAGACGCAGTATCGGAAGGCCTCTCTCTAGTTGGACTGATGACCTGGTTAAGGCTTCGGGAATTCGCTGAATGCGAATCTCATAGGACCGATCGATGTGGCGACACTTGAGGGAGGCCTATGTCCAGTAGTGGACCTGATGATGACCGCATATGGCAGCGTTGTACGTTCCGAAAAGACCAAAGAGACTAAAGCTTTACATGGTACATTTACGTTCATACATACTTTATTACGCGCACGCTGCTCGTGAGTACTAAGTACCTGACCTTTCTGAACATCACTTACTACTTCTATAATTACTGCTGCGTATATTAATTATTAGCTTGTTCCCGCGGTTTTACCCGCGTGGGTAGTGTTTTATTATCCTAAGGATCTTTTTACCGAGTTTATCGGGATAAAAATGTTCCAAATATGTTACTCCATAATATAAACTATCAGTGTGCAAAATTATATCACAGTTCGTTCAGCTGTTTTTGCGTGATTGAAAACTTACAAACTTTAAAATTAATAATATTAGTAGGTAAACATAATATTCTATCTAATTATCTATGTATGAGCATGTATCTAGATGTTGCCCGTGACTTTGACCGCGTCATACAGGTAAAACAATTTTTTTTTTGACACGGAACCCCATTTTTTTCTAAAATAAAAGTAGCCTTTGTTACTCCTTACAAAATTAGCTATCTGTCAGTGAAAATTCTTTCAAAATCGGTCCAACTGTTTCAGAGATTACCTGGAATAAACAGACAGACAGAAAAAGAAAATCTGTTGAAACTGCCGTATAATATACGGTACTGCATATGATATCTAGTAAAAAGCTGTCACATTACAAAAATACACTTCAATTTTATTTATATAACAATTTATGTGTCTATAGAGTCCCTACATAAGTTATAAGACAAAATATTTCGGTTGCTTCGTACGAATACCTAATACCGATGTTAATGATATTACTACCGAAGTAAGAGGCTTAAGTATCATCAAACAGATTCATTAGAGGCAGTTGGCTGTGAGATGAATTTATTATGTATTTCATTCATTTACCTGCATTAATATTAATGAAGTAAATATTCAAATAAAATTTTACGAATGTTTGGGCTGCATGCAACGGTATTTCTCTATGGAATACAATAACTGATTGTCTTGAAAGCTGTTCCGTTTAAAAACTATTTTATTACCATCATTTATTTTACATGCAATGTATGTATGTGTGTTCGGGTCAAATCTTGCAACTAAATTTTAAAGCAGTTATCCTCCACCGATTATGATGAAATTTTGTATACACGTTTAGGTTGGATGACAATGTATGGTTAGCTATTGATGTCATTCTAAATCCAATATGGCGGACGGCCCAACATAGCGGACTAGTTACTGTTTGTGCACTGCCATGATATGGATATCTAATGAAAGGGTTTGCTCAGAAGAATACGAAAAAAGATTGTTTATAAATAAGGCTTTTTTAATGAATATTTTTTTTTAAAACAACGGCAAAAAAATCAAGTTTGTTGTATGGGAGCCCCACTTAAATATTTATTTTATTTTTACTATTTATTGTTATAGCGGCAACAGAAATACATCACCTGTGAAAATTTCAACTGTGTAGCTATCACGGTTCATGAGATACAGCCTGGTGACAGACGGACAGACAGACAGACATACAGACGGATCTAGGAGTTTTAGTAATAGGGTCCCGTTTTTACCCTTAGGGTACGGAACCCTAAAAAAGGATTCTTATACTAAAGCTTACTCGTATCATTATCAAAAAGTAAGAATTATTATACATCAAAAATAGCTTTTATATCCCCGGATTTAATCTTCGTTTAGCAATAAAGAGCAACATACAGCAAATAACGTGGAATATAAAATACGTATGTTATAGCTCAGAATATAAAATTGTTACCGATAATAAATCATATTAGGTGTTACCCTGTGTTTAGATAAAACATTAAACGGAGGTTTATATTCATAAGAATCGTTAGGGCGTATACACGACGTGAGAAAAATTGGCGGTTAATAGGTACTGCCAACAGAAGCGAAAACTTAAAACTTTGGAATAAGTAATTGTGTGCCATACGGGCAACACGCAGTTTAATGTGCGTTCACCGCGTGATAGCGACACGAGACCGCGACACGCGACCAAGGCAGGAGACGTGCAAAACCATTTTTTTATCTTTAGGCTTTGTATGGGAGTGAGTACGTGCGCGAGACCGCTAGCCGGTCTCGTTCACCGACGAATGGTGCCTCACGCTCGACATGCCCAAAGATTTTGTTATGTAACAATTAAATAACCATTTTTTGATTGACTTTCATGTATAATACGATATTTTTAGCCTCTAGTTGTATACAATTCGTGGATAGCCAATCTTTGTATATTTTTATTATACTTATATAATATCATATCATCGTATCATCCTAATTTGATAACTTGGCTTGCCATTGCAATGTGGAATAATAATTTTCAGCAATATATGTAACTTATTTTAACGGCTAAAATCGAGGAGAGTTTGTGTGCGACACATAGGTCTCGCGCGCAAACAAAGCGCCCGAGAACGCGACGCGCGACTGAGGCACGGTGCCTCGGCACACGACTCGGTCTCGCGTAGCGGTAAACTCCCACCCTTTACTCCGTAACATAAGCATGTCGATGACCGTCACAACGCGGTTATAGAATTTTTCATTTTGGTATGGCAGTTAAATCTTTCGATAGATGCGATAATGACACACATTATTTGTGACACATAAACTTTCCTGCTTTCTAAAACCACCCTAACACACGTCGCCTTGAAAAATTAAACAGTCTTATTTATTCATGGCCATACCAGAGTAAAAGGTTATGGTTTGTGGTCGTACATATTGTATCAGGATCTCGAGTTTTTGTGGCCAGCCCCGAACCGTGCGCTGTTATATTTAATGTCGTCGGGTTAGTAATCTGTGTGTTTTGAATGGGAGTATGAATTATTTAATATTTGATTACATTTTTGTTGGATATTGTGTCTTGTTTATTGTGGAGGTTATAAAGGCAATAATATCAAGCCGAACAGAAGATATGATTTTAACTTTTGTATTTTTGACAAATAAATATGTAGGTATCTTGTGAATAAGTAAGGTAGATATCTAAGTGCTAGTATCTATTCGTATTTGTAGGAAAGATTGTGAGACCTTTAATTCACCTTGCAACGCTGTCTTTAATATCAACTTAGTATATACATTCTTGTAAGTATAAAAACTTGCTAATTATTTTGAGCAACAATCATTGTACCCAATTTTATAAATTAAACATACTTAAAACTCACAAGACATCCGCATCAGAAATGAAGACATCGGCATCAGAAATGAAGACATCTGCATCAGAAATAAAGACATCTACATCAGAAATGAAAACGACTGCATCATATAAAGACATCTGCATCCAAAATAAAGACTTCGGCATAAGAAATGAATACGTCCGCATCAGAAATGAAAACGGCTGCACCATATAAAGACATCCGCATCAGAAACCAAGACATCCCCGTCCATAATAAAGACTTCGGTTTCAGGAATGAAGACATCCGCAGGAGATCTAGGACAATCGACACAGCCCGAACAACTGCCAGACATAAGTGGCAGTGGGCAGGGTACATTGTTAGCAGAACGATATGGATGGTCGATAGGGCCGAAAAATTTTGGAGTGGCGACCTCGTACCGGCAGACGCAGTATCGGAAGGCCTCTCTCTAGTTGGACTGATGACCTGGTTAAGGCTTCGGGTATCCGCTGAGTGCGAATCTCATAGGACCGATCGATGTGGCGACACTTGGGGGAGGCCTATGTCTAATAGTAGACCTGATGATGACCGCATACACCAGCGTTGTGCGTTCCGAAAAGATCAAAGAGACTAAAGCTTCACATGGTTCATTTTCGTTCATACATACTTTATTACACGTACGACGCTCGTAAGTTCTAAGTACCTTACCTTTCTGAATATCACTCACTATTCCTATAATTACCGCTGCGTATATTAATTATTAGCTTGTTCCCGCGGTTTCGCCCGCGTGGGTAGTGTTTAATTATCCTCAGGATCATTTTACCGAGTTTATAGGGAAAAAAATGTTCTATATAAGTTACTCCATGTTATAAACTATCTGTGTGAAAAATTACATCATATTCGTTCAGCAGGTTTGCATGAATGAAAAGCAAACTTATAAACTTTCACATTAATATTATTAGTAGGAATACATAATATTATGTCTAATATCTAGGTATGATATTTATGTTTCTAGATGTTGCCCGAGACTTCAGACGCATCATACACGTAATACGAAAAAAAACATGGCTTTTATTTTTAACATGGAACCCTATCTTTTTCTGAAGAAAAGAAGCATTTGTTACTTCTTACAACATTAGCTATCTGTCAGTGACCTTCATAATCGGTCCAGCTGTTTCGGCGATTACCTGGAACAAAGAGACAGCAAAAAAGAAACTGTTGAAACTGCCTTATAATAACCGGGACTACTTAATATATCTAGTAAAAAGCTGTCATTATAAACAGACACTTCAATTTTATTTATATAATAATGTATGTATCTATAGAGTCCCTATAGAAGTTATAAGAGAGAATATTTCGGTTGCTTCGTACGAATACCTAATACCGATGTTAATGATATTACTACCGAAGTAAGAGGCTTAAGTGTCATCAAACAGATTCATTAGAGGCAGTTGGCTGTGAGATGAATTTATTATGTATTTCATCATATTATTCTTCGTCCGGTTAGAAGGATCAGCATGTAGGGGCGTGTGCGATCACCTGTCTACCGACCTTCGACTTTTCTTCCGTTGTTGAGGAACTCTTCAATAAAATTACCGCTGCGTATATTAATTGCTATCTTGTTCTCAAGCGTTGTAAAGCGTTTTATTATCCCAAGGATCATTTTACTGAGTTTATCGGCATAAAAATGTCCTATATATGTTATTTCATGATATAAACTATCTGTGTGCAAAATTACATCATAATTCGTTCAGCTGGTTTGCGTGAATAAAAAGCAAACTTACAAACTTTCACATTAATATTATTAGTAGGAATACATAATAATATGTCTAATATCTAGGTATGATATTTATGTTTCTAGATGTTGCCCGAGACTTCAGACGCATCATACACGTAATACGAAAAAAACATGGCTTTTATTTTTAACATGGAACCCTATCTTTTTCTAAAGAAAAGAAGCATTTGTTACTTCTTACAACATTAGCTATCTGTTAGTGAAAATTCCGTCATAATCGGTCCAGCTGTTTCGGCGATTACCTGGAACAAAGAGACAGCAAAAAAGAAACTGTTGAAACTGCCTTATAATATCCGGTACTACTTAAGATATCTAGTAAAAAGCTGTCATTATAAACAGACACTTCAATTTTATTTATATAATAATGTATGTATCTATAGAGTCCCTATAGAAGTTATAAGAGAGAATATTTCGGTTGCTTCGTACGAATACCTAATACCGATGTTAATGATATTACTACCGAAGTAAGAGGCTTAAGAATCATCAAACAGATTCATTAGAGGCAGTTGGTTGTGAGATGAATTTATTATGTATTTCATTCATTTACCTGCATTAATATAAATTAAGTAAATATTGGGTGAAACAAATTGTACGAATGTTTGTGCTACAGGCTGATTGTCTTGAAAGATGTTCCGTTTAAAAATATTTCATTACAAGCTTTTATTTAACTTGCAATGTATGTATGTAAGTGTGTTCGGGTCAAATATTGCAACTTAATTTTAAAGCAGTTATCCTCCACCGATTAAGATGAAATTTTGCATACACGTTTAGTTTGGACGACAATGCATGGTTAGCTAAATCGTCAATCGTCATTCTAAATCCAATATGGCGGACGGCCCAAGATGGCGGACTAGTTATTGTTTGTGCACTGCCATGATATGGATATCTAATGAAAGGGTTTGCTCAGAAGAAAACGAAAAAAGCTTGTTTAAAAATAAGGTTTTTTTAATGATTTTTTAGGGTTCCGTACCCAAAGGGTAAAAACGGAACCCTATTACTGAGACTCCGCGGTCCGTCTGTCTGTCTGTCTGTCTGTCTGTCTGTCTGTCTGTCTGTCTGTCTGTCTGTCTGTCACCAGGCTGTATCTCATGAACCGTGATAGCTAGACAGTTGAAATTTTCACAGATGATGTATTCCTGTTGCCGCTATAACAACAAATACTAAAAACAGAATAAAATAAATATTTAATTAGGGCTCCCATACAAAAAACGTGATATTTTCGCCGTTTTTTTACGATAATGGTACGGAACCCTTCGTGCGCGAGTCCGACTCGCACTTGCCCAGTTTTGTTTATTTATTATTTTAACCTGTTCTGTCCCACTGTAGGACAAGGACTCCTTTCCATTCCTCCCAGTGTAGTGGAATTGTGGACCAATCATGTCAATAGGCGTCAAGTTCATCCCGCCATCTTCACCTGGGTCGGCCGCGATGTTCCTGGACGTTTTCCGGGACCCATATTGTAATTAATTTAGCCCTTGAACCGTTCCAAAGGCGGTATTAAAATCTTATGTAAGAAGTATGGTGTAATATTGATTAGGACTACTAAATATTGTAGCAGTCTGTCAGACACACTGTGTATATGTTTCTTATCTAATTCCCCTGTCGTAGGTCTACTGGAAAAAACTCTACCTTTATATGTACTTTCCCTTTTAATCATCATCTGCCTAGCCTTTTCCCAATTGTTGTTGGGATCGGCTTCCAGTCTTTCCGGATTCAGCTGAGTACCAGTGTTTTACATGGAGCGACTGCCTATCTGACCTCCACAACCCAGTAACTGAGTAACACCATACCCCTTGGCAAGACTAGTGTCAGATCTCAGGCTTCTGACTACCCGTAACGACTGTCAAAGATCTTTTTTGAGATTCTTCAGACAGCCGATCGACAGCCGGGACCAACGGCTTAACGTGCTTTCCGAGGCACGGAGGAAACTCGCTATGTTGAAATGGTCACCCATCCACGGACCGACCTCGTCAAGCGTTGCTTAACCTTGAAGATCAACCCGTGCGGCTGTTATTATTTAGCCACGAGTACCTAACCTTCCTTTACCGTACTTTCCCTTTTAAGTGTTTCATAAATAAATAAATGTATAGGTATGTTGACGGATGCAAACACGGATTTAAGTGGAAAAGTAGGGGTTTGAATACTGAAGTAAATTGAAGCTAACTAATACTCGTATAGATGCACAGAAAATTTGGTAAGTAGGAACTAGATTATTTTCTCTGCTTCGTAAAAAGTTTTATTATACATAAGGAAACCGTAAGATATAAAATTAAAATGACAGGAAGAAAATCATGTTGTGCAGTTGGAGGATACATATTCGCGGGCTTACTGACCACTTGATCCTCCGACTGCACAGCATGATTTTCGTCTTCTTTACATCTTTTTAGTTCGCTAAAGCAGTCGGGTTTTTAGATTTTTTTAACTTGTTTTATTAATTTTTTTTTAGATAGTAATCTTTTTTTTTCACTTACTTTAAACATATTCAAGTGGAATATATTTTTGTAATCACCTCTTAAACCCTACATTTTGATACCACACACAATGGATTAGCAAGAAAAAAATCGGGACCCGAACAATATGTCGCCAAAAAGCCGCCAAGTTTCACCTATCTCAGAACACTTGGACGGCTGAGACGTATCTAACGATGTCTGAACTGGGGGGTAACCACAAGCTCTTAGAGTAAGGTTATTTTGAGATCGAGTAAGTGACAGATGTATACAAGTCAGATACATCTGTCCCTTACTTGATCTCAAAATAACCTTACTCTAAGAGCTTGTGGTCACCCCCCTAAGGTAATAAAGAATATGACATACATACAAACAAAAAAACCAAAATACATACATATATACAAGAAACGTGCGAAAAACAGCCTTTCAGTCGGGTAAAAAGATGCTAAAATGTTAAAAAAAACCGGCCAAGTGCGAGTCGGACTCGCGCACGAAGGGTTCCGTACCATTATCGCAAAAAAACGGCAAAAAAATCACGTTTGTTTTATGGGAGCCCCCCTTAAATATTAATTTTATTCTGTTTTCAGTATTTGATGTTATAGCGGCAACAGAAATACATCATCTGTGAAAATTTCAACTGTCTAGCTATTACGGTTCAAGAGATACAGCCTGGTGACAGACAGACAGACGGACCGCGGAGTCTTAGTAATAGGGTCCCGTTTTTACCCTTTGGGTACGGAACCCTAAAAACAAGTTTAATAAATATTACTACTACTCGTCCTCTCTCTTGCTCTACGGTCTATTCTGCCCTGTTATTATTGCTGTTGTGTTGTGTCTGTGTCGAATAAATATTTTCTATTCTATTTTATTCTACATTAAAATGAATTCCCCGAAAAAATTAACAGTTCAAAGAGCCCAAATGGTAATGGGATATCACATCAAAGATGTTAAATATTTTATAACAATTCTGTTGCTGAATAGATGGGCAGTAAACCTGTGTACGGGATAAAGTACAGGCACGGACTTGTGGTAGAGTTAAAATGTTCTTGTTTTTCACTCACAGACTTTAGTAGCAAGTTCGCAAGTTATTGAGGGTTGATAAATGCCACCTAACACTAGGTGGACCGATTACAAGGTTGCGGGGATCCGCTGGAAGCGAGACGCAAGGGATCATTCAATGTGGGACGCCTGGGGGAGGCCTATGCCCAGCAGTGGACGTCTTTCGGCTGAAAATATGATGATAATGAATGCCACCGTTCTCTCTTTGCTAGCATTATCCCATTATTTCGTCAGTCAGGCGTCCGGAGGCTGTAGACAAAGACGTGTCATTCTATCAGCGAAGTCGAATGTCAAAATGCCAAAATGTTATATAATCTTGAAATTATGAGTAAGACGAATATACCTACTCAATTAGCCATGTCTGACTTCAACCATGAGGCAAAATTCATCAGGCATCATTTGCCTTGAAATGTTTTAGGTAATTAATGATTCGGAAGGTCTTTGCCTAGCGGTAAAAAAACATAGACTAGAAAATAAAGAAAAATGCCAAAACAGGTTTTAAGCCTTTTATTATTCTAAGGACAGTTTTTTTCAGGAACACAAGTTCCGGATGTGTGTCTCAAGTAGCCATCTTGACATATGCAGCCTGGTATGCAATGCGTAACTGACGGACATGCTGCAGGGATTTCTTTCTGAGTACAGTATTCTGGAATGCAGACTGCGTTCGCGCACTCAGACCATTTCTCGGAACGTGGGCATCTACTGCCTGAAAACACAATAATTATAAAGTTATAGAAAAATCAAAATTCGTTGGGGGAGTCCTTTGTCCAGGTGTAGGACAATTCAGGCTAGTAAAAAAGAAAAATCAAGGGCAAAGGTAAAGTGTCAAGTCTAAAATGTATGGGATCGATATGGTCTACCAAAATATGTCGTTCAGCACCTTTCTTTAACCATTAACATCCGTTAAAATGACCTTAGAAATGTGAATGTAAAATGTGCCCAATATCTCGTCATTGAATGCTTAAGAGATTTCATTAAACAAGAACATACAATTTTATGTTCAATTCCAGAAAATGATAATTTTACACAAAATTCAATAACAAACCATTTTGCGCCATCTAGTAAGATTTATTTGTACCAAATTTTCTTTCTTAGCGCGGCTTTGTTTTTATAATTTAGGCTGAATATGTACATAAACAATGTTGATAGTAACAGTTTTGATTAATGTAATTTATTCAACAACATTACAATGTTCATCATCATTCTCAGCCTTTTAATGTCCCCACTGCTGGGACACAGACCTCCTCTCTGTGAGAGAGGGAATGGGCCTTAATCCACCACGCAGGCAGCAGTGTGGATTGGTAATGTCACATGTCTTTGGATTTCTGGTTCTAAGGCATGCCGGTTTTCTCACGATATTTTCCTTCACCGTATTAGAGCAGTGATGATGAAATAATTTACACAAAGTAAAGCGCCTGCCTGGGTTCGAACCCACGATCTACGACAAGTAAAAACAGTTAGGTGTTGTAACCAAGTTATGAAATAACTTGCACAATAAAATACAAGCTATTTTTATGCTCACCCGAGGATTGCGCCATCACCATACCGATGAACAGAGCTAGCAACAGCACAATATTCGCTCTACACATTTTTATTCAAAATAAAAAGTTGTTTCAACAGGGAAAGATGCGTCCACAACAGAATATGTAGATTATAGTACTGGTCTACCCTTGAATAACGCTCTTTAAATATAAAGCAAAACGTTGGTTTTTCCACAAAAATAAAAACGTAATTAAGTCATCGGTAGCAAAAAACAAAGCAGACAACTGCATTTTTGCGAATTTCACTTTTATCATAATTGTATTCAGAATAGTTTATTTCATCTAGTGACAGTTTTTTTTTATAAAATTGTTCATTGTTTATTAGTATTTTGTAGCGTTTATAAAGACCACTACACCTTTTTTATAACCGACTTTCCAAAAAGGAGGAGGTTTAATGCTCGACTTTATGTTTATTTTTTTTGTGTTCACCGATATCTTCGTCAATTGTGGACCGATTTTGAAATTTTCTTATTTTGGTGAATATCTAATGAAGAACTTTAAAGATATACAACAGAACTGTTCAATAAAAACCGGCAATTATCTCGGGATTGCTGCAAATGCATGTTTGTTTATTGTTTATACCATTTCATAACATAACATCACGCCAGTACATTCTTTATCGCAGATCTCTCATTTCACCGGTAATGTTCAAGTTTAATGAAATTCGGATAATCTTATGGCGTTATAGGTACCTTAACAACTTGCCTATTAGGAAGGTACAACTAAAAAGTGAAAAAAAAACTTTTTTGCAAAAAAATACTACCGACTGCCAAATAAAAAGAACAAACTACGAAGTGTAGGTACTGGTTTTCGTAGATTATTTTTTTTGCGTTATGGACACCGACTTCCAAAATTAAAGTTATTTTTCTCTTTGTAGTTTCTTCTTTTTAAATCGAAGTCGGTAGTATTTTTTTGTAAAAAGTTTTTTTTATATCGAAGTATCGTTACTTCGATAAAAATAGGTGTAGTTAATAGGGGTAGTAATTTATAAGTACATTGTATCTACATGTACAATTACAGTTGACCGTTTCATCACGGGCGGTCGACTTTTGTTAAACTAGTAAGTAAGCACTTAATATTATTCCTACAATCTCTATTTTGTTAATCTACATTTCATCATTATAAAAACATGTATAATAGAAGAAATAAATCACTGTTAATTTTTTTTTACATAATTATTGATATGCTCGCGTTTCACCACTATCTGAACGATATTAGTTATTTATTTTGTGCGAATTAGATAAAAAAGACATCTGCCATATTTCGAAAAATATATATATGTATTACCAGACTTTCACTAATTTCTTTCAAATGCCGTATTAATTAACTATTACCAATTTGATTAAACTGGCATTATTCTTGTAGAAGTTATTACATTTTCATGTTAAACGCTCTCCTGTAAACTAGTGATTTTGTAGATAGCCATTTGTTCTGTGTTGCCGTCGAAGTGATAAGAGACCCCTTGATAAGAAGTCTCAATAACAGGTTATTCCAACATTCTGATAGCTTTTGACCCTTTAGAAGATATTGAGCACCGCGTCATCGTCACCTTGCCTGCCGGAAAAACCCTGTAGCACAGATAAGACTAGTGTGAAACAAAAAGCATGACATTTTATAACTAACTATAACGATTATGTTATTAATAAGGGTAAATATCAAAGAAATGAAATTAGAATAACTCAGGCCCGGTTTTTTGATCCTTAGTTAACTTAACCAATAGTTAAATATGCTAACCAATTATTTCAAATTTCGCCTAACATGCGTTTTTAGGGTTCCGTACCCAAAGTATAAAAACGGAACCCTATTACTAAGACGGCGCGGTCCGTCTGTCTGTCTGTCTGTCTGTCCGTCTGTCACCAGGCTGTATCTCATGAAACGTGGTTTCTAGGTAGTTGAAATTCACAGATGATGTATTTCTGTTGTCGCTATAACAACAAATACTAAAAACAGAATAAAATAAATATTTAAGTGGGGCTCTCATACAACAAACACGATATATTTGCCGCCTTTGCGATAATGGTACGAAACCCTACGTGCGCGAGTCCGACTCGCACTTGGCCAGTATTTATTAATTAATTTTAAAACAGCTAATTTATTGAAAAATTAAAATACCCTGAATTAAACAAAGTGATAAACATGAATGCCACATCCACATTTTGTCAGATATGTTTAAGACTCTATATAAAAGGGCGAGCCTTCATCCATCCATTCATTTAGTTGTCACAACAAACTTAAAGATTTATTTTCGTACAGAGAAGGAAAATAAAAATATGACTGTTTTGCATTACAACAAAACAGGTATTATGTGTGGATAAAACACGTGGTGTTGAGTTAGAAGACCTGTTTGGTATCTGCTGGTGATAAAACACAAACGCTATGTTGAACACCTTACAAAACTATTCTGAAATATAATCAGTTTTAATATACACTTGCACCATTCAAGTTAAAATAAAAATAATAATAAATTTCTGCAAAATCAACAGAAAATCAGAAAATTTATTCTGAATAATTCTATCAATGAATTATTTCTTACTGCTTTCCACAAAAAAACAAAAAATACTTTTTTAATACAAGTTCTGCCAACATTGAATGCAAGGTGTTATAATATATATTGAGTTATTTACTGAAATACAATAATTAACATTAAGTTTTATTTAGTACTTTTCCAGTTAATATACTGTTCAGATCTACTTTCTAAACAAACTTCTAGGCTACTCTAGAGGCCACATTTGACCTAATAGGTACCGCCCGGTGGGTTACCAATGTTAGTATCTCTATAAATCCATTCCCACACAAATTACAATATCTAGAAGTACTAGAAGCAGGTTTTATATTCCCTGACAGACAAATATATAAGCTTGTGACAGTACATGTGTTTGACCAAAAAGACACAACGGTCAGGTGTTTCCGCAACAACCTACCTGACTGTCTATTTATTTGCCTTTTGATAAAAAACCTTGGCCACATAGTCATCTCATCTTCCACAGACATTCGATTTACATAGCTCTTTTCTAGAATAGTAAGATAATAAATCTTACATCTTGAGGCCAACAATATTAATATAATTGTTCAGCTAGTGATTTCAAGTAATGAATGAACTTGAATTTATTCAATTCTTTGTTATGTTAGTAAGCCAAATAAATAAAAAAATTGTCAGCTTTAGACTGACTTAGACTAACTAAAAAACTGGTAAGTGAAAAGAAAAAATGTTTTGAAATTAAAACTGCTCATGCAGTTAAAACAACAAATTTATGCAAGAAAATATTTCTATAAGTACCAAATAATCTAGCAGCTTGCTTAGCCATAATATGATGCTTTTGGGTTGTAAATTTCATGGAATTACACCAGAATAAACATCTTTTATTGGAACCTAATACATATTATGTCGTTAAAGTAATGTCCGCCAGTTAATTCTTGACAACTTCTGTCTGGTCCAGTGAGCTATTTGGTTAGCCCTCCAAAGTCGTTTTTTTTTTTTTTTTTTTTAACCAACTGTTGGACTAGGGCGAATTCTGTCGTATGTAGCCCGAGCTACTAAAAACTTTCCGCATGTTCTTTATCGTAGTTAGCTCTGCTATGACCCTCGCTTGCAGATTGGACAACCAGAAAACTTCGGGTCCACATTGGTGTTTTTAGGATAAACATTCCTCTTTGTCACTGTTCCAGTGAGTTAGTAATAAGCTGAGTGGGTGGAATGCCCAGCGCAGTTAATGGTCTCGCGTTGGCTGTGCTATGACCCTTGTTATTAGGACCTACATTCCTTTTTGCCACTGTTCCAGTGAACTAGTATTAAGCTGAGTGCAGCTCGGCTTCTCAATCTAGGCTGAAAATGTCGCAGAACCATCACTGGAATCCTTTGATACGACAGCCATCTTTCTTGACGTGAAAAGATCTACGTCTGTGACGCCCGACATTTTATACATAGTCTCCGCGGCCAGGGCCAGAAGTCCCACATTTTGAATTGAATACAGGCTCCGCGGCTTGGGACAAAAGTTGCCATATGCTTTAATGTACTACGCCCGACATTTTGAACATAGCCTCCGTGGCCTGGGCTAGAAGTCCCACATTTTGAATTGAATACAGCCTCCGCGGCCTGGGACAAAAGTTGCCACATTCTACTAAGTACTTACTAGATACTTTGCGACTCCTTGAAAAGCAATCCGCTATTCCGATTACTACTCGGAAGGTAAGTGGCTAAGAGTGTTAAGTATAACTACTCTACAAGTCTTAGGAGCCCGTTTATAGGCCTTATAAGGGTTTGTCACCCCCTCCCCCCTCCCTTGCCTCAATTTTCTGAGGTATGTAACAAAAGTCCTGTTGTCGGACTGTAAATAAAATTTGTCAGTCATTTATGGGGTTAGATCATTATTAAGATTCCGAATCTTTAAGTAATTCCATTTTCTTCATTATCCTTCCTGACTAATTTTTTAAATAGAGTGGAAATGAAGTCATCCGCTGACTATTTATGACTGCAAATACAGCATGTCCGCATTCCTTTCAATTCTGAATGTTAGAATTTATTTTAATGTCGCTCATTTCTCAGATAGTTACAGACCATTTATTGCGCAAGGGTGGATTACTCTGAGTCTGGTACAGCTATGGTCAGGAAACGACTTATACTTTACTACCAGTGTTGAACTGTAGTCTACACCCAGTCGCTTTTAATCGCGATTTGAGGTCTTGTTGAATAGGGAGAGAGGGAGTATTTCTTTCTTTGTTCAGATAGAACAATTTTAAAAGTTCAGTTTTCTGTGACACTAGTTAACATGTAACTCAATTAAAAGCTCTGAGCTTAATACGGAGACACTGTTTACATTGCTCTATATTTTAGAAACAG
Organism: Orthosia gothica; assembly: GCA_949775005.1. Taxonomy (NCBI): domain Eukaryota; kingdom Metazoa; phylum Arthropoda; class Insecta; order Lepidoptera; family Noctuidae; genus Orthosia; species Orthosia gothica. The sequence continues at coordinate 10,286,882 of OX459062.1, read as the reverse complement.
ATATAATCTTATCATGTGTCTAAAAACCAGACAAAGCTCTTTGAGGATTTTACCTTCCTAACACAAACTTGTAATAATGTATGTGCAATTACTCTGAAGGTTTGCCCTCACATGGGAATCAAAGAGTTAAACATAACTGGTATATTATCAACTATAAGCACCTCCCTGCTTATTCCCTCAGAAAAAAAAAAAAGGTGTGATGATAATCTTATTTTAATCCAAAGTTAACAATGGTCTCAGTGTCTCCGTAACCAGAGAAATAGATCTCATAGGATTTCCGCAATCCAATTTCAGTCACACATCTTTGAAGTTGATGGTGTTAAAACATAAGGCTTCTTCTAAGAAAAGCTGTCAATTATAATTGTGCTTTTGAAAACACACTGGAGGCATCTCCAGTAGGCTCATGACATTAGTAAATGCAAATAGGCCTGATGATTTATTTTCACTTACATTTTAATTTCAAATCATCATAAAGTTACCTACAAAAGAGAAAAATTTACCATACCTGCTTGTGAAATTGAATGAACTTGTTTCACTAACAAAAACAAACTGAGACCTCCGAGGTAAAAGAAGAGGTTAGTACAACCTCCAAGTTATATTTTATTTAGTACATTCATTATAGAATGTCTGCATTGAGGATTTAAGTGGTCTCTTATATTTCTCTTCTGTTGTAGGTGAAGGATAATGTGAAGAACATGCTGGGTTGTTCTTTATTATCTTAAGTACCTGACATGTTTTACAAATAGTTGTGTGAATATTAAAAAGCAGGTATCTTTATAAATGGAAAGCAGCCAATTTTACTAATAAAATAATCAAATTATTCATTATTTTAATTTAGTAACATTATTTTCTTCCTGTTGTTTATGGCAACAGACAACAAACAAAAGTAACTTTCTCTAAATTTCTTGACTCTTAAGAGTTCATTGATGTATTGTTTGAGAAGAAAAATAAATATGTTCAAGGTCCGTTCAACCTAAAGAAGCTGGTTGCAAGGTCTCTTTGTTGAGAAGATTTTCTTATCATTTAAATTGTCTTTGATTTCCAATTTCTTCAAATATAACCCTGCGCAAACGGCCTATTTATTGCTCACAATATATTTAGCATTGTATTCTTTGAGGTTTTTAACCTTGAAAGACATAATTATGTATGCGAGCATTAAAATTATTCAGGTTTTTATAAACCGACTTATCAGTATCAGCCGAGTTGTCTTGTATACCTGACTTGGATAGTTGCTATTGTTCCAAGTATATAGTTTCCTACTAATAAATGCTCAGTTAGTCAGCGGCAGCCAAAATAACACAACTCTTTCTTAAAGTTTATACAAAGTTTTCTTATAATCTTTATTTGCCATATTAGTACTGATATCTTTAATTGGTTATTCTTAACTTTGTAAGTACCTAAATAGGTAGGTACTCAAAGGAAGTTCACTAAACGTGTCATAGGTATTTTTCAAAAAATGCGACAAGTATGAAGTCGTATCACTTAACTTATTAATAGTCAATCAATTAAGATACTATAATCTCACTATGAAGCTGAATAAATTTTTACGCACTCAGTTCCGAATAATCCGAAACAAAGTGTCACCCTTCATACTTGTACAGACTTGCCTACTTACGTGAAGCATTTTTGTCTTTTTCGGGCGGAGGTGATACAATGCCCACATCCTCTGCGGATGAAGATGTCGTCTGGACTCGTCAGTCCAGAGTCAGATTGCCTAATCGAATAATAATATCTATTCGAACTTTGGTCACCTCAACACTTACCGGGACAATTTTGTCCGTAATCATCAAAGAATGCTTAAACACAACTGAAAAACACTGACACGTATTCTAAGAAGACACCGTGTGTTAATTTAATACAGTAATATATCGTATTTCCACACTTTTTTTGTTTAACTTTGAAAATTTTCCGTCTTTACCGGCAAAAATTTACAAACGCTATGAAGTTGACAGCTACCTGTCAGTGTCAGCGTCACTCTTAACGCCACACTCGCTGGAGAGAAAGAGACAGGTATAAAACCATGGACAATTTGGTAAGTTTTTACCCATAAATCACCATGTAAAGGCAATTACAAATAGCTTTCTTCTAACTCAACACCACGTGTTTTAGCATAGCACATAATACATTATATAATGCACTTGCTGTTCCCCGCAGCTTCAGTCCCGTGGACCACCCCGCATAACCCGTTTTCGGGATTAAAAAACCGGCCAAGTGCGAGTCCCCGAGTGAGGTTTCGTTTTTATCCTTTGGGTACGGAACTCTAAAAATAGCCTATGTCACTCAGGAATAATGTAGCTTTCTAATGGTGAAAGATTTTTAAATCAGTCCAGTAGTTTCGGAGCCTATTCGGTACAAAAAAACAAAAAAATCTTTCCTCCTTATATTATTGGTATTGGTATAGATTCATATGTGAATAAATTATACCGACTTCAATAAAAGGAGCTAGGTAATCAATTCCACACGTATGTATGTAATATTAATGGAATTACACAATATTCACATCTGTTACTGTGTATGAGCTTTTAAACACGTGTGCCAAATTTCATAAGTGTATGTATGTATGTTTGTCCGCGCATTTCTCCTTAACTACTTGTCGGATCGTAATCATTCTTTCTACTTAGAATTCATCTATCATTCAACTTAGGGAATAGTGCTGTTTCATTAAAGTCGGTTTTTAAGATATGGAGCATACAACCGAACTCCGTAGCGGCAAACACGAATGTGTAAATTAAGTTATCATGGGTACTTTGTCAATCCTTTAGGTACTTTGCTCACTTTTTAGTGATAGGGTACTAAAACTATAAAGAGAGAAATAAAATCTTTATCACAAAAAATAAACCGACTTGTAAAGCAAAACACTAAAAAGTGCAAAAATAACTTTCGTTTCGGAAGTCAGTGTTAAAAAATTATAAAAACAAGACACAAGAAAGAAATTGGTTATTATTTAGTGAAAAAAATTTGGTGTCGGTAATAAAAAGATTATTGCAATCGTCGACAGTTTGTCAAAGTAACAAAGGTTTAAACGGAACACAGTAAAGCTATGACTGTCAGTGTTGGCTAGCTTGACAGAATAAACTTGATGATAACAATTTTATTTTTAATTTAACCGTCAAATTCATCCCTGTTAAAACGCACAATGTTTCATACTTTGTCGTACAAAATGGTCGATGTAACATCGAGCATAAAGGCGGTTTACGACTATATTCCGTAGTGGGGGTTGGAGGGAGGAATTTTAACAATAATCACTGGAAATAATGATGAAGCCGAGAAACAGCTTTTAGCTGCTTCATAAAGTGGAAGTATGTTGTTAAATAATAGATCTGTCTGTTTTATGAGTTGTGTCGGTATGGTTTTATTGTTAGACTTATGCATAACAGCTTACAGTTATTTTCCGTAGGAGTTGTACCTATATACCTGCCCAGTGGGCCTATCAGAATACCAGTGGGGTGTTATTAATTTTTATCTACACTCATAACGTAATGTTCCAATTATGAATTCAAAAAGTATTGCATAAACAACGACTTTATATTCGTGGAAAAGTAAATTTAAAAAAAAACCATTACAGTGCAACATTTTTCTTTGATTTTCAAACAACTGCATCATAAAATAACTTTTTATTTTTTATAGCACACTTTTACTTTTTAATTTATTAGCGCTTATGAGCTAGTGTCACTGTCTATGGATGCGCGCCCTGCGCTGTCATGGTGCAATGAGAATCTAAATTGCCCGTCATACTGCATATTTTTTCCTTTTCTACTTTTATTTTATTTCAACTGTATGAGTGAAGATAAAATAGTGTATGCAATGGCGTATAATTAGGTATTAAAACACTCGCGTGTTATTATTTGACCATTGCATAAACTAGTATTATGCTATTGCTGCACATGCTGAGATAGGAGCCTTTTTGGTGTCCTTTTAATTTTTTTGATGATGTTGAAAGAGCTTGTCTAGTGGTACCGGACGCGGCTAACAAGTTGTAGGTCGTTAATCAAAACCCAGGCAAGCACTTTTCTTTGTCTAAATTATTTCGTCACCACTGCTCTTAAAACGGTGAAGGAAACCATCGTGAGGAAACCGGCATGTCCTAGAACCAAAAATGCAAAGACATGTGACATCCACCAATCCGCACTGGGCCCGCGTGGTGGTGTACGGCCCATTCTCTCTCACAGAGAGGAATTTTGTGTGTCCCGGCAGTGGAAATACTATAAAAGGCTTATGATTATGATGATGATGATGAAAACTTTCTTCCCTATCTTGGGTTTGTGAATATCTTTTAACCGGGTAATTGCAGTAATTACCGAAACAATTAAAGAGCCATTGCAACTGTCTACTGTATCATGTGAAATACTGATGCCAACTCCAATATTAATGAGAAAAGGCTAGGCAGATGACGATATTTATTTTCAAACTTTAATCCCTTGAGAGTCCGAAACGTGGATCCAAGCGAGACACAAGGGCTTTTTTTACCCGACTGCCGAAGGAGGGTAATGTGTTTATCAGTCTATGTATGTATGTATGTATGTATGTATGTAAGTATGTATGTATGTATGTATGTTTGTTCCTATGTGGCGTTCCAGAGACCAAACGCGTTGGCCGATTTTGATGATTCGTACGTCAATCGATGCGTCTTAACTCTGCGAGTGTCATAGGCTACATTAAAATTGGATAATAAAAAAATGGCGGATTTTGGGTGCCATATTGTGGGGGCCCAAATTTTTTTTTTCTTCCAAACCCATCGTGTGGGGTATCAAAATAAAGGGTTTTAAGAGGTGATTTCAAAAATATATAACACTTATATGTTTAAATGTATCTAATTCGGAAAAACTAACTAAAAAGTTATAAATAAAAAAACTTAATTAAAAAAATCAAAAAACCCGACTGCTTCAAAAGCGAACTAAAAAGTCGTAAACAAGGAAAAAATCATGCTGTGCAGGCGGAGGATACACCAGATTTTGGTCAGCCAGCCGGCGAATATGTATCCTCCGACTGCACAGCATGATTTTTTCCTTGTTTACGACTTTTTAGTTCGCTTTTGAAGCAGTCGGGTTTTTTGATTTTTTTAATTAAGTTTTTTTATTCTTCTGGTAATTACGCCGTTTAAATGGTCAAACCATCGCAGCTATCCTTCTTTTATTTATAGGTAGGTATGTACTTAAATACACTTCCGAGCACACACAGCCCACTCTGTTAACTACCAGGTACTGACTCCCAGGCTACTCTGCGTGGTATCATCACGTATTGTGTGGTCCAACATAACTGCGTGTGTTTACACTGAACTGTACTATTCACACACTCGTGCGTTGTTGCGGTGACGTCATTCTGTAAGGACAGTCTCATCTCATAACGATTTAGCAATAGTTAGCTTACCTAATTATCTACTGAATAAATTATGCGATTTGGTTTTAGATCCCATTTCACAACTTTTTGCAGTAGAAGAACGCAAGACTTGTGTTTTTTACATGTTATTTATTTATTACCCGACTGCCGAAGGAGGGTAATGAGTTTATCAGTCTAAGTATGTATGTATTTATGTATGTATGTTTGTTTCTATATGGCGTTCTAGAAACCAAACGCGTAGGCCGATTTCAATTATTCTTACGTCAATCGTTTCGTCTTAACCCTGCGAGTGTCATTGGCTACATTAAAAATAGAAAAATGGCGGATTTTGGGCGCCATATTGTGGGGGCCCATTTTTTTTTCTTCCAAACCCATCGTGTGGGGCATCAAAATGAAGGGTTTTAAGAGGTGATTATAAAAATATACTATACTTATATGTTTAAATGTACCTAATTCTAAAAAAAACAACTAAAATGTTGTAAATAAAAAATATATTTAAAAATAACAAAAAACCCGACTAAAAAGACGTAAACAAGAAGAAAATCATGCTGTGCAGTCGGAGGATACATTTGGTTTTAGTCAGCCAGCTCGCGCATATGTATCCTCCGACAGCATACAGGTGGTAGAAAGAAGAAAGTCGTTGAGTGATAGTATTAATAAATACTACGAAGAGAAGAGGAAATAAAACGCCACCCTGCGGCACACCGCCAGAGGTTGTGACACCAAGAAGAGAAAGACTCATAAGTGCAAATACGCTGCCGGAGGCTAAACAGGCAACTATGAAACCAGTCAATTACCGGCGGAGATATGTTAATACAGCGCAGGACCCCAAGCAAAATGACGAAGTCAATGGCATTGAAGGCATTGCTGAAGTCAAGCAGAGCAAGTACCGTTATCTTCCCCATCTAAATGCCTGACCTGATATCGTCCGTGATGTGTACAAGTGCTGAGGTAGTGCTGTGTCCACGTCGAAAACCAGATTGAAAAGGATTTAACAGATTGTGTTTGGAAAGGAACGTGCTGAGCTGTTGGTGAACAAGCTTTTGAAGTACTTTGGATAGGAATGGATGAATAGAAATGGGCCGATAATCAGAGAAAGATGCAGGATGTGTAATTTTGGGTAAAGGAATATTTATTTATTTATTTATGGGTATATAATTAGGTACACTGAGCACACACACCGGCCCACTCTGTTAATAACAAGGTAGAGATATATACTTCCAGGCTACACGGCGCGGTACCATCGGGTATTGTATGGCCTAACATAACTGCGTGTGTTTGCACTGAACCACAGATGCACTGAACTGTACAGCGTCTCGCTCACACGTCCACTCACGAGCGCGATTCACGAGTAGGCTTGTGTAGTACATGTACTATGAACTATTAGGAAGCAATTCCTTTAGGTGAACGAGAACGAACTATTCTGTTTCGGTCGTTTAAATCGTTCATCTAGTACAGTGATCCAAGCGACATCGGATCGCTCAAGTGCTGAATCAGCAGAACGATTTAGTACGGTACGAACTACGATTGTGTGAGCCTGAGCGAGAGAACGAGTTGAGAGATTTGAGAAGCGTGCGCGCGAGCGTGATGAACAATGTACTAGTACAGTTTGCTCGGTCTACGTACGATCTCGATGACCGACATGTCGCTTAAGAATATCTTTATGAACGGTGAACTAATAGAACTAGAAGACCGAACTAGTTCACTTCAACGATTGTACTAGTTCGGAGCGTTCCATTTAGTGTCCGAGTAAGAACAAGCCTATTCACGAGAACTGACTATTCACACACTTGTGAGTTGTTGCGTTGACGTCATTCTGTTAGGACAGTCTCATCCCATAAGGATTATGTATTATTCAGAATACTTTTGAAAACAAGTGATCATAAGTTTGTTCTTTTTGAATGGCAGGCCTTTCATAGGTTAATGATTCATATAGAAGAATAGTGGTCTGTCGAAGGTGTTGCTTACCTGCGTTTAGATCATTCCGTTGAACTTGTTGAGTATTTCTAACTAACTTTTCCTCGTGGCTTCAATCCCGTGGCCCATCCCACAGGACCCGTTTTTGGAACAAAAAAATAGCTTATGTCACTCAGGAATGATGTAGCTTTCAACTGGTGAAAGAATTTTTAAAATAAGTTACGACGTTTTTGAGTTTGTCCATTAAAAAAACTTTCCTCTTTACGATATTATAGTGTATGAAATTAATCAGATTTTTTTTTTTTTTTTTTAAAAAACGTTGCCCCACACTAGGAATTTCTTCCTGTATCGTGGGTGCGTTTACAAACATATAAACTCACATACACAACACCCAGAGCCGGAACAACTATCTGTAGGTCATACAAATATTTGTTCCGTGCGGGAATCGAACCCGCGACACGCAGCGCAGCAGTCAATCGCTCAACCACTGCGCCAGCCGTGCGCCCGAGCGAATTATGAGCGGACTACTCATAAATAAACATAATGTCCTCTAAAGATAACTAATGAATGAAAGGTGACTAACAAAAGGTATAGTTGTCGGCACGTAACTTGGCAAGACTCGTTAAATCGTCGTTCTGTAGGTCTCTTTAGTTACCAAACGGGACGCGAAGAACGTTTAGCACCGTTCCGAGCGTGCCATTTGTTGGTCAAATGACATAACGAACGACTGAGCAATCGCGTCGCTCTATATGGTGGTTGGTTAGTTCGCGCACTATGCGCAAACTTACCCACTACGCCAACACCTTGCCCAGTTGCGTGCCGACATAACTATATATACAGACAAGGCAGACGTAAGTGGGAAAAATTGCCTGGCTAGAGGCTGTTTAGTCTCCACAGGATCGCCCGGATAAGGCGTATATATTCCCCAATGTTAACGCAGTTCTAGCCGTGCGCTCGCTCGGAGCCAGAATATCAATATTGCACCTCCTTTTGGACAGTTTTCTTTTCAAAATAATCTGTGATTTACATATTATGCTATTTTAGTTATAAGGAAATTCTAGCCATCAATTTTTCTGTATAAAGTATTTTTTTTACTTCCAAGTCGTTTTGGTGGAGTGTCCAAAAGTAGCCAAAACATATCGTGTTTTTTTTTTTAAAGCGTAACTATTTGTTACACAAAAAACCATGTTTCACAAATAATGTACATGAATCAATAATACATTTTTTTTCAAACCTTTTAACCTAGCCGTTGCAAAGGAGTATGCTTTAGAAAGTAACCGTTTTACGGCACTAAAGCGGTGGAAGGCCCTTTAGAAGAAGCCAATCACTTGGATTTACCTGCAAGAACACATACAAAAAAAACATGAGTGGGAGCGTCGGGAGGGAAGGACATACACATATCTTACGGTTGATGTTCATCAGACAGGCCTGGGCCGCAGTACCAACTCATAATGTGCATCTAGGCTGTGATCTAGGTTTATAGACGTAAATGAAGCAACAAGGTCTGCGAGCTTATTTAAAACTAATATCTAAGTTCACTAACAAATTTCTGGAAACCAATTACCAAGTTTTCATACAAAATCAATGCTCTAAAACATCGAAACCACAGCTACCCTATTCAGTATCACATTAGCTATATTGCAGATTGCATCGATCGATCGTTGAGCATTGTTTGGTTTGCTCTCCAAACGGTTAGCGCTTATTAACCACCGACCGCGGCTTCGCTCGCGTGGTATAAGTTATTCAAATCTATCTCTATAAATTATAGCCTTTGTGTTTTTATGACTAGCTTCTCCTAGCGGCTTCGCTCGCGGGAAAGTCGAGGGCGAGAGGGAGACTCATTGGGCATACAAAATATTTATTTAATTGTTATATACTTTATTGTACACCATTTAAATAATTACAGGACATAAATTAATATTTTTATTCAAATAAGTATTTTATTCAATAATTGACATAAAACATATAAATCAATATTAACGTATAAACGTGCTGCAGTGTCTCAAGACAAAAGTCTATGACCAGTGTGTGTTGCCAGTGATAACCTATGAGACCGGGACGTGGTCGCTCACAATGGACCTTATGAGAAAGCTGTAAGGGCAGGTAGTCTCACTTTTACATCTCTTTGATTAATTATTAAACAAACAAATAGAGATAGTTTAAATGCAAAAAAAAATATATATTGTAGTTTACTACATGTTCTTTTCATTTCTGAGATTCAAAACTTGATATCGAAAACTTCGCTCGATCAAAAAAAAATCTGAAAAGGACTCTAAGTTTTTTTGATCATTTTCTTATTTTTCTGGAAGATTATGAAAGATTCACTACGTAAAACACATATCTAAACAAAGTGAACAACCTGTAGAACTTCATTCTCATCAGTAGAATTTATAAAATAATTTAATTGTTATAATAATAAAATTATATATAACACAGCGGCCCCCTTACGGCTGTTCAGTTCAGTCTAGGCTTGTTCTTACTCGGACACTAAATGGAACGCTCCGAACTTGTACAATCGTTGAAGTGAACTAGTTCGGTCTTCTAGTTCTATTAGTTCATTTTAGTTCACCGTTCATTAAGATATTCTTAAGCGACATGTCGGTCATCGAGATCGTACGTAGACCGAGCAAACTGTACTAGTACATTGTTCATCAGTCATCACGCTCGCGCGCACGCTTCTCAAATCTCTCAACTCGTTCACTGGCTCAGGCTCAGACAATCGTAGTTCGTACCGTACTAAATCGTTCTGATTCAGCACTCGAGCGATCCGATGTCGCTTGGATCACTGTACTAGATGAACGATTTAAACGACCGAAACAGAATAGTTCGTTCTCGTTCACCTAAAGAAATTGCTTCCTAATAGTTCATAGTACATGTACTAGTGGTGGGTCGTCGACGTTTTTACAGTCGACGAAACGAGACTGGTTTACTGTCTACGATAAACTAGTTCATAAAACAGTTTAATTTTAGACTAGTTTACATCATAGACTGAACAGCATCGTTTAGTGAACGAACGGATTCGGCCGTTTTGTTAAAAAGGGTTTACTAGTCGATAAGTACTTTATACACTCATACACAATCCACTATTTACAATTAGTTATTTTTGTTTATTTATTAAGTACTTTTTACACTTTTAGCGAACAAAAAAGTAGGTAATGACAAAGTTTATTATTTCGCCTTGACCGACACGTAATGCATATTTCAAATCAGGACTAAAAACATAACGTACATAAACAAAATCCAAAACAAAAATAATTCACCAAATAAAGATAAACGAGATTTACATACTGCTTCGGTTCGGCAGTCTTCGTAATCATCACTCGTTCCGTTCCGTCGTGCGTCGACTACGCAAAATCAAGTCGATGCTTAAAATCTCGTTCATGAGTAAACTAGTTTATCTGTGAACTGTAAACCAAAACCAGTCTTCGTAATCATCACTCGTTCCGTTCCGTCCTGCATCGACTTTGCGAAATCAAGTCGATGCTTAAAATCTCGTTCATGAGTAAACTATTTTATTCGTGAACTGTAAACCAAAACCAGTCTTCGTAATCATCACTCGTTCCGTTCCGTCGTGCGTCGACTACGCGAAATCAAGTCGATGCTTAAAATCTCGTTCATGAGTAAACTAGTTTATCCGTGAACTGTAAACCAGTCGAACAGTTGACGACAAGTAAACAGTCTAAAAAAACAGTTCGTTCATTCAACGCCCACCGCTAACATGTACTAAACAAGCCTAGTTCAGTCGCCCGCGAGGCCTTGACGAGGCAGGACCTATGCCAGTCTTGCCCGTGCTAGGCTTCTCGCTAATCTATCGACCGATTTATTATGAGAGTGTAACATAATCAGTGGGTCAGGCAAGTTTTTTAACAGACTTCAAAGAAGACCGAAATATTCGTCATGCGTGTATTTTATTTTGTTTTTTTTTGGGTTATTAGTCAAAATAACAATAATAACTGCGAATATTAGTCAAAATTAAAATTCAAAATGGCGCCAACCGAAATTTTTGATATTTTTATCATGAGTGTCACTTTCGTGGTTTTTGGGAACGCTAAATGCTAATCATCATCATATCAGCCGAAAGACGTCCACTGCTGGACATAGGCCTCCCCCAAGCGTCGCCACATTGACCGGTCCCGTGCGTCCCGCATCCAGCGAATCCCCGCAACCTTCACCAGGTCATCGGTCCACCTGGTGGGAGGCCTTCCAACGCATCGTCTTCCGGTTCGCGGTCGCCACTCCAGAACTTTTCTGCCCCATCGGCCATCCGTTCTGCGAGCAATGTGCCCTGCCCACTGCCACTTAAGTTTGGCAATTCTTCGGGCTATGTCGGTAACCCTGGTTCTCTTGCGGATCTCTACATTTCTGATTCGATCACGCAAGGATACTCCGAGCATAGCCCTCTCCATTGCCCTTTGCGTAAGCTTTCTGATGAGGCCCATTGTGAGCGACCACGTCTCAGAGCCATAGGTCATCACTGGCAACACACACTGGTCATAGACCTTCGTCTTGAGACACTGTGGTAAGTTGGACGAGAAGACACCGCGCAATTTCCCGAACGCTGCCCAGCCGAGTCGGATTCGACGGTTAACCTCTTTCTCGAAGTTGGCCCTACCCAACTGGATCGTTTGTCCCAGGTAGACATAATCTTCCACAACTTCGAGTGTAGAGTCTCCAACCTTAATGGAGTGGGTGTTACATGGGCATTCAACATAACCTTGGTTTTGTCCATGTTCATTTTAAGACCCACTCTTTTGGAAGCTCTACTGAGGTCATCGAGCATTATACTGAGGTCCTCTATGGTCTCAGCCATGACGCCATTGACGTTGATGCCTAGCCCTCTCCAGTCCAGAACCTTGAAGACATCTTCCAGTGTAGCGGTGAACAGTTTCGGAGATATGACGTCTCCCTGTCTCACACCTCGCTGCAGAAAGATAGGTTCCGAGGCCTGATCCTGAAGTCGGACTGACATGGTGGCGTTTTTGTACAAACACTTCAACACCTCGATGTACCGGTAGATGCTAATATAGAGTCAAAATGAAAATACAAGATGGCGTTGACCGAAATTTCTGAAACTTTCGTCATGGGTGTCATTTTCATGGTTTTTGGGGTCGCTAAAAGCTAATATATATAGGGTCTAAATGAAATTATAAGATGGCGCCGACCGAAATTTTTAAAACTTTCGTCACAAGTGTCATTTTCTTGGTTTTCGGGGTGGCTAAATGCAAATTGGTGGTCAAAATAAAATTCCAAGATGGCGCCGACCGAAAATTTTGAAACTTTCAACATGGGTGTCATTTTCACGGTTTTTAGGGTCGCTTAATAGGGTCAAAATGAAAATACAAGATGGCGCCGGCCGAAATTTTTTAATCTTTCGTCATGGCTGTCGTTTTCATGGTTTTTGGGGTCACTAAATGCTAATATAGGGTCAACATGAAAATACAAGATGGCGCTGACCGAAAATTTTTAAACTTTCGTCATGGCTGTCGTTTTCATGGTTTTCGGGGTCACTAAATGTGAATTTGTGGTTAAAATAAAATTCCAAGATGTACCGACCGACAATTTTGAAACTTTCGTCATGGGTGTCATTTTCATAGTTTTCAGGGTGGGTAATTGTTAATATGTGGTCAAAATGAAAATACAAGATGACGCCGACCAAAATTTTTGAAATTCTCTTCATGGGTGTCATTTTCATGGTTTTTGAAAAAAAAAATAAAAAAATACAGTGATATCCATAACATAAATACTAGGAACAAACACAAATTTGTAGTACCTACAACAAGGCTCAAGAAGATAGGTGGCTCGTTTAGATAAAGATAAAGATAAAGATAAAGATAATTTATTTGCCATAACATGTGTTTACATACCTTATGCATGCAAGATGTTGACTTAATTTGTAGCACATACATGTTTTGCCTATCGAGGCGTACAAATATAAAGTTTACAAAATTATTTATACTAATTAAATTGTTATAAAGAACATTTAGATTATAAATTTTAAACAAAAACAATAAATTGATCGTAAGTAAATGTCAGAAAAACGAAAAAATATATAAAAAACTAACAATAGATCGTCATCCTTATCAAATCATAAAAATATCATAAATAATCAAGTTCAAATTAAAAAAAAAAAAAAAAAATGTCAGAGGTATAATCAAATCATAAAATGTCATAGAGAATTGTGGTTAGTTAATTAAAATAATGTCAAAGAAAAATATAATAAAATCATAAAATGTCTTGCAAAATCAAGATTAATAATATAAAAAAAATGTCGCGAAAGTACAATAAGATCATAAAAATCAGGGTTGATAAATAAAAAAAAAACCCAAAAGAATAAAATGTCAAAAAAGTACAATCAAATCATAAAGTAATGTCAAAGAAAAATACAATAAATCATAAAATGTCTTGCAATACCAAGATTAGAGTAATATAAAAAAATTCGTAAAAGTACAGTAAGATCATAAAATGTCATAAAAATCAGTGTTGATAAAAAAAAACCAAAAGAATAAAATGTCAAAAAAGTACTATCAAATCATAAAACAATGTCAAAGAAAAATACAATAAAATCATAAAATGTCTTGCACAATCAAGATTAATAAAATCAAATGATGTCAACAAATTACAGTAAAATCATAAAATGTCATAAATATCAATGAAATATAAGAAAAATGCTGTCAGGTACAAACTAAACAGAACAAAATGCAAATTAGTATGAATGTTATATCAATTAAATAATATGATGACTTAAAAGAAGAAAAAAAAAGCAAATAATAAAAGAAAATAATGTCATTATAATAAAATATTATCATTCAAGAAATCACGTATATGGTAATAAGTTTTGTCTGTTAATAAATCCCGCATCTTTTTTTTAAATAGGTTTGCTGGCAAAGCTTTAAATGATTGCGGTATTTTATTGTACATTTTAGGCGCCATACAAAAGACACTCTTTGACATTAAAGCTGTTTTTGATGTGTGCAAGCAAAGTTGGCTATTGTCACGTCTATTACGGGGGAGGGTGTCAGCTAGTCGTGGGAATAGTTCCGGATTTAGTTTTACAAATGTTACTAATTCGAAAATGTAAAGTGAAGGTAAGGTTAATAATTTGTATTTCATAAAATATGGCTTACAGCTGTCTATGGTACTTAAATTGAACATAGCTCTAATACATCTTTTTTGAGCCTTAAACGCTATTTCTTTGTCAGTCGAGTTTCCCCAAAATATTATACCATAGCGTAGCAACGATGCAACTAGCCCATGATATGCAGTTACCAATGCCTCTGTGTTAAGTTCTGGGGCAAGTTTATATAAGGCATACGCAGAGGAGCTCAGCCTTTTACTTAAGTATTCGATGTGTTCCTTCCAGTCCAACTTTGCGTCTATCATAATTCCCAAAAATTTTGTGTTGTCAACTTTCTTTAGATGTCAATGTGTACGCTTTTATAATAAGCTTCCAAGCCACGTACAAGATCTAAGTCTTAATAAATTCAAATCATTCATTAAACGTAAGTTGTGTCAGAAAGCGTTTTATACTATTAAAGATTACGTTGAGGACAAAAAGGCTTGGGATTGAGCTGCTCCAATTAATTTTGATTTTTTATATTTTGCACCGTGAATTTTGTTTTTAATTTTGATATTTTTTTTTGTTTTCTTGCAATGACAAGAATATTTACTTTTTAAAGTACTATATTTTTTTTATTTTTTATTATTGTGAATGTGAAGACTATGTTAATTTTTGTTTTTTATTATAACTTAGTTAGTTTTTACTCATGGTCTGGCAGTTTGAGTAGTTTATGCGGCCTACCCGAATGTCCTTTCTTTGGTATTGTTCGTCGAATCGTTGAGCTCCGTAAATTCTGAGTTGAGCTGCTCGGTTATTGACAAATGCGTGCACTGACTGGACAGGTCCACTCAATCTGGCTGGTTCTTTCCTCAAAAGACCATTTCAGACATATGTCTACATGGTCTTCACATGATATAACCAAGTTTTTGTCAAGACTTTAAAAGAGACTGTGACCTCTGAGTTTGTTTCGGCCTTTCTTCTCAGAGTAGTCAGATAGGAAACGCCGACCTCATCTAGTTTTAAAAAATATGATCGACATGTAAAAGTGTTTGTACAAACCAACTTACAGAAATAAAATCATTTATCATTTATCATTTATTTGGGGTCGCAAGATACGAATTTGTGGTCAAAATGAAATTCCAAGATGGCGCTGACCGAGATTTGTGAAACTTTTGTCATGGGTGTACTTTTGGTCAAAAATAAAATACAAGATGGTGCCGACCAAAATTTCTAAAACTTTCGTCATGGGTGTCATTTTCATGGTTTTTTGATGTCGATAAATGCTAATATGGGGTCAAAATGGAAATACAAGATGGCGTGGACCGAAATTTCTGAAACTTTCGTCATGGGTGCCATTGTTATGGTTTTGGGGTAGCTAAATGCTAATATGCCGTCAAAATTAATATATAGGAAGGCGCCGACTGACAGGAATTTTGGTTCCATCTTGGAATTTCATTTTGACCCCAAATTTGCATTTAGCGACCTCAATTACCATGAAAATGGCACCCATGACGAATATTTCAAAAAATTCGGTCTGCGTCATTTTGGAATGTAATATAGACCCCAAATGCCCATTTAGCAACCCCGAAAACCATAAAAATGACACCTCTGACGAAAGTTTCAAAAATTTCGGTCAGCGCCATCTTGGATTTTCATTTTGTCACCATATTTGTAAAAAGCTACCCCAAAAACCATGAAAATGATACCCATGACAAAAATTTTGGCAATTTCGATCGGCGCCGTCTTGAATTTTGATTTTATTTAAAAAAAAACAACCTAAAACAATCGAATGTTTATTCGAATTACTAATTAGTTTCCCTTCTTTTCAGAATCACGTGGCAAGGTTTTGAACAGTACGCATGATGAATAAAAAATTGGCTGGTAAAATTATAATAAAGGAAATAATAATTATTGTCCTCTTCACGGGAAAAATATTCGCAAAATAATCAGCCAATCATAACGCAAGTTTAATCTCACGTAAAAGGAAAGAGTCGTTGTAATAAAAATGCTAAACAGGCATCATTTGTGCCGCGTGTACCGGTTAATTTAATATTTATACATGTCGCCGGATATTTGGGCAAAACGTTTTTATCAGAAAATCCTAGGGTATTTGCAAAATACCAAATAAATTAAATCTAATCATTCTTTATAATATGAGCTAAATACAGGATTTTTGCAAAAAATCCAGTCTAGAATAAATTAAACTTGAATGATGTTTGGCTAAGAGTAAATGCATTACTAGGATAGATGGACCTCCATTTCTGCACGTAGTCTCCCCTTTCCTATTTGGTCCGTTGTGCGTACAGGCCACCTCATTGGAGAGGGAATGGGCCTTAATCCATCCCGTGGGCACACTGCGGGTTGGTGGATGTCACATGTCTTCGAGTTTTTGGTTTTAAGACGGTTTCCTCACGATGTTTTCCTTCACCGTTTTGAGAGCAGTGTTGATGAAATAATTTACACAAAGTAAAGCGAACCCACGACCTACAACTTGCAAGTCACAGCTGTTACCACTGGGCCACCACTGCTCTTTCTTGCCAATTCATAACTATTATTCCCGTTAGTCAGAACAAAAAACTGGCCAACTGCGAGTCGGACTCGCGAAAAATTCCGTACCGTTATGGCAAAAAACAGCAAAAAAACATGTTTGTTGTATGGGAGCCTCACTTAAATATTTGTTTTATTCTGTTTTCAGTATTTGTTGTTAAAACGGCAACAAATCAAACGGAAATACATCATCTGTGAAAATATCAACTGTCTAGCTATCACGGTTCATGAGATACAGCCTGGTGACAGACGGACCGACAGACAGACAGACGGATCATGGAGTCTTAGTAATAAGGTCTCGTTTTTACCCTTTGGGTACTGTGGTATTTATTAAAGATCTACTTACGTTTCATAACACTCCACAATCCATCTTCACATCTTTTGATATCGCATCAATTTGTGTAACTCATTTTTATATATATTCTTTGTATTATTACATCTGGAAAGCATTTTTAGTTATTTCTGACTGTTTTAAATATCTAAACTTAAATTATATTCGTAATTTATAATTCTTCTTGTAATATTTTTCTACTGTGACGTTTTATCTGACATGACATATGTCTGTCTATTTTATTTTCTTAAAGCCATAGACATACCATAGGTACCATGGACTATAATACCTAGACCTTTCCTTAAGCTAGTTGTACATTATTGTAAGGTCAGAGCAGACTGACCCGCCTTTGTAAAGCCGTTTTTATTCGCTCTGTTCTGATTGAGATTTGAATTTGAAATTGAGAAGAGATGGCAGATCGAATGAAAAACGGGCTTCAGTTCTTTTTAGTCTTGGAACTGGTCTGAACGCTGAAAGTCGGTGGAATATTTAAGATTACCAATTTTACGATTGTATCAGCAAACTCTTTATACTATATAAGCGGCCTGTGAGTTGTGTTTGTATCAAACCTTTGAAGTGCAATAAATAATAATAATTGAGTGTGATACTTATAAATGTGTGCATCTTTACTGGTACATAATAATAATCCTCCTCAGTCGTCACGACGTATCAAAGGGCTCGCTGTTTGGCGTATTGAGCCATAGCCGGCCTCCACACCCCTCGGAGCCTACGTACTTACCCGTTTGCCTGTTTATCCATCCTGCTATCCATTCTGCTGTTATTCTACTGCCTACCTGCCTGATTGCCTGCCTGGACCACCTACCCGTGGTGTATGCTGACCTGCCTACCTGCCCGATTGCCTGCATGTCCGTCGTAGCTGCCTGATCACCTACCTACCTCGGGCATTCCACGACTTCTTGCCCGAGCTGCTGCCTGGATAGCTGCCCACGTCGTGCGAAGCTGACCATAGTTCTGCTCTCTATATCCTTTTATTTTCATAATTTAATTTAATTTTAACCTTTTATCTTAATTTTAATAACGTGGCTTACGTATAGCTCCACTGAGCTATACGTAACGCTACAGTTTGGCGCCCAACTTTTAAATAATTAGGCGCAACGTTGTTTTTGCGCCCAATTTTATGAACTCACCCCATCACCCACACTCTATTTACTTACTACACTTTTTTTTAACGTGGGCTCGACCTTTCATCATCCTTCTCAAAATTCTAAAAACATACTTGCACAAGTAAATAAGCTATCTTTTGGTTTCCCATAAAGGCCTCATCTCATCATCATTTTTCTTTTCACTTTTGATAGCAACTTAACCTATTTCTCAAAATTCTAAAAACATACTTGCACAAGTACATAAGCTTACTTTTGGTTTCTCATTCAGGCCCTCATGTCATCATCATCTTTTGCTAGCACTTTTACTCCTTCAATTATCTAAACCTATTAGGCAATAATTTTTATCCCTATTTATGTTTTCTCTTAGTTTATTTTTTCTCTAGAGCGGTCTGCACAACTCAGAAAGCCTTATGTGCAAAGAGCGGTCCCGTAACTCTTTAAAAATAAGCCAAATGCGTGGACTCTTCTTAAACTTCTTAAATCCCTTGAATCTCATTCTTAAAGAATGAGGTGTTATGTTAGAGCGGTTTGCATAACTCGGAAAGCCTTATATGCAAAGAGCGGTCCCGTAACTCTTTAAAAATAAGCCAAATGCGTGGAGTCTTCTTTATTATTTTTTTCCCTCTTGTATCCTTCCCTCTTGTATCCTTCCCTCTCAAACCTAGTTCCCTCTCAACCTAGTTCCCTCTCAACCTAGTTCCCTCTTATAGACTTGAGAGTTCCCTCTTATAGACAGTTCCCTCTTATAGACTTGAGAGTTCCCTCTTATAGACTTGAGTCCTCCTCCTCTTATAGACTTGAGTCCTCCTCCTCTTATAGACTTGAGTCCTCCTCCTCTTTGAGTTCCTCTTGTTTAAATAAATAGTTTCTTATAGGGTTTTCAAACAGGTGCGGGTAACGACACCTATTAAAAATAAATAAGCCTTCGTTATATCTTAATAAATATTTCCTTGTGGAGTATACGTCATTGAATGTGAACTATATCCCCTAACGTGTGATTGAATGAGAGTGTTTGACGAAAGTATGAAAGATTTTGTGTGATAGAGCAAGGATTATATTTAAACCTCAAAATTTTCTTCTAGTTGAAAATTTTTCTGGGGTCATCGGGGAAATGTGGTATTTATTAAAGATCTACTTACGTTTCATAACACTCCACAATCCATCTTCACATCTTTTGATATCGCATCAATTTGTGTAACTCATTTTTATATATATTCTTTGTATTATTACATCTAGAAAGCATTTTTAGTTATTTCTGACTGTTTTAAATATCTAAACTTAAATTATATTCGTAATTTATAATTCTTCTTGTAATATTTTTCTACTGTGACGTTTTATCTGACATGACATATGTCTGTCTATTTTATTTTCTTAAAGCCATAGACATACCATAGGTACCATGGACTATAATACCTAGACCTTTCCTTAAGCTAGTTGTACATTATTGTAAGGTCAGAGCAGACTGACCCGCCTTTGTAAAGCCGTTTTTATTCGCTCTGTTCTGATTGAGATTTGAATTTGAAATTGAGAAGAGATGGCAGATCGAATGAAAAACGGGCTTCAGTTCTTTTTAGTCTTGGAACTGGTCTGAACGCTGAAAGTCGGTGGAATATTTAAGATTACCAATTTTACGATTGTATCAGCAAACTCTTTATACTATATAAGCGGCCTGTGAGTTGTGTTTGTATCAAACCTTTGAAGTGCAATAAATAATAATAATTGAGTGTGATACTTATAAATGTGTGCATCTTTACTGGTACATAATAATAATCCTCCTCAGTCGTCACGACGTATCAAAGGGCTCGCTGTTTGGCGTATTGAGCCATAGCCGGCCTCCACACCCCTCGGAGCCTACGTACTTACCCGTTTGCCTGTTTATCCATCCTGCTATCCATTCTGCTGTTATTCTACTGCCTACCTGCCTGATTGCCTGCCTGGACCACCTACCCGTGGTGTATGCTGACCTGCCTACCTGCCCGATTGCCTGCATGTCCGTCGTAGCTGCCTGATCACCTACCTACCTCGGGCATTCCACGACTTCTTGCCCGAGCTGCTGCCTGGATAGCTGCCCACGTCGTGCGAAGCTGACCATAGTTCTGCTCTCTATATCCTTTTATTTTCATAATTTAATTTAATTTTAACCTTTTATCTTAATTTTAATAACGTGGCTTACGTATAGCTCCACTGAGCTATACGTAACGCTACAGTACGGCACTCTAAAAAAACAAATGAATGTAGATGTTAAACAGCCACTGCATCCGTCGGTGCAGAACGTTCATATCACCCAATCTGCTAAATTAGTATTTTATAAAAAACATAAATGAAACACATAAACTCACGAACTCACGTTTTTACCCTTGGAGGTAGGCAGAAACTAAAAAATGCCACCAGCTGCGATCCTTACATAATTACGCTTTTGCTTCAAATACGAACACTAAAACATAGGAATTTCGCTAAAAACTATTATGCCAGTTATCCTGCGACACACGTAATCGTAAGGGAAAGCTTCGTTACATCCGATAAATACTTCCCTAAAATTGTTGATAACTCATTAAAATTTAAAACGAAATGTTCAGACAGACGGTTAGACGCGCATATTCATAAGGACTCAACCATATAGATGAGCTTTGAAGTTAAAATGTGTGTATTTTATTGTTTAACAAGGTTATCAAACGATTGCTTTTATTACCTGCTTTATAATGCGTCGAGCTTTTACAAGGGCGTGGATGGCCAAATCAGAAACGATGAGAAATAGCGAACAATACTTAATGAAGTCACAGATAAATTGTGATGAGAACTAAGTCTGTGGATTAAAAAAAAGTAATATTCCTAGTTAGGCATCGAGACCGTTGTTTTTGAAAAAAAAACAAAACAC
Source organism: Orthosia gothica (assembly GCA_949775005.1). NCBI lineage: Eukaryota > Metazoa > Arthropoda > Insecta > Lepidoptera > Noctuidae > Orthosia > Orthosia gothica. The sequence goes on along the minus strand of OX459062.1, from coordinate 10,265,694 downwards.
ACGCGATGTTATTACAGTATCAAAATCAAATAGTTTTTTTCAAATAAACTTTTGAATTGTCAAACAAAAAAAGATGCGAATTTGCAACTGGATTGCAAATTCGGAAGCGTCAGTAGGTCTCAATGGAGAAGAATTTGCAAGAAACTCCACGGACACCTTCTTCATCAGTTTTAATAACAAGTTTTTGGTTACATCATTATTGTTGAAAATATACATATATGTGAGAACAATGTAAAAAGACGTGCACTTAAAAGCGTCTAGAGTAACAAACAATTTAAAAATACAATAACAGGGCGAGGCAGCTAAGTTATGACCAATGCCAACTGATGGCGCCCATTCACGAACGGGATGGATTGGCACCATTCAGCTCAACTTTCATGAAGGGAACTGAACGACCCAACTCATGTGCCACCATCAGAGAGAAATTAGTGAGAGCATGACACAAAACATAATCAAACATACATCATCCGGTAGTGTCGCTAATAAGGATCAAATTCTGGACAGTAATGTCATACAGAAAACTTATGGAAATACCTAAATTTAGGTCTCAAACGCAGGATGGATTGGATGAAGCTTGGCATACATATAAACTTATGACCTATGTTAGGACTAAGGAAATTGTTTTGGTCCTAGCAGTATGATCCCTTTGGATAATTTTCGACTTTAATAGGTGGCAGCTACTGGCAAAGCGCATATCACACTTAATATTATAAAGGTGAAAGTTTGTGAGGGTGTGTTTGTATGTTTGTTTACTTTTTCACACAAAAACTACTGAAACGATCTGGATGAAATTAGGCACAGATATAGATTATAGTCTGAAATAGCACATTGGATATTTTTTATCCCGGGACTAAGTAACGTTAACGCGGGCAAGAAGCTAAGTACCATATAAATTCGTCTACAATTCAAGGCATTCGTTTATGCAGATGTACAAAACACGATGTGCACGGTGTGCTATTTGTGATCGTATATTTTCGTTACCATGGAGTTTCTCGCCCGTCCTCCCCTGAAAGGACCAACGCTTTTGACAAAATAACTTTCTAAATTATTTTGGGACAAGTTTCGAACTTCTTGACAAATCAAAAGAGCTTGTAAATTCTCTAATTGAAATTAATGCTTGTCGAGTCTGTTTATTTAATTAATTTTGTCACATTTTATTGGTTTTGTCTGTACTTGTGTCTCTACGACCAAGGTAATGATATCTAACAGTCCCTCCAGTCCCTGTACTCAGCCCTGTCCTTGAAATAATCACCTACAAGCGCGCGTCACGAAAACACGCGTTAGGGCTGCCCGCCTCTAAATACTTCAATTTCTTTCTAGTTTTGTGATTGTAAATATTATATTTTTTATTATACCTAATTATTTTAAATCTTACTAGGTAGTTACATACCGTTTATCATATCTCATAGGTAATCATTTCATAATGATATTTCGTCTATTTTCTTATTCATAATTATTGCTTCCCGAGGTACGAAGGAGTCTCGGTTTGTAATAGATTATTGCCCATGCATGCATGTATGGATCGACCTTAGCAAGTGTAGATTAACCTTGATAATTGACCCGTGCGGTAAGCGACGAGCTTCCCTTTTCTCTGTCTCGTGTTCTGTGACGATATCCAATATTCGGCTTTCAAATAACGGGTAGTTTAACCTCCCGTTAAGCCGAATGTAATCATGCAAATACACTGAAAAAAGAATTGGGACTTGCGAACTGTTTTTCTTACTAGCAAATGTTTTATTGCTAGTAAGAAAAACAAAAATTAAGAAATAAAGTTTTTTATTTTTTTACCACCGCTGGATAATGTGGGGTGTTATAAGTTTCACGTGTGTTGCTGTGTATCTGTGTCTGTCTGTGGCATCATAGCGCCTTAATGGATGGACCGATTTTCATTTAGATTTTTTTGTTTGAAAGGTGATTTTGTCGAGAGTGTTCTTAGCTATGTTTGAATAAAATCGGTTCAGCCGTTCAAAAGTTATGGGCGTTTTACTGTTTGAATCGGGGTGTTTTCGCAAGATAAACCTGTCGGGGTTATTTTTAAATTTTGAAATTTAACTTGTTATAACTAAAAAAGTTTTCTAAATTTATAAAAAAATATTCGATCATAACCGAAAAACAAATGTACAAATTTAAGAAAATTTACATGAATTCAAGTAAAAATGTCCAAAACCTCCGATTTTTTTTTTGTACTCACGATTCATAAAACACGTAATCGACGTATGACACGATATCTTGTGAAAATAACTCGATTCAAACAGTAAATCGCCCTCATTTAATATAGGTTTTATCATAAAGGCTAATTCCGTACTCATGCATATTTCATGGCTTAACTGAATAACGTACGACAATTTCAGGTCACGACTCTTTTGTAAACATGGTTTGTTTATTGGAAAGCTGATTTTAATAATTGATTTTTAATTGGTTTGCTGGTTAAATTGGAATAATTGAATTAGTTTCGATTAAAAATTAAGGATGACTGCAGTAGTATTCAGCTTGTCAGTTCAATTAAGTCAGACTGTCAGTTTTCCTTCTAGAAATTGAGTTTTTCATTTATACTATTCAGACATACTCATAAAGTCATCCATTTTCCCAAAGGATAGGCATAAGCTACAGAACACCACGTGCTACGATCCTTACATAATATTTTTCCTGTATCTAAATAGCTTTTAGACTAATTCAGTAGTATTTTTTTTTTATAAAAATTTAATAACACGATTTGATCACTATTATTATATATATAATATATTTATATTAATTTATATTTTTTTTACAATCAATTCTTTGTTTAATTCATAGAGAATACAAGAAAATGTCTATACATCTAATTTACGTTAATCATCCCTTGGACAGACGATTTAATTTAAACCCACAATAATAATTCATAATTAGTTAACCGTCAAACGGCCATATACCGTGACGCACGTGTAGCCGTCATGACGCGTCATCGCGGTTTAATTGGGGTCAGTAGTCGTTTGTTTGTGTCGCTCGATTGTGTTTATTGTGGTCTAAGGTGTACGAAGAGTGCTGATTCAATTACATTCTAACCGACTTCAAAAAAAGGAGGAAGTTCTCATTTAGTTGCAATCTTTTATTGTTGGTTTGTTGGGTGTACACGGGCGAGAGAATCGCAGCGATTATCTCGGCGTACCATCAATTGATTAGAAACTCTGTGAATTAATCTCCACCCAACGATTAGGCAGGTCACGTATATCATAGCGATCTCTGGGCAAAATTAATACTTGGTGGGTGCCTGAGGAAAGACATATCTGCCAAGGTCGGCCTAGGCAGACATGAAGAACTATATGTGCAAGGACTGGTTCAAGATGTCTCAGGAAAATACCACCTGGAAGAAGTTGTCGCAAGCCTTTGCCCAGCTGTGGGAACATTGATAGGATAAACTATCAATGTTCCCACTGCTGGGACTCCCACTTCCCACTCTGGGATAGGCTAAAGATGAAGTATTCCTCTACGTATTTATCTCAATTCCATCCATTGATTTCAGTAGCTGAATTAATCATAGATGAAATACATGTCTTATTTAGTAATTGTTTAAGAATTTTATTAGCGAAAACAATATTTTTCAGATTTCAAATGGCATTAATAATTTAAGCAGTGCCATGTGCTCTTCAATCTGTATTCTCTATTTTCTCTGCAAAGTGTTTTTGTGTGTACATAAATAAACAAATGTTATATTTTATCAACAAAACTTACCAAACGCCTAACTTATTACTTGGACCAAACTGTCAAATATGATGGGGAACGACATTAATTTCGGCACGAGGTAGGAGACGCCATATTGGTACAGCTATCCATAGGAACAAGGCAAACGTCCTGATAACGTCACGAATTTCTGTCCACACGGCATTTACGTGATATTGCTTGTACGACGGTACGTTGGCATTGGAAGGGTTAAGGGTTAATAATAAAATAATGGACACAATTTGTTTTCTAATATTTACTTATCGCTGAGAAAATATTTACACATAATTTTTAATTTGTAATTACTTACTTATCATGTTACTAGCTTCTGTTAACGGCTTCGACCGCTTGAAAGTCGATAATTATTCCAAAAGAAACAGGTATTCCTGACTATAATCTATATTTGTGCCAAATTTCATCCAGATCCGTGGAGCCGTTTGAGCGTGAACAAGAAACAAACTTACAAACACGCACTCACAAACTATCGCCTTTATAATAATACTAGCTTATACCATCACGCCTGTACTTTATAGGTTCAAAGGATTTGAACCTATAAAGTACAGGCAGAGATGCACCTACACCCACACACACCACACACACCCACACCACATTTCACCAGTTATGTTTAAGTAGATTGTAGGTAAATAGAGTGCGAGTCTATTGCAACAAATGCAGACACCGGCAGGCTTATACGTATATTCGTATGAAACAGCAATCAGCAATAATTGCGCAGAGATTGCGCAATCATCACGCGATCAATCGCTTTATGTCATAAGATCGGCAGGCTTATTTTTGAGAAATAATTGTTCTTCAATCACGAATCTACGTTATGTATCAGCGATAACCACATCATAACAATTTTGCGACAGCGCTGCTAACAATAACAATCATCATCTTCCTGCCCTTGTCCCATGTTACTTGTGGTCAGCGCAACACGTTTTCTTCTTCCATACCATCCTGTCCCCCGTCACTCCACCACTGACGCCCTTTTCTTTCATATCACTCCTCACACAGTCTATCCATCTTTTCTTTGGCCGTCCCCTCCCTATCCATCTATCCACATCTATATTCATAACTCTTTTAGTAACATGAGTTTCATCCCGTCTCATCACATGACCATACCAGGATAAACGGTTTCCTTTCAACTTTTCTGTCAATGGCGCCACTTTCAAACTTCCTCTAATATACTATTTTCTCACTATACATACATACATGCATAAACTCACGCCTTTTTCCCATGGGGGTAGGCAGAAACTACAGAACGCCACCTGCTACGATCCTTACATACTTCTTTTGCTTCACACACATTCATACATCTAGTCATACACACACGCCGGTTATGGGTACTGCGCACTATAAAGTGAGAAATTCACTTCATTCTCGTCACTCCGCTGCTAACAATAACAATCTGTTAACTAAAATGTGCGTTTATCGCAAGTTAGTCCCGATCATTTCGTATTACGCATGGTTTTTGACAGCAGAGGGACAGCCGTCGGCGAGAAAATTAGGCTATCAAATTGCGATATTTTTTCCCCTTGTTGTTGGTCGATAGCCAATCGCTCGTTGATGGCTGAGTACAGAAGTTTTCGAGGTTATGGCGGTTTTTTTTACGCGTGATATTCAGCGGCTACTTTAATTATCTGTAAATTTATTTCTAGTGGATATTGTAATGAAAATTGATGTAGTTTTGTGTCTCGACTGGACAATTTATAGAATTATTTATACAGACATGATCTCGTTAAAGTGGGGGAGAAAATTCTATTGAAGTGTTGGCTACCTCAGCGACGCTTTCTGAAGAGGTTGACACGCTATGTTTACTGCCAAATATTTCAAAACACATTATAGTGTTACGTCCACATTATGTATCTTGTATATATTCTATACTAGTTGACCCGGCAAACTTTGTTTTGCCATAAAAACACCACACATTTATCTACCCTACCTACCCTACCCTACCCTACCCGACCCTACACTACCTTACCCTACCCTACACTACCCTACCCTACACTACCCTATCCTACACTACTCTACCCAACACTACCCTACACTACCCTACCCTACACTACCCTACCCTACCCTACCCTACGCTACCCTACCCTACCCTACCCTACCTACCTACCTACCTACACTACACTACTCTACCTACCTACCCTACCCTACCCTACCCTACCCTACCCTACCTACCTACCTACACTACACTACTCTACCTACCTACCCTATCTACCTACCTACTCTACCTACCTACCCTACCCTACCCGACCCTGCACTACCCTACCCTACCCTACACTACCCTACCCTACCCTACCCTACGCTACCCTACCCTACCCTACCCTACCCTACCCTATCCTACCTACCTACCTACCTACACTACACTACTCTACCTACCTACCCTATCCAACCAAACATTTTTTTTTTTTTTTTGCTTTTAAACCTTCCCTGTATTCTGTCGAACATAACAAAAAAACCGGCCAAGTGCGAGTCGGACTCGCGCACGAAGGGTTCCGTACTTGGTAAATTGCGGTTTACGATTTATGACGTATTAAAAAAAAACTACTTACTAGATCTCGTTCAAACCAATTTTCGCTGGTAGTTTACATAGTAATGTACATCATATATTTTTTTTAGTTTTATCATTCTCTTATTTTAGAAGTTACAGGGGGGGGGACACACATTTTACCACTTTGGCAGAGTCTCTCGCGCAAACTATTCAGTTTAGAAATAAATGATATTAGAAACCTCAATATCATTTTTGAAGACCTATCCATAGATACCCCACACGTATGGGTCTGATGAAAAAAAAAATTTTTAGTTTTAGTTTCAAGTATGGGAACCCCCAAAATTTATTGTTTTATTTTTATTTTTGTGTAAAAATCTTAATGCGGTTCACAGACTCCATCTACTTACCAAGTTTCAACAGCATAGTTCTTATAGTTTCGGAATAAAGTGGCTGTGACATACGGACGGACAGACAGACAGACAGACAGACAGACAGACAGACAGACAGACAGACATGACGAATCTATAAGGGTTCCGTATTTTGCCATTTGGCTACGGAACCCTAAAAAGAATTATTCAAATCGGTCCAGCCGTTCTCGAGTTTTAGCGAGACTAACGAACAGCAATTGATTTTTATATATATAGATTTTTACATGACAAGCACCGATGTCGCCTATTCTGCCAAAGTCTAACGTAAATTGGAAAAGAAGTGTGTCCAACGATCTGTTTTACGTTTCATAGCTCAAATACAAATCATTAAGTGATGTCCTAATGCGTAATCGATTCGATTTCTTATAAAAATCGAATTTAATTACATAGTAATTTTCATTGATTTCACACATTGGCATTTCATTAAATTATATTTTTGCAAATAGTTTCAATAAATTTTAGAGCTACAGGCTTATGTCAAACGTTATATTTTACTAATCTTTGCACAGGAATTTGTTTAAAGTAACTTACAAAAAAATAAAAACTTAACTTAAAGGCCTCAGTAGCCAGGTCATCTATGTTCTATGTTATGGGGGTTTGGTTTCCGCACTTAGTCCTTCAGCTGGACCATTGTGCGTAGCCAGGTCATTAAATTTATTGCGCAATCTGACTGCGCAATTTTTGCTTATTGCTGTACGTAAGAACGTAGGTAATAAGCCTACCGGGTTGCTACTGAGAAATAACAGACGAGAATAACTCTATATATGATGTGGTTTTTTATGTGTTAAAAGACATTTTTATAATTATAGTTACTTACTATATGTTTCTCATGATTTTCTGTTTCAGTCAGCCAAAAAGTAATGTTGTTAATAAAAAAAAGGAAAATATTTTATAATGTTATTCCAATTTTTATTTCTGAGTAAATCAAATAATATTTTGTATAACGTTAATTAATTTTATTTAATTTCAATTTTAACCGCCTAAAACATTTTAGTGAGGTCGGCAAACGATCCCTTTTTCAATAGAAAATACTGATTAAAATAACAGCATTTACTAAATAACATAATGATGTTAAAGTATACCAAACAATTAAAACTGGAATCCTACTAAAATAGAGCATTGTTTTTCAGTAAATGAACTCAAAACAAGCAACATTTTATAATTTGACGAATAAAATCTCTTAGCCTTTAGAACACAAAATTACCACTATGTGCCAAAATATAAAACACATTTACCATTGCCACTAAATTAATGAAATGCCAAACGATAATTAAATAACAAATAAATTAACGAGTTCCTTAATTAGGGGTAAATATACTACGCCGGGTTTATTTGAAAGCTTCATACGGCGACCGGTCAAAGGGTTGGGAAAGCAAAAGCAGAAGGAGCCCGACCAATTACAGTTTTAATAATTAATAATAATTTGCAGCGGGGCCTTTTTTACCCCTGCGCGTTTCGCAGTGTTAAAATGAAAGTGAATTAGAATTTCTACGTGGAAACCTTTGATGTGACGATCTCGATGCTTAGAAATCTTCGTTTTGTATTAAAACGGAATATTTATACTGGTAGTAAGTTCTTTGTAGATATTTTTTCGTATGAACGTATTCTGCAGGTATATTATTTTGGAGTTGAAATATATGTGTAGAGGTATTTATTAGGAAGATAAAGGCCTATGTTTACCAATGAACTGTAAAAAGCCTAGTTAATTTATGTATTTTTTGTGGTCCCTATTAAGTCCGCAAATATACCGCTTTCAAACGCAGTAGTTACGTACATTAGAAGATAACGATTGACATACAGTTAAAATAACTAATTGACAATAATTGGCGACTGGCTTAGTAAGATATGGTCTTAGATCCGGGGTAAGGAATGTATACCCTCATATGTTTTTTAATGATAAGGATTATATATGAGCAACAATTGCAGTGGTGGCCCAGTGGTAACGGCCCCAGCTTACGTGTCGCATGTCGTGGGTTCGAAGCTTGGAAGGCGCTTACTTTGTGTAAATTATTTTATCACCACTGGCCTAAAAACGGTGAAGGAAAATATCGTGAGGAAACCGGCATTTCATAGAACCAAAAATTCGAAGACATGTGACATCCACCAATCCGTACTGATTAAGATCCAGTATAACAAACATTAAGGCCCGTTCCCTCACTCACAGAGAGGAGGCTCGTGTCGCAGCAGTGGGAACATTAAAAGACTGATGATGATGATGATGAAGGATTATATATTATGGTAGATAATAATTATATACATTGATACATCGCTAATAGGTTGCCTAGCTAAATCACGTACCGATGCGATGATGTTAAATAATTAAATGTGTATTTAAATATATATTCTCGCACTAGTACTGTATTACCGACCCCGAGTTCGATTGCCGCGTTGATATGCTACAGATTTTCCGGCCTTCACCCACCTCCTATCCTAAGGCTTACTTTATTATGCGGGATCTACGGCTCTGGCAAGAGCTAGCAGTAGTACCAGCATTGACAACAAAATCAACAATGTAGTGTTTGTTGTAAAACTTGTAAGTACCTAACTTTGTAATAACATGTCTATCCCTACTACTACTCTACTACATCAACCCTCCCAATCGTCTTTAAACTAAAACATAAACACGGTAAATCGACAACAAATCGTAAGCCTAACCGCTAAGTGAAGGGACACTTAACACTCCCGTGCGGGGGTCAATTTGTCCCGGCTCCCGGCGACCTATCTCTATTGTCCGACCGATGGTTGATTTCGGGTTAAATCCGAAGCCGATATAAATAAACAGGCTATCGATACAACCTTTAGCCGAAGCCGAAGATGTATAAAAATCAGTGATTACAGAAATGATTTTACTGTGTTTTTAGGTTCAATAGATAGTTAATTTATAAACAACTTAACGAGATGATTCAAAAAAGCTAGTAATACTTATATTATGAAATGTGCTAAATAATCCATTTCATTTGATATCCAACACGGCAATTTCTCATTTTTATTTTATTTGTCATGACCTATAAAGTCTTTTGTCAAATTATGATAAGTAGTTTAGATGTTATGAGGGTACAGATGAACATTCTTACATACATACAAACCGGTTAAAGTCATAACCCTCCTTTTGGCTTTGCCGTAGTCCCTTGCAACTTGATCTACAATAATAGCACTAAAATAATTCGTAACAGTTTGTTCAATTTCGCCGTTTGTTAGAAACCTTCGGGTTCGGCCAAAATTTCGGTCCATTTTAGCTGAATCCGAAGATTTGGCCGATGATTGCCGAAGCCGAGGGATCTGTCTGACACTAACTATCTAAGGGACGTCACTGAAGTCGTTTATTTTACAACCGCACCCCATTTGTACGGCAAACGTAGTCATAGAGTGAAATATAGCGTAAATCGACACATCAGTCCGTTGCGAAGTTAGTTTAGTTGATGTTATTATGCTTAGAATATAGTGTGTTATTACTGAGACAGAGTATATAACTCGATTCTCTGAAACGGTTGGTTTACTGACGTGTTCTTTTTGTTTTTGAAATGTTATCCGAACATTCAGACATCTGATTTGGTGGCTCGGTATACCCGTGTTAGATGACAACATTTTGAAGTTTAATCAGCTACATAAATTCCGACGTTGTTCATTTTAACATGAGCTGTAGGTAAATGAGGACTTTCCCTCCCCGGTGGGTTCCCGCTTTGTCGATGCGGGGGGGCTCAGTAACCGTGGCTTGGTCACCCACGGTGAAGCGAAGAGGAACCCGAGGAGGGGCCGCTCGTCAGGGCTTTTGCCGATAAGCCGACGACGTAGCGGCCAACATGTAGGTTGCGGTGCTGCCTAGGCGACATCGCAAAGGGTTTCCCATACCCATACGATATCGCGGCTGAGGGTTGGAGGCCGCGGCAGGAGAGGAGTGCCGGTATTGCGGTGCGCCGCTCTCTCTACCTTCCGCGGCCTAGACGGGTTCGCCACCGTCTGATGGCGGACGCGGTGGGGCCGCAGGGGAAGAGGAGTGCCGGTATAGCGTTGGCCGCTCTCCCTATCCCCCGCGGCCGAAAAATGGTAGGTGGCGGGGCCATTGACCCTGACCCGTCACAAGGGGACCAAGGGTGCCATACACGGGGTCGTCTGGCACCCATGTGCTAGTTTGGTCCCTGGGGTGGTCACGGCGCACAGTGTGTTCTGGTGCGCCGGTGATGGGGGGTACTCCCCAGAGGAGGGTCCGGTGACGGACAGCCGCGGCGGGTTCGCGGTGAGTGCTAACGCGTACCCGTGTTCCCGCCATAAGCGGCACAGGAGGACACCGTGGAGTTTTAGTGGGTTAGAGTCCCACACAACTGCGCTATCTCCCCGTGGTAGCGCAGTATGCATGAGCATTTCTCCACGCTAAAAAAAAAAAAAGGTAAATGGAAAGTCCAAGGTTGAATAGAGTGTATATTATTACCTACCTACAGTGTGTGATCGAATTATTTGTGAGTTTATTTTAAATTAACAGGGTTGCCAGCTGAAATGGCAAATAAGCAACATCAGCATAAAAGCACGTCTTAATATAGAAATAATTTTCTCAGTCGAAATATTTCAAGTTTTCGTCAAACACAGGAGTGAAGACATTTACATTTTATTTCTAGGATATTACAAAATGAAAGAAATCGTATTCCTGAAACCGAAGAAGCGTTAGGCTTAGACTGGCGTACAATCATGTTAATGAAAATTATAGAGTTTCTTTATAACTTAGAAACTTAGAAAGTATATATAAGATGAAATGTTATTCTAAAGTAATGTAAAGTTTAATTGCTTTTCTCGAGGAAAGGTCCGAAGTTAGGGGAATATTTTCCATAAAGAAGCTGTATTTTAAGCAATACCTTCTGCGAACTCTACCAAAATGGCCAAAAATAACAGTCTCATGAGTCCATCTTTGAGATTAAGCAACACTTGCCGAAGTTAGACCGTGGATGGGTGACCATTTATTATAAACCGACATTTATTCCTCCATGTTTCAATACGCACATTAAGCACGGGACCAAGTGCTAGCTGTCATTTACAGTAATAACAGGTAGTCAGAAACCTGAAATCTGGAAGCAGTCTTGCCAAGGGGTACCGTGTTACCCGGTTACTGGGTTTTAGAGGTCAGATACGCAGTCGCTCTATGTAAAATACTGGTACCCGGAAGCATCGTGTTAGACTGGAAGTCGACCTCAATAACATAGTTTTGAAAAGGCTAAACTGATTGATTGATTTCTGCCAAAATATTCGATTCTATTCCGACTGATGCGAGTTGGCCAAACTATCTCAGTAGTCAGAATAATTGATAATTTTGCAAAAGATCACGGGTTCAAGAACTACCTTCAAACGGGGTGCATCAACGGTGCGTTTGCAGCATTTTAGTATCCCCGCCGCGTCTATCTGTTCGCGATAAACTCAATAACTACAAAACGGATTTTCATGTGGTTTTCACCAATAGGTAGAGTGATTCATTAGGAAGGTTTATGTGTATATTTTGTGTAAATTGGTTGAAATATGACGATAATTGTTGTAAATGTCGGAAAAAAAAAACAAGCCGCCTGGGAGCTTTCAACGAAAACGCTGCCTAATCCCGTTGATATATAACAATGTATGGTGGAATTGTTCTTCTTTTATAAGTCTACAGAAAATACCGCGTATATATATATGTATAAATATATGTGTGTATATATATATATATATATAAATATCTAAGAAAGCGTCGCGATAGCGATTGAAAATAACGAGTACCAAGTGCGAGTCGTACAAACAGCTACTTTCACCAAGCGTTCCAGAGAAAAAGGTCTTGTCACACGGACAGACAGACAGACAACGAAGTGATCCTATAAGGGTTCCTTTTTTCCTTTTGAGGAACGGAACCCTAAAAATTACAAAAATGTATGGGGTTGTCAAGCGCTATTCCGTTTTTGTCCTTCAAGGACGTCCCTTCGCGGCGTTTCTAGTCACGTCTGCTAAAAAAAGATAATTATTTAAAATTATTTCCTCTAAAACCACCATCATTAGATTAAAATCATCAGATAAATATATTTCTATTCCATTCTATTCTAGATAATAATTTTTAGTTTATCTTAAAGTTTTTCGCGCAATTGCTGGTATCTTTGCTCCTGAATCATGCGAACCATATTTTAAAAAGTTTAAAATTCTGATTTTTCCATCAGCTTACATCTATGAAGTTGCGGTATTTGTTAAAATAAATAAAAATCTATTCGGTGAACTAAAATCAAAAAGATGTATACTTAAAATATCTAGTTTACCACATAGAACTGCTCTTCTGAGCAAAAGTCTTTTTGGGATGGCATCAAAAATTTACAATAGGATACCTGTGGACATTTTAAACACTAAGGAACTGCCACTATTCAAATATAAATTACGTAATTTTTTAATTGACAAAGCTTACTATACGATCCAAGATTTTCTTAATAATTAGTACTTACTACAATCTGTCACCACGCATCTAATTATTTTGTTGTAAGATTTGCTATAAATGTGATAAGTGATACCTATGATTATTTTGCATGTTGACTTAATTATTGTATGCCTACTAGGCAGGACATAATCGAACTGTAATTTACCTAACATCTGTCTGTATAACCTATGCCCACAATAAAAACATTTGATTTGATTTTGATTTGAAAGAAATAAAGAAAAATATGTAGTTTATTCCTTTCATGTTATCTTAAGAAAATCCTCGCAGATTGTTTCAATACAAAATGTCGATAATAAACACCCGTTTATTATTGTCAGGCACAACCTTTTAGGACTTTCATTTACGAGCAAAGTATAAAATAAAAGAAGTCAGCACGGCTGCGGCTAAACGGTAATAGTTTAGGGTTGAAGCTACAAAGCACAAAAGTGTTGCCATTTCAGTTCGTGCCTGTCTAGTCTGTCTACTCCAAATAACATGTTATGCATGAATCACGTTACAAAAGTAAGTTTGTTTTGTTTAATACTAAAACTTTATGTCGTTTGCTGTCTGTCCACTACAAATAACATGCAATTTATTAAAAACACAATCACATTACAAACAAAATCCAGCATTGCTTGATAGCTGAAATTCGTGATTTTACAAGTAATGCTAGATTGTGTTTTGATAAGCTATGCTAGTATTATATTATCCGTGGATAAGTCCTAAATTTTGTCTCTAAGGCCAATAACCTGCTAACAATGCTTTTGTTACTCGTTGACTGCTATTACCGTCATTATTCCCATCGTGCAGTCATCATCATCCGCCTAAACTTTTTTTGGGTTGATTTCGTCGGTATCAGTATTTTACATAGAACCACTACATGGAGACAAGACTGTCAGATTTTGAGGATTTTATTACTCGTAACAACCATCAAATATATACGAACTTGCTGTCCCTCGCAGCTTCGCTCCTGTTAACTGTCTACCTGTCTACCCTACCTATCTACCCACCCTACCTACCTACTTACCTACCCTACCTATCTACCAAGATACCCAACCCTACTCTATCTACCCTACCTACTAACAGTAATTATTATTTTTTGATCCATATATTAGCCTATGTCCTTCCTCAGGATGCCATCCATCTATCTCCTTGCCAAATTTCATTGAATTCCGTTCGGTGGCTTAGGCGTGAAAAGGGTATCAGACAGACAGACTGATAGAGGAGTTACTTTCGAATTTATAATATTAGTATGGATGACACTGAAGGGTCTCGGTTGATTAGTAATGGATGGCAACGAATCGACCTAAGCAAGTACTGCTTAACCTTGAAGATCCATGCGGCTATTCATCATCATCTTCATGCCCTTATCCTAATTTACTTGGGGTCAGTGCAACACGTTTTCTTCTTCCATACCGTCCTATCCCCTGTCTATCACTGACTCCTTTTTCTTCATCCTATAATACTATCTTTTCTTTGTTCTTCTTCTCCCTCTCCATCCAGCCACATTTACATTGATAACTCTTTCAGTAGCATGCGTTTCATCCCTCCTCATCTCTACTATTATTATATAAATTAAACCAAGAGCCCCTTGGTAACGTACAGTGTACACTTAAATCCGGACTATAGTGTTCAACCATGACACATATAAAGTGTATAAGTCAATAAGCCTGTACTTAATATTCATCGTTTACCCAGTACTCTTTTATTTACCTTTCAGAATTCATCACAGTTTGTACCTTTTCATTAAAACCTCTGATTGATATGGTAACGGCGAGTAGTTATTTTAAAACGAAAAACTTTTACTGACGCAAATAATTAAAAAGTCCGCGGTGGCGAATGGGTTGAAATTGGATATATGGAGATTGGCTGACCGAATTTGATAATACATTTTGGGTGAAACCAAAAAAATCAAATACCAACATTATTATGCCGAAAGTGGTCTAGTGAGGGTTATCCATTGCGAGGAAACTTTATAATAAAAACAAAACTTTTTTACAAACAATATAACTGACTTCCACATAAAAACACTACGAAAGCGAAAACTGACTTTCTTTTCGGAAGTCGGTGTCTTTGGTGCCTATTTTTATTCGTTTGACACCGAAAAGTAACTTCAATTTCGGAAGTCGGTGCAAAAACCATCCAAGTGCTTGTCGGACTTTGCACATTTTGGGTTCCGTACCGTGGTTGTAATAGGAAAAATGAGGCAATTTCACAGAAAAATCTGATTTAATAAGAAACATTATCATTAAATTTGAAGTTCATTGCTAAAAGGAAACTTAAAAAAAAATATTTAACAAAATTTTGTAAAAAAATTGCTGATTTTGGTGGCTTCTCATTACACCTTTTTGAAGTCTGTTGAAAGTTAGCTAAAGTCAAGTGTAAATAATAAGTAATCAAATAGTCAATAAAATAATCTGTAAGAGATTGTTCTGTGCGATAAGTCCGCCATGTTCTCATGTCCCTATAAATCTTATTATGTGGTGTACAATAAAGTATATTATAAATAAATATATATATTTATTCCATCTATCTATGTAGATATTTATAGCAAATACCTATACAAAATTAGTTGGAATACTCAATTAACAGAAACTCAACAGTTACTCAATTAACAGAAACAGAAATAGGTTAGACATGGCCAAAAATAGCTATTAATTTCGGTTTCCCTAATAGAACACAATAGCAATATAATTTGTTATTGTCTACCTAAATATTTATATTATCTGAACCTGTTCAATTTCATCTGTAGAACAGTTATCTCAAGTGCTCACGATGTTTGTAAGTTATTAAGCAGAGAGGTGATAACTTTAATAGAAATTATTTAGATCAATTTTAGCTAAATTTCTTTCAAAACGCGCCATCGCAGTCAGACTTCGTCATAAATAATACCTTGAGCTCGACTTACGCCAGTTTTCTGAATTAAGAATTTGAAGTTAATAACCTCTACTTTAGCCTGAAAACCGGTCAAACTTTGCCATTAAAGAAGGGTTTTTCACGTTTTAAGACGACGACAGTCGCCATCGAACTTGAAGGACAAAACCCGCACTTGCTTATCACCCGCGCGACCCTAAATTCGGTAGTTTTTTTGTACTTTCCTTATTATTCTGTGACTTAAAAAAAGTCTTAGATAAAAATGTAGATAATACAAATGTCTTTGAGACAGTGAACATTTCAATAAAATACGCCTGGTGGTTTTGGTGCGCTTGTCGTTTATAAGTCCGTTTTAGACATAACTTTAATTACACTATATTATAGGAATAAACCTTAAAATTTTCTTAAATCAAATTATAAGAATATAGTCTCATCATCATCATTCATCATTTCAGCCGAAAGACGTCCACTGCTGGACATAGGCCTCCCCCAGGCGTCGCCACATTGACCGATCCCGTGCGTCTTGCATCCAGCGCTTTCCCGCAACCTTAACCAGGTCATCGCTCCACCTAGTGGGAGGCCTTCCAACGTATCGTCCTTTCGGCCTTTTCGGCCATCCGTTCTGCGAGCAATGTGCCCTGCCCACTGCCACTTAAGTTTGGCAATTCTTCGGGCTATGTCGGTAACTTTGGTTCTCCTGCGGACATCATCATTTCTGAAGTGATCACGCAAGGAAATTCCGAGCATAGCCCTCTCCATTGCCCTTTGGGTGACTTAAAGCTTTCTGATAAGGCCGATTGTGAGCGACCACGTCTCGGTCCCATAGGTGATCACTGGCAACACACACTGGTCAAAGACTTTTGTCTTGAGACACTGCGGTAAATTGGACGAGAAAATAGCACGCAACTTCCCGAACGCCGCCCGCCCAGCCGAGTCGGATTCGACGGTTGACCTCTTTCTCGAAGTTGGACCTACCCAACTGGACCGTTTGTCCCAAGTAAACATAATCGTCTACAACGTCAAGTGTAGAGTCTCCGATCTTAATAGGAGTGGGTGTTACATGGGCATTCACCATGAAATATAGTCTAATGTAACATAATATATATGTTTACCAAAAAAATAAGACTAGCCGTTTAGACGTGATTCTCATTCTAAAATCAGCTACTGAGGGGTATCTGCGACTCAACTCCAAACGCTAGATTCAGAAACCGGATCCCGGCTGTGTGCCGTAAGTACCGAAATAATTAAAAAGCCGTATCTGGGATGGATCCGCGTTTTAGGCACTCAAGGGGTTAATTTAGTTGAAAGTGTGCATACTCAGTTAAATATCACTGAATAAAGTTTAAGAAATCAAAAAGTTAAACTACGTATACTACCGCCCCATCCAATGACTTCACTTCACTTAAGATGACCCTTCTCAAAAACATTCACCAATCATCCCTGTTCATAAATCAATACTACCCACGTTTCATAACACACCCCATCAAAGAATACCCATTATCCCTCCATGGGAACATAACATTTGTTCAGAACTCGTATTGTCCTCATTTAATATCCAACAAAAGAAGGTTTAGAAATCAAAACTAAAAACCGTTATCCGGCTGAAAGTTCCCATTGTGTGCAGGATAAGTGTTGACTCATTGCATAAAATGAGAGTCACTGAAAACATTGGGCTTGTGGTACAGTGAAAGCGATGTGTAGCGAGGTTTGGTATTGAATAAAGCACTTATGTAGTGCTATCTGTATTAGTCTGCTGAGTTTTCAAAGTGTTGTTGTAGGATTTTTCTAATGTTTTTAATTTAGTCTCATAGCTTGATAGTAGTTTTGAACTAGATAAACCCCGTTGGCAACTTTCATGACAGCCTTATGCATCTTTTTATTTAATCTTAACTTACAACGTTCTTAAAACCTTCATAGTCGTGGCGCCGATTACAAGCCGCTTGCGCTCTTAAGAATGTGTGACATTATATAAGCAAAAGGATAGGCACAAGCTCAAAAACTCAGAATGAGATATTTCGGTAGCAATTTCAGCTGATACAATTTCACTTTCCGAAGGTCCTCTTCTGCTGTTTGTGCTATGTTCATAGTTTATCCAGCATAGCATATCTCCCGCAAATCGCGTAGCTTTACAAACACTCATAGCTTACACCGAATCCTCCATTAAGCCGGGTAACGTTATGAAAAACATTATCTCGCGCGCTGTCGGTCTATTGTGCCCCTGCATCCAGGATAGCGCAGTTTTGTGGGCCGAATGCCATCTGTTAGACTTAATCTAGGGTTACCACTGACGAGTTTAGATTAAGGAATATTTTTTTGCAAGCTATCGTAAAATAAAAACAGGAAACTATTAAATGTCACTTATCAACATCATGAAAGATGACACCAGAAATTGGTAAGTTATTTCTTCATCAATTGAGCACGGCTGCGACTTACAAGTTGTGTGGTTTCAAACCCAGGCTGTCACTTTACTTTGTGTAAATTATTTAATCACCACTGCTCTCAAAACGGTAAAGGAAAACATCGTGAGAAAACCGCCATGTCTTAGGACCAAAAATTCGAAGACATGTGACATCCACCAACCCGAACTAGGTCCGCGTTGTGAATTACGGCCGATTCTCACAGAGAGGAGGTCTGCACGCAAAACGGACCAAATGCGAGTCTAAGTTCGGAAAAGGGTGTCCATCTATTCCATCCTTTTTCATCAATTTAAAATTTACTGAAAAGCTTCTTATCCGGATAGGTATAAAAGTTACCTGATGATGATGATGAGATTTCAAGTGAATGGGTAGTCTTCCATCATTGTGAGTCTCTTGTTTTTACACCAAATTATTTGAGGCTCAACCATGCAGCAACATGTCTTCCACTTCAATACTTCTCTATAGTTGTCATCTCATAGTCTCTCCCTTTCTTTCGTTAGTTTCTCCATGATTTCTTTGGTATTCCATTTCTCTTAAACCCTTTCACAATCATACTCAAATCTTCAGTCATCTTCCTACAATGTTATTCACCTCTTTTTTATTTTCACATGCTTGCGTTTGACGAATATCTCATCTGGATAAACAAAGATGTGGTTGACGGCGAAGCACGCTGGCCTAGAAGTAATCTATTCACTCTTAACTTAATGACAACATACCCTAAGTTGTAGGTTTCAGGAAAAACGGCAATGGCAGGGAATTTAACTCTATAGCTGTACGTACAATAAAGGTATTCCCAAAATGTTTACGGTCCATGTTCACTTCGGATGATAATTTTAATTACTACGATACGAACCCAAGTAATTTCCAATATTGAAATTGGTTCCGTGTATTCCATACTCATTAAACTTAATGTTGACTTATCTAATAGGAACTACTTAACTTCAGAACTACTGCTCCGAAGTTCACGTAACTACTAGTAGGTGCTTTACGCGTAGTTGGAATGAAGTTTAGTAGTTGAACTTTGGTGTTTTTGGTGGTAATTTGGTGATAAGTAATTGATTGTGGTTGGTTAGTAAGTAAGTAATTGGTTTTGTTGACGAGCCTTTTGTGTTGTGAGTTTTATAAGTGAATTAGTGTGATAGTTTTTTTATTTAATTTATTAGTTATTAGCTATTTTCCCGCGGCTTCGTGCCCGTGGCCGACCCCGCAGAACCCGTTTTTTTTTTCGAAATAATAAGTAGCTTATGTTACTCCGGTACAATGTAGCTTTCCATAGATGAAAGGATTGTTAAAATCGTTGAAGTAGTTTTTGATTTCATTCTTTACAAAAAATTTAATCTTTTCTCTTTATAATATAATAAATATATATATATTATTATTTTATAAATGGCTGTTGCCTGCGACTTCGTTCTCGTGGAAATTAAAAAAATAAGCCTATGTGCTATTCCAGACTATCTAAGTCTGTGCCAAATTTCATCCAGATCCATTCAGCCATTCTTGCGTGATTGAGTAACAAACAAACAAACTCACTGTGTAGACAACATTCGGGATAAATGTGGCGACGCTTAGGGGAGGCCTATGTCCAGCAGTGGACGTCTTTCGGCTGATATGATGATGATGCAGCGACACTTCGTCGTACTGACGGACATACTCTTAGCTTCATGTCGTAATACATACCTACCTACCTACCTACTTGCAATGAACCATTTTGGGCTGACCGGCTCATGAGCATTAAATATTCCTACTATCCTACTTAATAAATATTTTTTGCCTTCTGCAATCACTCCTAGGACTATGAGCAAAATTGTTGCAATATTGTGGTGCAAAGAGCGGTTTCTCCAGCGAGATTTCCCTCTGTTAATGACATTATACGTGCCAATGTCCTACTTTGCCAGGTCCATTACAGCCAACCTTTTAGCCGCCTTTTGTGATCCATCCGGCTTTGTGAGAGCCTTCGCCAAGGGATTTGGATGATTCTCCAAGCGTTCTGCCCAGATTTTCGCCTCCTGGTGCACTGTGTTTACGTTAAGATATTCATGAACTTCACAAACCACGGTGCATTTGTGATGTTTTTAAGGATAACATATTGGAAACGGATAGCATATTGATGTTGGAGACACAAGCATTATCCCATAGTTGGAAACCGTTAGTCCCAATTGGCTTTAGGATTGTGTTGTACACCAATAACTAGTTGTCCACCGACAGGAGAGAATCTCTTCCAAGGAGCCAGTATAGGTTCCAGTACTTTATGTTCAGTTGGTCTCTCATGGCTTGTATGTGTTTCCGCAATGTCAGCCTGCGGTCTAGGTGCATGCCCAAGTACTTCACTGAGTCATTATGTGTGTAGTACATTCTCGCCTAGTTTTACAGGTGGACATATTCCCTGTCTTAAGCTGAAAGTGACCTGGGTTGATTTTGAGGCACTTGCTTTTATTCACCACGTCTTTAGTCATTTCTCAATGTCATCTAGACTGCCCTGAAGTTTTTGAGAAACAATTTTGGGGTGTTTGTGGCTATCTAGAACGGCTGTATCATCTGCATATGTTGCTGACATAATGTCCGAACTATGTGGCAGATCTGCTGTGAATATAGTGTACAACACTGGTCCTAGTAACGAGTCCTGGGGCAATCCTGCAGTTATCTTGTGGAAATCCGACGTGGCATCTCCTTACTTGACTTAAAAAATTCTGTCAGAGAGGTAAGATTCCAGTAGTTCGTAGTAGGTGTGGGGTAAGGACGCTTTGATCTTATAGAGTAACCCGTGGTGCCAAACCCTATACTTAATAATATAAATTCGTAAGTTTGTTACTCAATCACTCCAGAATGGCTGAACGGATCTGGATATAATTTGGTACAGAGATAGATATATTGTCTGGAATAGGTACATTAGCTACTTTTTACCTCGATAGATGGGGATAAAATAAAACACATTTCACGCAGGCGAAGCCACGCGGGCGAAACTAGTATTATAATTGTAAAATTTTATGAGTACATGTTATTTGGTTACTCTTGCACGCAAAAACAACTAATAGTAGATTATGCACCGAGGCGAGGGGCTAAAGTTGTGTCTTATGTCACGGGCGTCATATTGAATCTCGAGCGCAATGAAGGATTCGGGATTTAACTCACGAGCAAAGCGAGGGAGTTAATCGGGATTTAACTCACGAGCAAAGCGAGGGAGTTTATACAAGAATCCTGAATGCAGCGAGGGATTCAAGCTAGGACAAGGCAAAGACACCTTTAGCCCAGAGGAGGATACTCTACTTTTTACACCTACTGTGAGAAAATAGCCGTAGTACGAAAAACAAAGTATTTATTAAATAAACAAACAGTAAGAATAACATATTTAGAACTAGTTAGTTATATGCACTTAATTGAAGTTAATGGTAACATTTGAGACATTAGTCCAGTTGTGCAAAGATAAAATAAATTAACTAATGTTACAGCCAATTACTATAACGGTATTACGGCGCGGTACGGTATTTGTTATTATTAGTGCCAGTTTTAATGTTATTCCATTCCTTTTAAAAAATGGTTCGTAGTTATCTAATTATTCTTACAACATTATGTCTTCGAAAACATGGCAACGATATGAAGAAGCAGTCGTTATGATTTTGTAGGAAATTGAGAATATCATCCACGTCTAGTAAGTGTATCGAGAATAGCTTTCCTCTTTCTGGCACCAAAAGGTGTTTGTTAGTACTATACTGCCAATTTAGCTGAGCATGTGAGATTCCAAATTCAAATCACATTATTGACCAGCGGGTCATAATGAAATCCGGTACAACATTATTGACCGGCTGTGCCCACGGCCACTAATGACTCACTTTAGGAGGTTGCTTGACATATAATTTGACATTTTCGAGCAGGTGGTGTGAAAACGTATTTTAATGAAACTGTACAGTATAATAGCTTATATATTAGAATACCTTGTAAGCTATAGAAGTACACATTCCACGCGAGCGGAGTCTCGGTTGGCGGCCAGTGGTTGTAATATAATATTGTAAAGAGTCTGGAATCTTCAATAAGTCACTCAGCTGATGAGTACCACAAATATCATCATATAATGTTGTAAAAATTCTGGGGTCTTTAATAAAGCACAACAAACTAAAATCTATAAATGAATTCTGAAAAATCTTTCAGTAACTAACTTACTTTCTTTCATTACTTTATATAGATTATCGTTATATAGGCATCAAAAATACTCAGAAATATTCTCAAGTTAATGAAATATCATAATAAATCTCTAGAAAAGTCATTTTGGTACTTCAAACATATTGCCAAAAAAAAGCCAGTGTAAAGGATAACCAATAGAACCCATTACTATATTAAGGGTAGGGCAAGATAGGTTAGAGTAGAGTAGGTGGGGTAGGCATTTGACGGGAGCGAAGCCGCGGGCACAGCTAGTTATAAATAATTATGAAAGCGAAAATACCACGCACCCCACGATTTTTTACCCGACTGCCGAAGGAGGGTAATGGGTTTATCAGTCTATATATGTATGTATGTTTGTTCCTACATGGCGTTCCAGAGACCAAACGCGTTGGCCGATTTTGATGATTCATACGTCAATCGATGCGTCCTAACCCTGCGAGTGTCATATGCTACATTAAAATTGGACAATGGAAAAATGGCGGATTGTGGGGGCCCAAATTTTTTTTTTCTTCCAAACTCATTGTGTGGGGTATCAAAATAAAGGGTTTTAAGAGGTGATTTCAAAAATAAATAAGACTTATAGGTTTAAATGTATCTTATTCGAAAAAAAAACAACTAAAAAGTTATAAATAAAAAACACTTAATTCAAAAAATCAAAAAACCCGACTGCTTCAAAAGCGAACTAAAAAGTCGTAAACAAGGGAAAAATCATGCTGTGCAGGCGGAGGATACACCAGATTTTGGTCAGCCAGCCCGCGAATATGTATCGTCTGACTGCACAGCATTTTTTTTTTTTCATGGACCCAGGAAATGGTGATTATGAAAAGATTTCAGTGGAATTTCTTTTCTACGTGCACTAAAGTAAGTTTACGTATAGTATTTTATATATATATTTATATTTTAATGTGGCAGTATACCCCACCCTGCACCATCCCACCAGCCTCCACGTGGATAGATGACCTGGTGAGGATGGCAGGAGTCCGCTGGAAGCGACTTAAAGGACCGGTCAATGTAGCGACGCCTGTGGGAGGCCTATGACCAGCAGGGGTCGTCTTTCGGCTGATATAATTATGATGATGATGATGCAGCAGTGTACACCGCAGATTAATTTTAAGATTAAGTTCTCTCAGTCCACCTAAAGGTTGTCTGGTAGATATCGCTGTCAGCGATAAGACCGCCTTTGTACCCAAATAATTACATTACTTTTTTTGAAAAAGAGGTTTGTTTTGGTGTGCAATAAATTATATTCTATTCTATTCTAAACATAATTATTGAAAAACACAGAATTGTGAGGAAAAGGGAGTGAGAGGCTGTAGCCAAGCAGTGAGACAAAATAGGTTACATAAAATAAAACTACCAGCCAGACCAACTCATCAAAAACGAAAAAAAAACATCATCCATTTAATGAAATATATTTTTTTTTTTGGAAAAATGACAATTTGTCTTTCTCAAATAAAACTTATTTCTAGGTTAGGTGTTTCTAGCTGAATTTACAAAACTGCTGTAAAGAAAATAAGCTGACCTATTTCAAAAGTTTTAAGCCTCATAACTAAACCAAGTCATTACACAAACCAGGGCTGTCAACTATCCAAATAAATTACAAAAAATCCTTTTGGCAGTAAAAATAAAAGAGTAAACGGAAACGGGCTTCTGACGTTACTTAATTTATCATAGCCACAGGATTTACCGCATTGAGCCTTGTAACAAAGCCAGCGGTGATTGTAATCAGGAAAAAATGAGGGATGTTAGTCCAAGAAAGAAATAAATGCTGACATTCGTCCAAATGTAAGAGTTACTTTAAATGGAACTGTATGTAAGTTATTTTATTTGTAAATTTGCCCTATTCACTTTGATTTAGTTTTGGTTTATTTTTGGCAACTTCTTTGTAAAATGTGCAATAAACTTGTTTAAGTTTCAAGATAACCGGGACATTGAAATCTTCACGTAAGGAAAATCTAGCCTGGGGTGGCCTTTTCTTCGGTCAAAAGTTTCAAAATTGATATTAGTTAACGTGGAAATGCTGCCAGCGTCTTAGGTACTTGCCCATTGACATCAATGAGGATACATTTATTTGAGGACAATTATAGCTGTTCTTATTTTTCATCATTCTTGTTGTCTATATTTTAAATATTTTTATAAAACATATTAAAATACATTAAAAAATACAGGCCCACCGGTATCGGGAACAGGGCACAAGCTACCACTGGTCAGGCCTCCAGAAAGAGGAACCTCCTAAATATACGATCCATATCCAGAATTACTGCTTTCTGATTTAAGCCCTTGACCAAACTGCCTAACTAGAGCCTCCTAAGGTTTTGCTCGAGGCTCGAAGCTAAAAAGCCATTGGCTGACTCGACTACCGGTAAAACGATCGCTGAGTCGACATCCCATATGTCGACAACCTCGCGGGCCAGGTGCTTGATTTGCTTATCTTTCTCAGCTTTCACGAGGTTACCGTCATGCGGGACGGTTATGTCAACAATCATTGCACACCTCTCGATTCGGTCCACCACCACAATATCAGGCTTATTGGCTACTATAGTCCTATCAGTGATGATGGACCTATCCCAGTAAAATGTGATATTGTCATTTTCGAGAACTGGGTCAGCCACATACCTATAGTCAGGTATAGTGTGGTCCGATGCCACAAGAGAGTATTTCAGAGCACGTTGCTGATGGATAATCCTGGCGACAAGGTTGTGCCTATGCAAGTACTTTTCGTTAACTAGACGAGAACAAAAAGAGATAATATTACAATGCAATAAAATAAAGTTACAATGCAATTTCTTTATGCAACGAGTATTTTAATTTCGGCTGTAAGATTATTGCATTATTCACATAATGATGAAATAATTTTATGATCTGCTTTGCAATGCGTACATCATCATCATCATTCATCATCATTCTTAAAGTAATTCATTAATTCACTGACATAAAACGCACAGCCTGAAAAGGTCTAAAAGCATCACACACAGTTCTTTATTCATTAAACGAAGGTGAGCAATATAGGAAGAATTTTTGAAAAAAAGGATTGAAATCAGGGATGAGTTTTGTACGGAATTTCGTAATTTTTGCCAATGGGAAAATTTCATCGGAGGTACGCCTTACGTTGGTATAATTTCGGAATAGAGGAATCCATACTATCTAATGCAGACTGGAGCTATTCTACGGATAAAGGTAGGTTAATCTAACTGGTGATTAACAAATAAGCTTTGTTTTTTAAAAAAACCGGCCAAGTTTGTATACATTTAGGGTTCCGAACCAAATGTGCGATACATTTGGTTACTCATTTGACCGAAAAATCAAGTTGGCTATAAAAAGAAAAATATGGGCATTTCAAAGAAAACTCTGATTTAACAATATATTGGTATTTGTTGGTAAAGTATGCGTAATAATATAAACATTATCACGAAATTTCAAGCTCAAAGGTTAATGGGAAGTTAAAAATTCTCGCGAACAAAATTTTGTAAAAAAACTGACTTTGGTGGCTTCGCATTCCTGTGGTTTCCAATATTTCCAACCGTTACGACGGAACATGCATGAAGTACTGTGAGGGGTAGACAGGGAGAGCTACTTGAATGAAACTCAGGAATCACTGTTCTACTTATATTTCAGCAGCAAGGTGCCTGTCCTCAGGCACCTTCTATCGAACTAATACATCAATGCTCAGAGGAGCCTTTATATACCCGGAAAAAGTCTAGCGATGACAACTTCATTTATTTTATATTCGAAATTCAGTTCCCTTTCAAGACGTTATTTGTTGCCAGTCTTAATATAGGCAAGTAGGTTGCCTTCTCAAATGGTAAGTCCTTACATGAGCTACGCCCCTACGAATAGACGCACAGAATCATATGAAGTGCTTCTATTCTAAGTCTTGAAAGGTTACATGAAACCTACCTTATCCTAACCCGAACATTTACCTAACAGAGGAATCAAAGTACAATTGAGGTACGACCCTTAAAAGGGGAAGGCTTAATCATGACAAACGAGTCATCGAATGCTCCGATATGTGCTTTTAACTTCAGCTGACGTGCACATAAGCACTAACAAATCAACGCAGTCATGCTTGAACCTCCTTGGCCAAAACCTCTGAAAAAGGAACAAGGCGTCCTCCTAACACTAATAAGAATGATGCGTCAACTCACATCGACCCGGATGGGGTTTAAATTCAAAAATTCAGATATGATACAATATTTCGATCTCGTGCGTTTATCAGGCCAGAGAAGGAAAGGCTGGATCGCATCGAATTTAAATTCTACTCATCAAACTTACACCAGGGCATAATATCATAAATATATTTACTTTTTTAAATAACAGTCATCAACTGGACCGATGATGTCAACTCGACATCCTTTGCAAAGGCTATGCCCCGTTAGCAAAGTCAGATTCAGTTACAACTATTCCTCACCTATTGTATTTTATCACTAGGAGGGCCTGGTGGAAGTTTCGCACCTACAAACTTGCTCATTATATAAATAGTCGTTTCTTCGATGCATAGCTAATGTTGCCAGCCTCTTCTTCGCCCAGCAGCATACAACCCATCAGCACATCAACAGCTCATGCAACGGAAAGAAATAATTTTATTATATCTATCGATACCATTTGAAAATTTCGACAAGAAAACTATCGATACATTTTTCCTACTTTCCCATCTCTATTAACTTCAATAAGTCAAATTTGATAGTTGTCATTCATATATTTTTTTTTTAATTGACAACAGGCCTTATCCTATATGGAAACCTTAATAACCATAATCTATATGTATCTATTCTATTCTAACATTAAAAGGTTTTAATCTATTTACATGTATCTATTCTAGGCCTAACTCTCATATGTGCCAATATCTTTCTATTTATAATGGACCTTATATCTCTAAATAACTATTCCTATCTATGGTCCGGCCTAACTAATCTGTGGCTAATACGGCGCATAGAGTATTATTTAATTATTATGGTGTGAATACTGCTTTATTATGTTGTTTATAGCACTATGTCAACCAATTCTTTTAATAAAAACTATGCTTTACTTTAGACAAGGTTTTGACACTGTCCTTTTTTGTATTATCTGTGGGACTATGTGTCAAACCATTTCTTAAAATGACATCTATGCTTTCATAGCATTTATTTGCCTTAGGGGCTTAAAAGACTTTTCTAATAATATTTGACCGTTGTAGACTTAGTCCTTATGGATTTGTATTTGGACTTTGTCTGCAATTTCATAAGCTAATCCTATTCAGTAAATATAGACAAGACAGGGGATTATTTAATTTCATCAAAACATATACAGATAAAACATTCAAATCATTGTTTCTTTCGATGCCCAGCGCGCATCGCATATTCCTTTCAGGTTGGACCATATTCATTTGCACGACATGAAAAGAAAGCATTAGTTAATAAAGCACAAAATATAAGTTACATTACAATTAATAAATTATTTACAACACTCTATTATACCTAAACTTCTTTCTAAAAAACTTCCAAAACTTGCATTTTACGAGATCAAATTGTTTTATGTGATCACAATGCAAACATCTTTGAACAATATTGCATCTAAGGCAAATATTATGGGGATTCTTCCTTGCCACAATCCTAGTAATATTCTTTATACCAAACATAGCACTCCAAGAAGTTTTATCATAAATTCTCTTGTATTTAAATCGGATTATAATCTTCTTATTGATCGCCTTCTTTAAATTTATGTTGGCGCAATAAGAAACCTTACTAAATACTCCTTTAATTTTCCTATGGATCTCTTTTGGTTTACTTTGAGAAAAATTCTTAATGGCTGTCAATTTCTTTCTTTTCAAAATGACATTTATTAAATTTCGTTTTATGTCACATTGAGAAAATTCAATATTATTTTCAATATTATGTTTGAAATCAATGGGATTCTGGTGTATGTTAACAACAAGATCATTTTGGTGTTCAGATGGAACAACAACTAGTCGTTCTAACGAAATCTCATCATTGGTCTCTGCAAAATAAATGGAATTAGTTGAGTCAATTGGACTGGACCGATACATTACAATACTCTCGTCCGCGCACTCGCTGTTGGAGAGGGACTCCAACTCGTCGTCACCACCGTCAGCGTGCTCGCCCAGGAACACAGCTTCTGCCTCCAACTTGACATCGACGAGGCCGTCATCTCCGCTGGTCTGGTCAACATCGTCCTCGAAGATGCAGCTCTCTCCGTCGGTGTGATCGCCATCGCCATCAACTGCGTCGCATTCTCCGTCAACGTGGTCAACGGTTTTCTCACTGCACTGAATATTGTTTTGTGTTTGTTCGTCCTTAATCACCATACTAGAAAATAAATGTGCATTAAGATCTTCATACAATACATCAGGTTGTTTTTTATCCGCTTTTATTTCAGCGATTATTATGCGCTGTTCGCAATATCGACATCTGCGGTGAAATATTGAGAATTCACTCCTCAAGCGATCGCATAATACTGCAAAGTCCATATCATATTTAAAAATCATATGGTAGAAGTGATATGCAGCCCCACGTAAAAAAGCTCCTAAGATCAGGCTATAGTCACTGTTTCTCCATTCGTTTATTTCAGCCACTGACTCGAATTCGGTCAAGAATTCCTCCAAGCAGTATCTGTCCGTGCCTGAATAATAATGATCCATCATGCTTTCCATAAGTTCATTTATACTAAATAATAAAACCACTTAGCTTTTTCATATAATTCCATCCGCTGTTTATTTCCGTTCACTGCTTCGTGCGCTGTATCGCCACACACACGCGAAATATCTTTAAAATACTTATAAGTATACTGTACGCCGTATACACGCGAAAATTTATAACTTTTATTTTTTCTGGGATTTTCTTATCCGGCATGCTCCACCAATATGTGAGGGGTAGACAGGGAGAGCTACTTGAATGAAACTCAGGAATCACTGTTCTACTTATATTTCAGCAGCAAGGTGCCTGTCCTCAGGCACCTTCTATCGAACTAATACATCAATGCTCAGAGGAGCCTTTATATACCCGGAAAAAGTCTAGCGATGACAACTTCATTTATTTTATATTCGAAATTCAGTTCCCTTTCAAGACGTTATTTGTTGCCAGTCTTAATATAGGCAAGTAGGTTGCCTTCTCAAATGGTAAGTCCTTACAGTACGTTTTAAAATCCAAACTCTCTATAAAATTCACCGAGAATGATAAAAATGTATTCAAAAATATGTAACGAATGAACGAGAAGAATCTCAAAGTTATTTTGAAGCAAGTCCCTTTGAGCTCTTTCGGGCTTTTCAATGAAAAGATTTGATGTATTCATAAGTATCTTTATGCCCATGCCCCCTTTGAGCGCAGAGTGCATTCCTTCTCATTTGATCAGCTTCTTAAGCCTTCCGGAAGCTTCGGTAAAATAAAAATAAGGTTGTAAATTTCCTACAGGGGATTTATTTCCAGAAGAAACACATTCCACTGTTTTCCAGATGCCTACCTACATTATTATGTTTTAACAGTACTATAGAAGAAAGTGCTTTAATGAAGAGATATTAGTATATATATAACTACTTTACGAGGATTGAAACCCCGTATTTATTTATTTATATATACTTTATTGAACACCAAGATGAAAAAATACAAAAAAAAAACTTAAAATAAAACAAGCAGGCGGCATTATCGCGTTCTACGATCTCTGCCAGGCAACCTTGAATGAAGGCAGAGAGGTAGCCTGGACACGATACGGGGTTGCACTTGGTGCAAATTTCAAATCGAACAATTAGTTATTTCTAGTACAATTAGCTAGGTACTAAAAACAAACTACTAAAATAGATACATAGGCACTCGTACTAATTGCATCGAAATATACAAACAAGAAAAAAATACAGCTTAAACAAGAACAGGGTCATAGAGACAAGTAATATTCCGTTATGAGTGTTTTAAAGACAGGCAACAACTGAGCACGTTTTATTGGGTCTGGCAATGCATTCCACAGACGAGCATCCTGGACAGTAAACGATTTATTCAAGAATGTAGTGAAATGCATAGGCATTTTAACATGTTCTGGTCTTCTGGTAGTTTTTCTACAACAATAACAAGCATGTAATGTACCAGCAACAGAGTCAAGGGGATTTATTCATAGAAGAAACATAGTCTGCTGTTTCTTGAGGATTACCTAGGCGAGATCAGATCGGTCGGTTGTGCGAAAAACCAAATCTAAAAAAAATAGGTGTGGTTAGCACTGTTTTCTACGAGGCCAAACTTTCATGACATGGGGAATCCAATACCACGATGACTTACGTACAAGGGAACCTTTGTCGTCAATCTGTTTTCTAGTGACACGATATGCTTTCGTAGTAGCTATTGCAAGTATGAAACATAGATGTGTCCTGGCCTCGATGTAAGTATTGGAAAAGAGAAACCAAGGACCCAATTCACGCTAACTGAAGGTTTTTCTCGTAAAAGACTCTATTGAAAGAACCTGTCGTGTTATTTAATGCCAGCCGATATTGCTTTGCAATAATATTTATATGCTGAGAAAATGTTATAAAGTTTATTGGTTATTTACCACTGATACCACTGTCTAATCTCTAGATATCATCGACCTATTACAGAGATATCTTTATTTACAGAAAACTGTTTATAATGTTTCATAATGCAAGTATCAACTGCAACTGTATTATGCCAGCCATTGCCAATGCCATGCACAAAAAAAAACAAAGCACAAAGGCGGACCTAATACCTTAGGTAGTTTCCGAACTCTTCTTGTTCGTTGTCTTCATTACTGAAGGTCATGCCCGTCTTGGCAAGCTGGTGTCGGATTCATTGACGAGCTGCTTCCAATCCACTCTGACTTCTGCTCTTGTCAGGGCATTTTCTAACGGACGACATTTTATCATACACTCACATCCACATCTACATACTTACCACAACATCAATCAGAAATAGCTATTATCAACACTATTGATCTATATCTATAAAAGCGAAAGGTGACTGACTGACTGATCAATCAACGCACAGCCAAAACTGCTAAGCCTAGAAGCATGAAATTTGGCAGAAAGGTTCCTCAAGTGACTTTAGTGTGCACTAAGAAAGGATTTTTGGAAATTTCACCCCTGAGGGGGTAAAAAGGGGGTTGAAAGTTTGTATGAAAAATCTAATTCCTTCGACCAAAATTCTTGAAACTTAGCACAAATTGTATACTAAGTAAATGATAAAGATTGACATTATTAGTTTTTCGAAACAACCCCCAAATAATGATTTAGGGGTTGTTGAAATTTGTATGGAAAATCTGATTTCTTGGGTCAATTAACTTGAAACTTGCCACAAATACTAATCTAAATGAATAATAAAGGTTGCTATTATTATTTTTTGAAACTACCCCCAAAAGACGATTTAGGGGTGTTAAAGTTTTTATGAAGAATCTTAGTACTTCAGTTAATAAACTTGAAACTTGACATAAATACTAATCTAAATAAACAATAAAGACTTTCATTGTTAGTTTTTCGAAACTACCCCCAAAAGATGATTTAGGGGATGTTTTTTTTTGAAGAATCTGATTTCTTGGGTGAATAAACATGAAACTTGACATAATTATCATCCTAAATAAACAATAAAGGTTGTCATTATTAGTTTTTTGCAACTACCCCCAAAAGACGATTTAGGAGGTATTACAGTATTTTTGAAAAATCTGGTTTCTTGGGTCAATAAACTTGCCACAAATACTAACCTAAATGAATAATAAAGGTCGCTATTATTATTTTTTGAAACTACCCCCAAAAGAAGATTTAGGGGATGTTAGTTTTTTGAAGAATCTGATTTCTTGGGTGAATAAAATTGAAACTTGGCATAAATACCATCCTAAATAAACAATAAAGGTTGCTATTTTTAGTTTTTTGCAATTACCCCCAAAAGACGATTTAGGAGGTATTAGTGTTTTTGAAAAATCTGGTTTCTTGGGTCAATAAACTTGCCACAAATACTAACCTAAATGAATAATAAAGGATGCTGTTATTATTTTTTTAAACTACCCCCAAAAGACGATTTAGGGTATGTAAATTTTTTTGAAGAATCTGGTTTCTTGGGTGAATAAACATGAAACTTGACATAAATACCATCCTAAATAAACAATTTAAAGGTTGTCATTATTAGGTTTTTTGCAACTACCCCCAAAAGACGATTTAGGAGGTATTACAGTGTTTTTAATTTTTTTTTCTTGGGTCTATAAACTTGCCACTAATATACTAACCGAAATGAATAATAAAGGTTGCTCTTATTGTTTTTTGAAACTAACCCCAAAAGACGACTTAGGGGATGTTATTTTTTTTGAAGAATCTGATTTCTTGGGTGAATAAACAATAAATTTGACATAAATACCATCCTAAATGAATAATAAAGGTTGCTATTATTAGTTTTTGAAACTACCCCCAAAAGACGATTTAGGGGATGTTAATTTTTTTGAAGAATCTTCAACTTTTTTAAGGGTTAAAAGGGAGACATTTATTTGTATAAAAATCTTATTCCTTTAGCAAAATAATAAAGGATGGCATCATTAGTTTTTCGGATTTACCCCAAGAAGACGATTTAGGGGTGTCAAAGTTTCTTTGAAGAATCAAATAGCATTAGGATGGGGACCTCTACATCAATTTGGAACTAGCGAATTGGACCGTTTGTCTCAGGTTTAATAGCAGCTTATTTTTGGTTGCCATCACACGAACGAAGTCGCGGGCGGAGTTAATATTATAAATGTGCAAGTGACTCTGTCTGTCTCTCTGTCCACCTTTTCACGCTTAAACCGTTGAACCGATTGAGATGCACTTTGGTTCGGAGATATTTTGAGACGCTGGGCAGGACATAGCATAGTTTTTATCCCGGCAATCTTACTTAAGGGGGTGGAAAGAGGGGTAGTAGTTTGTATGGAAAACCCACAATATTATGCTGCGATATAAAAAATAAGCTATTCGAATTACTAATGCTTCGCAGACGAAGTCGCGGGCAACATCTAGTATACTAATAAACTCGACATATCTTACCCAATTTCAATAACTTCAGGAATCACTGCAAACTAATTGAACATACCAGTGTGTATTAGAGAGAATTCAATCGAGTTCAACTAATTTGAACACGATGGAAATATATTGGATTTCCAGCTGCACAGTTAGCTTATGACGTCACAACGCAGTATTATTTAATAGACACAACTATCAGTTCTCTCTATCCAGGGCACTTCTATTTCGAGGGTTTTATATCGAATGAAGAGACTCCCCTCGTCATTCGATATAAAACCCTCAAAATAGAAGTGGCCCTCTGTCTTGGTCATGCCATAGTCTTTTTTTATATCATCATCATCATATCAGCCGGAAGACATCCACTGCTGGACATAGGCCTCCCCCAAGCGTCACCACATTGATCGGTCCGGTATTTTTTTCTCATATATTAAAATTTATTTTATAGTATAAAATCAATGTTTGTTTCTTTGTGGTTTATGTTTTGCCATAACGGTCATTTGATTGCGACAAAACTTTTTCAACTTATTCTTTGCTCTTGGGTGAATGTTATATGCGTAGTACGGTGGCAGCATCGCTCCGGGTACCAGCAAGTTGACTATACAATATTTTGCAAGTAGAAACTTGTTTTAACCACCGACGGAAAGAGAGGGGTGTTATAAGCTTAGCATGTGTCCCTGTGTATTTGTGTATCTGTCTTTGGTATCATAGCTCCTAAATAGATTATATGTTTTATTTGAAAGGCTACTTTATCGAGAGTGTTCTTAGCTATATTTGATGAGAATCGGTTCAAAAGTTATGGCTGTTTTACTGTTTGAACCGGGGTGTTTTCGCAAGATGTCTTGTCATAATTACGCGTTCAATAGATTGTCGGTCGAAGCGTGTCTACTACTAGATAAATTATGTAGCATGAAATAAAAATGCGTCGGATATTTGTTAAAATTTACTTGGTAATCATCATAATTGTACCATAGTTGTTGTGTGTATTGTTGTTGTTGCAAGGGAGAATAGAAGAAAAAAACGTATTGTTCCACCGTGGTAACATGGGGCAAACGATGTTGATGATTATTTATTTCGTACCGTAGGTCTAAAGGTCGTAGCCGAGTTATAAGACAACGCTCCCACCCGACAAAATATTGTTCATTGAATTGTAAGCTTCTGGGCGTTCTCTGTAGACATACTTTACATTGTCAACATAAATTAGCAGACAGCTCGCTGTAAGCGAGCTTACCGCCATCGTTCCACTCGAGAGCTGACGTCTCGCTTACCGTATGCTTACCATGCGGTTCAAGCGGGCGGCCCACGCGGTGTACGCCTACAGACTGCTCAGTTGAAGTACGTTGCTAGCTTGTCGAAAAAGGAAAGGCGAAAGCGGTCGGCGCGTGGACAGTTGGTTGTCTGCTAGCTGTCAGCGCGTGAACAACGAGCAATCATCTCCGTTTAAGGTGGTGCTGTGCGGAGTTGTGTTGGAGCAGGGTCATGTAAGTGAGCTACGACCTGTAATCTCCTAACCTCTTGATCGGAATACACAACGTTCTGGCATGATGTATGCGGTGCCACACACATAATCGTATGGAAGACGCCGAGAATGATCTTTTGGTTCCTTCGCAATATACATCAACGGTAAGGAAAATTAGAGACCAAAGCCAACAAATGTCAAGGACAGTTTCAAATAAAAATTTAAGAGAGTCCACTTCAAAAAGGGTAGTGCCCCTGGTACTGCAGAAGTTCATAGGTGTTAATTACTACTGTTAGCGATCTTTATATTTAATTGAGCATACCAAGAGATTTGTCTGTGTTGGCAATAATTAATTTGATACAAAGACGCTGTTTAGGCTTACAGCAAAGACGGACTGCTATTTGTCAGGTTGGTAAATGATAAGTTTTGCACTTCTCCTTTCCCGCCCATTCCAAGGTTATAAATAGTGTGGCTCATGCCATCAAAGTTAAACCATCTTTGATCGAGATGTGATAAATAACTATAAAATTACTGCTCTATAAACCGTATTCTATAAACTGTGTTTTTTGTAACTGTGTATTTGATATGAGAATACACTGGGTGGATTACCCCTTTTATGCATTTTTATTTACATCGCCATCCCCGCTAAAGTACCCACACAAGATCTTAGTCTTTTAGTAAGAAGACCACACAACTTACCATTAGGAGGGCCACCTTTTTGTTTACATACAAAACATAATAACAAAGAAAGCATAATGAACGCATTACCTTATTTACATTATGTTACTACAGCACAACAAACCACGCAATCACCCCACCCTAACATAATTAATTCGAAGGCACATCTCAGAAGCCCCATGTTATTAATACACATACCAACGTGACAATAGTACGGCTTACAAATACGACTCCATTGGTATTCAGCATGTTTCATCATTATTCATCCACATTTGTTCCACCTGGGGATGATGCGAATGGGCCCTTATTTGAGTGCTGGTTCCAGCTTTAATATAAAACGCGACTCCTCCCCCGCGCCCGCCACGTATTGCCACCGGACGCGGTCTGTGTCGCAGCTGATATCCAGGAACCACTGGCGCCCTGCCCTCCTCTCCCTCCCTCAACCATGTCTCATTAATTGCCATCACATCGACTGAGTGGTGATCCATAGCAACAATAAACTCATCATGATTCGTCGATAATGAACCCACGTTCAGAAGTCCAAACTTAATATTTTTATTTCGCGGCATTTGGAAAAGAGATATAGCTATAAACATTCAAACTATAATTTGAGCGATAAAAAATGCAGTGTAAATACATAATAATATCCGGGTAGTGAAAGTAATCGTGGGTAGATATAAAAATAAAAAAGTAACAATAATAGTGGGTAGATTTAAAAATAAAAAAGTGACCGCAATGGTGGGTAGCTATAAAAACAAACAAGTGACAATAAAAAATAATAATATGGTGTGATGATGCAAATAAAATATATACAACGGGATCAAACCGACGTAAGTACGTCACAATAACTGCGACACACTCGTTCCTCTCACAGCCAGGACATGCAGTGCCAAACAATGTACCTCTAAAAACATTGAGTAACTGGCATGACAACTCAATCAAAGCAAAACAAATAAACATAACAACGTAACAAAAATAGGCACTAGATTGGATTGGGCTTATCAACGTCCGGTCCAAAGACATCCCGCAAATCGGTCTCATTGCGAATGATCTTAGCCTTCTCACCGGGCACGCGTCGGGCAAGAATGCGGCCATGTTTGGTCCATACAAATTGCCAGCCGAGACTTTGGCCCGCATCCCGAGCTCGCCGAAATAAATGCCGGTTGATTCTCGTTAGACGTTCATTTATGTAGAACCTACGTGGTGGACCGGACATCTCGAGATCAGCGGTGTTAGCTCCTCTCCGAACTCTCGCCGCGCGCATCAGCTCATCACGCAGGTCGCGGCGGACGAGTCTCACAACCACGGTGCGGGGGCGTGCCTCCACTGGGCCCGCGGCATTTACGGCGCTCACCTGCCTGCCGCCCATACGACCCACGCTTACTATGTCTCGATCTTCTATAGTCACGCCTAACTTAGTGCCTATAAGCTTCAAAGTGTGCGTGAGGTTTTCCGACTGGACTTCGGGCAAATGCGAAATCTCCAAGTCATTGCACAGAAGTTGCTGGTCCCGGTCATTTAACTCTCGCTTTAGTTGAGCAAATTCCTCTCTACTTCCCGATAAATTAATGGCTGTTAATTTCTGCTCGAGTAAGCCCATTCTGCAGTCCATGCCACTCATTCGCTTCTCATACTGGTCTATTGACCCCTTCATAAGATCCCTGTCCGCTTTAAGTTGAGCTAAATCTGCGCGAAGACTCTGAAATTCAGACTGGAATTGTTTCTGCATAATTTTTAACTCCGCCCGCAACTCCTCCTTGAAAATAAGGCGCATTTCAGTCCGCAGCTCCTCTTTAAAATTGCGTAAGGTGGTAGATAAACCGGGAGCAATATCCTGCGTATCACCTAGTGTGCCGCAGCTTAAGGCGCTGGTATCCATGGACTCCTCCGACGCATATGCCTGCGCTGGCATAGTATCCGCCCTGCCCTGTACCGATGCATTTTTACAGCTCGGACAAACCCAGGTGGGATTTATAAAACCCGACAATGGCAAGAAACCGCAAGCCCGATGAAAAAGAGTGTTGCAATTGCCGCACTTAGCGGCCTCTAGTGGTGAAATAAATTTTGCGGAACCACCACACTTCGCTGCTGGCATGTTGTCGCGAGTAATTATCTGCGTACTTGTCAGTGATCGATCCCGCTGATTTGTTACCCCGGAGTGTCAATAGATGGCGCTGTGACAAACAAAGCGTATATGGCTAAGTATGGGATATGTATTGGTGTGACAAGATAACACCATGCAGCGCTGCACCGCTAGCAAAAACACACAAACCGGATTCACCTCTTTAGCCGAGTTTAAAAATTTGTAAACACTAGTTTAAGTTTATTTATTCACTTTTTGTATCTAGTAGGTAGTTTTTTCCACTTTATTTTATAAGTTTATGTTTTATCACTTTTATTTTATCTATAAGCCACCACTCCACTCCACTTGAACTGTGATTGATTTTGGAACCGAAAGACAGACTCAAAACAATAAATACTTTGGAAAAGAGCACTATTTTTTTTTAAAACGTAAATAAACAGCTGACTGTTTGACGTCCGTACGTCAAGTGACCCATGAGATGTATATTGTATGTTTTTATATTGAAATCGGCAACCAGTTTTACCATTGTGGATCGTGTTACCCAGATACTGTGTTGTGGAGGTCAAAAAGGTAGTCATCATCATCTGTATGACGAAGGTCTATACAATTTGTTCAAGTTCACAATGATTGAGGTACACTTGTGATGTTAGAAACCCGGGGATAATGAATTAAACCGCCCGTGTTGAGTGTGGTAAAATCACTGATTTATTTTACTTAACAAGTGGAATAAATTATCGTGCGTATGCAAACGCTGATGTCATCATTCATAATTTCAACCATAAGACGTCCACTGCTAGACATAAGACTCCTCCAAGCGTCGCCACACTGATCGGTTCTGTGCGTCTCGCATCCATCGTACTCCTGCAGCCTTGACCAGGTCGTCACTCCACCTAGAGGGAGGCCTGCCAACGTTGCGTCTTCCGGTACGCGAACTGCAGAATTTTCAGCCCCTATGATTGTTCTACGAGCAATGTGCCCTGCCCACTGCTACTTAAGGCGCCGATTCCCTTGAGTAGCTGATTTTAAAATGAGAATCACGTCTAAACGGCTAGTCGTAATTTATTGGAAAAAATATATGTTATAGTAGACCATTTTCTTAATAATTTCATCTGAGCAAATTTTGAATTTTATTCGTATAACATAGTGTAATTAATTTGTAAAGTTATGTCTAAAACGGACAAAAACACGACAATCACACCAAAACCACTGGGCGTATTTTAATGAAATTGACACCATATCAAAGACAATTTAATTATCTACATTTTGATCTGAAGCTTTTTTTTTTAAAGTCAAAGAATAATAAGGAAAGTACAAAAAACTACTAAATTTTGGGTCGCGCGGGTGTGAAACGAGTGCGCATTTTGTTCCCTCAAGGTCGTTGGCGTTAGTCGTCGTCTTAAGTTGGGCGATCTTTCGGACTATGTCGGTAACCTTGGTAGATAGGTAGTCGCTCCATGTAAAGTAATGGTACTCAGCTCCATCCGACTAGACTGAAAGTCAACCCCAATATAGTTGGGTAAAGGGTAGGCAGATTGATTTGTAAATTGTATGTTTGTACAGGGTAATCTCTGGAAATGCTTATACAATTACGAAAATTCTTTGACCAATAGAAAGTTCCAGAATAGCAGAGGGCCATAGACCACTTTTGACCCTGAATTGTTTTTGTCAGTAAAATATATACGTAATAAATTTAATAATAAACATTATCACCAAATGAAGTTCATAGGTCAATGGGAACATAAACGATTCTTCGGAACAAAATTTTGTGACAGACGACGGACAGACGGACACGTGAGTGACAGCAATGGGTACGGAACCCTAAAAACCTAGTCTATAATAAAGCTGAAGAGTATTTTTTTGTTTGAACACTCTAATCTCTATAACTACTGATCGAATTTAAAAATATTATGCATTTTATAGCCCGATTTTTACAAAAGGCTTTTTGACATCACGGTACAACCCTTAGGAGCTGAGCAAAAAGATAAAAGTCATAAAGACTGACAAGAGAAAAAGAGCGGGTGAAACCGCGGGGCTGGGTTAGTTTAACTATAATTGAAACGCTTTTGAATAGTGTTTCTCGGTATTGAAATGAAATGAATATGACGGTATATTGTCAAGCATTTGTGGATGACAAGTTATAATGAATAATGGGAACTTTAAATGGTATATTGGAGCAAATAATTTTGTATTCCATTTTGTTCATATTAGTGCTGAAATAGTTATTTATGATACGAGTGCGGAAGGTAGGTGATTTCCGATGAGTGGCATTTTTATTCACGAGCGAGCGAAGCGAGTGAGTGGATAAATCGACACGAGTCGGAAATCATCTTACGTACGTGTATCATACAACATTTTACTATGCATTGTGTGAGGAAATAAATAAATTAATAAAATGAAATTAATAAAATGGCGGGCTTATTAAAGCGCGTTCAGCATATCCACAGATTAACTAATTGTTCCTCAGGCATATCTACTGCGCATGTGCAAATAGCTGTCACATCGTAACGCAATAAGGCACGAGCACAATAAACGTTCTGCCAAACATATTTAATGAATATTTAAAATTAGTTTATTGATCTACATGTTCATTAATTAAAAACGCCAAAAATTAAGTATTAGTTTTATTTTACCTTCTATATGAATGATAATCTGTACATAACTAATTTTTAAAACTTTTCTCAAATAATAAAAACTCTATGCGTCGGGCTGACGTTGGAGTTAAAAATTTAAAAAATACAGGAAAGTAAAAAGCACTAGTGAAAAAAGTGACACTTTCCGCACAGTTTGGCTGCTTGGAAAACCGCTCTTTTCGAGGACATGCATTGTTAATTATATTTATGAGTAATTAAGGCATGCGAGGGTATTGAGATGATTGTAAAAAGAACTGAAACATTAAAATTGCAAAATGTCAAAAATTTATCGCATTCCGTAATTTATGATGTTTTTTTTTTATTTTAACGATAGAGCTATTGGATTGGAATCGATTTATTATTAGGAGAATTGGCCTGCTGTTGTCCCTTGCCGGCAATAGACTGTGAACCCACAATTCACCACTGGTCTCAAAACGAAAATGGAAAACTACTTGAGGAAACCGGTATACCTACCTCAGAACAAAAAGTCGAAGACATATGACGTCTACTAACTCATAGCTTGTTGTCCAGCAGTGGGCACTTAATAGGCTGATATTATGTATCAAGTCTATTCTAATCAATCAATTTGTTGCTATATTATGTCAATTTTTACTCAACGAACATTTTCGACCACAGTTTTTGATTCTACAACTAGTTGCCTAGTCTGCACTGGCACTTTCAATCTAAATTAATACTCATAGACAACCCTATCTAAATAGCTATCTACCCACTCAGCGACGCCATGTGTTCCACTCCCAAATTACCATTTAAATTAAAACTAACAAATAATTGATTGGCACTCAATTCTATTGTCTTCGGTAAACAATCTATATATGACTGAAAATACAAAAGATTGATCCTTCGGGACACAAAAGATTGGAACTTTGGCTAGAAAAAAATTAGAAGGACCCGATTTAGGTTTAATTTGGGATCTCGATAACATCTCACTTGGTATATTGTTAGGAATTGGTTTGAAAGGACGGTAGATTGAATTTGATGGAATGTAGTTATATAACATTTGTTTGAAACCTTGGATTAAAAAAAGGTGGTAGTGTGTTGGATTTGAACATTTTGGCAGTTGCTCCAAGTAAAATGTATTTCTTGTAAATGGGTTTATGACTACAAAAATTTATGCATCATTAACATCATTTCAGCCCGATGACATCCACTGCTGGACATAGGCCTCACCCAAGCATCGTCACACCGATCAGTCCTCAGTCTCGCTTCTAGCGGATTTCCGAAGTCTTAACTGGGTCATCGGTCCAGCTAGAAAGAGGCCTCCCAACGCAGAGTCTTCTGGTTTGCGGTACCACTCCATTACTTTTCTGCCCCTTCGATCATTCGTCCCACATTGCTATGCTGCTGCAGCATATTCAAGAGCAATATAATTACAAGCATTATTTACGCAATAAAATATTCTTTTGTCGTCTTCATTTTTCATTGGTATTCTAAAACTTAACTGATGATTTACTGGCCAAAAAATAGTCCTTAAATTAAAGAAAAGCAATGAATATTTATAAGTTGAATGTTAATATCCAAAAGAAATACACTCCTAATTAAAAGACACAGTCCCCAGTATGAAATATGAATTCAAAATCTAATCTTTGTATTTATTCCCTTAGGTATATGTAATTAATAAGTCTATTGTTATGGCAATTAAACGACTAACTTTACAAATTGTTGTTCTAGATAGATGAATATTAATTATTAATTAAACTAGTTACGAAATTATTAACTTAGATGATATTGTAGCTATTTGAAATTTATTTAAGACTAGTTTTTGCCTCGTTTGTCCTATGATCTATATATAATATATTCGTTTTAGACAGGACTTTTGGTTTTACCAGCGGCTTAGCTCGCATGTAGGTCGGAAATTATTACTAAGGAACCTATTACCGGGATAAAATGTAACCTTTGTAAGTTTACTATTGGTGCCGAGGTTGACACCTCTGCATCTTATGACTTTTTGCATGGTTCAGTTGAAGACCAGCGTCAGGCCACTATGTACTAATTGTCTGGCATTTTGCTAAACTGGACCTATTTGGCGCAGCCATGAGGTATACTTTCTCTCATGTTTATTTAAAAAAAAACTTCTTTCATCATTTTATTTTTGTTTTCTATTACCTATGTTAAACAAATTTGTTTTCTTTCTTTCTTTATCCAGGTTTGGTCTACCAGTATTCCCTTCCAAATCCGTTCTTAAAACATACAGACTTTCATATTTATTATATTACTTTGAAGTATTTACTTTATGAAGTGGTAAAAATTAATATTTATAAATATGCTTGTAATTGTATAGTAAAGTGTTTGTGCGATGTGGGGACACTTGGAGACCGCTTATGTTCAGCACTAGAAGTCTTTCGGTAAAAGGATGTCAGTGATGAATTCTGAAAGCACAAATACGATTATAAAATTGAGTGCCATATTTTTATTTTATACAAGCGTACCTTGTTTTCGTATGTGTATCTGGCAACTAGTAATCCATTTTTCAAGCACTTCCTTTCATCCGATTAAACTCAAACTTGGTGTTATTATGTAACTTTGGAAACATTGAAATAGTATGGTAGTATAGAGCTGGTGTCATGATGGATTCGGAAAATGGCCATAGCTACTCCTCAACCAGACAATTCAGCATCATCGTGTTCGTGCTCATTGGAGTGTATTGATCAGTGATATTATATTTCTTACCTTTCACTTTAAAAAGCTTGTTTAAAGTAAAAGATAAAACACACGGACGAATTCGCAGACAGACGCTAATCAATTTGAAATGAGAACTAGTTTCAGTTATGCAAATTTCAGGATCTATTCAGGTAACTAAACTATTTCTTAGTTGACAAAGTTTCTGGATTATGTTTCGTTACTTGTCGACTACTGTATCGGGTTTTGATCTTATTGAGTAGAACCTTGACTACCCGGGCTAATCTTTAGTCTGAAGTTTAATCGCAATTCATCTAAGTCTTCATCAGTATTATATTGAAATATCGCTTTCCCGCTCATCATGAAATCAGGAAAAGTTTAAACACTTCGTTCAAATATTCATAAACTCTCCTTGAGTTTGTAAATATTTGTTATGAATAACTATTAAACTCACAACAATATGAAGTAAAATACTACTCAGTTGCAACCGTTTAGACTGAAAGCCGACCCCAATATAGTTAAGCAATGGCTAATTATGCCTGTTTTTTTTATATTTTGCCACACCATAGGAATTTCTTCCTTTATCGTGGGTGCGTTAACAAACATATAAACTCACATACACAAAACCTAGAGCCGGAACAACTATCTGTAGGTCATACAAAAATTTATTCCTTGCGGGAATGGAACCCGCGACATGCAACGCAGCAGTCAATAGCTCAACCACTGCGCCAAGCGTGCGCCCATTGGCACCAATTGGTTAAATATGGACTCAGGCTTTATAACCCAAGATCCTACTGCAATGTAATTTTGTTTTTGATAAAACTTAATTTTTATTAATGTTACTTGATCGTAGAATTTCTCCTGTATCGTGGTTGCGTATACAACCTCATCTAGTTCCTTCCCTCGCTGCCATTCATGGGTTGCAAGGTTGTAGAAGGGAAACTGGCAACAGTGGCAACCCAAACATTGTGTAATTGAGAGTTGGCAACCTTATTTTTTCCTATTTACTACATCACTTTCTTTCAAATGACGTTGGTATCACTTGAAAACTTGTATATTGGGGGTTAATCAAGGTATTTGCGGCTAGATATTTCCAAGCAACCCTACGCTAACATTTTTTACTATCATGTATAATTCATGTTTCATAAATTTCATTCAATTTGATAAAAAAAAAACATACATGCAGATATTCTTAGTGGGCTCTTAGATTATTAGTTTGATTTTTAGTTTTAAAATAGCCAACCTCAATAAGAATTTACAACAGGTTCAATAACTTAATAGAACTATAATATATTGCATGAAGAAGAAAAGATAGTGCGCTTGTAAAGCCTAATAGAACACGGTAACAACGCACACACGTCTACAGGACGTACAACATGTCTGAGAGACGTAATTAAGTTGCTACCATTGTTAGTTCCGTTAATTGCTCTATTGTTCCCTTTCACAGATATAAATCTAACTAGATAACGCAAGTGTATATGTACACTGACCTTCAAAACATAGTACCACACGTTTGAATTGCAATTTCTCCTGAACTAAATAAGTTTTGAAATAAAAAAGTTTTATAGAAAATTTCATCAACTTCCTTTGATATTATAGTTAATTGTACATTAGTAACGTTTTTAACTTAAAAAAGGTATAAAAAAGATAGTACCCAACATCGCCTCTAAAACCTCGTCTTCAGTACG
This sequence comes from Orthosia gothica, assembly GCA_949775005.1. Lineage (NCBI taxonomy): Eukaryota > Metazoa > Arthropoda > Insecta > Lepidoptera > Noctuidae > Orthosia > Orthosia gothica. The sequence goes on along the minus strand of OX459062.1, from coordinate 10,221,083 downwards.
TCATCAAACTGGCTCGAAGCTGATATCAGAGCCAGGAGGAAATACTAGTTATTAAAATGTATCTAATGGCCTAAAACATACTTATAAATGTTGTATGAGTTTTTGCTATAAATGGTTATTTTTTGGTTTTTAACATGACACTTAATCAGGCAACTACTTAGGTTACCTAACATAGCTAACTAACGTAGGTTACCTAGGGTGAAACTATTTCCAGAATGTTCAGCTTCATCAAGTGCTGAAGTGTTTGTCGTGCCTGCGATGTAATCAACTTCGTGTGTGACATGCTACGCCGTAGCAAGCGTAGCCGTAGCAGTGCCACCACTTCAGCTTCGGCGTAGCAATCGGATTATGTTTTGGTTTCCTCCGATCAAAAGTTTTTGATCCGCATGAGTACCCAAGACTCGTTTAAAATCATGTAGGTGAAATGTTTCTGCCTTTATTTCCGTGATTTACGAACTACTCTGAAGGCCAAATGTGAAACTAAAATAATAAACTATCAAAACCAGACTGTCTCTGACAAGTTTATTGCATTCTGAAAAAAACAGCGACACCAGACTCAATGGTATTTGCGGAAAATTGACACCTCTTTTTTCTGTGGCACTTGTTCATACCGAGTGGAAAGGTGCTTCAAAAACATTTTGCTAACGATTCGCTCGGCTTCGAGGATAAAAAGGCTTCTTCGAAATTGTTTGTAGAGTGATGAATTCTTTTATGTCGTAGGAGTGAGAGAATACATGGTTTATGTCGGAGTGAATGAAATTTGTTGTGAAGCAATTAAAATGAAATTCTCTTTGATGATTTATTGGTCTTGTGTCTCACGAACGTGTTTGGTCTCACAGAATCCGCATGATGCCGAGATAAAAGTCAGCATATACCACTCAACAATTCTGTAATTTTCGATCAGTGTATGAATTTTGAACCGACTTCAAAAAGGAGGAGGTTCTCAATTCAACTGTTTGCTTTTTATGTTTGTTACACGATTACTCCGCCAATTATGAACCGATTTGGATGATTCTTTTTTATTTGAAAGCGGGTGCTTCTTATATGGTCCTATTCAAATTTGATCAAAATCTGACTAATCGCAAGCTAGCCAAGGTTACCGACATAGCCCTAGGAATTGCCAAACTTAAGTGGCAGTGGGCAGGGCACATTGCTCGCGGAATGGATGGCCGTTGGGGCCAAAAAAATAATTCTGGAATGGCAACCGACAACTGAAAGACGTTGCGTTGGAAGGCCGACAGGTGGAGCGACGACCTGGTCAAGGCTGCGGAAGTCCTGGTAGATGCGAGATGCACAGGACCGATCAGTGTGGCGACGCTTGGTGGAGGCCTATGTCCAGCAGTGGGCGTCTTTTGGCTGAACTGATGATGATGGTCTGTTAAAAAAATCAATGAAACTGCCAAGCCTTTTCCCAGCAATATTGGGTTCGGCTTCCAGTATAATCGGATGCTACTGAATACCAGTATTTTACAATAGCTTCTGCCAGCGGCTTCACCCGCGTGAATTGTCGGGCATTATACCACGGGAACATATTGCCGGGATAAAAAGTAGCCTATGTGTTATTTTAGACTATAATCTATCTTTGTGCTAAATTTCATCTAGATCCGTTCAGCCGTTTTGGCGTGATTGAGTAACAAACAAACATCCATACATCGTAACATTCGCATTTATAACGCTAGTTGCCGCCCGCAGCGCCGTCCGCGTGGTATTAGTACTCCTCCCAATATCATTATAAATTATAGCCTATGTGTTATTCTGATGCTATGTTTCTGTTCAGTTTCAACAAAATCTGTTCAGTAGTTTTTGCGTGAAAGAGTAACAAACATCCATCCATCCATCCTCACAGTCTTTCACTTTTACAATAGTATTAATATTAGTAAGATGGAACGACCGTCTATCTAACTTCCACAACCCAGTACTGGTTAACACAATTTCAGAAATATTATTTTAATAACACAAACATTACTAATAATATCGATATACTAGCAAATAACATGAGTGCAGAGAATATGCGAGACCTTACAAACTGAAGACATTTTACATCTAGACTGCGACACAAGTATACGCCGTGTTGCAATTTATTTCACTCTATTCACATTGGAAGAAATTCAAGGCAATATTACGTATTTTAGACAGAAGTTTAAAGCAAGATGTTTGTGTTTTTGTTTTCCTATTTTACAATTCACAACAGTTTCTTTCTATTTATACGTCATGTTAAATGACCGTTGCATATTTTTGGTCCAGTTGCAGTTTTTAGTTGCAAATAAAGTTAAACATTCAATATAATGTTGGCGTCAAATAATGACGATTAAGACTGACCAGACTTTGAAGACGTATCAGTGTTCGTCATCATCATCAAAATTTCAGCAGAAAGACGTCCACTGCTGGATATACGCTTGCCCCTGGCGTCGCCAAATCTACCAGTCTTGTGCATGAAACTACTAGATTAGGATCCACGTCTATCACGTTCATAACTTCCTCATATGAAAGTATCGCCTATATTCTTAATTTAGAACAAAACAACAAACAAAAGAAATTTCAATCGCTCTAAATTCTATTAAATGCATCCAAAAGTAATTAAAATTATAAACAAACAAGGTATACAACAAATATTTGTTTTCGTAAGTGTTGGTACAGAATTAACTCTTGAACGATCACTAAGAAACGACAATGAAATATAAACAACCTTAAGAAAATTGTATTTTCCTATACAAATAGTCTCTAGTCGAGGTTGGTAATAAAAGGGGAGCTGGCAGGGTTTTTGAGCAAGCCTGAGCACTAAGCATAAGGGGCCTGTAAAGTTGCTACAGCTGGGACACGGGCCTACTCTTTTTAAGAGGTAATGGGGCCCAGTCTACCCCGCGGGCCTAGAGCGGGTCGGCAAATATCACATGTAAATTTTTAGTTCTAGGACATACTGGTTTCCTTATGATGTTTCCCTTCGTTCTTAGAGTGAGTAAATTCAGAGCGAAAGTGACTTAAATACATTCACAAACTCACGCCCTTTCTCCATGGGGATAAGCAAAAACTACAGAACGCCACCTGCTATATTCATACTCCTTTTGCTTCATACATCGAGCGTGTAGGTTCATACATCTAATCATACATGCCTGCTGGTAATGAGTACGTACTGCGCACCAGACCTGATAAAAAAATGCCATTATAGGCATATCTGACAAAGAAATTGTGGGATTGCCCTAAATCAAACGAGTTTTAAAAATCAACAAAATCCAAACTTTAATCGAAGTTTTCAATTGCATTTTGCGTCAAGCCGCATCCAATCAAATCAAAATGAACGGCTCTGCATGTTAAGTGTCTTTTTCAGAAACCTGAATGTGGGCCCTTGACCAAAGAGCTCATATTTGAAACTTTCAGATATATTCTCGTCGTTCTCTTAGCAAGCTGCACCAACTCAGTTATAAACTTGCTTGTTTGCACAAAAAAACCCAGCCAGATCCCCCTCTATAACATCAAAGCCTCGTATTTAAGTTTATTTGGGTGTGATCTGACGCTTTACTATGGTAATACGGGATTAAAGAATAACAGTTTAAGGTTTAGATGTTCTTAAATAAAGCAACCACTGTATTTTAATGTGGGATTCTGTGTTAATAGATCTAATGGTAAAGTAGACTGAGTATATTCGTGACAAGGTAAATTTAGTTTTTATTGTTTTTTTCTGAAGATACAATGTCATATGATTTTGAAACACACGATGCAATATATCATAATTTTTTTTCAAATGCGTAGTAATGTTATCATTAATCGCTACACATCAGTCTACATGGTCTTCACATGCTCTAACCAAGATTTTGTTTGGATTTTAAAAAGACTGTGACCTCTGAGTTTGTTTCGGCCTTTCTTGTCAGAGTAATCGTCAGATAGGAAAGGCGCCGACCTCATATAGTTTTAAAAAATATGATCGACATGTAAAAGTGTTTGTACAAACCAACTTACAGAAATAAAATCATTTATCATTTACAAAACCGATCATAAAGGACGTATTTTAACAGTGCTGAAATGTTATATGAAATCTCATTGTTGCACAGTTTTTCATTAATGCATAAATTTACCACAGTGTTTAATTTTAATAGTTTAAGTTTAATATAAAATGTATGCATTAGATCAAAAAGATACTGGCTGAAAATAAAAATCGGCTGAATAAAATAGATTTGATGAAAAAATTAATTAATTAATTAATTCAACTCCAGAAAGTATAAATACAGCTAAAAATTAAATTGTAAATAACCTTTTGCCGCAAAAGTCGTGGGATAAATATTTTTCATTAACTTGAGTTTTTATTTTGAGTAGGTATATTTTATCACGGTAGGACGATTGGTAGCTGAAAGAAAAGTTGATTAAGCACCTTGCTAAAGTGAGTAATTAATGCACTCGTGTTTAGCACAACCATCATAACACTCATGCATTAATAACTCACTTTGCGCTCGATGTAACAATCTACTATTAATGATTCCTCTTTGTTCTAGTGGTTGCAAGCACTACTGCTGTTCTCTGGGTTGGGAAAAGTGTTATTGGGTTTTTTCCATCTGGAATTTCTCAGTAGCCGTCCGGAATCTGGACTTCTGCCCGGTTAATGGTGATATGGCAATGGGCTCGCCCCCTATTCATGGGCCCGGTCGCCCAGGCGACTCGGCGTTTCACAAGCGACTGCTGGTCGGCGACCTATAGGAGCACGAGTTCAAACGGAAGCGTTCACACTGCGAACAACCGTCGAGACGACCGGACATCGTGCACAACAATAGCTCAGGTTTTCTATACAGAGTGAGTAATATAGGAAATACAATTCCGAAAAGCTATATGGGATTTATTCAGTGACCAATATTCCTACCGGGATTTTAAAAACGAAGATACTTTCTAATGTCTCCATAAAATATTTTAAACATTATTTTTAACCTCCGTTCTTGCAACAAAGGATGTACCTACCCAATACTCTCTTGCATTTGTTTTTTTTTTCTCTTTATAATTAGTAACGCTATTACTGCAGCTTATTCGATGTCCATTCTGTACAAAAATGTATTTACGTCACCGAGAGACCAAGTCTCCGGCGACAAGTTTTTGAAAACAACAATCTTAAATACATAAAGTGGGTCAATGACTGCTACGCTATGCTAAGATACACTACAGTATGTATAGGTATTTACGTAGCAATACAGCTACCAAGGCTAGATCCAATATCGCTGTGAGATGAAGGCATCTTGTGTTTAATAAAGGGGATCCCGAGAATCTATCAAGAGAAACTTGGCTATGTTATAAGGATCCTAACATCAAGTTATTGCTTATTAATTTCTTTAAGACCGGAACATCTGACGATCTTGTTATTATGAACCATTATTGTAACATAATCTTAATTAAATCTAGTTTTATTTAGTCTTATGTCTGTAGTCGTTTATTATTGATGTTAGAAAACGGCATCATAATTTCACCCGAAAGACGTCCACTGCTGGTCTCCCCCAGGCGTCGCCATATTGACCGATCCCGTACGTCTCGCATCCAACGGATGCCCGCAACCTTCAGCAGGTCGTTGGCCACCTAACCGGAAGGCCGCGTTGGAAGGCCTCCCAGACCTTCCAACGCATCGTCTTCCGGTTCGCGGTCGCCATTCCAGAAATTACGGCCCTATCGGCCATCCGTTCTGCGAACAATATGCTCTGCCTACTGCCACTTTGCTTTCGCTATTCTTCGAAAATTGCATTAATAACGTTTAATAAAACTTCAAAGATATCCACTGTTTTAAATGTAGCTTTTTCGGAGGAAGAATTTTCTTCATCGGATCAGTATCCTCAAAAATTCTTACAAACATAAAAAACAACTTTACCTTGGATCCAAAATAACCGCACGAGTCGATCTTCAAGCCTAAGCAACGCTTGACGAGGTAGGCACATGTATGGGAGTCCAACTGACCATCTTATCTTATCTCATGAAGGCCTAGAAATAACTCGGACACTTCGACCCATTGGGATCTTTTGTGGTCCCCAAGAAAACCCGGAGTGGGTGGTGGTTTTTCCCAATCTCTTAGAAAATCTTCTTCATGAGTTTTACAACGAGATTAGGTGATATGAGCCTATAGTCTTCTGCTCTTGGTTGTCATACCCCTAGGAGACTCATTTTCTTACTAGCCAGTGCATCGCATGTGCACAGAAGGTGCTTCATGCGTTCCGTATGTTGCCCGCACAACCTGCATATGGGACCCGCGTTTAGACCTACCTTCATGAGCATGTCCTTGGTTCCAAAGTGGCCAGTGAAAGAACCAAGCACGTAGCTGATATACCCCCTGCTCATATTCCAAATGAATTCTCTTGCTTTGAACGTAGAGCCCAAGAGTTTCTTGGAGAGAACTGACTATACTGTAATTCCTCCGTGCCTCGTAAAGTATGTACAGCAGTTGGTCCCGGCTGTCATTTTAGAGATATTCGCCAGACGTACCGTTAGAATCTGACATCAGTCTTGCCAAAGGTTCATCAGTTTCTGGGTTGTGGAGAACAGATAGGTAGGCTCCATGTAAAATACGTTCTCATACTCAACTGCATCCGGTGAGACTCAAAGCCCAAAATAGTTGGGAAAAAGCTTGGCAGATTGTAGGGATGATGACGATGTACGAAATAGCATTTTCATTTTGGGGGCTGAGTCACCCGCGTCCGTAGGTGAGTACCCCGTTTTGTTACCCTACACGTGGTCCCCGGGTGGTGCTAATCAGGTGACACTTACTGGTGGTAGGTTTCGGCCGAAGGCTTGTGACCACCCACCGAGCAAAGACGTACCGCCAAGCGGCCTAGCCGTGTTCCGGTACGATGCTCGGTGTAGCCACAAGAGGAGTTGGGTTGAGATATTTGGTCCACTGCAGGCAGACCAGCCTGACTCGCGTTGTTATGGTCCTATCGGGAGTATAGTATAGTCGCGGAGGGTAGCGGGATCCGAGGCACGGTGCGCCACTGGCCGACCGCAGGTAGTTGGGGGCCCAATTAGTGTGCCAGCCACACACGAAAGGCTGCCCCGCCAACTGACGAAAAATCCCGGGATGCGCCATCGTGCTGGTTGGCGACCAGACGAGAGTGCCCGATGGACATTCCCGGGGGTCTCGGGCGTCCCCGCAGTCTCCAGACTAGTCCCCCAATGATGGCGTCCTGTCTGCGCGTGTCTGAAGGTTGCCAGCGTGGAACCTCATCTCACTTCCTTCTCCTCACCTTCCTTCACTCACAGCAATAATGCCAAGGAACAAAAAGAGAAAAGCTGAACAGCGGCAGCACTCATTCTCACATAAGGTGCACCTCAGCAACATCCGAGGTCTGCACTCGAACCTAGTCGCAGTCCATCACCACCTTGAGACTGAGAAACCAGCACTTTTGTTCCTTTCGGAGACGCAGATCGGATGTCCGTCGGACGTGGCGTACCTTTCTTACCCAGGATTTACCCTGGAGCACAAATTCAAGCCACGTGCGGGTGTATGCATGTACGCCCGTGACGACATCTGCTATCAGCGTCTCCGTGACCTTGAAGACTCTAATTACTCAGTGCTATGGGCCCTGGTGGACACAGGTCTGGATAAGATCATCTATGCCTGTGTCTACCGATCGCATAGCGGTGATCTGGAGACAACCAGGCTCACACAGTACCTGAGTGAGGCGGCAGATGTGGCTCAGCTACGGTACCCCTCCGCCCAACTAGTGTTACTGGGGGACTTTAATGCCCACCACCAGGAGTCGCTCTTCTTATACCAGTGCACTGACCATGCTGGACAAGAGATACGAAATCTTTCGATTGCGCTTAATCTCACTCAGCTGGTGCAGGGGGCTACGAGGGTGCCGGATGTTGATTCGCATACGGCCAATTGCTTGGACCTTCTGCTGACAACAGATCCAGACCGATACTCAGTGTCGATATCATCACCTTTGGGTAGTTCCGACCACTGTCTGGTGAAGTCTGTATCCGTCTACTTACTGTCCGATCCTAGCCCGAGAGGCACCCGGCGGGTTTGGCGGTACAGGTCAGCAGATTGGGATGGGATGTAATCTTTCTTCGCATGCTATCCTTGGCGGCCCACTTGCTTCTTTTGGGAAGATCCATCGTCACGCGCTGACGCCGTCACTGATGTGTTGCGGCAGGGGATGGAGTACTACATTCCATTCTCTGACGTAGCGCTGTCCGGTGTTGAACGACCATGGTTTGGTGCCGAGTGCAACCGCGCAAATGCAGTTAAAAACAAGGCTTACCTGGCATGGGTCGACGCTCGTGTGCACAAAGCGAATGACGTTACTCAGAAGAAGAGAGCCTTCAATAGGGCTGCCAAGTCCTGCAAAAAGGCGATGCGGAGGGCACGTTTTGACCATATTAGCAGAATCGGGAACAAACTAGCTTCATACCCTGCTGGTAGCAAAGCGTTTTGGTCCCTGGCTAAGTCGGTTGAATCAAACTTCTGTCGCCCTTATCTACCACCACTGCTGAGACCCGACGGGTCACTGTCCCACTCCGCCAAGGACAAGGCAAACTTGTTTGCCTCCCTTTTTGCGGAATCTTCACGTCTGAACTCTGATGGCGCGCGGCCTCCTCCGGCTCCTGTTGGATGTGGGACGAGTATGTCGGATATTCGCATCCATCACAGGGAAGTATTTAGGGTGTTGCGTAACCTTGACTTGAACAAAGCTAGTGGCCCCGATGGGATACCGGCAATTGTACTAAAAACTTGTGCGCCTGAATTGTCGCCGATCCTGACACGCCTATATCGCCTTTCGATAGTGACTGGAAAGGTGCCGAAGGCTTGGAAGCAAGCTAACGTTCAGCCCGTGCCCAAAAAGGGTAGTCGGGCTGACCCGGCCAACTACAGACCCTTCTCGGTAACGTCCATCCTCTGTAAGAGTATGGAACGTGTGCTGAACAATAAGCTCCTGGCATACCTAGAAGACAATGATATCCTCAGTGACCGCCAATACGGCTCCCGCCGAAATCGGTCAACTGGGGATCTTCTAACGTATGCCAATCACGTCTGGAGTGAAGCCATCGAGAGGCATGGGGAAGCGCTTGCTGTCTCCCTTGACATTTCGAAGGCTTTCGACAGGGTCTGGCATGAGAGCCTTATTGGTAAGCTTCCTTGCTTCGGTCTGCCTAGTGGTCTGTGTGATTGGATTGCTGACTTCCTGAGGGATCGGTCCATCCGAGTGGTTATCGATGGCTGCTCGTCCGGTCAGTTAGGTATTAACGCCGGAGTCCTTCAGGGGTCGGTGCTCTCGGCTACACTGTTTTTGCTGCACATAAATGACCTGCTAAAACCCAGAACCTTTGGGTACGCAGACGACAGCACGGTTGCTGAGAGATACGTGTCCGGCGCACGGGCTACTGGGCCTGAGATCCGGTCTCTCCGGGAGGCCATGGTTGGGCGCTTGAACCTGTCTTTGGAGGCAGTCTCCGAATGGGGCGATGCCTATCTAGTCAGTTTCAATGCTGCTAAGACCCAGGCGTGTCTTTTTTCCGCAAAAAAGAGCCTATTCCACCCGGCTCCATCTTTCCGTGGTGTAACCGTGCCGATAACGGACCATCTCGACCTTCTTGGTGTAACGTTAACATCGACCCTCAATTTTGGTCCTTACATGAGGCAAAGGCTCAGTTGGCTGCAAAAAAGTTGGGAATCCTTGCAAAGGTGAGACGGTACTTCACGCCTGAACAGCTGCTCAAATTGTATAAAGCGCAAGTTCGGTCATGCATGAAGTACTACTCTCACCTCTGGGACGAATCTGCCAAATATCAACTTGATGCACTTGAGTCGATTGACAAACGGGCCAAGAAACTTATCGGTAACGATGCAGTGGTCGCCTCAAAGCTCCAGAGCCTTGAACATCGACGCCAAGTGGCCAGTCTGTAGGTTTTTTATCGGTTACATTTCGGGGAGTGTGCGATGGAACTGCACAGTTTGATTCCACCTAGCCCTTTTCATCACCGGACAACAAGACGTACGACAATGCGCCACCGGTACATGGTGGACATCCCACCCATACGTACAAAGCGTTTTGCGAATACTTTCATTGTACGCACAGCTAAGGAGTGGAATTCCCTACCGGAGTCTTTGTTTCCTGATAGCTACAACCTTGGGGTCTTTAAGTCAAGAGTGAATAGGTTAGTTCTAGGCAAGCGTGCTTCACCGTCGACCACATCAACACTTACCATCAGGCGAGATAGTGGTCAAACGCGAACCTATGGATAAATAAAAATAAAAAAAAATAGCAAATTCTATTTAGTCCACCGGATAAATTATCAAAAAATATTGGACACGTATTTTTTGCTTATTCAAATCAATTAAAAAATCCCAAGATAAAGCGCATCAAAGATCGGGAGTGGGGCTTGTGACGTGACTTCTATGTAAAAAGTGTTCCATGGCATGACGGCATGCGATATTTCAACGCACTGTATCGTCATATTTTTTTCTTAACGTGACAAAAGAAAAATACGTGTTCAAAATGTTTTGGAAATCTAACTGACGGACTAAATATATTTTTTTAGTCATTATCCCTAAAATCACATTCTACCATACCTGCACAAAAAATTATCACACTATATATCACACTAATATTACAAAGGCGAAATGTTGTGAGTGTATGTTTTTTTTTTGTTATTGTCTATAGGTTCGCGTTTGACCACTATCTCGCCTGATGGTAAGCGATGATGTGGTCTACGGTGAAGCACGCTTGCCTAGAAGTAACCCATTCACTCTTGACTTAAGGACCCCAAGGTTGTAGCTAACAGGAAACAAAGACTCCGGAAGGGAATTCCACTCCTTAGCTGTGCGCCTGTGCGCACAATAAAAGTATTAGCAAAACGCTTTGCGCGTACGGGTGGGACGTCCACCATGTATCGTTGGCGCATGGCTGTACGTCTTGTAGTCCGAAGATGGAAAGAGGTAGGCGGAATCAAATTGTGCAGTTCCGTCGCACACTCCCCGACATATGACCGATAAAAACCGACAGGCTGGCAACTCGACGTCGATGTTCGAGGCTCTGGAGCTTTGAAGTGACCATTGCATCGTTGCCAATAACCCTCTTGGCCCGTCTGTCAATCGACGAAAGTGCATCAAGCTGATATTTGGCATATCCGTCCCAGAGGTCCCAGAGGTGATGAGTGTGTTTCTTACTTATCCACGCTCAAACGACTGGACGAATCTGTTTGAAATCAGGCACAGAGATAGATTATATTCTGGAATATCACATAGGATACTTTTATCCCGAAAATATGTTCCTTTGGGATAATTTTCGACATTCTCGCGGGCGAAGCCGATGGCAGAAGCTAGTAACGCCATAAAAATTAGACTGTGAACATTCAAACCTCATAAACCACGATGACGGAAATTTCCACAGTCGTGTCCATGGAATTTAATAATTAAAAGCATAGAGACGTTTTCTGAATGAGATTATAGTTCCGAACAAGTGTTAAACTACCCTCCCCACACAAAGGGGTGACAGGCTTTTTGATCCAGTTATACGGGACGAGACTATTACTCTATAGTGACGGGAACTTTTTAGGATAGTTTTTTTTCCGGTTTTTTGTTTACTGTTGAAGTACGAAAATAAAGTTGGTCGGTGGGAAGGATTTGTGTTTTCAGGTTAATAAATAATGTGTAGGATAATTGAGATATATTTACATTCATTTTCTTTTTAACGCCAGTGAGATCCTCGATTAATATCAATGAACGTTGCAAGTTTATTTAACACTAGAAAATGATTCACATTCGTACACTTCAACGTAAAGTTCAGTTGAAAACCAGCGTCAGGCAACTCCTAGTGGTCTGGCATTTTGCTGAATTGGACCTATTTGGCGCAGCCGCAGGGGCACACTATGTATGTAATTGTTTTAAAATTAAGTTCTCTTTTATGTGTACCTACTTTGTGAGTATCTGTGTGTGCCTACTAAACTAGTTTTATTTCCTTCTTTCTTTCAAATAAATGTCATATAAAAGAAGCATCACAATGATGCTAATTCCTAATGATTACGAGACGAGTATTTTTTTATAATTTCCTAGCTTCTGCCCGGACTTTGAACGCATGAAAGGCGTTTTTTTATCCCAAGGTCATCAATCAATGTATTATTATACCGAGATTATCGGGACTAAAAACATCCTATGTGTTAATCCAGATTATTTTCACCAGTGTACAAAATTTCATCAAAATCCGTTTTTGCGTGATTGAAACACAAACTTATACGAACATACAATACAATATTAACAAGTAGTATAATACAATACCTACCTTATAGCATACTAACACCCGAGTTTCTAAAACATAAACAAATTGTTAAGCACGAGTTATCTGCTGTGATTGGCTGTTGAAAATTCATTCAACCAATCACAGAAGTTAACCGGCGATTACGTTAATATCCCGATAATCGAGCTTCGAGAAATCGGACGTAAATCTTTATATTTTTTTAAAGCTAAAGGAAACTAAAGAAAAAGCGAAAGCGAATGTTGAATGTAATATCTAACACAGTAGTTTGAAGTTCATTTACAGTCACTATCACAACTAAATCACGAAAAGTTTTGGTTATTCCTATATCATTTCATTCATAGTTAGTCCTATTTATTATTCCCAAAACATACAGCATACCCCAATTTCCGCTAACTATACAATTACAAGCATACAACTCGATTTTCTATAAATTTCCTGTCCTATTTGGACATAGAAAAGTAAATACCGTAAGCAAAAAGTGAAACTCACTCCAAATTAAAGGGAGACTATTATACGTTCCCACATAGACATCTATTGTACAAGAATAATAGGAGTTTGGATATAGTTGAGGATTCTTTTGTAGAACTAATAACGAAGCCAATAAGAAAATACGTTTAGAAGTACCAATTATTTTAATTGACGACTAGTTATGAGGGCCTGAAAAGCTAATCTAACTTACTAACTTACTCATATTGTTCCACTGCACTTTTCAACACAATTCTGTTAGTCGTTTCAGTAGGAGTCGAACACGTCCCGCCATCTTCACCACGGTCCGCGATGTCATCTATAGTTAAAGTTATTTGAGCTTGAATTTGAAAGATTTTACAATTTGAAATCATTTTACACACACACCATAACACCAACACCATCATCAACATCGGATTTGCACACGAAGGGTTCCATACCATTATCGCAAAAAACGCCAAACAAATCACGTTTGTTGTATGGAAGCCCCACTTAAATATTTATTGCAGTTCCGTTTGTTGTATGGGAGCCCCACTTAAATATTTATCCGTTCTAGCAACGGACAATATTTGTTGTTATAGCGCCAACAGAAATACTTTATCTGTGAAAATTTCAACTGTCTAGCTACCACGGTTCGTGAAATAAAGCCTGGTGACAGACAGACAGACAGCCATGTGTATAAGTGTACAGCCGGCATTATACGCAGGCCTAGGTAGATCCATGTTAATCAGTTCCAGCAAGTTATGGTAATTTCAATTTTCCTTTTATTTTTAGGGTTCTGTACCCAAAGGATGAAAACGGGATCCTATTACTAAGACTTCACTGTCCGCGAGTATAAAGTACATTGTTGTCAGTACTGAGTTCAATCATGAAGTATTTTGTTTAAAAACCCAATGTACAGCGTTTCCTCGGGCTCTCGCGCCAGAGTATCCGGCATAAGATGTTACATATAAGTCTTCTGATATTTTTTTTACCTTTACTGTAGGGTAGAATAAAAACTAAACTGTGTTCATAAAACTGTGTTCTTTATTCTTTGAGCATAAAATGAACTATACCTTTGTACAAGGGCGGACCCAGGATTTTTTTCTGGAAAGGGCACAGGAGGCGGACGGGCAAAAAAATCAAGAATAACTAAATACACTTTACCAAGTTTTTACTATAAGTTCAAGTATGTATAGGAAGGTTTATGAAAGTGTCAAAACAATAGAAACATTAATTAAGACAGTTTTCTTTTCTGTGTCCTGCTAAAGATGTCCAGCACTTCATTAGCGTCCATTTTTGCCGCAACGTCTTGATGGATATGCATCAAAGCCAAACCATTCAAACGCTCTTCTGTCATCCTGTTGCGAAGATATGACTAATCGGCGTGAGGTTGAGAAAGATCGCTCGGCAGTGCTAATAGTCAGTAGAAACGCAATTCCGGCCAGAAATAGACAAGAGTTTTACTCATGTTCTTTCTGTTTTTGGTACTGTGAAGGAATCTCCACAGTATACAAAAATACCGTCTGGGGGGGCCCCGTGCCCCCCATAAAGCCGCCCTTGCCTTTGTAGATAAAGCCTAACTTTGAAGGATAATTATGAAAGCCTTACTTTCTTTGTTATTGCGATATATTAAATGGTTAGTTGAAAAAAACTGGCTAAGTGCTTCTCGTACTTGTGTCTTCTTACATAAGTTCTTTCATCTTCTTCTTCTTCCTAATCTTTCCCATTTTATTTATTACAAACTGTCCCCGCGAACTTCTTACCACCTCAGATTAATATATGAGGAAGTGGTAACTAACCCGACTTTGATAAATACCTACTTAATGTAGATATAGGATGAATTTCAAAAAAATCGACAAGGCCATCTACTGGCATTACCAAGAACTAACATAAAAAAGACATTGCAAAATGTATAGGATAATGAATATTCTTCATACTTTTTTTTCGTAAAATTTTCCTGTTATTCGGGGTGGAGAAAAATCCAACAAAGCGAAGATCATAAAAATGTAGGTGAGTTCGGACTTCCATATCTCTGATCTGGTCGGTCTGTCAGGGTTAGATAGATTCTCCTTCATAAGAAGCTTCGACATGCAGGTCCACCATGTCAAAATAGTTCGTCTCGTTTGTAATGTCATAAGAGAGGCTCCGAGCTGTCCTCAATTTTTTTTTTTTTTTTTTTATTCTTTTATTTTTTAGAGGCTTTTAAACTAGAGGTTTATGTCAGCCCCATCGTAGCCTTATAACTATTTTACAACATTACTATGTAAAATTTAAAAGTAAAAATACATTTATAATTGCTTTAACATAGGTAATAAAAGGCTAGAATAATTAATTAACCAAATAAAGTAGTGACTAGTTCATAAATCATTCCAGCCTCTTTTGAAGTTGGGTAAGATAAAATCCCTTGCAACACACCCAAATTAGCTTCACACATACCCAGGTCTTTAAATACAGTTTGTCTCTCAGCCCGGTTACGGACACATTCCATCAGTATGTGATACACGTCTTCTGGTTTATTACACACTTCGCAGTTAGGAGACGTGACTTTTCCCATCATATGTGCAAAAAATCTGAGTGGAATGTGTCCGGAACGCAGTCTGTGTGCCAAAACAACAAGTTTGCGACTTACATCACCTACAAACCACGGGGAACGATGAGGTTGACTTTGAATAATCCTATACCAAATACCTTTCGTTTTTGAGCGTTCATCAAAATGTTCCTTCCAATTTTCAAAACACGACTTTTTATATTTAGGTAATATTTCAGAATATGAATTTTGAATGTAAATCTCTGTTCCATCTATAGCTGCTGATTTAGCTAAACGGTCAACTTCTTCGTTCCCTGCTAAACCAATATGGGACGGTATCCACTGTATTTTGATGCAGACCTGATTTTCACGTAATTTTTCTAGTTTGCGGATTATGTTATAAGCTATAGAAAAGCATCTGTGTCCGAATATACAACGTGAGATGTGTTGCAAAGCACTTTTACTATCAGTTAGTATTACAATATTTTTATGTAAATCTAATGATTCAACGTAGGATAGCGCCGCCGATATAGCAAATAACTCCAAGGTCATTATACATACCTGCGACGTATTCCTATAACACTCAGCTTGTTTACAGGTTGCATCGTAATACGCTGCTCCTGAAGACGCTTCATTACTTTTTGAGCCATCCGTAAAGATTTTATGCCAATTACTGTATTTTTCATTTAATTCACAAATAACTTCATTCCTTAGAACATCAACATGATAGTCTCTTTTAGCCTTTTCCATACAAAGTAAGTTGTCATTTATATATGAGTTTAATTTAATATTAGATAACCACACATCATTTGAAAACATTTCCAAAGGATAAGAAGAAGTACACTTTTCTGTTTCAACTTCATTATAAAGTACCATTAACAAGGGTTTCTTTTTATTTACCCAATATCTATCATTAGAAAGAGCGCCGAGAGCATTCAAAAGATTTGCTGTTGGATTAAATTTGAGAGGCCATGATTTTGATTTTAGACAATATTTATAGCCTAAATATTTTCTTCTTATAATTAAAGGAGGTATACACACTTCGCTTTCCATAACGTGCAGGGGAGTGGACTTTATAAAACCGCCAACGATTCTAAGTGCTAGGTTTTGAATTTTGTCTAATTTTGATGTATTACAGTTGGCACTATTGTCATATAGAAAACAACCAAAATCTATTCTACTTCTTATTAAACTGATATATAGCCTTCTTAAGTGCTTGGGGTGTACACCCCAACTACCGCCCGCTAAAACTTTTAAAACGTTCATAAATTTTTGCGTTTTTTGACAAACTTCATTAATGTGCCTACTCCAACGAAGAGACCGATCTAACCAAATGCCTAGGTATCGAATATTATCACTACAAATTATACCTGTCTGATTTACTGTCAATTGAATATTATGTCGTCTATGTCCTCTGCTAAATAAACAAAATTTAGATTTGCCTGCTGATATTTGTAAGCCAATATTTTCAAGTGAATAAACTATAGCATTAAGGGAAGATTGGATGTGGGATGTACAAGTATCAATATTTTTATTGCTCGTATATAACACAAAATCATCGGCGTATTGTCCTATATAAGTAGAGGTAATTTTGCAAACTTCGTTACTTATTATATTAAATAACAACGGTGATAATGGATCCCCTTGGGCCAAGCCATTAGAAGTCCATCTGACCATGGAACACCTGTCTGAATTATCTCGTTCCATTATTAGATGTCTCTCACTTAAAAAATCCCAAATATAATTGCAAATTTTACTACTGACTCCTATCTTATCTAACTTAACCGTTAATGCTTCCGCTAGTACGTTATTATACGCATTTTCTATATCAAGAAAGCAAGCTAGGGTAGGTATATTTTTAGTAAGCCCAATCTGAATTGTTGTTACTAATCGAGAGACTGAATCTACACAAGATTGTGATTTCCTAAAACCTGTATTATTAAAAGATAATAAATTATTCTTTTCTATATACCATTCTAGTCTCTTAGCCAACATATTATGGAAAATTTTGCAAATACATGAAATTAATGAAATAGGTCTTAGTTTTAGTTCAGAGTTTATATTTATATTAGCTTTAGGAATGGGTACTATTTTAATATCTCTCCATTGTTGTGGGACGTAACTAGAATTAAAGATTTTATTAAATAATTTAAGTAAGAAGATTTTACCTACACTTGGAAGATTATGTATCATAGAATATGAGATGTTATCATCTCCCGGTGATGTATCTTTTCTTTTAATACATGATGTTAGTTCTTGTATGGTAAATTGTTGTTCTAGCATCATATTATTAGATATAAACTGAGGTTTAGATACTTTAACATAATCAGGGGCTAATGAACGGAGTAGTTCTTGTTTTTTGTGATCTGGTGCATGTTTTTTTTTCTGTCGATAACCTTTGATCCACCTCATTTTTCTCCACATATCTGTTAGCGATGTGGCTCCATCAGTTGAATCACAAAATTCTCTCCAATTAACTGATCTAGCCTTAGCTAGTTCAGTCCTAACCGATAAGTATTTATTTTCTAAAATTGTAAGATTACTAGGGGTAGGATTGCGACGGAAATGCCTAAGTGCTAATCTTCGTTGTGCCACTAAATTAGATAATCTAGGATTCCAGTAAGGCTTAGGCGCAAACTTGCTCTGAGGGTCATTGCTAAATCTAATCCATGGTATATTTTTATCCGCTGAATCATTAACTATTTTAGTAAACGCGTCGTAGGTATTTTGAATATCACGAGAATCACTATTTAATGCTAATATCGGTAATTCAATTGACTCTGTAAATCCAGGCCAATTAGCTTTCTTATAATTGCGTTTTTTTACAAAATGTGAATTGTCTACATAATTAACAGAAACTTTAACTAACATATGGTCACTGCCTAAATTTTCGTTTAGAACTTTCCACGTCATATCAACAAATATGTCACTGGAAACAAAAGTGATATCTGGTGATGTTTCCTGTAATCTATTATTTACAAGCTTAACTCTAGTCGGACATCCTGTATTTAAAGAAATAAACCCCTGATTCAATGATGAGTCTAAAATTTGCATACCCCTATTATCATTTTATACAGACCAATTGGTATGATGACCGTTAAAATCACCTGCGATCAAAGTTTTGATTTGGTATATTGAAAATAATTGATCCCAATCAGACTGAGTCGTTCGCACTGAAGAGGGGCAGTAAACCGAGATTACATGTTCAATAAGCTTACAATTTAAAACTTTTATCGCCACCACTTCGATGCCAGTATTACTTAAATTAATGTGACTTACCTCTGTCTTGATCGATTTATGCGTGAATATCGCTACACCCCCATATGAATCGAACCTATCCTTTCTGTGGATGTTGTAATTACTCACGTTTACATTATCTTCTTCGCTCCACCAAGTTTCACTTAATAAGGCTATACTAACTTTATGTTGAAAAAGTATGCATTCGAAATCTAATAATTTTGGTTTAATACTCTGCGAATTCCACTGGACTATATTAACAAAACGTTGCTTTCTATGAGCGCTATCCATGCCCGAGCACAGACAACAGTTTTGAAATACAATCCCCCCTCTTAAATACGTCCGCCACCCATTGGCAGCACTCCTCTATAACTACATTTAAAAGGTCCGTGAATTTTTCGCTGAGTATGTTCTGAGAAGACATAATGTCTTTTATCTTATGGTATAATCTAACAAAACTAAATCTTTTGTCACTTGAATTTTTATCTTCACACACATTTTCCTTTTGCTCAATTTTGTTCAATGTATCTGTAACAGCTACTATCTTTTTCTTCTTCTTCTTCGGCTTTTTCTTCTTTTCTTGGCTGTTATTACATAAGTTTTCAGACAATGACTCTTCACTCGAGTAATTATTATTTATTTTCATTTCTATGTCCCGCGTTTGCGCTCGATTAGTGTTCATTAAAACCTGGCTATATCTCTTAGTAGTATTGGGTAAGTTAATATCTGGCTGGGTCGTACTACTCTTGTTTACCATTGGGGTGATGGTTTTTTGACTCCCAAACGACTCGTTTTTTTCCCTATCACGTTTCTCCAGATATAATGATAGTGCTTTTTTGTAAGTACAGGTTTCTTGACACATTATATTACGTATTTCTTTTTCTTTCATAAATATGGGGCATTTAGATCTTTCAATTGACATATGGGAGCCTTTGCAGTTTACGCAATTGAAGTCTTTTGTCTCGCAATTATCATGATTCGCTCCACATTTGGGACATAAAGTTTTCTTTATAGGGCAGAATTTTTTACTATGTCCATATTTCCAACAACCAGCACACTGTGAAACTGGGAACGTGTAAGACTCCACTAAAAACCTACAACCGTATGCTGATACATACGCGGGAATAGTGGTGCCCTTGAAACACAAGCGAATTGTTTCGCTGTCGACCCAGATACCTTCACTCGTTTGTCTCTTCAATCTTCTCACTGACTGTTAGCTCGTGGATGAAGAGATGAGTGGACTGTATTAAAAGGCGGTTGGTTTTAAAGCCGTTATATTCTTGAAAGTACAGTAAACTGTCCCGGACAAACAATGAGAGATTAGGAAGAGGTGTCGACTGTCGCGGTGGAGTCCGTGGTAGCGAGTGGCCGCCGAGCCGTGCCGCGTCGCCGCCGCGCTGTGCACCCACACACCGATGTCGCGTGCGCCGCGCGCGAGTGTGCCAAGTGCAGACGGCGCGCGCTGGCCGCTAGTGTTGGGTTCAAATCCCAACATGCTGCCCGGGTTGAAGCGATGGCTTCAAAAGTCTGGAAGGGGACATATATTATTGAAGGCTCTTCGTATGGTGCCTCTCTTCGTCTTTACCTCAGCGACTCTGGTGATTCCGTCGCCGCCAGGGTAGACATTCACGACCCTTCCCAAGGACCAGAGAAGTGGAGGAAGAGCTCGGTCTTTAACGATGACCAGGGAGCCCATCTTCAAATCTGCCTTTGTTGACTGCCACTTCACCTTCTGCTGCAGGAGTGTAACATATTCAAGGGAGAACCGCTGCCAAAAGTGCTGTTTGATGTGTTCTATCCTCTTGAAGCGCTCCAGGTGATTAATGTTGCTGTCAGAAACCTGTGGATGAGGAATAGCATTCAGTGGTCGTCCAATTAAGAAGTGAGAGGGTGTTAGAGCGGAGAAGTCATGGGGTTCTGTGGAAAGAGGAGTAAGCGGACGGGAGTTTAAAACTGCTTCAATTTGCTCGTAGGTCAGGTGAGTGGTTTGGAGTAGCCTTTTAAGGTGATGTTTGGTGGAACGAACAGCCGCCTCAGCTAAGCCGTTGAAGTGGGGACTATAGGCGGGTATAAATTTAAAGTCAATGCCTTCTTGAGCTAGTTGACCTTCGAGGTCTGATTGTGTAAGGAACCTTGATAGCTCATTGTAGGCACCGACGAAGTTTGTGCCATTGTCGGACGTGATGCGTTGTGGTTTACCTCGACGTGACACAAATCGGTTAAGTGCAGCCAAAAAGGCTTCGCTGGATAGTGCAGTGACGAGTTCGATATGACAGGCCTTCGTGGAATTACATATGAAGATTGCCAAGAATGACTTGAGGAGTCTGCAGCCTCGACCTTTCCTGTCCGCTATCATCACTGGCCCGGCGTAGTCAACACTACAATGTAAGAATGGGAATTCTAGGCTTGTTCGGTTTTCGGGTAGCTGCCCCATTATGGGTTGTGCTGATTCCGCTTTGTACCTGCAACATCGGACACATCTACCTACTGTAGCCTTGGCTAGATTTCTTCCACCCAGAGGCCAATAGGTTTGTCTTACATTTGCGAGTAAGAGCTGGGGTCCAGCATGCAAACAAGTTAAATGAGTCTGGATAAATATGATTTTTGTTAAGTGATGTTTGCTGCACAATAGGATTGGATGTTTCGTGTCGAAGGCATATGGGGAATTATCCAGTCTGCCACCGACACGCAACAGGCCATTGGGATCCAGAAATGGGGATAAGGCCACCAGTCTGTTTTTTCTATGCAGAGCCTTTCCCGCGTTAAGAGCTCTGTGCTCGTCAGGAAACATTTCCAACTGTGCTTTGTGCAAGATAAGGTTCAATGACCCTTTGAGTTCGTCAACTGAAAGATGACCCGATAAAGCATTGGTTTTGTGCCGACAATTGTGAACAAACCTTAGCAAGTATGCTATTGATTTTTGTAAATGTGCTAAATTAGATCTATTGTTAATTAAGCTACTAATAGAGTCGACATTAGAACTATTGTTAGTCACTACAACAGAACAAGAGACCAATGTACCTTTACTAAACCTGTTTGATCCTCAGATCGAATGTACAAACACGCACCGTACGCTCGCTCTGATGCATCTGAGAAAACATGTATTTCATGTCTTACTGAATTTTCGCTGAGAATCCATCGTGGAATTCTCAGGTAATTCAGGAGTGGTAAAGTCTCAGCAAATGTGAACCACAACTTTTTGATTTCTTGTGTGACTTCATCGTCCCATGCGTATTGTTCGATCCACAATTTTTGCATGATAATTTTTGCATCTACAATGCATGGGCCTACGAGTCCCAGTGGGTCGAAGATTTTACTTATTACTGATAATATGTGCCGTTTTGTGACCTTTTTATTTAAGTTTATATTTATTGTAAATGACAATGTATCAGTATCACTAATCCAGTTGAGTCCAAGAGTTTTAGCAGAAAGATTTGGGTTTGTTTCGGACAAGTTTAATGTTTCGTTGTCTGTATTTTTGTTGGATGAGCAAATTTGCTGTAAAATGTATTTACTATTTGATTTTAATTTTCTTAAATTGAATTGTGCTGATTTTAAAGTTGATATAATTCCTTTGGCGATATTAATTGTCTTATCTATTGTGTCACATCCTCCCAGATAATCGTCTACGTAAAAATCTCTCTTTATTGACTGCCTGACGTCATCATTAGGAGCAGTGGAAGCTAAGCTAACTAAGCATTTGATTGCTAGGTAAGGTGCACTCGCTGTGCCGTAAGTGACAGTATTTAGTGTGTATGTTTTTAGAGGCTCTGTCGTATCTGAGCGAAATACGATTTGTTGAAGAGAGCGTTGAGAAGGATGTAGTTCAATCGCTCTGTACATTTTCTCTACGTCACCTGTTACGACGTATTTATGCTGTCGGAAACGTAGTAGAATTGATACTATGTCCTCTTGTACAGTTGGGCCGACCATTTGGATGTCATTTAACGACAACCCAGTACTAGTGGTGGCTGAAGCATCGAATACTGTACGAAGCTTAGTAGTTGTGCTTGACTCACGGATGACGCCGTGATGGGGTAAAAAATAGCTGCAGTTTGCCGACCGCTCTCTATTTTCTGTCATGTGACCTAGTCGTTCGTACTCAGTCATGAATTCGACATACCTATTTTTAAAGACAGGATCTCGGTGAAATTTACGCTCAAGTGACATGAACCGACATTTTGCTTTGTGAAATGATTCGCCTAAGACTGAAGGATCTTTCTTCAGTGGCATTGTTACGACAAAGCGCCCGTCGTCTTTGCGTATTGTGTGTTTCTGAAAGCTCTGCTCACAGGCACGCTCCTCCGGAGATAGGCGGTGCTTGGCAGCAATGGTGTCTAGTTCCCAGAAGCGAGACAAGTCTGGATCGGCATTTTCGCTAACGAAATGACAGATGGGTGGACATGTATGTGTCTTATGATGGGCGACGTACCCTGACACTAACCAACCCAGCCTGGTCTCATACAACTTGGGCTGATTTTTACCCAAGTCGATGGAGTCCCGGCCTAACACGGACCAAAATACCTCGGCGCCCACCAATATGTCAATCGCTGACGGTACATTGAATGATGGGTCAGCCAAAGTTATTCCCATAGGAAGGGGTATTTCTTGTATGTCTATGAACGATGATGGTAAATTTTTGGTAACGTGTGGTAAAATATGACAATCTACTGTGATTTTACATTCGTCGTCATAAGTGGACATGAAGGTAAGGCTACAAGATTGTGTACTAAGTGATGTATTATTGTTTATCCCTGTCACGGTGGCGCTCGCATTACGTCGCGACAAACCCAGCTTACCACAAAGTTCCTCAGACACGAAGTTGCCAGTACTGCCGTTGTCCAGCAGCACTCGTGCTGCGTGCACGTCGCCCTTGCTGTCCATCACGCTCACGATCGCTGTGGAAAGCAAAACATTCGGAGGAGTAGTATACTGCTTAACGTTGGTTGATCCAGTAAAACTACTGACGGGCAGTGGTGGTTCTGGATTTGACGTTACTTCTGCCTCATGCGAGTGAAGCAGAGTGTTGTGTTTTTGTTTACAGTATTTGCAATGACCGAAGGTGCACATATGTGCTGAGTGCCCTGGTCGAAAACAATTAAAGCAGACCTTTGCTTCCTTGACCGTTTGAATGCGTGCTTCAATGGACTGGGCTCTAAATGATTCGCAATTATATAGGTAATGAGGCTGACTGCACATCGGGCATGTAAATATTTCGTTGTTGTTATTACCTGTTTTTTTTCTCCAAGTGATTGTGTTATCTGATTTTTCTTTCGTTTTTGTAGATGTGGGTAGATTGGTTTTATGTTTGTAAGTGTCTGGTTTTTGTGTATTGTTGTTTTGTATTTTATGTTCTTGAAGTGTTTCTAGTAGATCTGCTCTGTTGCTGAGGAATTTTATGAAAATATCAAGTGAGGGTGGATTTATAAGTGTGTTCCTGTTTTCTTCCCATTGTCTGCGTGTAGTACTGTCGAGTTTTTCTGCCATCATGTGTATAATCAAGGTCTCCTCAAGACCCCCGTGCTCAGTTGGCTGTCCTAAAGTAGACAGGGCTCTGAGATTTTTATTTGTGGTATCGATCAGGTTTCGAATGGCCGAACACGACTCTGTCTCCATTGCTCTAACATTAAACAATGCAGAGACATGGTTGTTTACTAGCAGCCTCCTGTTGTCGTATCTACTGCACAACAAGTTCCACGCAGACTCATAGTTCTGAGCCTTAAAGTCTAAATTATCGATTACTAGCAACGCACTACCCCTTAACGACGCACGTAGGTAGTGCAATTTATTTATGTTATCGATGTCCGTCCGTGAGTGAATAAGGGAAATATAAGTGTCTCTAAACTCGAGCCAGTGTGTATAGTGACCTTGGAAAACCGGTAAATTTATTTTTGGCAACCTCACATAGTTATTCAAAAAACCACCTGCCTGCACATCCCCGTCACCTGTCACGGCACCGTCCCGTAAGCTGCTTGACTGAGGTGGACGAGCACCGAGCATACTCTTTGCCGTCGCCACCAGCTTGTAATATTGATTTTCGAACTGCTCTCGTTCCTCGCTTTCGTCATCAGGGCTGTCCGACAACAGCTCGATGTCACCCTGCAATTTGTCGAAGACCTCGTATAAGCTATCAAATTTCCTATATCTGGTCTCTAAATCTAATAGTTGCAGACTGCCGAGCTCGCTGCAACTTTTTTGCATTTGTAGGTAGTTGCTAAAAATTGTGAGCTTGGCTTTCATGCAGCTACGTTTTTTAATTAGCTTCTCCACTTTTTCTTCTGCCATGATGTTCTAATTGCTAGAAGCTAGCGCGCAACTATTATTGATTAATACCAACTTGTTTACTTGTTGCGAATGGAAAGATAAAAAAAAACTAATGAGCTATGTACCTATGAATCACTCGACCGACGGTGCGAAGTGCGAACAAAGAAACAGCTGTACTATGTATGTCGCCGCGCGATCAGCTGATAAGCATATGTAGTAATGCTTTGCGTAAACAATCTTTTAGTTTTAGATGCTGGTTGTTATTGCTTTTTAACAGAAGGAGATGGAGAAATATTAGGCTATGAAATAGTGATTTCCCTTTGCAGGTTGAGATGAAGGTAGTTGATAGCACTCACTTAAATATAGCTGTTTAAACGTATATGAATTAAGAAAATAAGGGGTGAATTGGAACGAACTCACTGTATGTCTATACCCTCCACTGGACTGACGATAATCGCCAAGTTCTGTGCCCTTTGCGATGACTGGACCGTTCGACGATGTTCCGAAGTCCGTCGTTGGTCGACCTCTTGACGGTTTCTTCTCCTCTGGGCGTGTGCGGGTGCTCGGCGAAGTCTCCTGAGCAAGATGTTGACTCCTGCTGGAACTGCCGCTGCTGTAGACCGCAACTGTAGACCGCTGCTTCGAGGTAGAAGGTGTTTCTCCCGGCGACCGTTGAATTCAAAATAAACGGCGAGATCCTTGAAGGACCAATGTTAGCTCGTGGATGAAGAGATGAGTGGACTGTATTAAAAGGCGGTTGGTTTTAAAGCCGTTATATTCTTGAAAGTACAGTAAACTGTCCCGGACAAACAATGAGAGAATAGGAAGAGGTGTCGACTGTCGCGGTGGAGTCCGTGGTAGCGAGTGGCCGCCGAGCCGTGCCGCGTCGCCGCCGCGCTGTGCACCCACACACCGATGTCGCGTGCGCCGCGCGCGAGTGTGCCAAGTGCAGACGGCGCGCGCTGGCCGCTAGTGTTGGGTTCAAATCCCAACACTGACACTATCTCGTTTTCACATTCAAATACTTTTTGTAGCTCCTCAACAGTTGACTCTAAGTCCATACGTCGAACAATCCCGTAACATACATTAATCTCATCGGTTTTCTGACACTTATAACCCATCTGAGTTAATGTCTCACAATTAATTAACTTATCAGCATTTTCTTTATTATCAAAAGTAATAAGTACTGTATATCTATTCTTAAATTTAATTTTTATGATATCATTAATGTTAGCACTTCTTAACAGTTTTGCCAAGGCAATTTGTTTAGGAAGTGATTCCAGTGACGTAACACGTATCTCGTATTGTTGTTTCGACGACTCTGATGTTTTACGCTGTGGTGCAAATTCCCTGCTTTCCGTCATAATTACACTCTCACTTCCTCCATTTTTTATATTACCTTGAAGACGCCTTGTCTTTCTCGTTCTTACTTCAATAAAATCGTCACCATCTTGTTCTCCACTTACATTTCTTAGTCGCATAAGGTGTTCAATTTGGCTGTCAGATACGCGATCTCGATCAGATATCGGAGATCTAGATCTTGACCTCTGTTCATATTTATTAGTCAGTGATCTCACCGATCCTCTGCGTTCACTTCTCGCCGACTCGTCACCCATCGTACACGTAACTGCGCTTATCGCGTCGCTGAGAATAAACAGTAGGTACGTGGCGTGCGTGCAATCCTCGCACCGTCCGGCGTGCGACTGGTCCTCAATTTGCTTTCTGATAATTTGTTCAGTATCATACATACGTTTCTTAAGCATTAATAATTTCTGAAATGCGCCATCGGGTCATGGTGGAAGACCCACCCATAAGCACTAAAGGTTTTGGGAATAGGTTACCTCTAGGCAAGCGTGCTTCACCGTCGACCACATCATCGCTTACCATCAGGTGAGATAGAGGTCAAGCACGAGCCTATCAACAATAAAAACTGTTATCTCAGACGACGGACGACCAATTCTGTCACAGAACAACTAAAATATAAATATTTAACAAAATTTTATAACATTTTGATAACCAACAACAATTTTGATAATCTACCTTCTCCTATTAACGCCTTTACAACCTAACAGAAACAAACCGTGCATAATTTAGGCGTGTTTACCTCCAAAATCACGATGCGTACAAAATCACCAGCCGCACTGGTTCAAAACTAATTTAGTTTGAACCTTTTGTTTGACGAGGTACACGGATTGAGTTTATAGCTCGTTTACACAGAACATCCGTATTTCCAGGGTCTTTTTAACGGATCCGTCGCTACTGGAGGTGATGTTCACACCGTATTTATAGTACCGTTATAACGGATCTGTCGCAACTGGGAGTAATGGCATGCCCCGCGTGGCTTTGATCCGATAAAATTGATCAGTATTTTAATACTTTTGTGTGGCTTTTGCATAATTAAAGGCCTGTCGTGTTTCCTGACGTATTTTAGCTAGTTCAGGAGTCCACCATGGTACCTTTTTGCAAAAGGCCTTTTTCTCTGGGCAATTATCTTCCCATGCACCGATGGTGCCCACCTTGATTCTGCCCGCTTCAAATTCTATAATTAGTATGGAATTAAGCTTACCTTTAGGGCTCCCTAGATTTACTTTTAGGTCCCTCCTGTACGAGTCCCAATTTGTATGCCTTGGGTTTCTCCTTCGTCTAGTTTCGGCCTCTCCCGCCGTCCTAAACCTAAAGCATATATAATTATGATCAGACAGAGAGATTTCGTCCGATACATGCCAGTTTTCAATGTGAGTGCTGGCCCTGTTTGAAGCCAATGTCAGGTCAATAACTTCAGCTCTCGCAGAGGTCCTGAAAGTAGGTTTATTGCCTGCATTAAGGATTTGTAAAGAAGAGCTTACCACAAAGTCCAACAAATCCTCCCCTCGTTTGTTGACATCTGAGCTGCCCCAAACGACATGGTGTGCATTCGCATCGCAGCCAAGTATCAGGTCAAGGTTTTCTTGGTCACCGTAGTCAACCAGTCTTCTGATTAGTGGTGTTACTGGTTCCTTTTGTTCATATGGGAGATAGGCAGAGGCAAGGATAATTCTCCTCTTCTCTGTTCCCGTCCCCACTTGGATCAGAGTTGTTGTGATATCCCTGTAACAGGAAGTACGTAAGGGCATTGCCTCTATACCGCCCCTGATATAGATGCAAGTCCTTGCGTCATTAGTTGGACAGTCATAGAGCACCAGGCCCGCTGTCCCACCTAAGACTTTTATAGTCCCTTTATATAAATAAGGTTCCTGTATCAAGGCAACGTCGTGTGTATTAAGCTTCAGTTGCCGAGCCAGAAGGGCAGTAGCGACTCTGCAATGATGCAAATTGATTTGTACACACCTTAGTCCCTCCATCTAGGATATTTTGATGGGTTTTTGCTGTTGTTGGAGTGCCTCAATTTTGAGGCTCCTCCTCCATCGCGTCCTCCTCGAGAGCAGTTGGCGACTCAATCTCCAGGGTATCGAGGCCCTCAAGGATGTCATCCTCGAGGTCCGCCTCTGACGCCCCGGTCTGGGTCTCTGCCTCCTGCGCTACGTCGTGACCAGCGACCTCGTCGATGGCCTCTTCACACTGCGATGGACCATCTTTGGAGGGCTCCACTCCTGCTTCCGCAGTGGGTGTCTCTCCCTTTTCTTCTTCCAGGAGCTTGAACGAGTATTGTTCAATTCCTCCTGGAAGAGAGTAGCCCGCGGCCTTGATGACCCCAGCGGAAACCCCGTCCATAAGGACGATACGACGGATGCCGGTCTGCGCAGTAAGAACATTCACGACCTTCCAGTCGTCCTCAAGGCAGGGTTAAGCCGCTGAAGCAATCTAATGGCCCGAGCCGAGTCTTGCAGCGCCAAGTTACGACTCTTCCATGCCATTTTGACTGGCTTTGGAAGGTCCTTGGCGTTGACGACCTTGAGCTTCATGGAGCCAAGTTCCACGTTGTGGATGGCACCCTGAAGCCAGCAAGCTGCGTCGGAGTCGTCGCAGGATACATGCACTGCACCTGCGACAACTCCGGGAGCAACCGTGAATACAGGTAAAGGATCCGGTGCTTCCTCCAGTTTCTCAATTATGAGTTCCTGGATTGGCATCGGATCCTCCGCCTTCAAGTACTCCTCCGGGTACCTGACTGAGACAATGGCGAGTTTCACAGCCGCCACCGCATCCCTAAAGGATCCGGTCGAGGACGATTGACCTTGGCTGATTCCTCTTGGCTGCCATGTCCCCGCTGTCACTGCTGAGAACAGCACGCGGCGTCTTTGATGGTCCTGCCGTAGGAGTCCCTTCTAGAGCCGCCTGCTGTTTCAGCTTTTGGCGCTTTTTTCTTTGCGCCCCAGATCGTCCAACCCGGCGCCAGCCTGATTCCTGCCGGCCGCCGGGTGACGAAGAAGTGCTGACCTCGCCGGTAGCGTCCGAGGCCGTAAGGTCCGAGGTCGTTCGACCTCTAACACAAGGCTCTCGTGCCGCGCCAGCTTTGGCAGTACCCTTATGCCCAGTGGGCTTAATTACAGTACCGCCCAATGGTGGTCCCGCAGCAGTGCCGACCCTCGACAGTGCCGCAGCAGTCCCGTCTTTTGACAGTCCCGCCACAGCCCTACCTCGAGACTATCCCACTGCAGTCCCAGCTCTGGTCGGTCCCGCTTGAGGTTTTGCGGTGCCTCTCAAAGGCGGTCCCGCAGCAGTGCCGTCGCCCGACAGTGCCGCAGCAGTAACGTCTTTTGACAGTCCCGCCGCAGCCCCGCCTTGACACGACCCCGCCACAGTCCCGCCTCTGGGCGGCCCTGCTAGAGGTGATGCAGTCCCGGCTTGCGCCAGTCCCGACGTCTGAAGAGCAGTCCCGGTTTGCGCCGGTCCCGCCTTCTGGTGTGCAGTCCCAGCTTTCACCGGTCCCGCCTTGTGGTTTTTTTATTTTTAAAATCCATTAGATTCCCGAATTTAGTTTCATCCCTCAACTATCCCCACCCGCCATGGAGTGCTCAAGTGGCGATGCTACGGTAGCACCAGGGATTAGTCAAGGGATATAGTCCCCCCCCTATTAGTTGCCTACGAGACTGCACATCACTAACCCACACCGCTACCACTAGAAATGCGAACGAGCGCTGCCGTTGCCGCTGCCTTTCATCCTCCCGTACGGGTCCCCGCGCACGGCAAAAACACGCGGGAGGTCATTGCTATCCATCATTGTTCTCGTTCAATGGTGGACACCCAGGGACCTCGCCACCCCTGTGATAATTCGCCCGGTGATTTCTGTTACGTCTATTTCATAGGGACATTAGACCAAAAAAACAGGGCGGCAACCACAAAAAGGAAAATCACCGCACTTGCCTTGAGGATCTACACGACCGTAGCACTCTCCCTCAAGACCACGCCACCTTGCCGTCTCTGAAGGAGCCAGGCAAGGTAGGACTGCATCGACAAAGCCAAGCCCTACAAGGCTTGTCGCTGATTGCTCAAAGCGTGAGTTTGCTAACACAGCCCAGCCCCATGTAAGTAGTTACTTCTGAAATGTAATTTGATCACATTTTTTTTTGTTTGCCTGAAATGCTATGACATCCCTTCACGCTACAAACTGTCATTTTCTATTATTTTAAATTATTTACCTGCGAGCTGTTTTCAACAGAACGTGAGCTTCAGAACTGACGGCTCGCCGAGAGAAATTAGCCACTGTGGCTAAGTTTCACTTTTTGCACTCGTCCTTGGTTTCTATGCGTTATTATTCTAAACACGTGGCTTTTACGGACTCAAGTAACCTAGCCTTTGCCCAACTATAACGGGATCGGCTTGCATTCTCCTATTTGACCTCTACTACCCAGCAACTGGGTAACACGATATCCCTTGGCAAGACTGATGTCAGATTTCCTTATTTCTGACTACCCATAACGACAGTCAAAAAGCTACAAATGACAGCTTGGACGAACAGCTGAACGTGCTTTCCGAGACACGGATGACTCTCAAGATGGTCACCCAGTCCAAGGACCTACCTCAGCAAGCAATGCTTTAGGTGCCTTTCCACAAGAGATATGCTATGCCACGTCACTATGGATGCGTTTAATATTCACCAATCATATTCATTGGTCCATATAGCAAAGGACTGTTGGAAGCGGGTTCTGCTAAGCTATGTTTTTTATATGGATGGATGCAAAATCTGGATACATGCTCTGGATGCGTGCTATGGATGGTGGCCAGTGTCATCCCTACTGTAAAAACATCGCATAGATCGAGCTGCGCATCTTGCTCGCACAGCTACCTCGCGGCGGCGCATCTTCATAGCGCATAATTCTAGCCCGCTACATAGCTTAGCATCAGTGGAAACAGTCATATAGTTTCGCTTAGCTTTCACATCCTCGCAGCATAGCTGCATAGCACATCTCTGGAGGAAAGTCACCCAATCTCGAAGATCGACCCGTGCGGCTATTGTTAGTTACCCACGAACTCTCTAGCCTGTGGATTGGTAGACTACCCTACCTATATTATAAATGTGGAGGTATTTATATTTGTAATCAAAATTAAATTAGCTCATTGACACTAAAGCGAAATTACAAAACATCTGACATTAATCTGAGCTGAGGCCCTTTTAGCACATTTTTTTTTGTTTTGTAAGTGTTTTTCTTTGGTTACAATTTCCAATAAAAGCGATTTTCTTTCTAACAAAATGCCTGATAGGTTGAACGGTTTCCTATGTTCGCTACACGAGTAAACTATTGTCAGTAGTGCTTTTGTGTTACAATTACACTTTGATAAATAAAGGTGAAGTGAGCTCGAAGTGGAGATGGGCAGAACACCTGGCAAGGTGTGGTGATTATAGTTGGCGTAAAGTTGTGACCAAATGGCGTCCAAGGACTGGAAGAAGAAGTATTGGTCGACAAGCGGTGAGATGGGCAGGTAACATTTATGCCACCCGGATGAGGTTGGTACGGGAACGTGGTGATTGGAACGAGAAGAGAGAGTCCTATGCTCAGCAGTGGGTGAAGTCGGGCTTGGATAATGATGATGAGCTCGAAGTGAATTGTCAATGCCTGGCATCTTGGACTGATACCTTACGCACATCCCACGTAACCTAAGTTTTTACGGTGAGAATTTTACAGAATCGTCCGAGTGAATTAGGACATAGGACAATTTTTAACCCTATAGTATCTACTTTCTCATATGTTAAAATTCTACTTTTCCGTAGGAGTTACCACTGGCAGAAGCTATTTGGAAGTAGACTTCAATTTTCTCCAACTTCATTCACTACAGTGTTAATTGGCTACCCAGGTTTGTTGATCCAAATCACAAAATAGAAACGCCGCCGCTTGCGTACTTTGTGTCCAAATTCTTCATTATTTATCTATTGGTTTAAACAGATTTCCAAAGTGAAGACCGATTTCGAAAATACTTCTTTTGTTTGAAAGGCTCAAACAAAAGAAGTATTTTCGAAATCGGTCTAGGCTTCTTTGAGTAATCGGATAAAATACATACAAAAAAAATATTCCGACGAATTGAGAACCTCCTCCTTTTTTTGAAGTCGGTTAAAATATAGTGCATCTCACTTTATTTACAAAATATTACCGCTTCAAATGATTACATTTCCTCAAAAAACTCTATCCACAAAACTTTTATTCACACAATTACTATTCATTGCAAAGCAAATATAATAACTCGAATAAAAACATACCATTTTTGAGTGAAAATTCAACACGTTCAGACAAATCTTGCACTTCACCATTTTCAGATTTTTTGCACAAAACCGGGGTTAGGTGAAGCTTTTAGTAACATTTTGGTAATCCTTTTTCCCTTGGGGTATCTTTTATCTCACTTGACATGGGGAAATGGCTGTAGTACGAGGGAGATAGAAGAGGACTTAATGATAATATATGGCAAGATTTTGTGGATATTTGTTATTAGGATTATTACTTATGTTTTGGTTTCTTTGTTTTTCGTTATGCTTAGTTTAAGAGATTGAATTCAAGGGTTTTATCTTCAGCCAATAATTTTGACTTCAAAAACGAGATTGACCGATGACGAAGGGCTTAGTGAAGTGACATTATGTCAGCGATGGCGATGATCAAAATGTCAAAATGTTATTTATAATTACTATCATATCAGCTGAAAGACGTCCACTGCTGGACATAGGCCTCCCCCAAGCGTCGCCACATTGATCGGTCCAGTGCTCACCAGGTCATCGGTCCACCTGGTGGGAGGTATTCCAACGCAACGTCTTCCGGTTCGCGGTCGCCACTCTAGAACCTTTCTGCCCCATCGGCCAACCGTTCAAAAATGTTCGTTAATTAATGTGCATATAGTACAATACACAGCGACAATACTTCAAGACAATATTGTAGAAAGGTACTGTTTACTAGCAGACCCCCCGCCAAAAGGTAAAAAACAATATTAATGTTTAATTTTCTATAGACTCGCGCTTGACCATTATCTCAACTGATGGTAAGACATGGTGTGGTTGACGGTAAAGCACGTTTGCCTAGAAAAACCTATTCACTCTTGACTTAAAGACCCCCAGCTGTTGGGAAGCACAGACTCCGACAGGGAATTCTAATCCTTAGCTGTACGCATAATAAAAGTGTACCCAAAACGTGTTTTGCGTATGGGTGGGATATCCACCATGTACCTGTATATGTAGTCAGAAGCCTGAGATCTGACACCAGTCTTGCCAAGTGATATCGTGTTAACCAGCTACAGGGTTGTGGATGTCAAAGGCAGTAGCTCCATGTAAAACACCTTCTGAATCCGATAGACCAGGCAGATTGATTGACTGTTAGAATATCACTATATCTAGACTCACTACAGAAGGCACATGGGCGGACTCAATTTAACTGATCACTTGCTTATAACAAGATTAATTGCCTTAAGGCGGATACAGACATAGCGAGGCATGCACCGTGAGGCATCTGCCTTTAAATATGTCTATTCGTATATTTCTATACGCTTTATCTATTGGATAGATTGCTCACTGTGTTAATAATTAGTAGTTAATCATAGGATTGGTAACAGAATAGTGAAGCAGTAAAATCAGTCCTACGTTCTACGAATATTAAAAGTGTGCGAGTTTAGATGTTGAGCAATCAATCACGCCTCAACGTAATTGGATAAATTCGGAACACAGTGGATAACCACTATCCCCGTCCGTGTGATAATTTTCGATTTTACGTAGACAAAGCCACTGATCAAAGTTTTCATAATAAGGGGCAAACGGCGACCTCTATTATATGTGTTTAGAAAAGCTGTGTGCTTTTGGAGGGCAAAAGAAAACTTTGATCTAAAATTCTAAATTGAACAGATTGAAGGCACGGTTGGTGAAGTTACTGAGTGCATGGCTGGTGTGCTGTGTGTCGCGTGCTCGATGCCCGCACTAAACAAATATAAATATGGCTTACATATACTTGTTCCGGATCTAGCTGTTGTGTATGTAAATTTAAATGTTTGTAAACGCACCCATGTTATAGGAGATATCCCTAGTGTTAGACATCGTCTTTTAAAAAAGGAAAGAAACTAAGAAAGATTTACTAAGGTTGTAGATTGTTTCCAAAGAAAAATTACTTAAACATGGTAACAAGGTGACAACATGTCACGATAATATGGCACACTTGTCCACCGACACATGTTAAGTATTGACCTACTTATGTTATTGAATATAACGTAATAACATAACACTCGCAAGTGTACACGTCACGTCTCTACCTGATGCGGAGTGACAGATATTGGTACATGCTCGGAGAACTATTATTATGTGTGTACGTGTTTGTAAATATGTATACTATATACATGATGTGCCCTTGTGGTTAATGTTATCTGAACTATCTATCTTTTTATCTTCTTCTAAACGAATAAACAGGTATTTTTTTTGTATATACCTATCTATACCAATATTATAAAGAGGAAAGATTTTTTTGTTTGTTTGTTTGTACCGAATAGGCTCCGAATCTACTGGACCGATTTTAAAAATTCTTTCACCTATGGAAAGCTACATTATTTTCGAGTAACATAGGCTATAATTTTGACGGGAGCGAAGCCGCGGGGGTCAGCTAGTATATAATAATAACAACCATTGTTCCTATAGCTCAAACTGTGAAGAACCTGGGGATTTACATCGACAGCACCCTTTCCTGGTCTAAACAACTGCAGGAGCCGGTAACTTCAGTCGTAAACTGTTTGCGTCTGCGGGCTCCCTGAGACGCCTTCGTAACTTTTTTCCCATCACCACTAAAATTGCGATAGCACAATCTCTTCTTCTCCCTATCCTGGACTATGCTGATGCCAGCTATCTCGATCTCACCCAAGACCAATTGGACAAGCTTGAGCGACTCCGAAATCTCTGTATCAGGTTCATATTTGGCTTGCGCAAGTATGGCCATGTTTCTGAATTTCGAACCAAGCTCAAATGGCTTCCTATTCGCCTTCGCCGGAACGCCCACATACTTTCATTGCTATATAATGTGCTCTTTAATCCTTCTAGTCCTTTTTATCTTAAAGAACGGTTTCAGTTCCTCTGTGACACACATTCTCGGTCCTTGAGATCATCGGAAAACCTAAAATTAAGCATTCGTATGCATTCCACATCCTTCTTCGACAAATCTTTCACGGTACAAGCAGCTCGTTTGTGGAATGCATTACCTATTGAGGTAAGGCGTGCGCAAACATTACCTCCATTAAAAAAAATGGTGAAGGAGCATTTCCTTTCTCTATAACTATTCTTCTCCTTTCTCTGTTCTTTATTTGATATTTATTAGTATATTATTTTATTTGTATGTATGTATTTTATGTTATATCTAAGTAATATTATTTAATATAGTTTTTGTACACTGACAGCCCTAATGTCTATCTCCTCTCGTTCAGTCCATCCAAAGGTTGTCTGTAAGAGATTGCCCTGTGCGATAAGACCGCCCATTGTACACTTATCTTTATAAATGCTTTGTCCTGTAATTTTTAAGTGGTGTACAATAAAGTATATAATAAATAAATAAATATATTTTTTTGTAAAGTTCTATATTCTTACAATTTTAACATTAGATTAATTAAATACGATAAATCGTATTTAATTAATCTAAAAATCTAATTTAATACGATAAATCGTATTTAATTAATCTAATGTTAAAATTGTATATCTTGTTTTCACCTATAAGTGGCATGTTTGCACAGAATGATGAGAAATGTATAAAAGTCGTAGTACATAATTACCTCAATGATAAAAGTCGTAGTACATAATTACCTCAATGATAAAAGTGTACATATGTATTTTCTTTTTTGATAATATGTAGATGGTATTCCCATCAATAAATAAATAACTAACAAAAAGTTTAATAAAAACTGTAACCCGACTACTGCTTTTTTTACCTGTTTTTACCTGAGCCATAATAACGAATCGACTGACACCTTTTTAATAAAAATCGGATGAATAGTTTAGGCGTGGAGGAATATCCGTAAATACATACATACATATACAGACTGTTAAAAACATTCAAACTTCCTTTTGCATTCGCCGTAGTCGGGTAAATTAGTGCCATCATGGTTCCAGTGCGAGAGAGAGTCGAAGCTATACTTTTAAATAAGCGTAGGCATCAACCTTTTCGGACTAGAATTATCTTACTTAAACTAATCTTGCTAATATTACAAACGCGAATGTTAGGATGGATGTATATTTGTTACTCAAGCACCCCAGAACGACTGAACGGCTCTGGATAAAATTAGCACAGAGATAGATTATAGTCTGGCCATAGGCCATAGCACATAGGCCACTTTTTAACCCGGTGTAATGATCTCTTGTGATAAGAAAATACATTTCACGCGGGCGAAGCTGCTGGCAGATGCTAGTACTTCATAACACGGCGATTCCTCTTTCTCGTCTTACAATGATACAAGCGACACTTACGTTGAGTTCACGGTTCGTGTGAAACAAGCTATGGGGTCGAGGGGGAATCCGCAGGAATAAGCTAGTATACAGCTGACATAATAATATTATTACGTGTATGTCGGATGTATGAGCGCCGTGAGGTCATGAGTGAATCAACGGGCACACGTTACACATTACTGTAACATGTTGCGCAAACCAGTCAAACAATCTGGTTAGACGTACGTCATATAACAACGAGATTTGATTGGCTAACACTGCGTCAGAAAATGTCACGACACGACACAAAAGTGAATCTAATTTACATTCGGCTTTAATATCAAAATAACAGATCACGGAATGGTGACGTTGGAGTACTAATAAAATTCGTGGCGCTGAAAGTGCATTAAGCTCTCTCATTTAAACACATCAACTTCTTACTACTCGGTCCCAATAACTGTGCATCTTGCCGCCATTCCCACGTACCCGCGCGGCGCCCCGCGCTCGCCTAGTGCGCCAATAGCGAGAGTCGAACGTCAGAGTGATTTGACAGTGCCAAGTGCATAGTTATTTTTACCAAGCATTATATACCCTGACACGCTTAATTCGTGCGGAAAATTAATTTACAGTGCCGCTTCTACCATCGACCGAGACGTCTCGTTACTCTGTGGTCTTCCTTCTACCCTACAAGTAGCCAATAGAGGAAACTTTGCGATAACTACTTCGGAAATATATCTATTGAAACAAGTAATTACATTAGACGTGTCTTTTATTAACTATGTTAGGGACGCCTTTCAATCCAATCATGTTCGGTTCATTACAGTTAATATGTAGGGACGAATTTATATCCTCGACTGAATTTCTGATGACGCTGGTCTAATTAAAGTCGACTAAAATATAAATTTAACATTCTTTTTGGATTATTCAACCAAACATCCTCCGTTGTTAATCAATAGATACAGTTACACTATTTTGTTACTGCGGTTTCAGAAACTTCATTAAACTTTGTGGCTATCATAAATTTCGGGCTATATCTGAAGGAACGTTTTAAATTTGATATTGGATAATGTGAGACTGGGTAATAATAATTATGTAATTGCTTGAATTTTTGACTGTATTGAATGTTTAAATTGTATTTGGAAAATTATTGTATTATGAATGTGTTAATTAGTTTTATAATTTTAATGAATGTGATTTTATTTATTTATTTAGATTAAGAGTTCAAACACAATGTAAATTGTTCATGAATAAATTGAATTGAAAAATTGAATTGATCTGGCAATTGGTTGTTGAAAAAGCGGGCAATTATTCATAGATTAAAACCCGGCGATTAGTAGTATGGGAAAGAAGGTGATTGTACGCCTACCTTGATGGACAGAGCCAACTCACGTGGCGCGAAGACTGGTGAGCTGGTGGCTAACGGTAATAATTACTGCAATAATTTATAATTGCATTCTTAATCTGACATTATTTGAACTGGTATATATAGGTTTAATAATGTAACTCTGAAATCAATTAATTAATTAGTTCCATATGAATCCTAATGCATGAGGTATTTTTGTAATTACTGTCTATTATCTTAATTTAATAAAGATAAGTTTAGTACAAGCTAAAATTAAAAACTTGCACACCCTATTTAATGTTAGAATTTAAAGGGACCGTCTTAGATTTAAAATCATACTTTGTAAACGTACATTCTGGCAAATAAATGAATTTGAATTTGAACGGCTTTCTGCTTATTCAAAGAAAATTTAAATCTTTTGTGTAAAGCACATTTTGTAAACTAGCATATTATTATTATAAATTAGATGATTATATTAAAAATAAGAATGCTTGGACACATGCTGGTCCTGCTCCATAGGGCAAATCTTTAGTGTAGACAAAATCCAATTTGATAATTTATATACCTATTCATAGTTATTGCAAACTTTTTTCTATTGTTTAAGGAATTGACTCACACACTGTTCCGTTGTTGTTGTATTCAGTATTTTACCTATGTTTGCAATATTTGTAAGTGTGTGAGAACCATGTTCCTATTTATAAAATTATGAATTTACCTGATAATGCTTATAATACTTTATACCTGTACGTAGTATAGTCTGTAGTGCTATTCTAGGTGCATCGTCCACATATATATAAATTTATGTAAATATTGCAAAACACTTATTGTAGTGTATGTAGATATCAATAGATCGCGCTTCAAGCCGATATCAGTATTGTAGTGTTACCTCGTGCGCATATGCCGCTCGGTTATAAATACCGGACCGAGTGGTGGGGCGATCAGTTGTTATCAGACTGTCGGCCTGTGCGGTAGTGCGTTGGCGAGTCAACTATTAATATTGATAAATGTACATATTTTACATTGGCGACGAGGAGAAAACCGTAGAGTGAAATAAAGTTGTTTTTCTTATAAAACAAAAACGTATCTAAAAGGAACATGAAGACTTTGTTACGATATTGACAAAAAAAAAAAAAAAAGAAATGTGATGACGGTGACAGTTAACGTTAGTTTTTGAAGTGCATCAAGTGTATACGATTAGTAGTGCATTTGCTGAGTAGTGCTGTGGAATTCAACCCCGTAAAACCCGAGTTCGATGCGCGAATGGTGGCACACTTCACCGTCGGCGTTGTATTGTTTTGGTCCCACCAAAACTGAATGCAGTAGAAGTAAGCCCTTCAGCTTCGCGACTACATGGCAGAAACAATGTGGGATGTTATGCCAATCTGGTGAGTCGTTTTCATTTTGTTATGGCTCAGGACAAGTGTTTATTATTAAAACCTCTGGTTTTGTACACAGTATGGGCTATGTCATGTCATAATCAATGTTGGCTTAATCACCGTTCAAGTTTTAGTGTTGTTCAAGGGTATCACTGGTGGCTATTAGCTAGCCTTGGCTGATAATTTTTGAGTAATACAGTAACAATGCCTTACTTCATTCAAGAAAAAATGATAATTCCAAATGAAATGATAAGTTTTGCGTTAATTGTGTTGATCATTGAATTGGTAGTGGTTATACCTAGCACTAAGACTAGGTAATTGAGACATGCCTAGTACAAAGCCAGTACGTAATAAATTTCTTACTGACTGTAATAGTTTCAACATTTTGTTCAGTAAGGATGAGATATCCCTTGTGAAGGACTGCACAACTGTCAATTTAAGTGTCAGAGCGAGTTAGTATTATAGCTGCTTTAACCAATACTGACCATTGGTCAATTACATGTATTCAGAACAGATCTTATGTCGCGGGACGATTTACAACGATCACGATCGATCGATTTTCATCTTCAAATCTTAATTCACTTGTTTACTTTCAAAGTAACATTATGATAGTAGTAGATCCCGCGATCGCTATCTTTTGAAATCTTTAAATAGTAATAGAACGAATAAGTACGCTCACGATCGCATACAAAGGATGCCTCTAAGTAGTGCTCCTAACGAGTTTAACGTAGAAAACAGTGAGGAGACTTCCTCCACCGCGCTGGAGAGCACATACCGTGGCTATTAGGTTGCACTTGTCTGTAGTCGTACCTGCAATTCACTTGTGAGTTGTTGAGGGGGCTATGGGCAGCTGGTCTCAAAGGAGACTATCGTTGTATTGGTTTTGTAATAACCTAGAAGTCGTAGGAATAGAATCATGAATCATCCTAGAATCACAATATCACCAAAGTCACGAAAACCCAGCTCATACGGGCACTTGTGTTCCCCATATTTCTATACGCAGTCGAGACCTGGATGCTGAAATAAACTGAGAGGAAATGAAAAGACGCTCTGGAAATGTGGTGCTGGAGAAAATGCTTGGAGTGTCGTGGACTGAGTTTCGCACTAATATATCCATCCTTCAAGAACTCTGTATCAGGCAGCGTCTGTATATGTACTCTGTATATGTCAACCATCCCGTCCTTCATTATATGTCTCCGGTAGTTATTCGTCAGGATAACTTCGTCCATAATTGCACAGACAAAACCTTCAGTTTCCCCGAAAAGGTCGCCAAAACGTAGCCAGGATACGGATGCTTGGAAATCTACATCGGGCCCATGGAGAAGCATGATAGAAGCGCCCGTGTAGCTACTCGCCTTGCCATACCTCTTTGCGTTCATCAGTCGTTAGTATTACAGGTTTGCGCCAGTTCTCTTTAGCCATGGACAACGGGGTGAGTCCCTTGTCCACTGCGACCACATCCCGGTGCATACCCACTTCAGCTTTTAAAAAGTATTCTCTGAGGCTGCACATCTCGCGGTTGTGAAGGGTCTTGGCGTTTAAAAAGCCTCGACCCCCACACTTCCGCGGGATGTACAGTCTCATCACCGATGATCGTGGGTGATGCATCCGGTTTGCGGTCAGCAGGGTCCGGACCCTCCTATCGAGGGCGTCGAGCTTGGTCTGAGTCCATTTGAGTATGCCGAAAGAGTACATCAAAACCGGCATGACCCAACTGTTGAAGGCGTGCACCTTATTTCCGCCCGACAAAAGGCTATTTAATACCTTTTTCAGGAGGCCAAAGAAACGCTCCTTCAGCAGTTGCTTCATGTCAGTACTGTTGATTCCCAACGCTTCCGACATACCCAAATACTTGTAAGTTTCAGTCGAGGAGAGGTGTCTAAGGTGTATGGAATCAGAGAGTTGAATTCCCTCGGATTCCATAATCTCCCCTTGCTTTACATGCATGACTGCACATTTGTCCACACCAAATTCCATCCTGATGGAGTTACTGAAGGTTTCAGTGACCTTCAGTAGCTCCGTCAGTTGGAATTTGTTGGGGGTAAAGAGCTTCAGATCATCCATGTAAAGAAGGTGAGATATGACCTGACCACCTCTTCTCAACCGATAGCCTAGTCCTGAATACTTCAGCAGTGTACTTAGAGGATTCAGGGCTAAGCAGAACCAAAGTGGACTCAAACTGTCGCCCTGAAATATCCCCCGCTGAATCCATACAGGCTCATCATCCCCCTGGATCGGTCGACATCCTGGATATCGAAGGACTGTCTTCCATTGCCCCATACATGACTCAAGGAAGGTGCATATAGATGCATCTATTTTGTACAACTCCAGCACCCTCATGAGCCATGTATGTGGCACAGAGTCGTAGGCCTTATTGTAGTCTATCCAGCATGTCGACAGATCCTTGCGGGATCGATGAACCTGCTGGCTTATGGCCATGTCAATGAAAAGTAGCTCCTTAGTTCCGCGGGACCCATTCCTACATCCATTCTGAGAGGTAGACATTATTGAGTTACCTTCAATATGTTTATCAATTTTTGCTCTCAGGATGGATGTAAGAAGTTTATAGACCGTTGATAAGCAAGTAATTGGTCTATAATTCTTGGGTTCCGCGGGACTACCTGTCTTATGGAGCAGGTGGGTAACGCTTGTTGTTAAAAACTGCGGAAGCGACCCAGACTCTAAACATAACTGGCATTGAGATGCCAGAAACGCGTGTGAGCTGCTATACCATTTTAGCCAGAAGTTATGCAGTCCGTCCGGTCCCGGAGACTTCCAGTTCGGTAGCGGACGAACTGCTTTGGCTACATCAGATGGACTGATGGTTACTTTTTCCATTTCTGGTATAGCTTCACACACGCGCTCGACATCACGCATCCAGCCACCCTCAGTGTGACAGACGGGCACCGACCAGATGCTTCGCCAGAATGTACTCGTTGCGACATCATCCGGGTGGCACACGTCTGTCACATTTTGTTCAGGTCGCTCCCAAGCTCTGTATACCCACCTCTCATCGCTCTGGAACATGCGATTCTGCGAGTATCGGTCAACCCGTCGCTTATACCGCCGAATACGGTTTGCCCATGCACAAACTTTCTGTTTCAGGAAGTCGATGCGCTCCGTGACACGGGATATGTATCGGGGGACTAATACCAGTCCCCGAAAACGCCCGCCTCACAAAGTGCATCACACGTGGTCGTGTATTGCCCTCCCTGAAACAGTATAGTTTGCCAATGAGTACCCTGGCCCCATCAATATGCCGTTCGATCCTGCATTGCCAGGCTGGCACGGCAGGCTTAGGTCGAATAGCCTCGTTTGGAAACTTAACGTTGGCTAAACGACATGCCGCAACAGCCCCGCAATACAGGATTGAGTGCGTATCAACGAGGTTCTCACTGCTTTCAAAGATGTTCTTAAGCAGTGAGTTCAATCACACACCAGCGCCCTATTATTTTTGTGCATAGGCAACCGTTGTAATCGGGGCCTAAGTTCAGATGGAGTGGACCTATACTCGCGAAGCGCATCCTCCAGTGCGCTCCTCAGTCTTTCGTTGCACTGGCTACTTACTGTAACAACCCTATCATCTGCCTCTTCATTAACATGATTGGACCGCGGCGGGACTACAATTGTGGCTGGCGGTGCCGCGGTCTGTATCGGCGTTGAGACGATTTGGTTGCTCAGCACTTCTGAGCGCAGCCTATCGAGTGCGGTGTCGTCCAACCTGTGGTTACGTTGGATAACCCGCACCTGATCCGACAACCGTTGGGCCGAGACGTTAACAGTTGGTTCCAGGTCCTGAAACAGAGACAGCATTCTAACACAGTACGCAGTGAGGTTAGTTCCCCCCTCTGTAGACCCGTAATATGCGCGCATGACGTTCTCATTCATAACTTGAGTCCATCTCATGCGCTGCACACAACCACCGGCAGCGGGGACCCGGCTCAGGGCCGGTTGGCCCCTAGATCCCAAGCTCCTCGGTGGCCGGCCTCTCCCCTGCCGACGTACAGGTGTTGGCGACGTCGGTGGGGAAAATACTCGTCGCTCGAGCTCGACGCAACTGCAGCCGCCGATGGTACTGGTGATCCGAGGTCCGGCGGCGGCGAGGCGGAGCTGATCGACGAGTCCGGGGGTGGATGGCGTGTGCGATAGGCAGCTGCCCTCGTCAACATTATATATTTCTTCCCTTACACTTTTCCATTGTAACTATTGGTTGGTTGACGTGTGTCAGTGACGACGTCAACTGGTTTCTTGTAATTTGCCTATATTTGTTATTGTATTTGTTGTGGATTCATTAAACTGTATATTATATATGGGTATTTTATAACTGGTTTCTTTTGCCGTATATGTTTTCTTAGTTTGATTGGTTTTATGAATTTGTAATTAAAATAAAAAGTGCAGGAAAAAAAATTGACATGTTGACATTTTAGGGTTGCCAACAGAAATTATTATTAGGAAACCGACATGTTAAGTCAGCAGCAGTGGTACTTATATGTACTGGGGTCCTCCATGGTATCAGCCATGACAGCTATATCATCGGTGAACCGAAGGTGAGTGATGTGTTCGCCGTTGACGTCGATGCCTGGCCCTCTCCGGTCCGGAGCCTTGAAAGCGTCCTCCAGTGCAGCGGTGGACGGTTTCGGAGGTGTGGCGTCTCCCTGTTCTACACCTCGCTGCGGAGGCATCGATTTCGGGGCCAGGTCGCAAGGTGGAACTAGCGTAGTGGCGTTTTTGTGCAGGCGCTTCGGTACCTCGATGTACCGGTGGTCAATTTGGCGCCGTTGGAGGGATTGCAATGCAGCCCAAGTCTCGATCAAG
Organism: Orthosia gothica; assembly: GCA_949775005.1. Taxonomy (NCBI): domain Eukaryota; kingdom Metazoa; phylum Arthropoda; class Insecta; order Lepidoptera; family Noctuidae; genus Orthosia; species Orthosia gothica. Next base: position 10,177,057 of record OX459062.1, on the reverse strand, counting down.
TCGAGGACTTTCATGTAGTCCACAAACGCTGAGTGGAAAGGCAGGTTGTACTCTTCGGTCCTTAGCCTGCCGCAGCGTACGTGTGTGGTCTACGGTGCTGGAGTCTGTTCGGAGGCCAGCTTCTTCGGGAGGCTCGAAGTCGTCGGGCCTGTGCGCGAGACTATTTCGTGTATTAATTTATTGGTTCTAGGTAACTAATTAATAACATGAGTTCTCAACTAACGTTAGAATAATTTGATGGTGAGGGGTAACCTTCATCAGTAGGCCGAGATGGGAATCAGAAAATAGAATAGAAGAGGAAGAGAAAGGTTAAAAGGTAACAATAAATTAAATCAGTTAATGATTTTTTAAATATTATTGTGCTGTCATTTTGTTATGCCAGAGATGCCAATTAATTATTAATACAAATAAGAATTTGCTAAAAATCTTATTTATAATTCTGGTGACATACAACTGGTTAAAACAAGGAAGGGAATGTAGTGTATGTAGATATCAATAGATCGCGCTACAAGCCGATATCAGTATTGTAGTGTTACCTCGTGCGCATATGCCGCTCGGTTATAAATACCGGTCCGAGTGGTGGGGCGATCAGTTGTTATCAGACTGTCGGCCTGTGCGGTAGTGCTTTGGCGAGTCAACTATTAATATTGATAAATGTACATATTTTACAATTATTATTTTTAAAACAGTTCACTTACTGTTTCTGTCCGTTCTTCTCCATTACAAGCTAGTTTTCCGAATGATCGGTAGAATCATCTGTTATTACTTGTACATTTTAATTGTTGACGTTCGAAAGTGTCGCTTAATGGTATAGTTTTAATAAATATATTTGTCTTTGACTTTAGATTATGTGCCCGTTGATTCGAATTAAGTATGTCAAATTTCTAACCAACTCCGTTTTTTATACCACCCTCCATAAAATAATAAGCATTACCTACGCGTAATTTTTTACCTACATAATCATCTTCTGAAAACATATTTCAACTCAAGAATATGTTATTATTTTACCAAGATGAAATTCTCACTTATTTAAACACAATTGCACTTCATATAACGAAAGTCACTTCGTGCACATGAGAGCTCTATTCCCCAGAACACTTTACAAGTGAAAACCAACCTTAACTGAAAAAAGTATGGTATAAATTCCCTTGGAAAGAGATAGCAAAATGGCTGACATAAGTCAACAAAATGAATGCTTTCGTGACAAGATGGCGTAATATTTCAAAAAAATTACGCCACGTAACGAGATTAGCTGCGGTTTTTACACGAGTAGAGATAAAAAAATGATTTTTTTTGTAACAATTTTTAACTGGTGTCTGGGCAAATTTTGCGTATTTTCCGGGTGGTAAATTTTTTGTTGAAAGCTTGTCTGGCGGTCGATTCTTATGTCGAAAGTTGAAAATAATATTCGAATATTAAAATGTTTGGATAGTTTTATAAGGTAAATGCTACTTCGGTAGTTTTCGTTTGGAATAAAGTTAAAAAATATAGGTGTGAAAGAATATAATATGCTTAAAAAGGAGGTGCCTATTAAGATGATGGTAATAGCCGTATGTGAAAAAAAATACAAGGGCAGGAGGAGGATGATGAATAATAGGGAGAAGTCGTGTTCCGTGTGTTGCTAGCCTTTATTGGCTGGTTGAGAGCTCCCATATCTCTCTTGCCTTAATTGGCTGGCTTGATTGGAGATTCGCAAGAGCAAACGTGCTCAGTGGAAGCAAGTATAAATCAGTAAGATGCTGGTAGGGATCTTGACCGTTCTGCCGAGATTGTCATACGAACATAGCTAACTAACGTAGGTTACCTAGAGTGAAACTATTTCTAGAATGTTTAGCTTCATCAAGTGCTGAAGTGTTTGTCGTGCCTGCGTTGTAATCAACTTCGTGTATGACATGCTACGCCGTAGCAAGCGTAGCCGTAGCAGTGCCATCACATCAGCTACGTCGTAGCAATCGAGTTAACTTTTGGTTTCCTCCGCTCAAAGTTTTTGATCCGCATGAGTACCTCAGACTCGTTTAAAATAATGTGGGTAAAATGGCTCTAGCTTTATTTCCGTGATATTCGAACTACTCTGAAGGCCAAATGTGAAACTAAAATAATAAACTATCAAAACCAGACTGTCTCTGACAAGTTTATTGCATTCTCAAAAAAACAGCGACACCAGACTCAATGGTATTCGCGGAAAATTGTCACCTCTTTTTCCTGTGGCACTTTTTCTTACCGAGTGGAAAGGTGCTTCAAAAACATTTTTCTAACGATTCGCTCGGCTTTAAGGATAAAAAGGCTTCTTCGAAATTGGTTGTAGAGTGATGAATTCTTTTATGTCGAGAAAGGGTGAGAGAATACATGGATTATGTCAGAGTGAATGAAATTTGTTGTGAAGCAATTAAAATGAATTAATTCTCTTTGATGATTTATTCGTCTTGTGTCACTCGGACGTGTTTGGTCTCACAGAATCCGCATGATGCCGAGCTAAAAGTTAGCTTATGCCACTCAACAATTCTGTAATTTTCGATCAGTGTATGAATTTTGAACCAACTTCAAAATGCAGGAGGTTCTCAATGCGACTGTTTGTTTTTTATGTTTGTTACGCGATTACTACGCCAATTATGAACCGATTTGGATGATTCTTTTTTATTTGAAAGCGGGTGCTTCTTATATGGTCCTATTCAAATTTGATCAAAATCTGACTAATCGCAAGCTAGCCAAGGTTACCGACATAGCCCTCGGAATTGCCAAACTTAAGTGGCAGTGGGCAGGGCACATTGCTCGCAGAATGGATGGCCGTTGGGGCCAAAAAAATAATTCTGGAATGGCAACCGACAACTGAAAGACGTTGCGTTGGAAGGCCGACAGGTGGAGCGACGACCTGGTCAAGGCTGCGGAAGTCCCGGTAGATGCGAGACGCACAGGACCGATCAGTGCGGCGACGCTTGGTGGAGGCCTATGTCCAGCAGTGGGCGTCTTTTGGCTGAAATGATGATGATGGTCTGTTAAAAAAATCAATGAAACTGTCAAGCCTTTTCCCAGCAATATTGGGCTCGGCTTCCAGTATAATCGGATGCAGCTGAATACCAGTATTTTACCATAGCTTCTACCAGCGGCTCCACCCGCGTGAATTGTCGGGCATTATCCCACGGGAACATATTGCCGGGTTAAAAAGTAGCCTATGTGTTATATTAGACTATTATCTATCTTTGTGCTAAATTTCATCTAGATCCGTTCAGCCGTTTTGGCGTGATTGAGTAACAAACAAACAGCCATACATCGTAACATTCGCATTTATAACGCTAGTTGCCGCCCGCAGCGCCGTCCGCGTGGTATTAGTACTCCTCCCAATATCTTTATAAATTATAGCTTATGTGTTATTCTGATGTATAAGCTATATTTCTGTTCAGTTTCAACAAAATCCGTTCAGTATTTTTTGCGTGAAAGAGAAACAAACATCCACCCATCCATCCTCACAGTCTTTCACATTTACAATAGTATTAATATTAGTAAGATGGAACGACCGTCTATCTGACTTCCACAACCCAGTACTGGTTAACACAAATTCAGATATATTATTTCAATCGCTCCAAATCCTATTAAACCACATCCAAAAGTAATTAAAATTATAAACAAACAAGGTATACAACAAATATTTGTTTTCGTAAATGTTGGTGCAGAAATAACTCTTGAACGATCACTAAGAAACGATAATGAAATATAAACAACCTTAAGAAAATTGTATTTTCCTATACAAATTACCCTAGTCGAGTTTGGTAGTGAAAGGGGAGCTGGTAGGGTTTTTGAGCAAGCATAAGCATTAAGCACAAGCCTATAAAGTTCCTACAGCTGGGACACAGGCCTCCTCTTTTTAAGAGGTAATGGGGACCAATTTAACCCGCGTGCCTAGAGCGGGTCGGCAAATGTCACATGTTTTCTATTTTTTGTTCTAGAATATACCGGTCTAGTAAATTCAGAGCGAAAAAGTGTTTTTTTTTTTTTTTTGGTTTGCTCTTGACTCTAGTCTAGGTCATAGGTGACAGAGACAGAGTCTACGATGGAGTGAGCTTACCCAGAAGAAGCCTGTTCACTCTAACTTTGAAGAGATTCGGGTTGAATGCGTTCGGAAAAACAGACGCAGGTAGTGAGTTCCATTCATTCGCTGTGCGCATTATGATGGATATTTGGAAGCGCTTGGTGCGAATTGGTGGAATGGTAACAAGGTAAGTATGGTAACTTGCAGTGCGTCTAGATGTCAAATGGTAGAAGGGAGCTGGTGGGATGAGGTCGTGGAGCTCTTGAGCACACTCACCGAAGTACAGTCTGTAGAAGACCGACAAGCAGGCAACCTTGCGGCGATGAGCCAAGCTATTAAGCTTGGCATCCACTAGTTCAACGTCACCGATGAGCCTCTTGGCTCTGCGTTCCACCGAGTCAAGCGCGGCAAGCTGATACTTTGCTGAGCCATCCCAAAGGTGGCTGCAATACTCCATGCAGGATCGGATTTGCGCTTTGTATAGGGTTAAAAGCTGTCTAGGCGTGAAGTATCGCTTCACTCTATTTAGGATGCCCAGTTTTTTGGCCGCAATTTGGGCTTTGTTCTCAATGGATGCGCCGAAGTTGAGACTGGATGTCAACTCCATGCCTAGGAGCTCGAGCCGATCAGTCACAGGAACAGACGTAGCCCGGAAAGTAGGAGTAAGATCGAAAAGTCTCCTTTTAGCGGTAAAAAGGCACGCTTGTGTTTTGGTGGCGTTAAAAGAGACCAGATTTTCATCACCCCACTGGGAGACAAGGCTTAAGGTCAAATCTGTCCGCCTCACCATAGCCTCTCTCAATGAACGAACTTCATCCACGCTGGTTTTTGCGCTGGACAAGTATCTCTCTGAAACAGTACTGTCATCTGCGTACCCAACAATACCAGGCTGAAGTAGGTCATTGATGTGCAGCAGGAAAAGAGTTGCAGAGAGAACAGACCCCTGAGGAACGCCGGCATCGATAGCCATAAGGTCAGAGGAGCAGCCGTCAATGACTACTCGGATTGACCGTTCATTAAGGAAGTCTAATATCCAGCTACAATAACCAGCAGGGATGCCATAGGCAGGAAGCTTACAGAGTAGACTTGCGTGCCAGACCCTGTCGAAGGCCTTCGACAGATATCAAAACACTCACAAACTAACTAACTGACTTAAATACATTCACAAACTAACGCCCTTTTTCCATGGGGATAAGCAGAAACCACAGAACGCCACCTGCTACATTCATACGCCTTTTGCTTCATACATCGAACATGTAGGTTCATACATCTAATCATATACGCCGCCGGTTATGAGTAGGTACTGCGCACCAGGCCTATTAAAAAAAATACACTATAGGAAAATCTGACGAAGAAATTGTAGGATTTCCCTTAATCAAACGAGTTTTAAAAATCAATAAAATCCAAAAATTGAATCGATATTTTCAAATAGCTTCTGCCAGCGGCTTCACCCGCCTGAAAATCGAAAATTATCCCAATGGAATACATACCGGGATCAAATGTATCATATGTATATATTTCCATAATCTATCTCTGTGCCAAATTTCATCCAGATCCGTCCAGCCATTTAAGCGTGAAGAAGTAACAAACACACACACTCACAAACTTTCTCCTTTATAATATTATAGTGTGGTTTCATTTTGCGTCAAGCCGCATTCAATCAAATAAAAATGAACATTAAGTGTCCTTTTCAGAAATCAGAATGTGGAGCCCTGAAAAAAGAGCTCCTATTTGAAACTTTCAGATATATTCTCGTTGTTCTCTTAGCAAGCTGCGCCAACTCAGTTATAAACTTGCTTGCTTGCACAAAAATCCCTGCCAGATCCCCCTCTATAACATCAAAACCTCATGTTTAAGTTTATTTGGGTGTGATCTGACGCTTTACTATGGTAATACGGGATTAAAGAATAATAGTTTTAGGTTTAGATGTTGTTAAAGCAACCACTGTATTTTAATGTGGGATTCTGTGTTAATAGATCTAGTGGGAAAGTAGATTGAGTCTATTCGAGCCTGGATAGATTTAGTTTTTTAGGTAGGTACCACTTTAAGCAGAGGTCCTTCCTTTCGTGGAATATAGCCCTGATGCTTTGTATGTTTTGTGCCGTAAATTTTTCCGTAATAGAGATTATCTGTGACTGTGTTAAAAACTCGAAGGACTCGGAGTTAGTAGCTAGCAATAGGTTTAAATAGACAATATTGTATGACAATCTGTCAATATAACCTTGTGTTAGCAACTAACACTGAGTTAAATTGTTAATGCAAGTAGACCTTAGACGCTATCTTTAAGCAAATAATTCTAATTTTTCTTTAGCAAAAATATTGAATATCGACTCAGGATGGCTTTAACATCTTAGTTATGTTTTTGAAAACAACAATCTAAATACATAAAGTGGGTCAATGACTGCTACGTTATGCTAAGACACACTGTAGTAGGTATAGGTATTTACTTAGCAATACAGCTACCAAGACTAGATCCAATATCACTGTGAGATGAAGGCATCTTGTGTTTAATAAAGGGGATCCCGAGAATCTATCAAGAGAAACTTGGCTATGTTATAAGCATCCTAACATCAAGTTATTGCTTATTAATTTCTTTAAGACCGGAACATCTGATGCTTTTGTTATTATGACCCTTATTAATTGTAACATCAGCTTAATTAAATCTAGTCTTATTTAGTCCTACGTCTGTAGTCGTTTATTATTGAAGTTAGAAAACGGCATCATTATTTCACCCGAAAGAAGTCCACTTGATCTTTCTCGTGCGTCTCTTATCCAGCGGATTCCCACAACCTTAAGCAGGTCATCGGTCCACCTAGTGGGAGGCCTTCCAACGCATCGACTTCCGGTTCGCGGTCACCAATCCAGAAATTACGGCCCCATCAGCCATTCGTTCTGCGAGCAATGTGCCCTGCTTACTGCAACTAAACTTTCTTGGAATACGGCATAAATACCGTTTAATAAAACTTCAAAAAAACTTGTTCCGTATGGTGTCGGACGTAAAGAATCTCACCATCCCATATCTTTCCGTAGGTGTCGTAAGAGGCGACTAAAGGATACACCATAGAATGGGCAGCAGCGTTCTCTGTGCTCTTCAACAAAAAACTGCGATCGCCAACCCGCCTGCCAAGCGTGGCGATTAAGGCAAACCCCCCAAACCAAATGAATAGCACAAAGAAAAAACGGCCCCGAGTGCCCGGCAGCCCGTCTACCCTCGACTACGGTAGCGGTCGAGGCGATGGCGTGGCAAGGGGTGCGAAGAATCCCCGGAGTGAACCCGGCTACCCCAATAAACACCGACGACTGGCCCTGGCAACATACAACACGCGAACACTCCGGACCGACGAGAAGATAGCCGAACTCGAGGAAGAATTGAGCAGGTTGCGATGGAGTATTATAGGGTTATCTGAAGTCCGAAGAGAGGGGGAGGACTCGATAATCCTCAAATCCGGTAACCTGCTCTATTTCCGAGAGGGTGACCGGCAGTCCCAGGGTGGTGTCGGGTTTATCGTCCACAGGTCCCTTGTGAACAACGTGGTGAAGATCGAGAGTGTGTCGACCAGGGTGGCGTACCTTATACTCAGAATATCCTCGAGATATTCGCTGAAGGTCATACAGGTCTACGCACCGACCACTGCACACCCCGACGACGAGGTAGAGACCATGTATGAGGATATCTCTATAGCCATGAATGGTTTCAAAACTCACTTCACCGTTGTCATGGGGGACTTCAACGCGAAACTGGGCAAACGAGACGAGGATGAGCTGCAAGCGGGGCAATTTGGAGTTGGACATCGGAACCACCGGGATCACCTACTGGCCAGTTTTATGGAAAAGGAAGGCCTCTATATGATGAACTCCTTCTTCAGAAAGCGTGAGCACAGGCAGTGGACATGGCAAAGCCCCGATGGTGGAACTAAAAACGAGATCGACTTCATCATGTCAACCAAGAAGCAAATGTTCAATGATGTCTCTGTGTTCAATTCGGTGAAAACCGAGAGCGATCACCGAATGGTAAGAGGCACATTGAACATTAATATCAAGCTTGAAAGGTCTCGACTGATGAAGTCAACGCTCCGTCCAGCACAGATCCAGATCCAAAACCCCGAGAGCTTTCAGCTCGAACTCCAGAATCGTTTCGAGCTCCGTGGACGAATACAGCGACGGGTTCGTGGAAGCTGTCCATACGGTCGGGTCTAAGTTTTTCAAGACCCGCCGTACAGATATAAACAAAAAGATCTCTGATCCTACTCTCAAGCTTATGAAGGAGAGGCGTGAGATGATCCTGCAGCCTTCAGACGATGCGTTGAAATACCCAGCAGCTTAATAGACGGATCTCAAAGTCCTTGAAAAGTGACCTCCGCCGCTATAATACTGAGCGTATTAAAGACGCAATTGAGCGGAATAAGGGCTCCAAGGTCTTTGCAAGAGATCTGTCTATTGGGCAGAGCCAGCTCACGAAACTGAAGACCGACGATGGCAGGATCGTATCCGCCAAACCGGAGCTTCTGAGGGAGATCGAGAAATTCTATGGGCAGTTGTACACGTCAACCAGTAAACCCGTCGCGAATCTTGTAAAAGACCCTAGAGCTAGATTGACCCGTCACTATACCGAAGACATACCGGACGTCAGCCTGTACGAGATTAGGATGGCTCTTAAACAGCTTAAGAACAACAAGGCACCGGGTGATGACGGCATTACGGCCGAACTCCTGAAGGTGGGTGGAAAACCAATACTTAAGGCCCTTCAGAAGCTGTTTGGTGCCGTCATACTCGAGGGGAAAACGCCACAGGCATGGTGCAGGGGTGTGGTGGTACTGTTTTTCAAGAAGGGTGACAATGCCCTATTGAAGAACTATAGGCCCATCTCACTTCTTAGCCATGTCTACAAGCTGTTTTCAAGAGTCATCACGAATCGTCTCGCGCGCAGGTTTGACGATTTCCAGCCTCCCGAACAAGCCGGATTCTGAAAAGGCTTTAGCACCGTAGACCACATACATACGCTGCGGCAGGTTATACAGAAGACCGAAGAGTATAACCTGCCTCTCTGTTTAGCGTTTGTGGACTACGAGAAAGTCTTCGATTCAATCGAGACTTGGGCTGTACTGCAGAGAGATCCAACGGTGCCAAATCGACTACCGGTACATCGAGGTGTTGAAGTGTTTGTACAAAAATGCCACCATGTCAGTCCGACTTCAGGATCAGGCCTCGGAACCTATCTTTCTGCAGCGAGGTGTGAGACAGGGAGACGTCATATCGCCGAAACTGTTCACCTCTGCACTGGAGGATGTCTTCAATGTTCTGGACTGGAGAGGGCTAGGCATCAACGTCAATGGCGAGTGCATCACTCACCTTCGGTTTGCCGACGATATAGTGGTCATGGCTGAGACCATGGAATACCTCAGTATAATGCTCGATGACCTCAGTAGAGCTTCCGAAAGAGTGGGTCTTAAAATGAACATGGACAAAACCAAGGTTATGTTGAATGCCCATGTAACACCCACTCCTATCAAGGTTGGAGACTCTACACTCGAAGTTGTGGAAGATTATGTCTACCTGGGACAAACGATCCAGTTGGGTAGGGCCAACTTCGAGAAAGAGGTCAACCGTCGAATCCGACTCGACTGGGCAGCGTTCGGGAAATTGCGCGGTGTCTTCTCGTCCAACTTACCACAGTGTCTCAAAACGAAGGTCTATGACCAGTGTGTGTTGCCAGTAATGACCTATGGCTCTGAGACGTGGTCGCTCACAATGGGCCTCATCAGAAAACTTACAGTCACGCAAAGGGCAATGGAGAGGGCTATGCTCGGAGTATCCTTGCGTGATCGATTCAGAAATGTAGAGATCCGTAAAAGAACCAGGGTTACCGAAATAGCCCGAAGAATTGCCAAACTTAAGTGGCAGTGGGCAGGGCACATTGCTTGCAGAATGGATGGCCGATGGGGCAGAAAAGTTCTGGAGTGGCGATCGCGAACCGGAAGACGATGCGTTGGAAGGCCTCCCACCAGGTGGACCGATGACCTGGTGAAAGTTGCGGGGATTCGCTGGATGCGGGACGCACGGGACCGGTCAATGTGGCGACGCTTGGGGGAGGCCTATGTCCAGCAGTGGACGTCTTTCGGCTGATATGATGATGATGAAAACTTCAAAGATATCGACTTTCATTTGGTTTAAATGTAGCTTATTCAGAGGAAGAATTTTTTTCATCGGTTTAGTATTCTCAGAGATTCTAACAAACATAAATCCGGCCAAGTTCGAGTGGGACTCGCGCACGTAGGGTTCCGTACCATTATCGCAAAAAAACGGCAACAAAACACGTTTGTTGTATGGGAGCCCTACTTAAATATTTATTTTTTTCTGTTTTTAGTATTTGTTGTTATAGCGTCAATAGAAATACATCATCTGTGAAAATTTCAACTGTCTAGCTATCAGGGTTCATGAGATACAGCCTGGTGACAGACAGACAGACAGACGGACCGCGGAGTCTCAGTTATAGGGACCCGTTTTTACCCTTTGGGTACGGAACCCTAATAAACAACTTTACCTTAGATTCGAAATAACCGCACGAGTCGATCTTCAAGCCTAAGCAACGCATGACGAGGTAGGCACATGTATGGGAGACCAACTGCCCATCTTATCTAATCTTATGGACGGGCCGAGAAATAACTCGGACACTTCGACCCATTGGCTAAAAAAAAAAATTTTTTTAGTCTTTATCCCTAAAATCACATTGTACCATAGCTGCACAAAAAAATATCGCACTAATATTATAAAGGCGAAATTTTGTGAGTGTATGTTTTTTTTGTTATTGTCGCGTTTGACCACTACCTCGCCTGATGGTAAGCGATGATGTGGTCTACGGTGAAGCACGCTTGCCTAGAAGTAACCCATTCACTCTTGACTTAAGGACCCCAAGGTTGTAGCTAACAGGAAACAAAGACTCCGGAAGGGAATGCCACTCCTTAGCTGTGCGCACAATAAAAGTATTAGCAAAACGCTTTGTGCGTACGGGTGGGACGTCCACCATGTATCGGTGGCGCATGGCCGTACGTCTTGTAGTCCGATGATGGAAAGAGGTAGGCGGAATCAAATTGTGCAGTTCCGTCGCACACTCCCCGAAATATGACCGATAAAAACCGACAGACTGGCAACTCGACGTCGATGTTCGAGGCTCTGGAGCTTTGACGTGACCATTGCATCGTTGCTAATAAGCCTTTTGGCCCGTCTGTTAATCGACTCAAGTGCATCAAGCTGATATTTGGCAGATCCGTCCCAGAGGTCCCAGAGGTGATGAGTGTGTTTGTTACTTATCCACGCTCAAACGACTGGACGAATCTGGATGAATTTTGGCACAACGATAGATTATATTATGGAATACTTTTTTCCCGAAAATATGTTCCTTTGGGATAATTTTCTACATTCACGCGGGCGAAGTCGCTGGCAGAAGCTAGTAACGCCATGAAAATTAAACCGTGAACATTAAAACCTCACTAACCCCGATGACGGAAGTTTCCAGAGTCATGTCTATGGAATGTAATAATTAAGAGTATAAAGACGTGTCCTGAATGAGATTATAGTTCCGAACAAGTGTTTAACTACCCTCTCCACACAAAGGGGTGACAGGCTTTGTGATCCAGTTATACGGGACGAGAATAGAGTAACGGGAACTTTTTAAGGTAGTTTTTTTCCGGTTTTTTGTTTACCGTTAATGTATGAAAATAAAGTTGGTCGGGGGAAAGGATTTGTGCTTTCAGGTTAGTAAATAATGTGTAGGATATTTGAGATATATTTGCATTCATTATTTTATTTTTATGCCAGTGAGATTCTCGATTAAGATCAATAAACCTTGCAAGTAAATCTCATATGTAAGAAAGAAGCATAATAATGATGCTAATTCATAATTTTTACAAGACGAGTATTTTCAAATGATTTACTAGCATTCGCCTGCGTGAAAAGCGTTTTATTATCGCAAGTATTCATACCAGGCCCCTCAGAAAGTATTGCGAAAAAAAGTTTTTATATATGGGAGACTGGCCAGTTATAATGTTTTTCGAAAATATGATTATTTATAAGTAAAAATAAGTAAGTTCCAATTTCAAAATTTCCCTCCACATTTTTTGCGAGTTAATTCAAAGTATTGTGTCTCACTGAAATATGGATCTGCGCCGGGAACATTTTAGAGCTATGATTTTATACGATTTCAAGTGTCGCCTGAAACCGGATGAATCGTACGATAGACTTCAAATGGCATTCATGGATGAAGGCCCTTCCAAGGCAACCGTGTATCGTTGGTATAACGAATTCAAGCGCGGTCGACCAACTTTGGGGGATGACGAAAGAAGCGGTCGCCCTTTGACGGCTGTTACCGAAGAAAACGTGCTAGCAGTGAAAAATTTAATCCAAGACAATAGGCGAATTACATATCAGGAGATTCAACACATATTGAAGATTGGATCGGGAAGCGTTCACGAGATTCTACACAGCCATCTTCGCGTGAGGAGGATAGTATCACGCTGGGTGCCGCACAACCTCACCGATGCTCAGAAGCAGGCCCGGGTGGAATGGTGCCGTGATATGCTTAACAAATTTGAAGCAGGCTCGTCTCGGCGTGTTTACGACATCGTTACAGGTGATGAGTCCTGGATTTATCAATACGACCCAGAAACCAAGCGCCAGTCGACTGTTTGGGTGTTTCAAAATGAGCCAACGCCTACCAAAGTGAAGCGATCTAGAAGCGGGGGTAAGATTTTGATCGCTAGCTTTTTTAATTTGACTGGCCACTTGGTATCAATTCCCTTACGGGATCAAAGAAGCATTAATGCCGAATGGTATACTACCAAATGTTTGCCAGAAGTTTTCTCTGTTATAAGCAACAAGCGACCAAACACAGGGCTCCGCGGGCTACTGCTCCACCACGACAATGCACCTGCGCACACCGCACTCAAAACGAGGGACTTCCTGGACAGCACGCCAGTCAAACTCCTGGGTCACCCTCCTTACAGCCCTGATCTAGCACCGTGTGACTTCTTTTTATTCCCAAAAATAAAAAATCAGCTCAAAGGGATACAATTTTCGTCGCCGGAAGATGCGCTGGCTGCGTTCGAGCAGGCTGTAAACGAGGTGTCTGCGGCGGACTGGAAAAAGTGTTTTGAAAACTGGTTTAGGCGCATGAATCTTTGTATAGAGGCTGGTGGAAAGTACTTTGAAAAGATTTAATAAAAATATATGTACGTATAGAACAATTTTTTTTAGTTTCGCAAAACTTTCTGAGTGTCCCACGTATTACCGAGTTTATCGGGATAAAAATATCCTATGTGTTAATCCAGATTACATACATCTGTGTACAAAATTTTATCAAAATCCGTTTTGCGTGATTGTATGTTCGTATAAGTTTGTTATATGAACATACAATACAATAATAAATAGTAGGATAAGACGATACCTACCTATAGCATACTAACACCGGGTTTTACAAAGCTAAATAAATGTGACAAATTGTTAAGCAAGCGTTATATGCTGTGTTTCGCTGTGGAAAATGAATTCAACCAATCGCAGCAGTCAACTGGCGATTACGTTAATATCCCATTAATCGTGCTTCGAGAAATCTGGCATAAATCTTTATTATTTTTATAAAGCTAAAGGAAAGTGAAGAAAAATCGAACGCCATTGCTAAATGAATGTTGTATAACATATTAGATCGAAATTCATTCGTAGTCACTACCAATAACTAAATCACGGATAGTTTTGGTTATTCCTATACCATTTCATTCATAGTAAGTCCTATTTATTATTCTCAAAACGCACAGCATCATTAGTATAAAAAAAGCGGAATATCTATTCCGCATAGCCCAATTTCCGCTAACTATACAATTACAAGCATACAACTCGATTTTCTATAAATTTCCTGTCCTATTTGGACATAGAAAAGTAAATACCGTAAGCAAAAAGTGAAACTCACTGTCCAAATTAAAGAGAGACTATTATACGTTCCCACATAGATCTATATTGTACAAGAATAATAGGAGTTTGGACATAGTTGAGGATTCTTTTGTAGAACTAATAACGAAGCCAATAAGAAGATACGTTTAGAAGTACCAATTATTATAATTGACGACTAGTTATGAGGGCCTAAAAAGCTAATCTAACTTACTCATATTGTTTCACTGCACTTTTTAACACAATTCTGTTAGTCGTTTCAGTAGGAGTCGAATACGTCCCGCCATTTTCACCACGGTCCGCGATGTCATCTATAGTTTAAATTCCCGTATATAAGTATATAATAAATTGAATAAAGTTATTTGAGCTTGAATTTGAAAGATTTTATAATAAGCACTCATATAACACACACACCATACCACCAACACCATAGGCGCAACGCAGTTTGCTTCTAAAAAGAACAAAGAAACCGGCCAAGTGCGAGTATGATTTGCGCACGAAGGGTTCCATACCATTATTGCAAAAAACGCCAAACAAATCACGTTTGTTGTATGGGAGCCCCACTTAAATATTTATTTCATTCCATTTTTATTTTCATTTGTTGTTATAGCGCCAACAGAAATACATTATCTGTGAAAATTTCAACTGTCTAGCTACCATTATTTGTGAGATACAGCCTGGTGACAGACAGATAGCCATGTGTATAAGTGTACAGCCGGCATTATACGCAGGCCTATGTAGATCCATGTTAATTAGTTCTAGCAAGTTAAGGTAATTTAAATTTTTCCTTTTATTTTTAGGGTTCCGTACCCAAAGGTTGAAAACGGGACCCTATTACTAAGACTCCATTGTCCGTGAGTACAAAGTGCATTGCTGTCAGTACTGAGATCAATCATGAAGTATTTATTTTTTTAACTCAATGTACAGCGTTTCCTCGGGCTCTCGCGCCAGAGTATACAGCCGGCATAAGTAGTTACATTTATGTCTTCTGATATTTTTTTTACCTGTACTATAGGGTAGAAAAAAACTAAACTGTGTTCATAAAACTTCTTTATTCTTGGAGCAGAAAATGAACTATACCTTTGTACAAGCGTGGACCCAGTATTTATTTCTGGGCAGGGCACAAGAGTCGGACGGGTAAAAAAATCAAGAATACCTAAATACACTTTTACAAGTTTTTACTACAAGTTCAAGTATGGATAGGAAGGTTTATGAAAATGTCAAAACAATAGAAAAATTAATTAAGAGTTTTCTTTCTAAGACAGTTTTCTTTTCTGTTTTCTGCTAAAGATGTCCAGCACTTCATTAGCGTCTATTTTTGCCGCAACGTCTTGATGGAGCATCAAAGCCAAACCATTCAAACGCTCTTCTGCCATCCTGTTGCGAAGATATGACTAATCGGCGTGAGGTTGAGAAAGATCGCTCGGCAGTGCTAATAGTCAGTGGAAACGCAATTCCGGCCAGAAATAGACAAGAGTTTACTCATGTTCTTTCTGTTTTTGGTACTGTGAAGGAATCTCCACAGTATACAAAAATACCCTCTGGGGGGGCACCGTGCCCCCCATAAATCCGCCCTTGCCTTTGTAGATAAAGCCTAACTTTGAAGGATGATTATGAAAGCCTTACTTTCTTTGTTATTGCGCTATATTAAATAGTTAGTTGAAAAAAAACTGGCTAACAGCTTCTCGTACTTGCGTCTTCTTACATAAGTTCTTTCGTCTTCTTCTTCTTCCTAGCCTTTCCCATTTTATTTATTACAAGCTGTCCCCGCGAACTTCTAACCACCTCAGATTAATGTATTAGGAAGTGGTAACTAACCCGACTTTGTTATATACCTACTTAATGTAATATAGGATGAATTTCAGAAAAATCGACAAGGCCATCTACTGGCATTACCAAGAACCAACATAAAAAAGACATTTTAATTTTTGTCCGTGTTTGCAAAATGTATAGGATAATGAATATTCTTCATAATTTTTTTTCGTTAAATTTTCCTGTTATTCGGGGTGGAGAAATATCCAACAAAGCGAAGATCATAAAAATGTAGGTGAGTTCGGACTTCCATATCTCTGATCTGGTCGGTCTGTCAGGGTTAGATAGATTCTCCTTCATACGAAGCTTCGTCATGCAGGTCCACCATGTCAAAATAGTTTGTCTCGTTTGTCATGTCATTAGAGAGGCTCCGAGCTGTCCTCAATTTGCTTTCTGATAATTTGTCCAGTATCATACATACGTTTCTTAAGCTTTAATAAATTCTGAAATGCGCCATCGGGTCATGGTGGAAGACCCACCCATAAGCACTAAAAGTTTTGGGAATAGGTTACGTCTAGGCAAGCGTGCTTCACCGTCGACCACATCATCGCTTACCATCAGGTGAGATAGTGGTCAAGCACGAGCCTATCAACAATAAAAACTGTTTTCTCAGACGACGGACGACCAATTTTGTCACAGAACAACTAAAATATAAATATTTAACAAAATTTTATAACATTTTGATAACCAACAACAATTTTGATTATTTACCTTCTTCTTAACGCCTTTACAAACTAACAGAAACAAACCGTACATAATTTAGGCGTGTTTACCTCCAAAATCACGACGCGTACAAAATCACCAGCCGCACAGGTTCAAAACTAATTTAGTTTGAACCTTTTGTTTGACGAGGTACACGGATTGAGTTTATAGCTCGTTTACACAGAACATCCGTATTTCCAGGGTATTTTTAACGGATCCGTCGCTACTGGAGGTGATGTTCACACCGTATTTATAGTATCGTTATAACGGATCTGTCGCTACTGGGGATAATGGCACGCCCGCGTGGCTTTGATCCGACAAAATTGATCAGTTTTTTAAAACTTTTAAGACGATTGCAATTCGCAAGTGTTTGTTCAAGAAAATGGAACCCATTTCGAGCAACTAATTAATTAGTTAGTTTACAATTTTTTGTAAATAATTTAAGATTTCATGGTTTTCCTTTCATTTAATTTATAAAGTTTGTTAGAGAGATTTCATCCTTATAATTGACCCTAATGATCGGTGCAATAAAAGTACAGGGTGTAATTTTTAAAGATTTTGGTAGGTTCAATTCCCGGGTGTGGCAAGCGAATTTTCGAAAATCATTTCTTTGAGTAAAATTTTCTGTCTACAATTATTAAGAGTACTTTCTCTTCAGGTGGCATTACAAAATTCCACCCTGTATACGAGTAATAGCATAGGTAGACCAAAAACTTATTTTGTTTGCTAAGCCAAAATTATAACAAAATTCAATGTGATTTGGGTATTTTTTTCCTCACAAATAGCAACACTGTATTGTAATAAGTTAGTTTATTAGTTTTTTTGTTTGATGATCGATTTACGTAAAAAATACGTATAAAATGTAATGAATTACTTGTGAAATGTAATTTGATCACATTTTTTTTTGTTTTCCTGAACGGTCATCCCGTTACGGAACAAACTGTCAATTTCTATTATTTAAAATTATTTACTAGCGAGCTGTTTTCAACGGAAAAAGAGCCTTGTGTACTGACAAGGCATGAGTTCGATATATCATAACGTAACCTATATCGGATGTGTGTTAGATATCATACCATATCGATATCTATATAAATTCAACCAATATCACAAAAAAACTGTATCGAATCAAAACCTCTACTAGCGAGAAAAAAAAATCCTCTCGAGTCGACAGAGAGCATCTTCTTCTCTTGTAGCCTGGTTGGAGCCTCCCGTGAACTTGAACTTAAAGTCAAAACTGAAAACTGTAAGAATGCGAACACTTACGAGCAAAATGCAAACTTCTCAAACGATATGGATCATATGCAGTACTTCTCTTTCTAAGTATATACGTATAGTCTTTAATTGGTATAAAAGAGATGTAGCCTATATGAGGTAACTTTAGCCAGTTGGCTGGGTAATGGCGTGCGTATCTTACTATACTAGCAATAAGTATAAGTAATAATTTTCTACCCAGCCGGAACTTCTACCGGCCCTCACTACCACCACTGCTGAAACCCGAGGGAACGCTGGCCCACTCCGCTGAGGAAAAAGCAAACTTGATAGCCTCTCTTTTTGCGGAATCCTCACGCCTGGATTCTGGTGACGCGCAGCCTCCTCCTTCTCCTGATGTTTGCGAGACGAGTATGTCGGAAGTTCGCATCCATCAAAAGGACGTCCGTAGGGTGCTGCGCAACCTTGACGTGAACAAGGCTAGTGGCCCCGACGGGATACCGGCAATTGTTCTGAGAATTTGTGCGCCTGAACTGTCTCCGATCCTGACTCGCCTGTTTTGTCTTTCATATGAGGCTGGAAAAGTACCGAATGCTTGGAAGAAAGCTAACGTTCAGCCTGTGCCCAAGAAGGACAGTCGGGCTGACCCGGCCAACTACAGACCTATCTCAGTTACGTCCATCCTCTGCAAAAGTATGGAGCGGGTGCTCAACTCCAAGCTCCTGGCATACCTAGAAGCTAACGACATCCTCAGTGACCGCCAATATGGCTTCCGCCGAAATTGGTCAACTGGGGATCTTCTAGCGTATGCCATTCACATCTGGAGTGAGGCCATCAAGAGGCATGGGGAAGCGCTAGCCGTCTCCCTCGACATCTCGAAGGCTTTTGATAGGGTCTGGCACGAGAGCCTTATTGGTAAGCTGCCTTCATTCGGTCTGCCCAGTGGTCTGTGCGATTTGGTCGCAGACTTCTTGAGGGACCGGTCTATATGAGTGGTTATTGATGGCCGCTCGTCTGACCAACTGGATATAAGCGCCGGGGTCCCTCAGGGGTCGGTACTCTTGGAAACATTGTTCTTGTTGCACATAAATGACCTGCTAAAACCCGGCACCTTTGGGTATGCAGACGACAGCACTATTGCTGGGAGATACGTATCCGACGCGCGCAATACTGGGCCGCAGATCCGGTCTCTACGGGAGGCCATGGTTGGACGCTTGAATCTGTCCTTGAAGGCAGTCGCCGAGTGGGACGATGCCAATTTAGTCAGGTTCAATGCTGCTAAGAACCAGGCGTGACTGTTTCTCGCTTAAAGGAGCAAATTCCACCAGGCTCCTTCTTTCCGCGGTGTGACCTTGCCGATAACGGACCATCTTGAGCTTCTTGGCGTAAAGTTGACATCGACCCTCAATTTTGGAGCATTCATTGAGGCAAAAGCTCAACTGGCTGCCAAAAAGTTGGGGATCCTTGCAAAGGTGGGACGGTACTTCATGCCAGAGTTGCTCAACTTGTATCAAGCGCAAGTTCGTTCATGCATGGAGTACTGCTCTCACCTCTGGGACGGATATGCCAAGTACCAGCTGGATGCACTAGAGTCGATCGAAAAGCGAGCCAAGAGGCTTATCGGCAATGAGATACTGGTCGATTCTAAGCTCCAGAGCCTTGAACACCGGCGCCAAGTTGCCAGTCTGACGGTTTTTTATCGGTTACATTTCGGGGAGTGTGCGATGGAATTGCATGATCTAGTTCCTCCTAGCCCGTTCCATCATCGTACTACAAGACGCACGGCGATGCGTCATCGGTACATGGTGGACATCCCACCCATACGCACCAAACGTTTTGGGAATACTTTTATTATGCGTACAGCTAAGGAGTGGAATTCCCTGCCCGAGTCTGTATTTCCTGATAGTTACAACCTGGGAGTATTTAAGTCAAGATTGAATAGGTTTCTTCTAGGTAAGCGCGCTAAATCGTCGACCACATCATCGCTTACGATCAGGTGAGATAGTGGTCGAGCGCGAGCCTATCAATAATAATAAAAAAAAAGGTTTAGTTTCTATTGTATAGTGGTGTCTCATCCCATACAAAGAAACCGTGCCGACGTTCTATACTGATTATACTGATTATTTTTTGTACATCGATCGCGTTCGGTTAACGTCAAACGTGATCGATTTACAAAAAATAATCGGTATAATCAGATGAAAAACGCTCGTTACGTCGGCACGGTTTCTTTGTATGGGGTGAGGCATCTGTATGCTAGTATTATATTATCTGTGGTTACGGTAACGCTTTTGGAGTCCATGTTTTGGCGGCTGGCGGCAACGTCTACTCGATATTAGTGGGACACTTACTCTACAAAATAGAACTACAGATCGAAGTAATAAGGTTGAACTTGAGTTGTTACAATAATATTTTTTCTTTAGTTCGCATTCATTGATAGTTTGCTCATCTAAATATCATGTTAACTTTTTCAAACTATAGGTACTACTGATATCGATATCTGAAAACGTTTTCAATATCGATATGTAAACTGAAAATCGGTTACATAACTGTTTGCGGAAAAAAAACGAAAACACCCATATCTAGTACTACTGACGCATGACGGCTCGCCGAGAGAAATTAGCCACTGTGGCTTTAGTTTTAGTTACCTTACTTTTTGCAATCGTACTAGGTTTCTATGCGTTATTATTCTAAACACGTGGATTTTACGGACTCGATCTGCCGATCATTTTGCCATCTATAACGGGTTCAGCTTGCAGTCTAATCAGATGAAGATGAGTACCACTACATGGAGCGACTGCCTATCTGATCTCTTCAACCCAGCAACTGGGTAATGATACCCCTTGGCAAGACTTATGTCAGATTTCCTGGCTTCTGACTACCCGTAACGACAGTCAAAGAGCTACAAATGACAGCTAGGACGAACAGCATAACGTGCTTGCCGAAGCATGGATGAATCTCGCTATGTAAAGATGGTCACCCATCCAAGGACCGACCTCAGCAAGCGTGGCTTAGGGTGCCTTTCTACCAGAGATATGCTATGCTCCGTTGCTATGGATGCGTTTGATATCCACCAATCATATTTATCGGTCCATATAGCATAGCACTGGTGGAAAAGGGTTCTGCTAAGCTATGTTTTTTAACCCCCGCCGGACAAAAAGGGGTGTTATAAGTTTGACGTGTGTTGCTGTGTATCTGTGTGTCTGTCTGTGGCATCATAGCGCCTCAACGGATGAACCGATTTTGATTTAGTTTTTTTTGTTTGAAAGGTGAATTTAGTGAAAGTGTTCTTAGCTTTGTTTGAATAAAATCGGTTAAGCCGTTCAAAAGTAATGGGCGTTTTACTGTTTGAATCGGGGTGTTTTCGCAAGATAAATGTGTCGGGGGTTTTTTAAATTTTGAAATTTTACTTGTATATGGATGGATGCATGATCGGGATACATGCTCTCGATGCGTGCTATGGATGGTCGTCTCTCTCCTCACCGCACCGCCACCACACCTCTCTCCGTGTCTTCTCTACTGTCGATACATCGCATAGCTGCAGCTGCGCATCTTCCCCGCACAGCTACCTCGTGGCGGCGCATCTCCATAGCGCATCTTACTAGCCCGCTACATAGCTTAGCATCAGTGGAAACGGTCACATAGTTTCACTTCGCTTTCACATCCTCGCAGCATAGCTGCATAGCACATCTCTGGTGGAAAGGCACCCAATCTCGAAGATCGACCCGTGCGGCTATTGTTAGTTAGCCACGAACTCTCTAGCCTGTGGATTGGCAGACTTCCCTACTTATATTGTAAATGTGGAGGTCTTTATATTTGTAATCAAAACTAAACTAGCCCATTGACACTAAAGCGAAATGACAAAACATCTGACATTAATCTTAGCTGAGGCCCTTTTAACATTTTTTTTTGTTTTGTAAGTGTTTTTCTTTGTAATCAAATCTATAATTCAAAAATGAATCGCAGAATGTGTTGGTAAGCGCATAACTCAACAACGCCTGGACCAATATGGCCAATTCTCTTTTTTAAATGTTCGTTGAAGTTCAAAGATGGTTTTTAAGTATTTTTTTTTTTTGTATGGTAGGGTAGTGTAGGGTAGGGTACGGTAGGGTAGTGTAGCGTAGGGTAGGGAAGGTAGTGTAGGGTAGGGTAGTGTAAGGTAGGGTAGGTAGGGTAGATAAATGTTTGGTGTTTTTATGGCAAAACAAAGTTTGCCGGGTCAGCTAGTTTCCAATAAAAGCGATTTTCTTTCTAACAAAACGTCTAATAGGTGGAACGGTTTTGGATGTTCGTTAAATGGGTAGACTGTGGCCAGTAGTGCTTTTGTGTTACAATCACACTTTGATAAATATAGGTGAAGTGAGCTCGAAGTGCAGAGCTGTGGTGGCCCAGTGGTAACGGCCGTGACTTACGTGTCGTAAGTCGTGAGTTCGAACCCAGGCGGGCGCTTTACTATGTGCTAATTATTTCATCACCACTACTCTTAAAACGGTGTAGGAAAATGACACATGACATTTTTTATCTCTATAGTATCTACTTTCTCATAGGTTAAAATTCTAGTTTTCCCCAGAAGTAACCACTGACAGAAGCTTTTTGGAAGTAGACTTCAATTTTAACCACGTTCTTTCAGTACAGTGTTAATTAGCTACTTAGGTTTTATGATCCAAATGCTTCTTTATTTACCTATTGGTTTAAATAGATTTCCAAAGTGAAGTTCTTAATGTTTTGCCCCCGATGGAATAGGGTTGTTATAAGTTTGATGTGTTTATCTGTTTTTTTTGTGTATATGTCTAAACGACAGAACCATTTTCGATTTTTTTTTGTTTGTAAGGTGATATTATCGGGTGTTAGAACACGAAGCTATGGTCGACGAAATTCGGTTAGCAAAAAAAAAATTGGTATTTTTACCCGACTGCCAAAGGAGGGTAATAAGTTTATGTGTCACTAGCTACATTAAAATTGGAAAATAGAAATATGGCGGATTTTGGGCGCCATATTGTGGGGGCACTTTTTTTTTTCTTCGCATCCCTTCTTGTGGGATATCAAAATAAAGGGCTTTAAGAGGTGATTTCAAAAATATATTATTCTTATAAGTTTAATTGTAACTAATCCGAAAAAAAAAAAAAAAAAAAGTAATAAATAAAAAAATAAAATAAAAAAAAACCCGACTGCTTAAAAAGCGAACTAAAAAGACGTAAACAAAAAGAAAATCATGTTGTGCAGGTGGAGGATACACCAGATTTTGGTCAGCCAGCCCGTGAATATGTATCCTCCGACTGCACAGCATGATTTTCTTCTTGTTAACGTCTTTTTAGTTCGCTTTTTAAGCAGTCGGGTTTTTTGATTTAACTTTATTTTTAATTTTTGCTTGTTTAAAATACATTTAGAGTTGTTTCATCATCTTTAGGACAAAAATAGTTAAAGTAGCTTCTTGACATTGACATAAAATTGATATAGGTCTACCAGAATCTCATGGCATTTTTTATTTTTTTTTAATTGTGATTTTCATATGGCAATGTCAATTGTCACCTATCAAATCAAAGTACTTGATGTGTCAACCGCTGCTGAATTTTTTTGATATTATCTTGAAAATTTGTTATTTTTGTGAGAATGTCGAAAAACCCACTTCGATCTCAAGCGAGACATATTGTTTTCAATGTGTATCATAAAATAAGGGAAGAAGAAGGCGTAAATCAAACTCAATCTTTGATTTTAAAGTGCGTCGTAGAGTGGACCGGTAAGTTGGACTGACTTGTTTTGATACTTTTAGTTTATTTTACATTTTTCTTACTTAATTTTTATTTCTTTCCATTACTATTATATGGTTAATACACAGGGCACAACGAATGATGGCCGGAAGGAAATGGCAACAGTAATGTAACTGTTACTAATTCTTCGACAAGATATTGATTTTAACGGAGGTTGAGAATCTTTGACGTAAGAAAAATATCAAGTAATAATCTGCGCCCTGCAGTGGGACGTGTATATAGACGGTAGTTTTTGGCGAGCTTTTGTCGAGTGAAGTTCAGTGGCTGTTAATATTATTTGCAAATTGATTCCTAGTGGATATTGTGATATATTATTGGTGTAGTTTTGTGTCTCAACTGTCTACGCAACTGGACAATTTGTAAAATCATTGAGAGAAGCGATCTCAGGGTAGTGGAGCGGAGTATTTTATTGTAGTTTGACTGCCTCTGCAAAGCTTACTGGGCAGACTGACTCGATACAATTAGCTGCCAAATACTCCAAAAAACATTAGAATCTGTTACATCCGCATTCTAATGCATACTAAAGAATAAATATAAGATCCAAAACTCTTTCCAAAGACGTAGCTAAAAGGTCCTAGCAACCAGGCCATAAAACTAACATAAAAAAAGTATATATAGACTGATGATGATGAATGACTATAAGTATTGTATTATTTTTTACAGACTTTATACTACAGTAGCTATTTTTGTGTCAATGTTGAAGGTGAAGATAGCATTGTATAACTGTCTCTTTCACTCCTTATGTATGTCACATCGTCCTATCTCGCTTACTCTATGCAGTATACTCGATGACAAACTGTTTCTTACGCAATGGTTGGCAGGACCAAGTTCAAAGACACAAAGATCCGCTGTGACTACTATAATATAAGTACCTCATGTTCATTTATACTAAAGACATAAATAAAAATTAAACAGTATCAAGATCGTTTAATCCAATTTCCCCAGTATTGCACACAACAAATTTTTATTTCCACATTTGCCATGAGATTCTGGTAGACCTTATAGTAGTACGCTGTAGAAATTCAGGAGAAAACAGATATTATTTATACCAGATCTGCTAAAACATAACTCACACAAAATATTAATAAACTTTGAGGCCTCAACTTAAAACAATAAATTGATTTGCTCTTGTTAACAACATTCTCACTTCATCTAACGTAGTAAGTACTCAGTGAGTCGACAAACTCGTTCGGGTGAAAGTCATTTGTGTTTGTGTTGTTGCACCTTATAAATTTCTGGGTTATGTGTAAAGGGATGTGTTGTTGAATTTATAATGTTTTTGTGGTTACAGATTTTTTAGGTTCAACAGAATTCCATATAAAACAACGTCTGTGTGCAGAACGTCTGGCTATCGACTGTGCAAACGTTTATAGAACACAATGGATAACACGATGATCTTCCTAACACATTGTGTCAGATATTTGAGCTTCGGACTACCCATTAGAACTGCCTATGATCTAAGAATGACATTCCGGACCAATGGCTTAACGAACTTTTAGAGAAATGAAGAAGGTTCTCGGTATGGAATTGACTGACATCCTCATTCAAAGACCGACTTTGACCTGCATTACTTAACCTATAAGATCGACCCGTGCAGCATACAAGTAATAAGTAGGTACCAAGTATTTGCTTCATCATAGTAGTTTAAATATTTGAGATATCCTATATGTATATACCGTGACATACTTACTTATCACTGAGGAGTTCCAGTGACCCTATGTGGTCTTCTACATTAGTTCCACACTTCACCAAATTATATTTCCTGAATGTAAATGCTTGCATTGTTGATGAAAATACCAAAATCAATATACGTATCCTATAATATTTGAGGAGTTCCCTCGATTATTCCAGGATCCCATCATCAGATTCTGACCATGGAACCATCTATGAAGTATACCCTTTCAAAAAAAAGAAGATTTTTTGTAATCGGTCCAGGCGTCTTTGAGTAATCAGATAAAATACATACAAATAAAAAAGAGGTGCCGACGAATGGAGTACCTCCTCCTTTTTATGAAGTCGATCAATAAATATAGTGCATCTCACTTTATTTATAAAATAATAACCGCTTCAATTGATTACATTTCCTTAAAAAACTTTATCCACGAAACTTTTAGTCACACAATTAGTATTCATTGCAATGCAAATATAACTCGAAATAAAAACATTTTAATTGAAAATTCAACACGTTCAGACAAACCTTGCATTTAACCATTTTACTGATTTTTGCACAAAACCGGGGTTAGGTGAAGCTTTTAGTAACATTTTGGTAATCCTTTTTCCCTTGGGGTATCTTTTATCTCACTTGACAGGGGAAAATGGCTGTAGTACGAGGGAGATAGAAGAGGACTTAATGATAATATATGGCAGGATTTTGTGGATATTTGTTATTAGGCTTATTACTTATGTTTTGCTTTCTTTGTTTTTCGTTATGCTTAGTTTAAGAGATTGAATGCAAGGGTTTTGACTTAAAAAACGAGATTGACCGATGACGAAGGGCTTAGTAAAGTGACATTATATCAGCGATGGCGATGATCAAAATGCCAAAATTTTATTTATAATTACTATCATATCAGCTGAAAGACGTCCACTGCTGGACATAGGCCTCCCCCAAGCGTCGCCACATTGATCGGTCCAGTGCTCACCAGGTCATCGGTTCACCTGGTGGGAGGCATTCCAACGCAATGTCTTCCGGTTCGCGGTCACCACTCTAGAACCTTTCTGCCCCATCGGCCAACCGTTCGAAAATATTCGTTAATTAATGTGCATACAGTACAATACACAGCGACAATACTTCAAGACAATATTGTAGATAAGTACTGTTTACTAGCAGACCCGCCAAAAGGTAAAAATCAATATTAATGTTTAATATTCTATAGGCTCGCGCTTGACCATTATCTCAACTGATGGTAAGACATGGTGTGGTCGACGGTGAAGCACGCTTGCCTAGAAAAAACCATTTCACTCTTGACGTAAAGACCCCCAGCTGTTGGGAAGCACAGACTCCGGCAGGGAATTCTAATCTTTAGCTGTACGCATAATAAAAGTGTACCCAAAACGTGTTTTGCGTATGGGTGGGATATCCACCATGTCAAAGTCAAAGTCAAAACGTTTATTGCGAACTAAGTGTATCATATTGGTGTTATATTATGTTAGTACTTTTGACTTAGCAGCCTTTTACAAGCATTGCAATTATCATTCTCCTGTGCTTATCATTCTAAATTAGCATGCATTAAACATTATCAACATTATCATTACTGAATTATTCTATTTTACATTAATATAATTAAATTGATAAAAATATAGTTATGTCAAAATTTAATGTCAATAATAATGAATTTAATACAATTATGAAGCAATATCAATGTCATCCTTTTCAGGTAGTACAAATTATAATTTTAATTTCGTATGAAGTTAAATAGGATAGAGTAAATTTTATTGTTTGTATAGGTCAGATCGCCACTAAAGATAAAATCTTTATTTTAAGCTGGACTCTAAATATTCTTTTACTGAGTAGAAACATTTAGCGTGTGTTGACGTTGTGCGTATCCTCTACTTTAGTAAACTTGTCGATATTTTTAAAAACAAACACGCAAATGTCAAGTATGTATATTGACGGCAGTGTTAGGATCAGGTATTTTATAAAGTATGGTTTGCAGCTCTCCGTGCTATCTATTTGGGCTAAAATTCTTATACACTTCTTTTGCATTATGAATAGATCATTAACGTTAACACTATTTCCCCATAGCATGATGCCATATCGCAGCCATGAGTATGCGTATGCGTAGTAAGCAGCCATAGCTGTTTGTGTGTTAGTGCTTTGTTTAATTTGAAGAAGAGCGTAAGAGAATCTTGATAGCTTTGTTTTTATATGTTCGATGTGTGTGTCAATATTTATACCAAGTAGGCTAAATGTATTAACTTCTTCTATTTTAGTGTTTCTAAATGTTGTTATTAGATTGAGTGGTGGTTTTTTGTATGATCTGAATTGTATTATTTTAGTTTTATTATTATTAATTTCCAAGTTGTGGATCTGGAGCCAAGTATCTACAGTCTGGAGGGTGTCTTGTATTTGTAGACTAGGGTTATTTATATTTTCACACTTAATTAATATTGAAATATCGTCTGCAAATAATACGGGTAAAACGTTTTCTTTGTCTAATATTTTGGGAAGGTCATTAATATAGATTAAAAACAGTGGGCATCCTAATACACTTCCTTGTGGGATTGAGCAAGTAATTTGTTTTTCTTGTGATTTAATGTTTTTGATTTCATGTTTTCCATGGTCGTAATTTTCAATTTGTACTATTTGTGTCCTATTATGTAAATATGATTTGAACCACGAATGTGCTGGTCCACGTACGCCGCAACCATATAATTTTGTAAGTAAAATGTCATAAAGGACCTTGTCGTATGCTTTTGTCATGTCTAGTAGTAGCCCAATTACGTATTGTTTGTCGTTTATATGTTGCAGAGCTTGTTGAACATATTTATATACTGCTAATGTTGTTGATCTACATTTTCTAAATCCATTTTGTGCGTCGTCAAGAATATTAAACTTTTCTAAGAACATATAAAGCTGATTGCACATAGCTTTTTCAAATATTTTGGAAAAGGTTGGTAGCAGTGCTATGGGTCTATAGTTGCTTGGGATATGCTTTTCACCTTTTTTATGTATTGGTTTTACTAAAGCTACTTTAAGTGCGTCTGGAAATTGGCCGTCTTGGAAGCTTTGATTGATCAAAAACATTAGAGGAATGGAGAGTTCTATTGCGCATTGTTTTAATAATATTGGTGGAATGTCATCGATACCGCAGCTATGTTTATTTTTAGTTGACCTTATTATATTAACTATCTCTTTTTGGTCCACCGGGCGTAAATACATTGAACAAGTAGAGGGGTTGACCACGGGTTTTCCAATGTTATTGGTCGAGTTAGTTGTTGGATTTTGCCCTACCGTCGCAAAGAATTCGTTAAATCTGTTGGATACATTTAACGGGCATTTTACTTCTTCATTTTCTATCTTCAGTGATATATTTTCACGTCCATTTATTTTTGCCTTCCCTGTTTTTGTGTTAATTATATTCCACATTGTCTTTACCTTATTGTCAGATTCTTGCATTTGTTTAATATATGTTAGTTTTTTTGATTTTCTAATAGTCGATTTTAAGATTTTACTAAATAATTTATAGTGCTTTTTAATAACACCACTTTTGGTTTCATTAAAAATAGTTCTTAACACTCTTTTGTGTTCGCATGATTTCTTGAGACCTTTAGTAAGCCATCCTTTTATTGGTTTAGAATTTATTCTTATTTTTTGTAATGGAATATATGTATTTAGATTGTGTTTAATTATTGTAATGAAGAATTCGTAATTTGTATGTACACTATCATTTTTATTTAGTATAGCTTCCCAATTTTCGGATTTTATTGAGTTTTTAAAACATTCGAGGTTATTTTTTGTGAATAATATTTTTTCGGTGTACCAAGTTTTACTATTGTTATTGGATAAATAGTCTACGTTTAACTGAACATTTATTGCTTTATGGTCCGATAATCCATAATCTTTAACAATTGCTTTGTTTATGAGTGGTGGGTAGTTTGTAAAAAGTAGGTCAATGCAAGTAGATGTTGTCTTGGTTACTCGTGTTGGTTCGCGGATTATTTGTTGCAGGTGTACCTGTATATGTAGTCAGAAGCCTGAGATCTGACACCAGTCTTGCCAAGTAATATCGTGTGCTGGTTACAGGGTTGTGGAGGTCAGATAGGCAGTAGCTACATGTAAAATACTGGTACCCTTCTGAATCCGATAGACCAGATTGATTGACTGTTAGAATATCACTATATCTAGACTACTTCAGGCCCCATAACTTTTCTTCTCCACAATTTTCTGGTGTAAAATAATTTTACGCAGGACCCTAAGACTCTAACGATTAAAACAAGACCATTAGCCGACCGGTCCCATGGATAGATTTTGAGCTACAGGTAGTTTTAGTCAAAAAAACATAAAAAAGTCAAATAAAAAATAATAATAAATTAAAAAAAAACCTTGAGGCCAAGGTCAATATAATGGGCGGGGGTAGGTAGCAGACTATCCCTAGTTTCTACCCTAGGCGTATGTACAGCTCCCTTCCAAACACCCTGTATACATGATGTGCCCTTGTGGTTAATGTTATCTGAACTATCTATCTTTTAATCTTCTTCTAAACGAATAAAGAGGTATTTTTCTTTTGTATCTACCTATATTTTTTTGTAAAGTTCTACATTCTTACAATTTTAACATTAGATTAATTAAATACGATTTATCGTATTTAATTAATCTGATGTTAAAATTGTACATCTTGTTTTCACCTATAAGTGGCATGTTTGCACAGAATGATGAGAAATGTATAAAAGTCGTAGTACATAATTACCTCAATGATAAAAGTGTACATATGTATTTTCTTTTTTGATAATATGTAATTGGTGTTCCCATCAATAAATAAATAACAAACAAAAGAGTTTAATAAAAACTGTAACCGACTACTGCTTTTTTTACCTGTTTTTACCTGAGCCATAATAAAGAATCGACTGACACCTTACTATTCAAAATCGCATGAATAGTTTAGGCGTGGAGGAATATCCGTAAATACATACATCCATACACAGACTGCTAAAATCATAACCCTTCCTTTTGGATTCGCCATAGTCGGGTAAATTAGTGCCATCATGGTTCCAGTGCGACAGAGCCGAAGCTATACCAGGCCCCTCAGAAAGTATTGCGAAAAAAAGTTTTTATATATGGGAGACTGGCCAGTTATAATGTTTTTCGAAAATATGATTATTTATAAGTAAAAATAAGTAAGTTCCAATTTCAAAATTTCCCTCCACATTTTTTGCGAGTTAATTCAAAGTATTGTGTCTCACTGAAATATGGATCTGCGCCGGGAACATTTTAGAGCTATGATTTTATACGATTTCAAGTGTCGCCTGAAACCGGATGAATCGTACGATAGACTTCAAATGGCATTCATGGATGAAGGCCCTTCCAAGGCAACCGTGTATCGTTGGTATAACGAATTCAAGCGCGGTCGACCAACTTTGGGGGATGACGAAAGAAGCGGTCGCCCTTTGACGGCTGTTACCGAAGAAAACGTGCTAGCAGTGAAAAATTTAATCCAAGACAATAGGCGAATTACATATCAGGAGATTCAACACATATTGAAGATTGGATCGGGAAGCGTTCACGAGATTCTACACAGCCATCTTCGCGTGAGGAGGATAGTATCACGCTGGGTGCCGCACAACCTCACCGATGCTCAGAAGCAGGCCCGGGTGGAATGGTGCCGTGATATGCTTAACAAATTTGAAGCAGGCTCGTCTCGGCGTGTTTACGACATCGTTACAGGTGATGAGTCCTGGATTTATCAATACGACCCAGAAACCAAGCGCCAGTCGACTGTTTGGGTGTTTCAAAATGAGCCAACGCCTACCAAAGTGAAGCGATCTAGAAGCGGGGGTAAGATTTTGATCGCTAGCTTTTTTAATTTGACTGGCCACTTGGTATCAATTCCCTTACGGGATCAAAGAAGCATTAATGCCGAATGGTATACTACCAAATGTTTGCCAGAAGTTTTCTCTGTTATAAGCAACAAGCGACCAAACACAGGGCTCCGCGGGCTACTGCTCCACCACGACAATGCACCTGCGCACACCGCACTCAAAACGAGGGACTTCCTGGACAGCACGCCAGTCAAACTCCTGGGTCACCCTCCTTACAGCCCTGATCTAGCACCGTGTGACTTCTTTTTATTCCCAAAAATAAAAAATCAGCTCAAAGGGATACAATTTTCGTCGCCGGAAGATGCGCTGGCTGCGTTCGAGCAGGCTGTAAACGAGGTGTCTGCGGCGGACTGGAAAAAGTGTTTTGAAAACTGGTTTAGGCGCATGAATCTTTGTATAGAGGCTGGTGGAAAGTACTTTGAAAAGATTTAATAAAAATATATGTACGTATAGAACAATTTTTTTTAGTTTCGCAAAACTTTCTGAGTGTCCCACGTACTTTTACATAAGCGTAGGCACGAACCTTTTCGGACTAGAATTAACTTACTTAAACTAATCTTACTAATATTATAAACGCGAAATTAAGGATGGATGTATGTTTGTTACTCAAGCACTCCAGAACGACTGAACGGATCTGGATAAAATTTGGCACAGAGATAGATTATAGTCTGGAATAGCACATAGGCCACTTTTAAACTCGGTGTAATGATCCCTTGGGATAAGAAAACACTTTTCACGTGGGCGAAACCGCTGGTAGAAGCTAGTACTTCATAATACGGCCCTTGATTCGATTCTTCTTCCTCGTCTTTTTATGATAGAAAGCGACAATTCCGTCGAAGATCACGGTTCCTGTAGCATAAGCGCGGGGGGAGGAGGGGGAAACCGCGGGAATAAGCTAGTATACAGCTGATATCATAATATTATTACGTGTATGTCCGATGTGTGAGCGCCGTGCCGTCATGAATCGATCGATCACGAATCGCTATTTAACGTTTTCCTATTATTATTATTTTTGTTGTAGGTATTTTTGTCATAACATTAGTGGGTCTTAAGGTTTATGATTCAATGATTCATTGGTTGAGTTTCTATAAACAATAATATTGTTAATGTAGTGGTCGCAACTGCGCTCCAGGACGCAAATTGCCGACGTAGCTCAAAAAGCTGCAAAACTGAAGTGGGACTGAAGAGGCCATATCTATCGAATGCAGTCTTAGTTATGGGCCCGTATATCGAAAGAGTCCTGATACAGCTAGACGGGGTCGCTGCAGACCGAGAAAAAGATGGCAGGATGCCTTGGATGACTTCCTCTAAAATTGGTGAGATGAGGCACAATATCGAGATAAATGGAAGGAATGGGGGAGGCCTTTGCCCAGGAATGGAACTATACAAGCAAAATAAATTTGAAAATGTTGTCGCAAGCGCTACTACTGAGCATGAGGTCCTGGGATCGGCCCACAAAGAAATATTGTAGGTATCTACTGTAGAGTACCTACTGTAGGTGCACCTCTGCATAACCCTTCGGGAATTACAGGCGTGATGTTAAGGCGCAGATACCCATAAGTAGCTGATTTGTATTTTTTTGGAATACAGATATGTTATATTAGACAATTTGCTTAATAATTGCATCTAAAAAAATTCGTAAAACACAGTGTAATTAGCTTGTAAATTTATGTATAAAACGGACAAAAATAAGACAATCGCACCAAAACCGCTGGGAGAATTTTAATGATTTTGACACCATCTCAAAGACAATTTAACTATCTACAATTTTATCTGAGGCTTTTTTTTTAAGTCATAGAATATTTATATTATATTTTATAATAATTAATATATATATATATAATAATTAATAGAATATTTATATTTTTAATAGAATCTTTCTATTAATTGATTTATATATATATATATATATTATTTTATATATAGTATTTATTATAGTAAATATTTAAGTATGTTTATTTTAACGATATATTTTTGTACTAAATTTGCGTTCATAATATTTTTATTTCATTTTTTTTATGCACCTGCTATGCTATCTCTTCACCGCCCTTGGTTGACTGGTAGAGAATGCCTCAGGCATTAAGTCCGCCTATGTACTTTTATGTTGCATGAAGTTTTAATAAATAATAAATAAATAAATAGAATAATACGGAAAAACAAAATACTACTAAATTTGGTTCGCGCGGGTGTGAAACGAGTGCGCGTTTTGTTCCGTCAAGGTCGGCGACAGTCATCGTCTTAAGTTATTATTATTTCAAAGTGTTAGTTTTATTATTACTTACAACAGATTTTATTTATGCACTATACGTTTATTCGTGATTGCGATTACAACAATGAGGAAATTGCTCATATATACAATATAGGTACATAGTTAAATGAACCTAATTAGGTCATAAATGGCAGAATTAAAAGGATTTATCGCATAATTTAGGTAATGTTTAATTCACAAGCCTTGTCTCTATGAGAGAGGGAATGGGCCTTAATCCACCACGCGGGCCGCAGTGCGGATGTCACATGTCTTCGAATTTTTGGTTCTAAGGCGTGCCGGTTTCCTCACGATGTTTTCCTTCACCCTTTTAGAGCAGCGATGACGTTACCTCTGGGCCACCACTGCCCTCTATGGTTATGTCAATTGTTATTTAAAATAACAATGTAATTACAATGTTAACATAAATAAATAAAACAGTTCGTAAGTTACACTTAAATTAACAATAAAAAACCGGCCAAGTGCGAGTTAGACTCGCGCACGAAGAGTTCCGTACCATTATCACAAAAAACGGCAAAAAATCACGTTTGTTGTATGGGAGCCCCACTTAAATATTTATAATATTCTGTTTTTAATTATTTTTTTGTAATAGCGATAGCAAAAATACATCAGTCATCATCTGTGAAAATTTCAAATGTCTAGCTATCACGGTTCATGAGATACAGCCTGGGAACAGACAGACAGACGGACAGTGGAGTCTTAGTATAATAGGGTCCCGTTTTTACCCTGTGTGTACGAAACCCTAAAAACAAATCTAATTTCCAATATATCTGTTGTTTGTAAACATATAAATTAATTAATTAATTAATAATTAATTAATTTATTAATTAATTTGTTACATTTTTAATATCCAACACGATACGATACAAAACAAATGTTGACACAACCGTACACAACGCTTCAATGCAATTCACCTGCAACTACCAACATGGGGTTTGTAAAACTGAAAACAAAACGTATTTTTGACGTATATATTGAGTTTGACCCCGAGGTATGGCAGATAGCAATAGGTATAGCCGAATTAAATAAAAATATTGGGAAAATAGCCACAAAAAATATTTAGTTAGTGTGTCAGGATAAATGACCATAGTAAATGACTCTCGATTTTGTTTTGACATACAGTCAAAAACAGCAACAATTTTGTTGCTTTTTTCAATGTGTTTCGTAACTCATTCTATATTCAAATGTGGGTGCTAATACTGCTAATCCGGCCAGAACTACTCGTATTTTCTGCCAGCCACCATGTTTTAAGATTTCCTTCAGCAAACAAACTTCACAGTATCTACATTTTGGCAAATCTTGCTTAATAAAATAGGTGATGGTTTCTGAATTAAGGATTTCGAGCTAAAAATGTGTCTAATCCTACTTTAGTGCCAGAATTTGCCAGGTTTTCAGGCTTAGGGCGTTTACGCACTACATCCGATCCGTGTCCGTCAAATTTCGGTTCTGAAGAAGCCGTAGTACTTCTTTTAGCTTTTAGATTTAGCGCTTA
The DNA here is from genome assembly GCA_949775005.1 of Orthosia gothica. Lineage (NCBI taxonomy): Eukaryota > Metazoa > Arthropoda > Insecta > Lepidoptera > Noctuidae > Orthosia > Orthosia gothica. Next base: position 10,142,315 of record OX459062.1, on the reverse strand, counting down.
CGTTACTCTATCCGTCATAATCTGTCATAATTCAGAACATTTTGAACTCGTAACTCAAATCTTGGATCTTTTTACAACTATGCAGCGTACGTACTAGTAGGTAAGTAAAAGTTTTCCTCTGAATTTCTTAAAGGTTTCCCTCCTACATGATTTTAGTTAAAATATCACAGATCCTGCCGCAACATGTATGAGGGTACTCAAAGCGTCGAAAACAAATTTATAACCGGAATACCGGATGATATCACCGACTTTTCGAAAACGATAGAAATACGAGAGGTATCTTACAAAAGGGTCCCGTTTCTTGTAGAAATCTTTACTATGCATTAATAATATTTTCTTAGGAATTTGTAAGATATGTTGTTGTGAACCAACTTCAGAGTCGGACTCGCGCACGAAGGGTTCCGTACTTGGTAAATTGCGGTTTACGATTTATGACGTATTAAAAAAAAACTACTTACTAGATCTCGTTCAAACCAATTTTCGGTGGAAGTTAACATGGTAATGTACATCATATATTTTTTTAGTTTTATCAATCTCTTATTTTAGAAGTTAAGGGGGGGGGGGGGGGGCACACATTTTACCACTTTGGAAGTGTCTCTCGCGCAAACTATTCAGTTTAGAAAAAAATGATATGAGAAACCTCAATATCATTTTTGAAGACCTATCCATAGATACCCAACACGTATGGGTTTGATGAAAAAAAATTTTTTTAGTTTCAGTTTCAAGTATGGGGGATCCCCAAAATTTATTGTTTTTTTTTTCTATTTTTGTGTGAAAATCTTAATGCGGTTCATAGAATACATCTACTTACCAAGTTTCAATAGCATAGTTCTTATAGTTTCGGAAAAAAAGGCTATAACATACGGACGGACAGACAGACAGACAGACATGACGAATCTATAAGGGTTCCGTATTTTGCCATTTGGCTACGGAACCCTAAAAAGGGGAATTGAAATTTCAGATAAGTACTTAATTAAACCAGGTTATCAGTCCACCTGAAGGAAGCCTTTCAACACTGCATTTTGCGCGTAGAACTTGTCGGCTCCATCGACCACCCATTCTGCGAGCATTGTGCCCTTCTCACTCCCACTTAAGTTTGGCAATTTGTTGGGCTATTTAGGTAACCCTAGTCCTCCTGCGGGTATCAGCTGGATGCGAATATCCACTGGGTCCTGGATGCACAGGACCGGCTGACGTGGTGATATTTGGGGAAAGCCTAAGTTCAATAGTGGATGTATTTTCGCTGAAATGATGATGATGATTTAATTCAGGTAAACAAACAAGTGGCAAGAAAGGTAACAACCAAAGTGACACGACAGTATTACAAACCATTTTGTCATTACATTCAAAAGAGATTTTATTCGACTGCGCGGAAGCTAAGCTGCTTGGCGGCAGAAATGGGTACCTATAGTACGAGATGCTAAAATATACAGATAAACCTATTGTGGTTGATAAAACTTAACTTTTATGAATGACTAGCTTTTGCCCGCGACTTCGTCTGCAAAGCATTAGTAATTCGAATAGCTTATTTTTTATATCGCGGCGTAATATTGTAGGTTTTCCATACAAACTTCTACCCCATTTTCCACCACCTTAAGTATGATTTCCGGGATAAAAACTATCCTATGTCCGGCCCAGGGTCTCAAAATATCTCTGAACCAAATTGCATCTAAATCGGTTCGGCGGTTTAAGCGTGAAAAGGTAGACAGAGAGACAGACAGAGTTACTTTCACATTTATTATATTAACTCCGCCCGCGACTTCGTTCGTGTGATGGCAACCAAAAATAAGTTTTTACTAAACCAAATAAAAATGTGGTTTCGTAAAGTTCTACGGTTTATAGGTTTGGGACGATTCGTTATTTGACTTAAAGAATAATACATTTTAGGTAACCGCTACAAAGTTAAATCCGTCCCAAAAAACTTAATATACCCTTTTTATCTTTTGTTTATGTTAGTTAGATTGCTCAGTAAGATGCCTCAAAAAAACTAACACCACAAGTAAATTTTGATTATTTAATTTTCTCCACGGAATGAGATTGTTCATACAAACAAATTTCGCCCTTTTCACCCCCTTAAAGGTTGACAGTTCTGTGGTGACTGCGAACCGGAAAACGAAAATTAGGAAGTCCGACATGGTCAAGGCTGCGGGCGTCCGGTGGATGCGAAACGCACAGGGCCAATCAGTGTGGTGGCGCTTGGGGAAGGCCTATGTCTAGCTGGGGACGTTTTTTGGCTGAAATAATGATCCCTACATCAAAACGAAAGCTTGTCCAGTATGATTCTTAACAAACTTTAACACCCACTTAATCTTATTTTGGAGAGTAGTTTCGAAAAAATATAATGACAACCTTTTATTGTTTACTCAGGTTGGTATTTATGTCAAGTTTTAAGTTTATTATGAGAAGTAATATCTTCAAAAAAACTTTAACATCCCTACATCGTCTTTTGGGGGTAGTTTCAAAAAATAATATAAGCGACCTTCATTATTAATTTAGGTTAGTATTTGTGGCAAGTTTCAAGTTTATTGATCCAATAAATCAGATTTTTCAAAAACGCTGTAATACCTCCTAAATTGTCTTTTGGTGGTAGTTGCAAAAATAATAACAACCTTTTTTGGTTTTAAGGATGGTATTTATGTCAAGTTTGATGTGTATTCATCCAAGAAATCAGATTCTTTTCAAAAATTAAAATCTCCTAAATCAACTTTTGGGGGTAGTTTCGAAAAACTAACAATGAAAGCCTTTATTGTCTATTTAGATTGGTATTTATGTCAAATTTCAAGTTTATTAACTGAAGTAATAAGATTCTTCAAAAATACTTTAACACCCCTAAATCGTCTTATGGGGGTAGTTTCAAAAAATAATAAATAAACCTTTATTATTTATTAAGGTTAGTATTTATGTCAAGTTTCATGTTTATTTACCCAAGAAATCAGATTTTTCAAAAAAAAAATACATCCCCTAAATCATTTTTTGGGGGTAGTTTCGAAAAACTAACAATGAAAGCCTTTATTGTTTATTTAGATTGGTATTTATGTCAAGTTTCAAGTTTATTAACTGAAGTAATAAGATTCTTCAAAAAAACTTTAACACCCCTAAATCGTCTTTTGAGGGTAGTTTCAAAAAATAATAATAGTTACCTTTATTATTCATTTAGGTTAGTATTTGAGGCAAGTTTCAAGTTTATTGACCCCAGAAATCAGGTTTTTCCATACAAACTACAACACCCCCTAAATCATCATTTGGGGGTAGTTTCGAAGAACTAATAATGTCAATCTTTATCATTTACTTAGAATACTATTTGTGCTAAGTTTCAAGAATGTTGGTCGAAGGAATTAGATTTTTCAAACTTTCAACCCTCTTTTCACCCCCTTAAGGGTGGAATTTCCAAAAACCCTTTCTTAGTGCACACTTACGTCACTTGAGGAACCTTTATGCCAAATTTCATGCTTCTAGGCTTAGCAGTTTTGGCTGTGCGTTGATTGATCAGTCAGTCAGTCACCTTTCGCTTTTATAGATATAGATAGAAGATACTTGATAGTAGAATATACCAGGCCCCTCAGAAAGTATTGCGAAAAAAAGTTTTTATATATGGGAGACTGGCCAGTTATAATGTTTTTCGAAAATATGATTATTTATAAGTAAAAATAAGTAAGTTCCAATTTCAAAATTTCCCTCCACATTTTTTGCGAGTTAATTCAAAGTATTGTGTCTCACTGAAATATGGATCTGCGGTGGGAACATTTTAGAGCTATGATTTTATACGATTTCAAGTGTCGCCTGAAACCGGATGAATCGTACGATAGACTTCAAATGGCATTCATGGATGAAGGCCCTTCCAAGGCAACCGTGTATCGTTGGTATAACGAATTCAAGCGCGGTCGACCAACTTTGGGGGATGACGAAAGAAGCGGTCGCCCTTTGACGGCTGTTACCGAAGAAAACGTGCTAGCAGTGAAAAATTTAATCCAAGACAATAGGCGAATTACATATCAGGAGATTCAACACATATTGAAGATTGGATCGGGAAGCGTTCACGAGATTCTACACAGCCATCTTCGCGTGAGGAGGATAGTATCACGCTGGGTGCCGCACAACCTCACCGATGCTCAGAAGCAGGCCCGGGTGGAATGGTGCCGTGATATGCTTAACAAATTTGAAGCAGGCTCGTCTCGGCGTGTTTACGACATCGTTACAGGTGATGAGTCCTGGATTTATCAATACGACCCAGAAACCAAGCGCCAGTCGACTGTTTGGGTGTTTCAAAATGAGCCAACGCCTACCAAAGTGAAGCGATCTAGAAGCGGGGGTAAGATTTTGATCGCTAGCTTTTTTAATTTGACTGGCCACTTGGTATCAATTCCCTTACGGGATCAAAGAAGCATTAATGCCGAATGGTATACTACCAAATGTTTGCCAGAAGTTTTCTCTGTTATAAGCAACAAGCGACCAAACACAGGGCTCCGCGGGCTACTGCTCCACCACGACAATGCACCTGCGCACACCGCACTCAAAACGAGGGACTTCCTGGACAGCACGCCAGTCAAACTCCTGGGTCACCCTCCTTACAGCCCTGATCTAGCACCGTGTGACTTCTTTTTATTCCCAAAAATAAAAAATCAGCTCAAAGGGATACAATTTTCGTCGCCGGAAGATGCGCTGGCTGCGTTCGAGCAGGCTGTAAACGAGGTGTCTGCGGCGGACTGGAAAAAGTGTTTTGAAAACTGGTTTAGGCGCATGAATCTTTGTATAGAGGCTGGTGGAAAGTACTTTGAAAAGATTTAATAAAAATATATGTACGTATAGAACAATTTTTTTTAGTTTCGCAAAACTTTCTGAGTGTCCCACGTATATCTGCATGGTTGCCTAGGAATATCTAGCGACAATGACCATAATTTAATAAATTGTAATTAATGTTTGTTAGATTCATTAAAATAACTTTTAATAGAAAAACCTGCAGATTTTAGCAGTGAGATCTTGGTTGAATTCTGTTCCACTCTTTCATGAACACCTACCACTTCTAAAAAGAAAACAATTTTGTTTTTACCCAAGTACTTTGTATCTTGTTGTGCAAAATTGGTTTATTTGTGACGCAAAGTGGGGTCGAAAGGTATGCATTACGGAAGGATACCTCCATGTTTGACGGATTCAATTGTGCAAAACATTTGATATAGGTACTTAGTGGTTTTGTTTATATTAATTTTAGGGAGAGGTTGTAAGAGTGATCCCTCTAATTATAGACCTATATCCGTGCTTCCAGCATTGAGTAAAATCTATGAAAAAATCATGCTGGATCAGATGTTGTCTCACTTCAATTCAAATGGGATCCTGCATAGTCAGCAGTTTGGTTTCACGAAAGGTAGGTCGACAACGGACGTGGGAGTAAAACTCATCAGTCACATTTTGGAATCTTGGGAGAAGTCCCAGGATGCCATTGGCATTTTCTGTGATCTCTCAAAAGCGTTTGACTGCGTCGACCATAACACACTGATCTGTAAATTACACCACTACGGAATTCGAGGACAAGCTGCTGATCTTGTGCTTTCCTATTTATCAAACAGACAGCAAAAAGTAAATTTTTAATGGGGCGACGTCCTCCGGGTCTCTAGTCAAGATGGGCGTGCCTCAAGGTTCAATTCTCGGCCCATTCCTCTTCCTTGTTTACATTAATGACCTCCCTTTTATGATGGCCAAATTATCGGATATAATTCTATTTGCTGATGATACTTCGCTAATTTTTAAAATAGATAGGAAAGATACGGATGTCTTACAGGTCAACGAAAGTCTAATTATTCTCTCAAAATGGTTCGCAGCTAATAAACTTTTACTGAATGCGAAAAAAACTAAATGTCTTAAGTTCTCTTTACCAAATGTACCACAACGTGACCTAAATTTAAATCTTGACGGCAAAAATCTTGAAGTTGTAGCTGAAACTGTATTCTTAGGGATTACTATCGACTCAAAACTGCAGTGGGGCGCGCACATTAGAACTCTTTCGGGTAGGTTAAGTTCAGCTGCATATGCAGTAAGGAAAATAAGGCAGTTAACCGATGTAGCCACAGCTAGGCTGGTTTACTATGCTTATTTCCACAGTATTATGTCTTATGGCATTCTGCTGTGGGGATCAGCAGCAGACGTTGACTCAATTTTCATATTACAAAAGAGGGCAATCCGCGCGATCTATAAAATGGGTCCTCGCGAGACCCTCAGAGAAAAATTTAAAGAGATCGATATACTGACTCTACCTTCACTTTATATTTTAGAATGTATTTTGTATGTCCGCAAAAATCGAGGGCTTTTCAAAACTAGAAGCGACTTCCATAATTTAAATACACACAGTAAACACGAAATTGTATTACCCAAATTCAGATTAACGAAAACTAGCAAGTCTTTTCTTATAAACAGTATACGCTTTTATAACAAGTTGCCAAAGTCAGTTATAGAACTGACCGACGGAAAGTTCAAAAATCACATCAAACGTGTCCTTATTAAAAAAGCATATTATAAAATCAAGGACTACGTTGAAGATAAAAATATTTGGTTTTAGCTCCTTCTGCACATGCGGCTTCGCTGGTAACTCATAAACGGCACAAATATGTGGATGTCTCTAACTATTCTCAATCTATTTTTTCTTCATTTAATAAGACTTTTTACAATGGTTTTCAATTATCTTTATAGCCCTTTGCTAAGAATAGTTACAGCACTGATAACAACATTTGTGCCACATGTTAAATTGAGTCTTGTTATACTTTGTATAGATTATTTTACCGATTGGTTTGTAAATGTGTGAACATTGTAGGCCTTCTAGATTGTTAACATTGTATCTCGTTTTACTTTTTTTTAATTTTTTGTTTATTTATTATATAATCACTTCTTGTTTAAGTTTCTTACGACTTATTATCGGGCCTGCGTTGTCCCCCCATCTAAGTACTGCTGTAACATGGAAATATTGTAAAACCAAACAATTTTTTAAAAGAGTAACCATGGAGTTTCTTGCCGGTTCTTCTCCATAGGAATCGACCAACCCGAACCGTGCACATTGTCGACGTTTTATAAGTGCCCATGTAGGCCTATGTGAAATAAAAATTATTGATTTTGATTTTGATTTTGATTTTGGATCGGTAGTTACGTAGTGATCTAAATGGTATTTCAAATTTGTTATGTTTTATTACAATTTAAATAAATAAGCTGTTACGGGTAACAGCATAAGTTGAAAGTAACATTACAATAGCTTTAGACCAAGAAGCATTTTATTAACTAAAACGTCTGCTAAAATTCCAATATTTTTTTATTATTTTCGTGTAACTTCAGTAGCGCATGTCAAGCTTTTGTTAATCGTTATCATTGATAAAACGCCGCTTGGTCTAGAGCAGAGCAGAACATCACTTTGTTTTTGATAAATTTTGAAAGTAGGTACGAACGAAATTTTTGCAGTATTTCACATAAAGATTTCGGTTTCAATAATCGTACAAAAGGACACTCCAACACACAATAAAATTCAACCATTCCCAAGCAAGAATTCAGTTCAAACATCTAGAGTCAAAAAGGTTACTGACATAAGTAGTTCACCTGTGCACAACGAGTGAACGACCGAATAAAAGTACATTCAGAATTCAGAGCAAATATAACAGAGGCTCCCGTTCGAATATTATTTGTATTGTGCCTTTCAATACCTGTGAAAAGCAATGGATGTGCAGTTTCAGTCCCTTTAGAGTAACGTTGCAGAAATAATAGGTAGCGTCTGTTTTGTGCTGTGATTTAAAATTGTTTGTATTTTTTTCCGATGGTGTTTTTTTGGAACAATTCCAGCCAGTGTTTGGTAGGTTTGAATTTGCTACTGAAATTTCATTTGTTTCGTGGAAACAAGCACTTTTAGTATCATTTTTTTTTACATTATTAGTATAATAAAGTACCTACTAACTACTACTTAATTAATATTCAAATGTCAGCTATATTCAATCCCGTAGGAAGTAGGTAGGTACCTACTGATTGATAATTAAATTAATGTCATAATTCCATAGAAGGAATATACGTATTTCCTATTATACAAGTACCTATGCGATATAAGTTTTTAAACTCTCATGGTCACCAACACTAACATTATCATTCTAAACGAGATAAATAGCCCGTTTCGAATGTTAATGTTAAGTACCTATGCACCCAAACAAATGGAGGAAAACAGCTGCACGTCGGTTTTGTCACTAATAAAGAGTGTTTATGTGATTGCCCCACAAAAAATTCAAAATCGCCAATTAAAAATAGAACTGTCATGTCATTATACTACTGTCAAAACAAGAATCCAAGATGGCGGCTACCAATTATGACAAAACTAATGTTCGATTTGCTCACAAAGCGCCATTTAGCTGGCTTCAGAAGCCGTAAGATCAGATAGATTTCGACTACGAAACACATTTTCTTTGGGAGACCAATTTTTACGCGTTAGAAGACATGAAGGGAGTCTACTATTATTTATAAAAAGATTGGTGATAGCATCAAAGAGAATTCTTCTTGCGAATATAATCGTGTCGCCAAAGCGGCGTGAGTACGGTGGCCAGGATTTGAGTGGGTTATGGGTTATGTAGTAACCTAAAAACAAGTTAATGTAAAAAATCAAAAACTCGACAGCTTAAGAAGCGAACTAAAAAGACGTAAACAAAAAAAACATGCTGTACAGTTGGAGGATACCTACATAATTTCGAGTTGACTGACCAAAATATAAAAGTTTTTATTTAAAACTTTTTATGTGTCTATTTGATTTGTGATTTGTGGTATATATTTTTTATTTAATCACCTCTTAAACCCTTAGAAGAAAAAATTGGGACCTCCCTAATAAGGTGCACAAAATTTGTCATTTTTCTTTTGTCAATGGAACAAACATACATTCATTGACTGATAAACACTTGACCCTCCTTAATCTGTCAGAATTTCAGGAATGTCCCATTATAATCAAGAATCCTGGCAACTACAGTGCGAGGGTGGGCAATCATATTTTAGCGCATTCTTTTGATGTCTATTCCTGTTTTCTTAGTGGAAGTAACGCGAAATAAAATGTAAGCAAACGATAATACGTTTATTTGCTAAAGACATGCGTTATCTGAAGACTTGTCTGGATATGTTGCAGTAATTGAAAATTCTGATACTTTCTTGACTTTTTGAGACATTAATTTAGTTATAGCGGCAACAGAAATACATCATCTGTAAAAATTTCAACAGTCTAGCTATCACAGTTCATGAGATACAGCCTGGTGACAGACAGACAGAGAGGCAGAAAGACAGACAGACAGACGGACCGCGGAATCTTTGCAATAGGGTCCCGTTTTTACCCTTTGGGTACGGAACCCTAAAAAGAATCATCAAAATCAGTTCAACAAACATCTTTGTGTTTGTTACAGTCGAATTGAGAACCTCCTCCTTTTTGAAGTCGGTTAAATACAGAGGTGGTTTACAATACGTCGGTTTTATTTTTATATAAGGCATGCATATTTTCATCATAATCATCATCTTTAAAGCCACTGCTGGACATAAGCCTACCATAAGTGCCAGTAGAGACGAGACACACAGGATCGATCGATGTGGAGGGTGAAGGCTTCCCACACGGTGGGCTGATGACCGCATCAGCCCACCGTGTGGGAAGCCTTCACCCTCCAGAACTGGTCAGCTCCATCGTTCATTCGTTCTGCGAGCACCCGTATTTTAGAACAAAATCTAAGCAGCAGTATCCGGACTAGCTTTTTCAGGAAAGCACCAGAAACATTATGAGTGAGAGAAAGGGTCTTTTCTGACGGCGCAACTCAACGATGGCGCCGCAATAGATAGGTTTGTCTGACATAGACCTATCCGACAGAGGGTCCGGCGAACATGGCCCGCATTCGTTCCCGCGGGCGTTTACTTCAGTCACCCTCCGCTCGACAAAGAAGTTGGAGCCTCCTAAATTCGTCACATACAATAAGGCAGTAAGGTAGCCCTAAATAGTGTCACGACTAGTCATTGGTGGTATGCGTATACTAGACCGAAGAAACGCATTATTTTTTTTTTATTGTAATGAAAAATATTCTTTATTGTACACAATACAGACAGATACAATATAACAATAAACAATAGAGCAGCTTACGTACAAAGGCGCGTTTAACCCATAATTTGGGTTCTCTAAATAAGAGATTTACGGACAGTTAACTAAAGCGCACAACAAAAACTTTAAGACATTGGTATATCTAAATTCTAACATCTAAAGTTAGTAAAACTTAATAAACTAAACGAATACTTGTACAGCACACAATGCAAACAAAAAATGATTCCAGTGGACGTAAAAAAAAACAGTAAGTAGTTTTATTTATTCTTTTCATAACTTAAGTTAAAGTTATCAGCCAGTTTAAAGGACTTTGAACTTAAAGTGTTACATAAAATCAAACTTCAATTCTATATCCCAAAATATTTTCATTTTATCTCAAAGGACACAAAGTCTCATCAATAATGAAATTGTAGTATCGAACTTTTTGCCAATTTTCAATGAAGAAAGCGCAGAATATTATTTTTATATCCATAATATCCTTTGACTGATATTCCTTTGCGTTTTTTTTTTTTTAAATAATTACACTCTGGATTGACTTTTAAAATATTCCGGGAAAGCTATCCTTCAAACCATGTTGATTCAAGATGGAGAGGACAAATATTGAATATATTTTAGGTTGAGCCCTTGTGGGGGATGTTTAAATACTCCTCAGATGTTGGAGTAGCTAAACATTTGTTGAGTCAAATGGGAGTTCAGGTGAGTGTGTACTTTCTTGCCGCTGAGTCGCGTTTATTTAGACCGCGCTTTTTCCCACGATGATTGTTTGAATGTTCAGCTTTCTTAAGGTTATATTTGATTAGCTCGAGATAAAGATTTTCTACCGCAGAAATAAAACGCAATTTTATTTTAGAGTTTTTGGTAGATAATGAATATGAGAATAATAATGTCTTCTGTCTTTCAGAAGGTTCTAGTTGATGATCAAAATATGGGAACATCAAAAGTTACAACGCAAGTGTTACAGCCGTACACGAGGTCAATACGCGCGTGTACCTACATAGTTGAACTACAATTTGCACGCGGCGCCATGTGTGCGTGCACTGTGCATGCGCTTGTAATTATACATCATGCATTTGTGCGGCAGTAACGCGGTAGTCATCGTCCGAGCAAACAACCACCCACACTCAGGGCCTCGTGCACAGATGAGTTGATGTCTATACGATGATCGCGTCGAGGTGTTGTTTTTTTCAAAAAAAATATTGCTGGATGCAAATTAATAAACTCTGTCCTATGTCATGTGTTCTAAACATTTCTGGCGGAATGTGACATACTTAATACCTCTGCCTATGCATTTAAGAAACACAGGCATGATATGTTTATCTATCTAAACTCAATATAGTTTTTTGTACCTAAATAAATGGGTCTAAACAATATTTTATTGTAACCTTTTAGTTCCTATACCTACCTAACTCTGTCCCACCACTGACGATAATTCGATAATTGAGAAGCGAGGAGAGCTAGAAACTAGAGTTGGCGAGCAGCAAGAAGCGAGTGTGTAGTTTCGATATTTGTATCGCCCGGCTATAAGCGAGCGCTCTTGTGCGACGGGCAATTAATCGCACCACTCACTAGGGGCGGCAGGTTGCTGGTTTCCGACGGCTGGTTGGTCTCTCGGCGGGAGTTCTGACCGCCAAGCGAGTATTATCTTTAATAGATTTTGTCGTTGCGACAAATTAGTGGTTGAGAGTTCTCGCCGGTAGTGCGAGCAGCCAGCGATCAACTATAAATATATGCGTCTCTTTTAATGACACGGGATCTATATATTTTGTCTGTTTATTCAGCGAGAAAATAGTCTATAGCTAATCGCTTTCTCGTCGGCGCGGCGGTGGGCAAGTACGTTCCGTACCTAAGAGGTCAATCTATCCATTGCTAGTAATCTGTCAAAGGCTAGGTTACCAATTCAGAGTGATGCATACACGTCATCGTCCGTCCACCTAACTCAATCGACTGGGATATCCAATTAAAGTCTATTCTGCACAGCGATATGTAACTTCAAAATATTGTTTTGATTGGCAGTGAGGATAGTTGGCTGATAGGCACCTATATATGTGAGATAGTTAATTAAGTATGTGATAGTTAGTTATGTATGTGATATTTTGGTATATGTTGTATTCATTTAAAATAAATATTGTGTGTTAAATATTGTTTTATTCGTTTTGTTTCAAAAATACCGAGTACCCTCACGAAATTCTTAGAGTTAATTTATTAACACATTATATATTTAGGCAATTTTTAATTTTATTTATTATTTTTAAATTAGTATCAGAGAGTCCTCTTCTAGTACAATAAGAGGTTTTTAAAACACTCTCCAAAAACGAAGGGGTTCTATGTACGACTGTATTTATTTTCGCTGATTTTTCCTTTAATTGTGGACGGACTACGAAAATTATTTTTGTGTTTGAATGGATATTTTTTCTAGGTTGTCCCATATAAATTTGGTGAAGATTTGATAAAGAACTTTGGAGATATACAATAGAATTCTTCAATAAAATTACGGCAATTCTTTCGGGATTTCTGCAATCGCATGATGTTTATTGTACATTACTATAGCACTGCCATCCAAATAATAAATAATAGTTTAAAAAAACTAAAAAACCACGCCGTTTTATAGAAAACCGAACTAAAAAATAGAAACTATTTTGTAATAAATTTAAATTAAGAATAGTGTTAAAAATTTCAATAAATATAAATGAATAATAGTGTGAACAAAAAAAAAATATTTAAAAAAAAGCGTGGGGTGCATGGTGTCAATAGTTATAAAGATTTAATTGACAGATATGAGTAGAGTGATTATCATTTCGATAATATCTTAAAAAGCAACCCACGCTTTTTTTAAAACAAAATATTTTTTTTTTATTCACACTATTATTAATTTATATTTATTGAAATTTTTAACACTATTCTTAATTTCAATTTATTAAAATTTATTTTATATTTTATAGTTCAGTTTTCTATAAAAAGCGTGTTTTTTAGTTTTTTCAAGATATTTTGCATACTATGGTCGAGATAATTTAATGGAGATTAATTCTATACTTTCTAAAAATTGATTTAGTGCAATAGAAACGAAAAAAAAACATTAAAATAGGTCAAAAAAAAATCCTGTCCGTCATTTATGAAACTCCGGAAACACTGTAACTTGTGAAAAAAACAATTATTGAGTAATTTTTTTTAAATTCTAATCGACAATTGTAGGTCAATAAATTGTAAAATTAGAATGGCTAATAAATTCAGTGTCGCTTAGTTACAATTAATAAAAAACGAAAACTACAAGACTGTATATCTATATAAATATCCATGTTAAATTAACATGGATGGTTATATATCTATGTCGGAAACACGAGGGCTTCCTTCCATATACCCTAAAACTTGTGGGCTTTTCGTGGGTAATGCGCGCACAAAGCAGGTAACTAATGCCGTTTCAGAGATAGTCCTTGATCCAACAACGAAGCAGTGGATTCGGCCACCAATCGTTTCGCTTTCTTTCAACAAAACCACACTTTGTCAAGTTTATCCACGCCACTTTAGAATTCCTACAAACTCTTTTTCAAACACCAAACGCGTATCCGCGCGTTTTCTTTCTAACCCCAGCACAACCATGGCGGGAGAGCCCACTCAGAGTGCCAAGTATGGCGCTCGCCGCTTTATTATTGGCTCAAGCACACATCCGGCAAAACCACCGCTTTGAACGTCCAATCGAATTCAAGTATTTTGACATAAGGAAAATGAAGTGTTGTCAATCGAATAAAATCTAATAGAAATTTGAATCAGAAGCTAAATGTTGCCAAATAAATAAAACTGAATTAATAACTTCACAAGCGATATTTCTTCGTTCCCAACTATTAATCATTTACCTTCCTCCGATATCTATATCTAGAAATAGTATGTACATTTATTCTACCAGGGGCGCTTGTGCAGTACCATACTATAAGTATATAATAGCTGTTTTTTCGGCAACTAATTTTGAACAACTTATTTCTTTTTTTTTTCAAATTAGTGTATTGTCATCGGTCCTCGATAAATCTACAAAGTTTGAACGAAATCTGGCCGTTTAAAGTGGGTCAAAATCGCGCCCAAAGAAGTCGGTTACAAACATACATACAGATGAAGCTAATAAAAAGCTTGTAAAAACACTACAATCTGCCTAGCCTTTTCCCAACTATGTTGGGGTCGGCTTCCAGTCTAGCAACTGCCTATCTGACCTCCACAACCCAGTAACTGGGTAACACGGTGCTCCTTGGCAAGACTGGTTTCAGATCTCAAGCTTCTGACTACTCGTAACGACTGTCAAAGATTATCAAATGACAGCCGGGACCAACGGCTTAACCTGCTTTCCGAGGCACGGAGGAAACTCGGTATGTTGAAATGGTCCAAATAAAAACACTACAAAACTGAAAAATAACTTAAATTTCGAAAGTTGGTGTCGTGTTGTGGTTTCGTTTTTGAAACGGTTGTATTTTTCCCATCGATTTTTTACATGCACATATAAGTAGAAGCTCATTTCTTTTTGAACTGTATAGTATAGATGATTATTGTTCCATTACACACAGCAATAATTCTGATGACAAAATAATATTTTCCACCCGCGGCAAGCCTAACATTAACACGACAACAGATATTTCAACCAATATTTTTACTGTAAAGGTTCATTTACACAGGGAATGTTACTCGCCACGCGCAAAAAAAAAATATTTGAGGCGTGTCTCGCAAATACCAAACTCATACTCTACACTACATCTACACTCAAGGAAGAAAAAAACCAGGGGCCCTACCGTGAGCTCTTAGAACAAGGTTATGTCCATCGTGATTAAGGGACAGATGTATACAATTATAAACATCTGTCCCTTACAAACAATGGCTCTAAGAGATCAGGGCTGTTCGCGTTTATCTCATACCGAAACTCAATCGCCTCAATCACCTCGTCAAGCAATCTTCTCTCACTGTCACTCTCTGTCGGAAATAAACCTGTTCTCAACCTAAGAAGATGGTGATTTTCTCCAACTGTCATTCTAAAAAAATATTATTTGTTTACACACAGATTCTTTGAGTTTTAAAAGCAAAAGCAATCCTCACCTTTTGAAATAGTGAGCATCCCTCGTACCGTACATAAATATAAAAAATCAACCTTATGTCAACTATATATCTTTCAATAACTCGTAGCAAAATTATGGAACGTCGGTATGAAGATTGCCATTGACACATTTAAAAGAATTAAACGGTGGTGGCTGGGTCAGACTGTATGCGGATCAGGTGTTTCTTGTTATCAAGAAGAGGCCTGTGCCCAGCTGTGGACTATTATTTACAGAGTTGATTGATTCGAGCCAAGCAAAGCACCTCGTGTAAACGAACCGTGCCAGTACCGTACGGGTTAACTAGTATTTCCGAAGGCTTACAGCACAATACGGGCTGTGGGCGTAAGTTTTTGATTAATGGCAGCCTTGTCCGACACAGTCGGCCATTATCAGTTGTTCGTTAATCGACGATGGGCTCTGATGGGCCATCGAATGTATCTCATGTAGGCTCACGACAATACTTTCTTTGTTAAAGGATTGTGTTGGGTAGAGGTGAGATTTTAATTTGCTGCGGAAAAAAATTGATTCAATAATATTTGATGACACTTTGAGGAGGCCTATATTTAGCAGTGGGCCTCTTCGGGCTGTTATGATTATGGTGATAATTAAAGAA
Source organism: Orthosia gothica (assembly GCA_949775005.1). Classification (NCBI taxonomy): domain Eukaryota; kingdom Metazoa; phylum Arthropoda; class Insecta; order Lepidoptera; family Noctuidae; genus Orthosia; species Orthosia gothica. The sequence continues at coordinate 10,126,567 of OX459062.1, read as the reverse complement.
TTTTTGAGAATCTGATGTATTTTAGGTACACACACACATATTTTAGTAACACTGTAGCATGTGGAATCCGGAACGCAAAATGAAATTAATGGGATTATCATTGAAAACGTTGCGTGTAATTTATTTTGCCCTAGCCGAGTCTTTGATTAGCTATGGACTAAATATGTATGTATGTATGGCCGTACATTTAAAACATATTTAAATAGTATCAGATCACTGCAAATTCGTTTCTTAAAGTATCTTGTTAACCCTAAAATAAAGCGAGAGAGTAAGGAGAATTATGAGAAACTATTTGTTATATGTAAGGTGCTTCCTGTACATGAGAAAGTCAAGTACTTGCTGGTTCTCGAGCAGTTCTATAATGATCAATATAAAATGTATGAAACGAACACTTACAATACTCGAAGTGTTAGAGAGCGTAAGTTCCTGCGAGCACCAGCAAAAAATTACTACGGCAAGAGAACCAACAAGTATTTGATCCCCACAGTGAATAGTCTTGATTGGTTGAGAGTAGAAAATGGTGGAATTGCCAAGGGAAAGTTAAAAAGACAACTTATAGATGTGTTGCTTGATGGGGTGGCCGTTGCCTGTGATAGTGCATCAGCATTGTCACAGCGCTGACGCGCGCACCTGTGTTGTGTTGTTGTGAGTTTGTTATGCCTATAACTATCCATATGTACCTAGGTGGCGGCAAATGTGCGACGGTAGCCCGCGTTGCCACTGAATTAAATTGCTTTTATACCTATATTTTATAATTAATTGTAAACCAATTGTTATACGAGCGCTAATCCCGCCAAATCCCGATAAACTGCCTCGCAGTTTGGTGGGCTTGTTTAAGAACAAATGTTTTTTTTTCAAAATAAACGATTTATTATTTTATTTATTTATTTTATCTTGAGATACCGTATTATCATACCAAATTGCACCCACTCCTGAAAAAGGCTTTTTTTCGTACAAGTTTTAACATTTTTTGTGGCAATAATGGTGCAAATTAAATATTATCACTCACTGAAGAGCTTAAGTGATCAATAAGCTAGTAATAAGTCTAGACATTTTATTTTGCAGACAACCAGCCTAAAAAAACACAGTTCCCCAAAACACATTTGTGTCCTTCTCAAATAACGTAACTTCGCGCCTGTGTTCCTCAAAAAGTAAGGCATAGGTGTCATTCTTCGGTGTCAAATCTCATCTCTGTTCTGCGACAAGTTGGTTCAGGCAATAGGGTTTTCAAAAAGTCTCTTCATATGTATTCACCAGCCGGTCTATGCTGTAGTCGTCTTACCGTGATTACTTAGGTAAGCTCGAATTGAGCTAAGTCACCCCAACTGAGTTTTATACAGCACTACAGGTTGATGGAGGCACCTTCTCCTTCTCTGTTAAAGCAGGTCTCAGCAACTGGGGCCACCATCGTCTTCATAGCGTATTTACCAACAAAGCACACAAATTAATAAAGTTAACCTACATTAATTCTTCACAACCTTTATCAATTGACTCTGGCACTTATAAATAGATATACATATCAAATACTTGTTACTCTAGCCACTTGACCTTTTTATGAGCATCAATTTCACGCACGAATCAATCAAAATGAATTTGCTTTACCTCACAGTAGGCACAATAATACCGCACGTAGCCGTTTGAATTCAGTTATATAAATATTGAATGTTAAGAGACTACTCCATGTTCCTGGAGGTAGGAAGGAATGGGCGGGTAAATATTAAAGCAGTATTATTTTTCATTTATGAGGTTAAATAAAGACAACCGCTTTTTGGCTGCGGCTGATTATTTTTAAAAACGAGAGCCACCGCCGCCGACAAAAAACTGAGGCTCTAGAGTGTAATTTTGATGTCAGCGAAGACGATGTTCGAAATGGCAAAATATATGGTATTAATCGCGTGACATTTCGATAGCGATTAAAAATCTAATACCTCTTTGACGTTTTCAATCGCTTTCACAACGCTTTCATTCATGTCACTTGTCTAGGTCCTCGTGGCTATTTTCTATCATCTGAGTTAGAAAGTTTCCACTAACTCTATTATTTGAGATGAAGACTAATGGAGAAGTATGGAAGAAGAAGACTTAAGGATGATCTATACAAATCTGGACAAGAGTAACTCGACACTGTCATAGTATCGGTGACATCAATTGTCGTAATGCCAAAATGTAAGGAATCGATTAGATGACATTTCAGTATTACATGTCAATCCCATTTGTAGGTAATTTTTAACACACGACAAAAAAGAGGGGTGTTTTAATCATCATAGATTTAGATTTAGTTTTTTTGTTTGTGAGGTTACTTTATCGAAAGCTATCGAAAGTGTTCTTAGTTATGTTTGATGTCAATCGGTTCAGCCGTTCTAAAGTCATGGGCGTTTTACTGTTTGAATCGGAGTATTTTCGCAAGGTACCTATCATGTCATAATTGCGCGTCGTTAAATTGTCGATTGAAGCGTGTTTACTACTAGATAAATTGTGTAGTTTAAAGAGGGATTTGTGTCGAGGTTTTTTTAGTATTAAATTTTTCTTGTTGAAAGTGGTTATCACTGATAGAACGTCACTGGTGTAAAACTCATATATATATAAAATAAATATATATCAGGAAATATATTTTGGCTTTTCCACTAAAATTCGTACATTTGCAATCCAACGCTACTTACATACTAACCCTGTCAGAGCAAAATAAACCTTCAACGACCTTACCCGAATCGTCGGTAAACATCAATTGACCTGCCTTCAGTTCGTGTTTAAATAACATTATTGTTAGTCCACTGTTAGACGTGGGTTGATCACTTTGGTATTGTAAACGTTTAGATACTATCTAAACTGAACAAATGTTTTCTTGTTTTAATTCTCTACTACTCATCTTATAGTCATGGTTGCCCTGGGACAGGCGAAGAGGTCTATCAGACTTTACTGACTAAAACTGTTAAGTTTTCTTCAACTACCTTCGGTAGGACCTATCCACGATCCTCCTTCCTTTCTCTACAGAAGGGAAGGTACGTACCGACGTACGTGGTCACCAAATCACCGCCTGCATCATAAGCAGGTGGGCATCCGGGGTCGCGAGCGCTCAGATTAGGGACTTTTTCCGCCCACCAAATGACTCCAGGAAAGTCGGTGGCACCACTGTGACATGGAGCTTTTTGTCATGGGAGGCACATATAGTCCACTGTGCAATACCTACACGAAGGAGGAAAATACAGAATCAGAATCAGAAATCATTTATTTGCAAAGAATGTAGGTAACAAAACATAGTTTTGATGGTGTAAAAAAGAAAAAACAATTGGTTCCAGTACATTCTACCGTATGGCATGCAACATTAAGCACTATAACAATCATAACCATTGCAAATCTATATTTATCAAAATGGTCAGGTTATCAGTTTCTAATGTCATATTCTTAAAAGTCAAATTCACTGGAAAAATAATAGTCTTAGTATATAAAATTAGAATATAACAAACGTAATAAATTGAAATATTATTGAACAATTTCATATGGTGTTATCATTTAACAACTCGCTAACAGTGTAATAGCATTTTTCAACTAGAAGTTTCGTTAATTTCTTTTTGAAAAAATGACATGTATGATTTTTAATGTCATTAGGTATTTTATTGTAAATAACTGGTCCCATATGCATAATATTCTTTCTTAATAAAGCTGTTTTGAAACTACCTGTATGAAGTAGGCCTTTGTATTGGGATCTCAGTAATTGAAGAATGATTTATCATTGTTTCAAAAAGATTTAGGTTCTTTTTAACAAATAATGCTACCTCCAGAATATAGAGTGATGGAAAGGTTAATAATTTTAGGGATTTAAACACAGGGATACTGCCTGTGTGTTGAATGTATGCCGGTCATTGATCTCAAACAATATTTTTGGGCTCTGAATACCCTTTCTCGTTCACTGCAATTCCCCCAAAATACTACACCGTATCTTAATATAGAGGCAACCAGACCATGGCAAGCTATAATGATGTGGTCAATATTAACTTTTTTCGACAAATTATAGAAAATATAAGCTCCTCTACTTAACTTTTTGCAGACTTTTTCTGCCTGCTGTTTCCAAGATAATTGGCTGTCAATAACTATACCTAAGAATTCAGCAATATTAGTCTTGTCAATATTTTGTCCATAGTATTCAATTTTTAAAGGATCTGGGTGCAAACGTTGAAAGAAATGCATAATCTTTGTCTTTTGTAAGTTAATAAATAGATAATTAGAGTTTAGCCAATTAATTATTGATTTTAATGTGTCATTAATGTTTATTTCATAATTTGCTTTTTCCACGCATTTTACTAACGCTGTGCTATCATCAGCGAATAACACCATCGGCTGTTGCACATTTCTCGGAAGAATATTGATGTACATAAGAAATAATGGAGCTGCGATGACACTCCCCTGTGGAACTCCGAATTTGACTTCTCTTCTATCAGATAGGTACTTGAATTCCAATTTACGTCTAGCACATATTCTTGAGATTTCTGTATGTTGTTTACGATTACTAAGGTACGATTTTATAAGGCTTAACACATTTCCTCTAATGTCGTAGCTGTCAAGTTTTTGTAGCAGGATATTATGATTAACGTAGTCGAAGGCTTTGGTCATGTCAGTGAATATAGCACAAACTGGTGTTTTTTTGTCAAGATTTGTCATTATATTATGTATTAAGTCATATATCGCCATGCTAATGTTTTTATTCTTTCTGAATCCCTTTTGCTCATTGCTCAGAATGTTAAACTTATCTAAAAATGAAAAAATTGTTTCATACATTAGTTTTTCGAAAATCTTGGAGAATACCGAGACAAGGGCAACTGGTCTGTAGTTTGACATGTCTTCTTTGCTATCTTTTTTATGTAGTGGTTTTATAATTACTATTTTTAGGCTATTTGGAAAAATGCCTGCGTTTATACAGAGATACATTATATGACACAAGGGAAGCGATATAACATCAGCAACAAATTTCACAACAGAAATTGCTAATCCATCATATCCGAAACTTTTTTTGTTTTTCAATTGTTTAATTATTCTTATTATATCAGCCGGTATTACCGGAGCCATAAATATTGAGTTTGAATTGTTCTTTACCCTAATGAACTCTTTATCATTATTATTTGCAGAGTTTTGGACTTGATCGACAAAAAAAATATTGAATGAATCTGCAATTTCCTTCGCATCCCTAATAATAGAGTTGATTTGCCTGATGGGATCTTTAGTCTGGTTACTACCATTTATTATTATATATTGCCAAGAGGCTTTAGACTTATTCGGTGCTTTTTTATAATGTGGTTATTTTGTGCTTTTTGTGTGAGTTTTATAATTTTTTTGAATCGTTGTGAATATAATTTGAAATTATTTTTGTTTTCTATTGAAGGTGATTTTCTATATTTCCATAATAATTGTCTTTGTTTCTGACAACAAATTCTAATCCCTCGAGAAATCCATTTGATTTTCTTGTCCGATTTTATGTTAATTAATTGAATTGGAAAACATAGGTTGTATAAAAGACGAAATATGTCTATAAAATTGTCGTATGCCTCATTAGGATTCTCAGTCTCAAGTACTTCCGAAAATGATAAATTTTTTAAGTGTTTTTTGAACTTTATCATGTTAACTTTAGACAAATCTCTTTTATTTACACGCCACGAGTTGACTATACATGTTTTATTAACATGTATTTTCAATAATTGTGCAGAATGGTCTGATAGGGCAAGGTCGATTACCTCACTATAACATTTTTTCTGAGCGTTATGCGCAAAATTATCCAGACAAGATCTGCTTCTTGGTCTAGTCGGTTGCCTTATTTCTAACTTCAGATTGTGATTGAGTAGTAGCAGTTCAAAGTCCAAAGTGTACCGATTTTGTTTAAGAATATCTATGTTGAAATCCCCGCATAACACCACTCTACTATCCCCCCTAGAACACAGTTTTTTAAGCACAGTTTCCAATCTTTCGCAGAATACATTGAAATTTGACATCTTTGGCACTCTATACAAACATATAATAACCAAATTCTGCTTTACCAATTCAATTGCGCAACACTCTATTACCCCGGAAATGGATAATCTTGCTATCTCTGTTAGTACCCTGAATTCGTAGCATTTTCTTGTTAATATACAGGCGTCTCCTCGTCTTTGTTCCTTCCTTGAGTATATTGCGGCGAGTTTAAAATTAGGAATTTTCTCTTGTCCAGAAATAACAAAATGTTCCGTGATGCAAATTATGTCAATGTCTACATTTTTCTTTAACAATTCTTGGATATGGATCAGTAATATGTCTGCTTTGTTTAAAAGTCCCGCTATGTTCTGGTGAAAAATTGTCATCTTATTATAATAGAAAAAACTCAGTATCATTCAATGTCGGTGGTAGGCTGTCATTTTCACTATCGGAACTTGTGGGTAGAGGACTTATTCTACTATTTATATTTGTTGGATATTCTAAAGAACGGAATAGGTCGTAGTCTATCTTAATATTAATCATGATCTGATTATAAATATTTTTCCATCCGTCTTTGTTGATTTTCCCTGTATTATAAGAAAACATCTCATGCGTCAGTGTTCTATTGCTATCAAAAAAGTAGGCATATTTGTTGTTGTTTATGTCCAAATAGAGAAGATTGTTAAACAGTTCAACTTTATAATTATAGATTAGTGCAGCATGTCATGTCCTACTAAACTGACCAGAAGTTAAATACTTCGGTGACCCAGGTAACCTCCGTGAGTAAACCAGGACTGCAGTTACTGGCCTGGCATAGATAGCAATAAAGATTTTAGATTTGGAAAAGAAATAGGTAGAAATGAAGAACGAGCTTGTTGCTTTTAATTTGTTAGAATCATGAGGGCTCAAGGTACGTTGGCTGCAAATAAGTCCCAATGAAAAGCAAAGTTATTTTAACCCGGGTTTTAGATGACCCTCAGCCGAGGTCAGGTGGTAATGATTTTTCAATTGGTATATTTTATGCAAACGTGGAATTGTTCTAATTGTTCCCTTCAGGGGCTTTTTTCCAGTCTCTTAGTCAAAATAGAATAGCTTTTGTAATAACTTTATTGGTATAGGTACGGGAAAATGTTGCGAAATCTCTAATGCGTAAACGGCAACTAAAATTATTTTTAGACGGTTTGTAATGTGGTTTTCCTGGAAACATTTTTGTTGTTTTCACTGTCCCAACACCTTATGTGTTTTGGTTTAAGTTGGTAAGGAAACAATGTTTTTATTTGAAAATAAATTTATTTATTTGGTATTATTATAACAAAGCATAACGCCTGTATTTCCTCTGAGGGTTTGGGAGTAAGTAGTTCGTAAGTACCTATAGTAAGTAATTCAAGTCCTATGTTTTAGGAAGTTCGTCACCATCTGACAAATCCAAACACTGGGCTGCTACCAAACTTGCCTGAACCGGGAATCAAACCCACTTGACGCACTTTATTATTTCTAGGAGTTAAAATGATAGTGAACAGAGTAGAATCCCCTGCTTGGAACTGTGTTTGCTGATGCCTACAACCTAGGGTCTTTAAGTCATGAGTGAATAGGTTAGTTCTAGACAAGCGTGCCTTATCGTCGACCAGATCATCGCTTACTATCAGGTGAGGTAGAGATCAAACGAGAGCCTATCAACGATAAATAAAATAAATTAATAAATAGTAAGTCACCTATTCACCCTTGACATAGAAAACCCTAGGTTTTAGCTATCTAGGTTGTATATATCTTCTCGAGTCGAAAAACGTCTTCACCGCTAAATATCTTGTTAAGCTAAGGTCGAAAGGACTTTATCAGTCAAAAGGCTTAACTTGGGTTCGCCGAACACTACGGTATCTATAATAGTGCCTAGTGGGTTTATAAGCTTGTCGCCCCGAGACTATGCTGAAGTATTGGTATTAAATCTTGGAAACAGTAGGTTAAGTGTACGCGAGTTTTGAATCATTTAAGTTTTTTATTTGAATAAAACAGAAAACAGGTTACTTGTTTAGATTTTTACGATTTCAGGTTATTTTTTACAGTTAAAGTTGTTCATATGTATGTGTATTTGCCTTCTAAAAGACTGCCCATGGAAATTAAAAGTCAACGTGGATAAGCACCCTATAGGTAGTTGCTTGGATACAACCGCGAACAACCCGCTTTGGCCCACGTGGTGGATTACGGCCCATTACCTCTCACAGAGAGGAGGCCTGTGTTCCAGCAGTGGGAATATTAAAAAGGCTGATGATGATGATGAACCTGCGACAACAGATGCATTCATATCTAATTCTATGCTTACTGGGCAGTACAATCAATAGTAAAAAAGATATCACATCTGCATTGCTCAAAAGAGTAGAAACAGGTGAAATTGGACACACTAGGTAAGTTAATCATTTTTCTGACCTATGAAATAGTTAGAAACCATCCATTAAAACCTAACCGGTTTTTTCCGCTTGGCGCCATTAAAAGTTGCCTCGACTTTTGGGAAAAAGACCACGGAGTGTGGGATTTTACTTCACCAAAACCACTCCGGTGATCACCAGCACGTAGAATCTGTGACTTCTCAAAAGACCACCCCGGAGTACTTCTGTACAACGCCTTTTAGGACACACCCCTGAGCTTCGCTGTGCACGGCAACACATGATCACTATGTCACCATCTTTCATCTGCATTCCTCAAAGGGATACAAAACGGTTGAAAATTAAAACACCATTTTGCTGTCCTATCAAATAGTTGGATACTTCAGACTAATCCTGTTCGTTAATTTCAAGATGAACCTACTGAACCTAAACACACTACACTCGTTTATCTACAAGAACAGTGAATCGTAAATTGTAATATTGTCAACACGTATTGACATATCTTGTCGCATCGTTTGTATCTTCGAGAGCAACATTTTGCAAAACCCTCGTTACGAATTGAGAAATGGTTTTGAAAATACATGAGACGTATATTTTCCACGTTCAGTAGGTAATATGAAGTGTTAGAAACTTATGTTTTTTAACTAGAATTAATAGGAAAACAAACAGAATTTTGCTGTTAATAGACGCGTATAAATTGATTTAACGCGTATAAATTGTTTAGAACAAGGGATAACTACTGTTTTTGGGTGCCAAACAATGATTGTAATAATAAATATAAAATACTATCTGCCGCCCGCGGCGCCACCTGCGTTGTATTAGTACTTTTATCTTGATAAATTATAGCCTTTGTGTTATTCTGTTTTATCTTTTCTGTTCCGTGGTATAAACTACATTTCTGTAAAGTTTAATCAAAATCCGTTTAGTAGTTTTTGTTTTCGTGAAAGAGTAACAAACATGCATCCATCCATCCTCACAATCTTTCACGTTAATAATAGTATTAGCGAGTCGCCCCGGGTTCGCTTGTGACAAGTTATAGACAAAAACCTTTCTCACTTCTCACTCATTCTATTGGTGAAAATCGCATGAAAATACGTTCGGTAGTTTTTGAGTTTATCACGTACAAACGTAATATGTAGTGATAGTGATAGTAAGATTAAAGTTTGAAATCGCCAACCTGTCTTGAGCAAGCGTGGTGATCAATGCTTGTGTCTTTTTAACCGACTTTCCAAAAAAGAGGAGGTTATCAATTGGACTGTTTTTTTATTATTATGTTTGTTACCTCAGAACTTTTTACTGGGTGAACCGATTTCGATGATTCTTTTTTTATTGAAAGCTGGTGCTTGTCATGTGGTCCCATTTAAATTTCATCAAGATCTGATGAAGAACTTTGGAGATATACATCAGAACTCTTTAATAAATGACTGCAAAGCACTCGGTATAGCTGCAAACGCATGTCTGTTTATTGTTTTTACCATTACATAACATAACATCACACTAGTACGCTCTAAAGAGGGTACGCAAGTGTGAACAGTTAACTCTGGTATACTCTCATTCCACCGGTTTTGTTTAAGTTTCATGTTATTGGGATAATCAATTCTGGCTTCACTTTGGGCATTATAGGTACCTAACCTATAGAATTGGTCCATTATGTACCACAACTAAAAAGAGAAAAATAAAAAAAAACTTTTTACGAAAAATACAACCGACTTCCAAATAAAAACACTACAAAGTGAAAAATAAATTCAATTTCGGAAGTCGGTGTCAAAAAACGAAGAAACGAAAACAGGAACACCGACTTCCGAAATTGAATTTATTTTTCACTTTGTAGTGTTTTTATTTGGAAGTTGGTTGTATTTTTTGTAAAAAGTTTTTGTATGAGAAAAGGGCTTTGACTCACTGAGGGACTTTCAAATGCTGCTGTTATTATTATATTATTAAACTTTATTGTCACTCTTAAAAACTCAACAAAAAGATGTATTTAGAATCATCATTTTGCAGAAAAAACATGTAATAACTACTGTCGCAGCAGTGCAAAGGGATATGGATAAATTTGAAAACCGTTACCGCGGTCCTGGCCCAAGCAACTGAAAGAAAACTGGTGGGTTTTAGTTATTAACAGTCTGACACGCCCTCCCGCTTCACCCAGAGAGTGAGAAAAACTGTGCAAAGGGTATGCCAAGTTCTTCCAGGAATTCTTGATGTCTGACATGATTAGCTCTGGAATTAGTCACAGGAACAAGGTCGCAGGATGAAGCTAATCTAATAATTATAGCCTATGTACTATTCTGATGTATAAACTACATTTCTGTGAAGTTTAATCCATACAGTAGTTTTTGCGTGAAATAGTAACAAACATCCATCCATCCATCCTCACAAACTTTCACGTTTATACTAGTAGTGAGAATTGTATGGTCGGGTGTCAGATATAATAAAACATCCCAAAGTGTGGTGTAAGACTGCCTTTATTATGTTGATACTATGACTTATATATTGGTTACACACATTGAAATAGAGGTTGCATACGTACTACATCACACCTCCCAAGGCAATAAAAAAAAAAAAAAGTAGTCCTTTGCATGGATACTTTTTTTATTTTTTTATATATATATAAAACTACGTAATGTGGTTACAAATTTAATGTAAGTACTTTTTGTTGGCACTATTCATTCAGGGCATCACGAGTGCATATCATTATGACTTTATGAGTAATACAACTTCGTTCTGTTTTTATGAATAACATCAATTTTTCCATTAATGTTTACCTCTACATTTGGCGACAAATCTCTAATAACAGTGTAGGGACCAGTATAAAGGTTTGAGAGCTTATTACCAGTTTCATTTTTAATCAATATTTTATCATTTGGTTTATATTCTACAGGTCTTACATATTTATCATATCTGTTTTTCCTTTCTAATTTCGAGTTAATCAAGTTTTCCCGTGCTTCTGTTTGTGAAACCTGTAATCTATATTTAAGCTCAAGGGGATAACTGTCATAATTGTATAGTGGTTCTACTGTTCTTAAAAGGTTACTTGGTAAGTTACATTTCTTTCCATACACAAGTTCGAAGGGAGTAAATTTTGTCGATGAATGTACTGTGGTGTTGTATGCAAAGGCCCAAAAAGGTAACCATGAACTCCATGAGTCTGGTCTTTGATTGATGTGCATTCTTAAAAAGGCCCCTAGGGTTTTGTGAGAATTCTCCAGTGCACCAATGCTCTGGTGATGATAGGCTGTTGAGTTCAGTTTGGAAATATTAAGAATTGTACATACCTCTTTGAATGTCTCTGACATAAACTCCGTTCCTCTGTCAGTAGCGATTTCCCGAGGCACACCGTGCACGAGGATGAAGTTGTTGACGAACACACGAGCGACTTCAGCTGCTGTTCTATTCACTAGTGGAAAAGCGCATACATATTTTGATAGTTCACATTGAAGTGTTAAAATATACGTGTAGTTATAGTAATCTCTATCAAGAGGCCCTACTATGTCTAAAAATATCTTCTCAAATGATGATTGTGCCGTTGTGGTTATTACCATGGGTTCTTTTACCATAACCGTATACTTTTGTTTTTGACAAATAGGGCATTTTTTAACATAGTTATTTATATCCTTTTCGAGACCCGGCCAGAAATAATATTTTTTAATGTTGTTAAACATTCTTTTTGTGCCTGCGTGGCCACTTGTGGGTAATAAGTGAAAGTCATTTAAAATGACTCTCCGATCTTCTAAATTATCTACTTTTTCTATATTATTTAAAATACACAATCGCGGTCCTTCCCATTTAGTATATCTTTTAACCTCATTAGTTATTTTTCCTAAGAATAAGTTATGGGATTTATTTTTCACGAAACATATTTCATGTATATCATTAACTTTACAGAAATCGCACATCGCTCTCACAAATGCGGCTGGCGTCAGTTGTGATCGAGCAGATGGATTTATATACAACATCATTTTTGCTTGATCATATGAAAATATATTATTTCCCTTATATATTCTATTCGTTTTTTGTAGCCTGTTTAGACTTGTTTTATCAATGAATTGCAGCTCTACTGCATTACTAGGCTTGTTAATTGTTCCCACAATCCTTGCTTGATCTTCTTGATCCGGGACACAGTTGTCTGCGGTATCTTCCGGAATATGAGAAGTTTGTTCTAATCGTTTTATCTGTGCTCGTGTCATTACAAATAAACTTTCGTGCATGTTCTTTAAATCTTTCGATGATATTGGAATTCGAGATAAAGCATCGGCGGCTGCATTTTGTTGACCTTTGACATATTCTATTAAATAGTCATATTCTTCTAAACATAATCTAAATTTGAGTAGTCTACTTGATGGCTCCTTTAAACTAAATAAATATACCAGTGGTTTGTGGTCAGTTACTATTTTGAATGGACGACCATACAAATAGGGTCTATAATGTTTTACGGCCCATACTATAGCCAGGAGTTCTTTTTCAATAGTCGGGTAATTACGTTCAGCTTTGTTTAAACTCGTACTGGCGTAAGCGACTGGCCGACCATTGCCGTTGGATAAAACCGCTCCTATCGCGTACCCTGACGCATCAGTTTGTACGATAAACTGATTTTTATCTGATAAATCCGGATATTGGAGAACTGGTGGTGTAGACATACATTCTTTAAGTGTCTGAAATGCCTTTTGTGCGTCGCTATTCCAAATGAATTCTACATTTTTTCTACACAAAATATTTAAACTGTTTGCAATTTCAGCAAAATTTGGAATAAATTTGCGATAATAATTCGCTAAGGCTACAAAACGCTTTACTTCATTTGTGTTTTGGGGAATTGGATAGTTTTGTATAGCACTAATCTTTTCTGGATCGGGTAGTACACCGTTATCTGTTACGCCTAAATAGAGCATTTCCTTTTTAAGAAAGTCGCATTTCATCGGATTTAATTTTAAATTGACACTGCGTAATCTTTCTAGTACTTCGATTAAATTTTTGTTATGATTTGATAAGTCCCGTCCCATTATAATTAAATCGTCCTGATAACATAAACATTTTTCATAATTAAGGCCCGCCATTGCCATTGTCATCATTCGGGCAAATGAGTTCGGGCTTGTCTTAAGACCCATTGGCATTCTAGTCATTTGATATTGACCTGAATGAAAAGCTGTAAATTTCCTACTATCTGGTTCAAGTTCCACGTTATAAAACCCTTGGCTTAAGTCTAAGTGCGTAAAATAAATGCAACCAGAAAGCGAGTCTAATATCTCATGAATATTTGGCAGTGGGAATTTATCATTTTGAACACAGTTATTTAACTTTCGGTAATCAATGACTAGACGCCATTTCTTCTCTCCATTTGATTTCTTTGGTACTAATAGAACGGGACTAGACCATTCGCTATTACAGGGTTCTATTATACCTTGTTCGAGCATGCGGTTAATTTGATTCTGTATTTCCCCTTTTTGTGAATGTGGGAGCCTGTAAGGTTTGCTGTAACTTGGTCTAGTACCGGGTTGTATTGTTATTGAATGTTTATATATAGTTGTCGTAGTGAGTTGGTCTCCTTCGAGATAAAAGATATCGTTATACTTTGCGCATATGTTCCTAATGCTGATTTTTTCCTCCTTATTTAGATGATCTAATTTTAATAAGGGAAGCAGTTTTTTGACTCGTTCTGCATGTTTCTTTGGCTTGTCAAATATACAGATATTATAATCTCTTGCTTTATGTATTTTAGGATTAATGCTATGTACATAAAAATCGTTTTCTGTTGTGTTCAAAATTCTTATTGGTAGCTTTCCGTCCGCGGGGCTTGCTATTGTACTTGCTAAAAATATTCCGTTTCCTATCTGCTCTGCGCAAACTACACAATCTTCTGTTATATCGGTCGTTATGTAATGTGTGCTTTCGGACCTAGCGGGTATAGTTAGCGTCTCGTTATGTTTGGTAATAGGCACACAAATTTCATTATTGTTATTATACATAACTAAGGAGTAATTTTTGAAGTTAATAATCGAATGATATTTGCTCAAAAAGTCTTGGCCTAAAATGCCACTTGCCTCACAGGGTAAGGATTCAAATACGTAGAATTTATGGCTTAGAATTTGTTCACCTGCTCTTAATTCAAGATAAACAAAACCGATCGCTTCAATTTTTCCACCAATACCATTTACAACAAGTTTCCCTTTTTGGATGGGTTCATTTAACTCAGCAATGTGTTTATATTTTATGGCCGATATGGATGCACCGGTGTCGATTAGCCACGTATATGTAAGATTGTTATGTTTAGAGTGTAATGAAATATGATATGTGCTACTACATGACATCATGACGCTTTTATTCACGAAAAAACTCTTCTGAATTATTATTATCATTGTTATTTTCAGATTGATTTTCTCGCGGATTTGAATCTGTCAAAATATGCGTATTTTGTTGCTGTTCCTGGTGAATAGTAGCTTGGTTAAAAAAAATCCTACCTTTAGCTCCACGGTTAAATGTGCCGCGGCCACGAGATCTCCATCCACCGCGACCTGTTTGCGATATTCGATCATCCCTCCGTTCCGCCGGTGGCGTTGATTGTCCTCGTCCTCGTGACATCCCCTGGCCTCTGGAATTCCTATATTGGTAGTAATTGTTATTACGACGCATAAATAAAATGTCACCTGACGTGGACGGTGTTGAAACTTCCTCATCGATGGCTGCTTGTATGGCATCACTTAAAGATGTAAACTGTCGTGCTGCTATTATTGTGCTTAGTCGACGATTTCTTAATCCGTCGGCAAAACTTTTAATGGCTGATTTTTCGTTAATAGGCTTCAATATATCGAAGCTAGACTCATTGCCTTCAGATTGGGAAATCGTCAAGTCAACAAACAAATCAGTTATTTTCTTACCGTAGTCATCTATAGTAAGATCATTTTGTTTCAAATTGTACAATTTGTGTTGTAGAGCTGTTGCTGATTTTTTTGGTGGACATGTTTTCATAGCCTTTACTAACTCATTAACACTGTCATACTTTGCATTAAGTTTAAGTTTAGCAGACTGCGAAAGTCGACTTTTTAAAACAAAATTTATCAATTTAATTTGTCCGTCTACGTCAAGTTCCGTTTCATAGTATTCTACGCCATCAATGAGCTGTTTTGTATTTGTGCCGTCGTCATTTAGAACTGGTAATAAGCTCAAGGCGATTTTTAAATCGAATTTCGCCATATTTTGTTCAATAATTGACTCTTCAGTCGACGAATTATTACACAAATCTAAAATATTGTCATACAGGTTAACAAAATCTTTGTTTAATTTATTAAATTTACATAATTCCTCGTCTTTTAATCCGGTTTTAAGTAGCCTTAAATGGTCTAAGCTCTCACTGAAATTACTCAGCAATTTATCGGCCTCTTTTAGTTTTTTCAAAACAATTTCACCCTTTCGTCTACTTGGTCCTATTTTTATTAAATATATTCTTATCTTACCAAGGTCATTGTATATCTGTAACAATTCGTCATACATAACTGTCCATAATTTTATAGTTCATATACCAAATGCAAGTTCATATCGCGACTATGATTCCACTGTTGCACGCATACACTGCCCATGTTAGAATTACCACACTTTCACATTCATTAGAACACAGCACTCACAAGAACACTAGCCGAATTGTATGATTTGTTACACGCCTCTGTGTTGTCAGGGATTCTTGTTGGAAGCGTGGACCCGACGTTCCTCGCCTGCAGACACGTTACAAGCACCGTCGCGACACCTTCTGGATCGATCCACAGAACGCCTTAAGATGTGTCTCGTTATCTGCTCTCGCGCCCAGGACTCATGACATCTTTTGTAAATTTTAAAGATGGAGTATAGTGCACCGATGAATAATATCGTGCAAATTATTGTTAACACTATACTTATGGCCGATAAATGAACTTTAAATTCCTAGTCGCTGTGTTTTTAGCGGCGCTATTTTGATTGAGAAAAACCTCCTCATTAGTTACTTTTGAGTTGCACATTTTTCAAAGTCACTTTTAATATATTTTTCACTTAAACAGTTGCCACACTGAGCAAAACCGATACTAATCGCGTACATGATTCAAGCCCTGTTTAGTGGCAGGGTCGCCATGTATGGTCGGGTGTCAGATATAATAAAACATCCCAAAGTGTGGTGTAAGACTGCCTTTATTATGTTGATACTATGACTTATATATTGGTTACACACATTGAAATAGAGGTTGCATACGTACTACATCACAGAATAAACTTTAAAATCGCCAACCAAGCATGCGTCGTGATCAATGCTCGTGCCTTTTCTGTATGGAAAGAGCCCTTTGCTCTGCAATGGGATATTTACAAGCTGTAATTATTATTATTTTATTAAACTGTATCATCATCATCAGCCTTATAATGTGCCCACTATTGGGACACAGGCATTCTCTCTGTGAGAGAGGTAAGAGGCCTTAAACCAGCACGCGGGCCCAGTGCGGGTTAGTGAATGTCACATGTCTTCGAATTTATTGGTTCTAGTACATGCCAGTTTCCTCACGATGTTTTCCTTCAAAGTTATAAGAGCAGTGGTGATGAAATAACTTACACAAAGTAAAGCAACTGCCTGGGTAATACGTAAAGCAGGGCCGTTACCACTAGGCCACCACTGCTCTTAAATATAATTAAACTTTATTGTTACTCTTAAAAACTCCACAAAAACATGTTGAGATTAGAAACATCATTTTGCACGACAAAATCATGTCATAACTACTGTCGCAGCTGTGCAAAGGGCCTGCCAAGTCCTTCCAGGAATGCATGATAACTGCCATGAGTAGGTGTAGGGCTGGCCACGGGACCGAAACCACAGGAAGAAGCGAAACTTATAAAAAATCGAAATCAGTGCATTTTATATTGATACTAGCAGCCACCCGCGACTCCAACTACGTGGTATTAAGACTTCACCCAATATCTTTATAAATAGGGTAGTTGATAAGATTTATCTATTTAGTCGGTCAGTAACCTAAAAATATTGATATTGAATACACAAAAAATTACGACGATACAGTGCGTTGAAATATCGTGTGACGTCCAAGCGTGAATCCTGAATTTTGATGCGCTTTTTCTTTGTCAATTTTTATTACATAAAACAATAAATACGGATCCAATAATATTTGATAATTTCACTTACGGACTTAATAGAATTATATTTATTCTACCCAGGAAATATCCCTATTATAGCCTATGTATTACTCTGATGTATAAGCTATATTTCTGTAAAGTTTCAACAAAATCCTTACATTAGTTTTTACGTGACAGATTAACAAACAACCCCCTCACAAACTTTCACGTTTGTAATAGTTGTAAGATAAAGAAAATACACAAGTAAATCCACCATGAATAAGCATACTGATCGGAAACCACGAGTTGGGGATAATCTCAGACTTTCGTCGTGTGCAAACGTGCTTTCCGTACGTCTTCAGAATATTGGTAGCTGACTACTATTAAAAATATTATTCTGCTACAGAAATATAGAACTGGGGAATGACCATAAGCTCTTAGAGTAAGGTTATTTTGAGTGTGTGTAAGGGACAGATGTATATGACGTGTATACATCTGTCACTTACTAGATCTCAAAATAACCTTACTCTAAGAGCTTATGGTCTCCCCCCTGACAATCTTTATATACTGTTTTAATTTAGGTAGGAGATGTTTTGTGTTTTACACTATCAGAATATCTAGGATCATACATAGGATCTATCTCTTATCCTGCATATATGACCTCTAGAATCATATCTGTGTTTTACATTATTCATCGTTCTTTGATCTTATTTTTGCCATATTTAGTTTCAATGGAGAACAAGTCAGTTGTATGTACTACTCGTACTATTGCTTCGGCAGTGTGTACAGCGTGAGTTCCGAACAATATTTTTTTTAAGTTCACATCCACTAAACATAATGTGAACTTACAACAACATTTCGTTGTATTTACTTTATTCCCTCAATAAAACCGCCACAATAATTAATAATGGTCTTAGAATTTAGAATATGGTAGTAGCAAAACTGAAAAGGCAAAATCATATTATTTTATGGACGGATTTTATATCAGGAAATTATAAAAATAAATTTGATAATTTTTTTCTGACTGCCGAAAAGAAAGTTATTTTGCACATTTTAGTGTTTTTCTTTTGAAGTCGTTTAATTTTTTGTGAAAAAGATTTCCTTCTTTCTTTTTAGTTTTAGTACAACGTCACTGCAGAGCAGTGGTGGCCCAGTGGTTGCGGCCCCGACTTACGAGCTGTGGGTCGTGGATTCAAACTCGAGCAACGTCATTCGAAACTTCATATCACTCCCCTTTCAAACCACTTGATTTATATAACCTATTCATCGATAGATGTGTAATGTGTAATGTGTTTAACAGTCTATGTATGTATGTATATAAGTATGTTTGTATGTATGTTTGTTCCTATATGGCGTTCCAGAGACCAAACGCGTTGGCCGATTTTGATGATACATACGTCAATCGATTTATCTTAACCCTGCGAGTGTCATTGCACGCAGAACACATTGCACGCCGTGACCACCACAGGGACAAATCCAGCACATGATAGTTATCTACGTTTCCAATACTGCCATACTTATTTTTTTACAATCAACTACTTACCTACTTCGTTTTATATATTTAAATATTTCCAAATGATGTGTTTGAGGAAGTTAATTTAAACATAAAATATTTACCTCTCTAATCAATATGTACAGGAACAAGGATGTTGCAAATAATGTATGATTAATTTTGTTTAAATAGCCTGCATATATTTTATTTGCGCAAAATTACCAATTTAGGCACAATGTATTTCAATCTGCGTAACTTTTTCCCAATTATATTGGGGTCGGCTTCCAGTCTAACCAGATTCAGCTGAGTACCAGTGTTTTACATGGAGCGACTGCATATTTGACCTCCACAACTCAGTAACTGGGTACCACGGTACCCATTAAGGCAAGACTGGTGTCAGATCTCAAGCTTCTGACTACCCGTAACGACTATCAAAGATCTTTAAATGACAGCCGGGACCAACGGCTTAACGTGCTGTTGAAATGGTCACCCATCCACGGACCGACCTCGTCAAGCGTTGCTTACCCTTGAAGATCGAACCGTGCAGCTGTTATTATGTGGCCACGAGTTTCTCGAACTAGACAAACTGTAGTAGACTAGACAAGCCCATTCACTTTCATGTTTTTTCTAATCACTATCACGACTCTTTAATTGATTGGATGTCACTTAACTAGGGCTTCAAAGTCTAGTTACCCCGCGCAAGTAGATACATATTGTTATCTACTTCTACTATCGTTCAGGCGTATCTAGTCAATACATAGTATTTTGGCATTTCGACCATCGACATCACTGACATCGAATGACATTATGTCTAGAGCCTGAGCGCAAGTTTCGGCTGTCGAAAGCAAAATGAGAATTGTCACGGGCCGTCGATCTCTTAGTATTTATACTAGTTTTAATAAGAGAAAAATTTCAATAGTCCGATATTTTTTTACAGACGAATAAATAAGGCTGTTTGAAATATTTTCTGTAGAAAACCATCAATGTTATCCCTCAAGTTATCAGACTATTGGAAAAGCGGACCGTAATCAATATTATTATTTTACAGGCACTTTGAATTGTCAAGGAGTCGGTCAGTCAAAACCATGAGTCTACGTAATTGTACTTTTCAATGAGTTGATGACTATAGAGAAGAAACTCGAGTATGAAAGCCTCGCATTTTGTAGTGTGTTTTATATTTATAGACTTGGACTTTTCCTTCAAGTTCATGCGTGAATGTTAAATTAATTCCTACAAAGGACACGGCCGGAATAAAGCCACTTGTTTATAGTAAAAAAAAACAGCAAAAAAGAAAATAATTTCAGTAACGAAATGTGCATACCAAATAACGGAACCGCTAAATCAAATCAAATCTTTTATTGTAGGCATGGGTTATACAGACAGATGTTAGGTAAATTACAGTTCCATTATGTTCTGCCTAGTAGGCATACAATAATTATGTCAACATGCAGTATGAACAAGTAAAATTTTAAAATTTAAAAACCCCCGACACATTTATCTTGCGAAAACACCCTGATTCAAACAGTAACCCAAACGCTCATAACTTTTCAACGGCTGAACCGATTTTATTCAAACATAGCTAAGAACACTCTCGACAAAATTAGCTTTCAAACAAAAAAACTAAATCGAAATCAGTTCATCCGTTTAGGCGCTATGATACCACAGACAGACACACAGATACACAGATAAACAGATACACAGCAACACACGTGAAACTTATAACACCCCTCTTTTTCCGGCGGGGGTTAAAAAATCATCACATATAAAGAAAAACTTACAAAATAAGAATTAGGTGCATGGTGACCGATTATAGTAGGTACTAATTATTAAGTTAATATTAGGGTAATCTGACGCAAAAATACATTTGAAGATCTTTGACAGTTGTTACGGGTAGGCAGAAGCTTGAGATCTGACACCAGTCTTGCCATGAGGTATCGTGTTACCCGGTTACTGGGTTGTGGAGGTCAGATAGGCAGTCGATCCATGTAAAACGCTGGTACTGAGCTGAATCAGGTAAGACTGGAAGCCGACTCCAACATAATTGGGAAAAGGGCAGATATATATATTGGTAGGCAGATTGATTGGTTGTCTAGTCTTTCGAAATGTAACGTCATCCTGCCCTCACCTTAGGCTCTAGATAAGTGGCATTCGATGTCAGCGAAAGCGATAGTCAAAATGTAAGGCATTGATGACGTTATTTTTAGATATCGCTTATCAATCCCATACAATTGTGTCTTTTTGAGAATCGCTATCGCCACGCTTTCGATGATAGAATGTTAGTTTTCTGGGGTCTCTTCTGTCATTTGGACCATTGCCATCGCTTATGGAATATAATTTTGTCTAGAAGCTCTAACCTTCTGTAAAGAAAACACTGGTAAACGGTTGCACATATAATCTACCAAAATTGACAAATTTAATTTTTGCTTATTTAGATAAGCCATATGAGGTGAGGAAATCGAATTCAATTTAACTGTTTTAATGAGTTCCTACCTTTTCCTTATTCCGAACTAGCTGTTGCCAGTGGCTGCGCCTGCGTAAAAGAAATAAAGATATTAAACCAAGGCAACGTACGTACCATCAGTGCAATTTTTTTCGTATTTCATGGTCTAATCATGTCCCAAGTTTTATAAAAATCCATTCAGCTGTTAAGGCGTGATTGATTAATAAACATACATGATTTTTTACGGTTATAAAAGTAGCCAGCACTCACTCGATGTACCTCTTTACAATATTAATTTGGAAAATAAAATAATAATAACTGAAACTGGAGGAGGTGCGATACATAATACGTTTTTTTTCTGTGTGGGTAGACGCAGGGTAAACACGCCTTTTCGACAGCTCCCAGTTTTAAATTATTTAAATTAATTTTTAATAGAATTATTAATGTTTTAATTATATTTTATTATTACTTACCACCCTACGCTCACTACTTACTATTTTCAAGTCTTTCGGATATAATATACTCCTATCTATACTTCACACATACCATGGACTCTAAATTGGCAACAAGTTTGGAAGCTCTTGAGGAGCTCTTCAAGTCACGGATGGCAGACTATGAAAAAAAGCTAAAAAATGCATCCTCTGAAGCCCAGCCTACAGTGGAGTTAACAGCATTAGCAAGTGAGTTTGCTGACTTTAAATTGTTTGTATGGCAGGCACTTTCCAAATTTAAGAACCAAATCGAGATGTTGTCTCTTGGACTGGACAGACATGAAACCTTAATGCGGAGGAAGGTACTCTTGTTCCATGGTATCACTGAGCATCCCGGGGAAAAGTTGCCTGAAGTTGTTCACAAAGTGTTATCCAACCAAATGAACTTGCCCGAAATTAGGAAGGACAGCATCCATGTCTGCCATAGGTTGGGTTCTGCTCGGGGCAAAGCTAGGCCTATACTAGTCAGGCTGTATACCAGTGAGCACCGACATATGATCTGGGAAAACAAGAAGTCCCTTAAAGGCACAGGCATCACTATCTCAGAATTCCTGACACACACAAGGCACCGCACTTTTATGGATGCGCGCAAGCATTTTGGGGTCCAGAGTTGCTGGTCGGTGGAGGGCAAGATTGTGATCATCACATCTGATACCAAGCGCCACAAAATTGAAACTTCGGGGGAACTTCAAGCTCTGGTGTCGCGGTTCCCCAAGGCTACTAGCAGATCTAGTAACGCTACACAGGCTGGGGAACATTCTTCATCAGCGCATGTAAGCACAATTGAGACTGCTGCTACGGCTACAGCCTCAAAAGATCAAAGGAAGGCGCGCCGGCGTAATTAATATTGTTATTGTTTTGTTCGTTCGCCAATCTACTTCCTAATTTAGCCGGTGTGTACGATCACTTGTAGTTGTTTCTGTGCCGGTACTTAAATATTTGTAACTTTCCGCATCACCTTCATTTTATCACTGTATTGCTAAATAAGATGTCGGTATCATTATTCATTTCTATTAGTTAGTGATTTTAATTTACGACAAGTCATCAAAGATCCAAACTGAACTGTCATTGTCAGCTTGACAGCTACCTTGACGTTTCAATCGTCCTGTCAGTTTTCGTTATTGTGTTTCGTTGTACGCAAATGTTTGTTGCCATTTTGTTACCTGTTTTTTGAGGATGACTTGTACATTTTTATCCAACTCACCAGTGAGTTAGGGTGGTTATTTTTATTTTTTTGAAATTAACCAGCCTATAAGTTTAGTTTTAATTTGTTTAGTTTTGTATAAAATAGTTTTAATATTTTAATTTTAATTTTATTGTATTTGTATTGTATTCGTATTTATCTATGCATGCTCCTGATCCTGTCGACTTGAATGACAGTTTTTTATCTTGTGCTTCTTCGACTTGTAGTTTTGTTAGTGCGGGAAGTGAGTCTCCGCTTCATACCTTGCATGACAACATCTCCACTCTTTTTTCTAAATATCCCAAAAATTTACATGTAGCTCATATTAATGCTCAGAGTGTTCCTGGCCACTACTCCGATCTTCTGGCATCCTTTAGCAGTGCTCATCTTGATGCACTCCTCATATCTGAATCTTTTCTAAAGCCTTCTCTCCTTTCTACGCACTATGCACTTCCTGGCTTTGTTCTTGTCAGAAATGACAGGACTGGCAAGGGTGGTGGTGGTGTTGCGATTTACATACGTTCTGATATACCGCACAAAATTGTAAGTGCGTCTCCATCTCAGTACTCTGGGTCAGCTGAATTCCTTTTTCTTGAAATCACCTTAAATCATGCTAAAATATTACTTGCGGTATTCTACTCCCCTAACCTTCACATCAACTATTTTGACTCTCTAGAGACGTCACTGAATAATTTTTGCCCATCGTATGAGCATGTTATTTTAATGGGTGACTTTAATACATGTCTCATTAAAAATGATTCTCGCTCACAAAAACTTCGTTCTCTCCTATCTTCTTTTAATCTGGAAATTCTACCTCTTTCTGCGACCCATAACTTTCCGAACTGCACTCCCTCTCTTCTTGATCTAATGATTGTTTCTTCCCCTCACAATGTTGCTGGGTTCGGGCAGCTCACTGCAACCTTCAGTTACCACGACCTCATCTATCTTTCTTACCGTATCCGGCCTCCTAAACGCAAACCTCGACTCTGTTATTTGCGCAATTATAATGGAATTGATCTTGTGACATTGAGTCGTGACGCTGATAATATCGATTGGGCTCCCGTCTTCAAAAGCACCTGTGTCGATGAAAAAGTAAATTGTTTCAGTGCCAAACTATTAAGCCTTTATGACAAGCATGCACCGCGTCGGCGAATTAAAATTAAGCATGATCCTGCTCCGTGGATGACTCCTAAAATTAAAGACGCTATTGCTCGGAAGGACAAGGCGAAGAGCAGGTACAGGCGTAGACCCTCGGATCAGAATCTTGCAAGTTTCAAAGATCAACGTAATCACTGCAATCGTCTGTGTCGAGATGCAAAGAGACGCTATTTCCACGAATCTCTAGTCGATCGCAAATCCTCTGACGTCTGGAGATTTCTAAAGTCTGTCGGTATCGGCAAATCACCCACTAATACCTGTAAAGATGTCGACTTGTCGGCTCTTAATAGGCACTTTTCCCTTCCACCTGTCTCTCTGGACCCTAGTGTCAAAACTTCCACTTTGACTGAGCTCTCCGAGTTGCCTTTACCGAATTGCTCAGTATTTAATTTAAACTCTGTTTCTCATGACGATGTCAAAAAATCTCTCCTAGCTATTTCCTCCTCTGCTGTTGGCCATGATAATCTGTGTTCGAGAATGATTATTCCTATTCTCCCACAACTCCTTCCTATTCTCACTCATATTGTTAATTATTCTCTATTCTCTGGCATATTTCCCTCAGCCTGGAAACAAGCACACATTATTCCACTTCCCAAAATAACCAATCCTTCTTCTTTATCTCACTTCCGACCCATCTCCATACTTCCTTTCCTATCTAAAGTTCTCGAGCATATCGTTCATGGTCAAATTTCCAGATTTCTTTTGTCTAATGCACTTATCTGTCCTTTCCAATCTGGTTTTCGTGCGGGCCACAGTACTGTAACTGCACTTCTGAAGGTCACTGATGACATCCGCAGGGCTATGGACAATAAGTCTCTAACCGTGTTAGTCCTACTTGACTTCAGTTGTGCGTTCAACTCTGTGGATTTCGACATTCTGCTTGGAATCTTGCAATCTATTAACTTCTCTTCTTCTGCATTAGCCTGGTTTGACTCATATCTTCGGGGTCGCTCTCAGTGTGTCCGCCTTGATGAGATCTTCTCTGATTGGTGTGATCTCACTGCTGGTGTTCCTCAGGGTGGCGTTCTCTCTCCTCTTCTTTTCTCTATCTTCATAAACACTGTTACCAAGGTTATCACCTCCAACTTCCATCTTTACGCAGACGATTTGCAGCTTTATGGACACTTCCTGCTTGCAGACGCGGACTCAGCGATTAATGACATGAATCGTGACCTGGAGAGAATCAGTGAATGGGCTAAGTCTTATGGCTTACAGATTAACCCTTCCAAGTCCCAGGCCATGATCATAGGCAGTCGATGTTATCGCACTGCGCTTGACACAACTACCTTGAAACCATTATCCCTTAACGGCTCGACCATTGGTTACACCGATACGGCAAAGAATCTCGGTGTCTTAATTGACAGCAATCTTACTTGGCGAGCGCAAGTGAATGAAGTTAGTCGTAAGGTGCATTTCTCCTTCCACTCTCTAAAAACTCTTCAACGTTTCCTGCCATTTAAAACTAAAATATATTTAGCCCAAACCTTAATTCAGCCGATCATAGACTACGCCGATGCCTGCTATCTGGATGCTACTGAGGAGCTCTTAAATAAGCTTGAGCGCTTGCAAAACCTGTGTATTCGTTTTGTTTTTGGTCTTAGGAAATACGATCATGTCTCTCAGTTCCGCAAGGATCTCAAGTGGCTCCCTATCCGTCTTCGCAGGAACACTCGCATATTATGTCTCCTGTTCAACACTCTTTTTAACCCTGCATACCCTGGCTACCTACGCGACCGTTTTTCGTTTACTCGCCCTGCTGGCGTCCTGTGTAGATCCCGCCTTAAACTCCATCTCAATTTCCCATCCCATAAATCTCGTTTCTATTCCCACTCCTTCTCTGTTCATGCAGTGCGACTGTGGAACTCACTTCCACCAAAAATCCGTGACGCAAAAAGTATCTCTATATTTAAAAAGCAAGTCAAAGAACACTATCTTTCTTCTATCCCGTAATCTTATATATTATAGGTTTTTATTTATTTTATAGTAGTTATGTATTTTTATATAATTTATAATTATGTTTAGGCATGTAATTTTATTTTATATATTATGTTCGTATTAGTTTAGTTTTATTATCTTTCCTTGTACTTAATACACACTGTGTCTATGTGTCTTATTAAATTCTCCTGTCGTAGGTCTGCTGGAAGAAATTTCTTTAGAAATAAGCAGCACCTTTGTGCTATACTTTCTTTATATGTACTTTCTCTTTTAAGTGTTTTGTGTGTACATAAATAAATAAATAAATAAATAAATAATACATGGCCATGTTTTAGGCATTCATTTGCATTTTATCAGTCAGTGTAGATTGTACATAGCTTTTAAGAAAATATAATTATGAAGACCATAATATCAAATTTGTTTGTGGTCACATTTTTCGTCTGTTTGTCCGTGGAACATGGTAAGTTTTGTGCATATTTGAGGGGAAATTCAAAACAAGGATTACTTATAGTTTTGCCAAGTCCTCCAAGGAAAAAAAACTTGAACATATTTTTTGGCACCTTCCGATGTCATTCCCAAGGAGGAGTTTCTTTTTTCCTTTTCTCGTCCTTTGGGGTGACATTATAAAATTTATAATTATTGTTAAATGTCATGTCATTTTCAAATAATTATTATTTTGATTTGCATATTTTAACATATATTTGCATGCCTGGAGACTGGCATGCAAATATATTAAAGGCAAACATGATGCTCTGTTATTTTTAGTTTATAAATTTCTAACATGTTGACACTTTTTCGTATGTGCTGAACTCATGTTTGAGCAAATAAATAATTATGATAGTGATTATTTTGTACCCTACTAACTAAAACTGTTTTTTTCGACATGTGAAGAGTATTTACGATATTGAGTACATAATTATTAAACTAAGTTAAAAGGCAAACAATGATAGCTAGGAAATCCCGCAGACAAACATAATAGACTTTTTGAGAGGTTGAAACTGAAAATGCAGGCAATTTTAACAAGGTTTTAACATGTTTTATATTATGAGAATAAGTTTTCTGATATTATACGGAAAGACCTAAACTTATGGTTTATAAAATAGCTTCTAATTACATTTAGTAGCAGCTTACAAAATCAAATTGGAAGTAATTCAATAGCTTGTATTTTTTCTAAAGGTTTTTTTAAGGTATTTCTAAGAACAAATACCAAACGGTGACATTGTTTGTGAGTGCAATGTTGTCTCTATCTGTGTTATGCACATTTTTATATGTTTTTTTTTAAATAGTGTTTACATTAAATATTCATAATTTATCATTCATGTAGGATGTGAATGTATATTTTATTATACTGAGTGTTTTGCCAAAAGATAATGTACGAGTATATTAAATTAATCTACCAAAGATTTGGTAATACAGTAGTTAATTTAAATTACATATAAAAAATATATTTTTATTTGTTCTTTTAATATTATATTACTTTAAAATAAAAACCCCACTCATATTGTTCAAAACGATTAATAAAATAAATTATCTCAATATTCATCGTTTTATTTTTATAACATCAGGTAAGATAGTGGTCAAGCGCGAGCCTATCTATACCAATATTATAAAGAGGAAAGACTATTTTGTTTGTTTGTACCGAATAGACTCCGAAACTACTGGACCGATTTTAAAAATTCTTTCACATATAGGAAGCTAAATTTTTCCCGAGTAACATAAGCTATAATTTATTTAAAAAAAATCCTTATGAAATTTGCAATAATGTAATCCAAAGTAGCTATATTTTGCCTATAAAATTCTTTATCTGGCGTGCGCTGAGAAAACTATTGATGATACATAAAAAGTATGTACTACATGATTATAGTACTCATTATATACTACAAAAATGACTTAAAAAATATATCTCACTATCATAGTTAAGTCACAATATCAGCTTTTGTGTTCTAAAATTTAATTAGTTCGCTGGTAGAAACAAAAGTTTGTTACATTCGTATTCTAGTATTAATTCTTATTCAAATAAATAGTTTAACAAATTTGTAGGTAGGTAGGTAGGTAGGGTAGGGTGAACAGGGTATTTAGGATAGGGTAGGTTAGGTAGGTTGATCTGTAGGGCAGGTGATTAGGTTCATAGAGTAGCTATCTACATACCTAGCACCTACCTACCTACCCATCCACTTACCTTACCTACCTACCAACCTACTCACCTGCCCTACAGATCAACCTACCTACCCTACCCTATCCTAAATACCCTGTTTATCATCACAATTTATTAATTAAATTGTGATCGCCCTTCGGGCATAGAACATGAAAATAGAATTATGTAATGCAGTTACATAAATGGAGTACCTATGTAATGTTTGGATTACAGGTCATAGATACATGTAAACCATTATTTATTAAATTTAAAATATTGACTCTTCTATCTTTATATGTTTTTGAAGTTGCTGTATTTGTTAAGTCCAATCCTAAGTTGTTTAAAAAAATGTCGGACATTAGTAACCGAAGTCGAAGGGATAACAGTAG
Organism: Orthosia gothica; assembly: GCA_949775005.1. Taxonomy (NCBI): domain Eukaryota; kingdom Metazoa; phylum Arthropoda; class Insecta; order Lepidoptera; family Noctuidae; genus Orthosia; species Orthosia gothica. Next base: position 10,097,964 of record OX459062.1, on the reverse strand, counting down.
CTTATGCGTAAGAAGGTCCCACACAGCATTAATGTATAAAAGTGTATTTTGCATGGCGCCAGTCATATTTAACCACTTACCACGATCAATCAAAGAATTGAACGTGAGCTTATTTAAGAAACGGCTAAAATCCTTACTGGTGAGCAAAGCTTATTACAGTATTTCGGAATTTTTATCAGACAAAAATCTAATGATAGAATGTTGACATGCTAATGAGATACATGACTGTTTGTGCTTATAAATAATTTTGTATATTTGACATTAGTATTGTATATTGACATCAGTATTGTATATTGACATTAGTATTGGATATTGACATTTGTAATTTTTACCTATATTGACATTAGTATTGTATATTGACATCAGTATTGTATATTGACATTGGATTTGTATATTAACATTAGTATTGAATATTGACATTTGTAATGTTTTGCCTATATTGACATAGCCTTATTATTTGTTTTCAGTCTGTGTCTTGACATGTACTGTTTTTGACATTTTGTTTTTGTTATATTATTGTTCCTATTTGTTTCTCTTTTTATTGACATTGATTTCTATTGATATTTGTATTGACATTGATTTCTATTAATTTGGATTATGCAATTCTATTTATTTGTTGTTTAATTGTCCAGGCTTATTTTAGTTCATTATTTTGATTTACCTGGCTTGATTTTATTTAATTTCTTTTTTTTAAGTACTTGCAAACATTTGTACGCCCTCTGGCATAACATAGCGCACTCTTTATTACCTGTATATACCATTATTATTGTACCTATGTTAAACAAATGAATAAATGACTTATGACTTATGACTTATGTATATACAACAAGAAGTCAGTGCTATTCTCTAAGCATACAGCCTTGAGCGCAGTGCTGTGCCAGCGACGAATCTACAGTTTGGTATTCGCTAAGCCGCGATTAGTGACACTAGCGCTCTAAGCTGTGACGGTCGTAAGTTAGGACTACTCATTGTCGATCAAGTTAACACTAATTGACAGTTCTTCATACACTATGGTATTCCGCAACAAAAAACAGCGTCGAAGACGCTCGCAGCCTGGCTTACAGCCTCGTTTTTATCTGTCAAATCCAAAAGCCACTATATTTGCACGTAACGTAATTCTTCTTGGATTTTAATCTAAGTAATATTATAAATGTGAAAGTTTGGATGGCAAGTTTTGTTGGTTTGGATGTGTGTGTGGATGTATGTTTATTACTCAATTACGCCAGAATGGAACTTGATGAAATTTTATATAGAGATAGATTATTGCTATAAGAATAGCACAAATACTACTTTTCTTCCCAATATAATGTAACCTTGGGATAAGAAAACGCTTTTCACGTGGTTGAAGCCGCTGGCAGAAGCTAGTTTTAAAATATGGTACTTATTAAAACAAGTTATATCGATTAATTAAAAAAAATGGTAGCTTGGTTAACTAAAGCTACCTACATTTATTAGAAGAAGCCAAGAAAATTAATGTTTTTAACAGAGCTAGACAGGCGAGAGAATTAGTTACGATGAAAACAATATTCCGGGGATAGAGACTTTATCCATAAGTACAGGCTTTCTCAGGATTTAATAACATATTGGAAAACTACTAAGCTTTTAGCATCCAGGCGTTTTATGTTTCATGTGAATGTACATTTATATATTATGTAACTGGCTGTTGCCCGCAACTATGTCTGCGTAGCATTAGTACTTCGAATAGCCAATTTTTTACATTAGGCAATAATATTGCCGAATGACGTCCACTGCTGGGCATAGGCCTCCAACAAACGTCGCCACGTTGACCGGTCTCGTGCATCTTGCATCCAGCGGAACCCCGCAACCTTAGAAAATAATTAGACATAATATAACTACATATTGACTACTAAAAAAATCTCAAAATGATAAAACTCAGATTTATATAATTTACTATTTTCCAGTAATATAATTTTATTCTATAATATAGTCCCTTTTTTGTTTATAAACTGAAGTTTTTTTTTAAATATTTTATCACTATTTAAGTTATTATAATTTAAGTAACTTATACCACATAGTAGTGATAATTTAACATCTCTCATAATCTAAACTTCATCATCATCATATCAGCCGAAAGACGTCCACTGCTGGACATAGGCCTCCCCCAAGCGTCGCCACATTGACCGGTCCCGTGCGTCCCGCATCCAGCGAATCCCCGCAACCTTCACCAGGTCATCGGTCCACCTGGTGGGAGGCCTTCCAACGCATCGTCTTCCGGTTCGCGGTCGCCACTCCAGAACTTTTCTGCCCCATCGGCCATCCGTTCTGCGAGCAATGTGCCCTGCCCACTGCCACTTAAGTTTGGCAATTCTTCGAGCTATGTCGGTAACCCTGGTTCTCTTGCGGATCTCTACATTTCTGATTCGATCACGCAAGGATACTCCGAGCATAGCCCTCTCCATTGCCCTTTGCGTGACTGTAAGCTTTCTGATGAGGCCCATTGTGAGCGACCACGTCTCAGAGCCATAGGTCATCACTGGCAACACACACTGGTCATAGACCTTCGTCTTGAGACACTGTGGTAAGTTGGACGAGAAGACACCGCGCAATTTCCCGAACGCTGCCCAGCCGAGTCGGATTCGACGGTTGACCTCTTTCTCGAAGTTGGCCCTACCCAACTGGATCGTTTGTCCCAGGTAGACATAATCTTCCACAACTTCGAGTGTAGAGTCTCCAACCTTGATAGGAGTGGGTGTTACATGGGCATTCAACATAACCTTGGTTTTGTCCATGTTCATTTTAAGACCCACTCTTTTGGAAGCTCTACTGAGGTCATCGAGCATTATACTGAGGTCCTCCATGGTCTCAGCCATGACCACTATATCGTCGGCAAACCGAAGGTGAGTGATGTACTCGCCATTGACGTTGATGCCTAGCCCTCTCCAGTCCAGAACCTTGAAGACATCCTCCAGTGCAGCGGTGAACAGTTTCGGAGATATGACGTCTCCCTGTCTCACACCTCGCTGCAGAAAGATAGGTTCCGAGGTCTGATCCTGAAGTCGGACTGACATGGTGGCGTTTTTGTACAAACACTTCAACACCTCGATGTACCGGTAGTCGATTTGGCACCGTTGGAGAGACTGCAGTACAGCCCAAGTCTCGATCGAATCGAAGGCTTTCTCGTAGTCCACAAACGCTAAACAGAGAGGCAGGTTATACTCTTCGGTCTTCTGTATAACCTGCCGCAGCGTATGTATGTGGTCTACGGTGCTAAAGCCTTTTCGGAATCCGGCTTGTTCGGGAGGCTGGAAATCGTCAAACCTGCGCGCGAGACGATTCGTGATGACTCTTGAAAACAGCTTGTAGACATGGCTAAGAAGTGAGATGGGCCTATAGTTCTTCAACAGGGCATTGTCACCCTTCTTGAAAAAGAGTACCACCACACCCCTGCACCATGCCTGTGGCGTTTTCCCCTCGAGTATGACGGCACCAAACAACTTCTGAAGGGCCTTAAGTATTGGTTTTCCACCCGCCTTCAGGAGCTCGGCCGTAATGCCGTCATCACCCGGTGCCTTGTTGTTCTTAAGCTGTTTAAGAGCCATCCTAATCTCGTACAGGCTGACGTCCGGTATGTCTTCGGTATAGTGACGGGTCAATCTAGCTCTAGGGTCTTTTACTAGATTCGCGACGGGTTTAGTGGTTGACGTGTACAACTGCCCATAGAATTTCTCGATCTCCCTCAGAAGCTCCGGTTTGGCGGATATGATCCCGCCATCGTCGGTCTTCAGTTTCATGAGCTGGCTCTGCCCAATAGACAGATCTCTTGCAAAGACCTTGGAGCCCTTATTCCGCTCAATTGCGTCTTTAATACGCTCAGTATTATAGCGGCGGAGGTCGCTTTTCAAGGACTTTGAGATCCGTCTATTAAGCTGCCGGTATTTCAACGCATCGTCTGAAGACTGCAGGATCATCTCACGCCTCTCTTTCATAAGCTTGAGAGTAGGATCAGAGATCTTTTTGTTTATATCTGTACGGCGGGTCTTGAAAAACTTAGATCCGACCGTATGGACAGCTTCCACGAACCCGTCGCTGTATTCGTCCACGGAGCTCCCTAGGCACTCGAAACGATTCTGGAGTTCGAGCTGAAAGCTCTCGGGGTTTTGGATCTGGATCTGTGCTGGACGGAGCGTTGACTTCATCAGTCGAGACCTTTCAAGCTTGATATTAATGTTCAATGTGCCTCTTACCATTCGGTGATCGCTCCCGGTTTTCACCGAATTGATCACAGAGACATCATTGAACATTTGCTTCTTGGTTGACATGATGAAGTCGATCTCGTTTTTTGTTGCACCATCGGGGCTTTGCCAGGTCCACTTCCTATGCTCACGCTTTCTGAAGAAGGAGTTCATCATGTAGAGGCCCTCCTTCTCCATAAAACTGGCCAGTAGGTGACCCCGGTGGTTCCGACGTCCAACTCCAAATTGCCCCACTTGCAGCTCATCCTCGTCTCGTTTGCCCAGTTTTGCGTTGAAGTCCCCCATGACAACGGTGAAGTGAGTTTTGAAACCATGCATGGCTATAGAGATATCCTCATACATGGTCTCTACCTCGTCGTCGGGGTGTGCCGAGGTCGGTGCGTAGACCTGTATGACCTTCAGCGAATATCTCGAGGATATTCTGAGTATAAGGTACGCCACCCTGGTCGACACACTCTCGATCTTCACCACGTTGTTCACAAGGGACTTGTGGACGATAAACCCGACACCACCCTGGGACTGCCGGTCACCCTCTCGGAAATAGAGCAGGTTACCGGATTTGAGGATTATCGAGTCCTCCCCCTCTCTTCGGACTTCAGATAACCCTATAATACTCCATCGTAACCTGCTCAATTCTTCCTCGAGTTCGGCTATCTTCTCGTCGGTCCGGAGTGTTCGCGTGTTGTATGTTGCCAGGGCCAGTCGTCGGTGTTTATTGGGGTAGCCGGGTTCACTCCGGGGATTCTTCGCACCCCTTGCCACGCCATCGCCTCGACCGCTACCGTAGTCGAGGGTAGACGGGCTGCCGGGTACTCGGGGCCGTTTTTCATTTGTGCTATTCATTTAGTTTGGGGGGGTTTGCCTTAATCGCCACGCTTGGCAGGCGGGTTGGCGATCGCAGTTTGTTGTTGAAGAGCACAGAGAACGCTGCTGCCCATTCTCTGGTGTATCCCTTAGTCGCCTCTTACGACACCCACGGGAAGATATGGGATGGTGAGATTCTTTACGTCCGACACCATACGGAAAAATCTAAACTTAATATGTGGTATATATTTTTGTAATTACTTCTATAAACCCTTTATTTTGATACCCCCTCGATGGGTCTGAAAGAAAAAACTGAGAACCCCACAATATGGTTACCAAATACGCCATGTTTGATTTTTTTTAAGTCACTTATCTAAGAACACCTTAACGGTCAAGACGTATCTAACGATGGAACGACTTGTGGTGATAATATATGAGGTAATTAGCGAGAATGGTTGTTAACCAACTTCAAATCGTTATATGTATATCCTAAACCGTTGTTTAAAATTAAAAATGGAGGAGCAAACCTAAAGATGATTTTTAAATACAATAGGAATTTTTTTTAAGAACAATACCCCACTTGACATAGTCCACCCATTTTTCTTTTTGACAATATGACGTCTGGTGGCCGCTGTTGTGATTTTTGAGTACTGCCATGTCTTTAGTGACACTCGCAAGGTTAAGACGAATCGATTGACTGATTGATTGATTAATGAATCATCAAAATCAGTCAACGCGTTTGGTCTCTAGAACGCCACATAATAACAAACATACATACTTACATAGACTGATAAACAATTTTTTTTTTTATCCTTCTTCGGCAGTCGGGTAACAAAGGTCTTGACACACGGACAGACGGGCAGCCGGACAAAGAAGTGATATTTAAGGGTTCCTTTTTCTTTTGAGGAACGGAACCCTAAAAAGAAGAAATAAAATCTAAAATTAAAAACCCAATGCGTGTCTAATGGAGTGTTGTGTGACTGTGTAGTTAATATAAATGCAAAGCTACAAGTTACATCCCTCTCAAATTATAAAATAAATAACATTGTTAATCGAATTTAACACCAATTTGAATCGTTTACTAACAAAGTAATTCCAAGCCTATCATCTTCCATGCGACCCACTCCAGCTCCTTCAAAATAATATTTAAAACCTGTAGAAATCTAATTAGTTTTCAATACCTTATTCAATCCCCCTTTAAACACAAAGCCTCCTTGTAAATACGGATCGCGTTCCAACGCTAAGGATCTCTAAAAGTATTATATCTACTACGAGTAGAGGTTCGCTGTTTCAATTTAATTAAAAATACTCCGCAGTTGTGCACCCGGTTTATGGTTTATGCATTTTGGTTTTAATAGCTTTTAGTGAAACAAATGTATGTTGAAACTTGTTTCCGACTAAACCTTCGGTTTCAGCTGTCTTCGATCAAAAATACCAACTTAACCTTAACCTTAACTTAAACTTAACTTAAAACAAAAATGCCAAAACGGAACAAGTGCCGAAATTGAACGAATGCATGAGAGCGCGATGGAAGAGGCAACAATCGGGGTTAGCAGTCATACCAAACTCATCGGCCAGTCGCCATCGCCAGAAAATTGCCCATCAAAAACAAAATAAAAAAGATACCAATCTTAAATTGAATTTCTTAGGGTTATTCAACCTTCGGCTTCTGTTTCGGCTTCGGCGGAAGGTAGTGGCGATAGCCAATTTATCTTCTTCGGCCAGAAATCCTTCGGCCAAGGCCGATTCCATGGACCCGTCGAACATCATTGACCCGGCGCTTTTCTCGTGGTCGCTACTTTTGATTTAGGCTTTGAGGAGTTGCAGTGGTTGGCATGGCGTAGCGAGCTGCCACGCAATTTTCAACCACTGCAACTCCCAAAAAAAAGAAATTGGCCAAGTGCGAGTCGGACTCGCGCACGAAGGGTTCCGTACTTGGTAAATTGCGGTTTACGATTAAAAAACAAAGAAAAAAAACTACTTACTAGATCTTGTTCAAACCAATTTTCGGTGGTTTTTTACATGGTTTTGTATATCATATATTTTTTTTAGTTTTATCATTCTCTTATTTTAGAAGTAACAGGGGGGGGGGACACATTTTACCACTTTGGAAGTGTCTCTCGCGCCAACTATTCAGTTTAGAAAAAAAATATATTAGAAACCTCAATATCATTTTTGAAGACCTATCCATAGGGGGGTATCCACACGTATGAGTTTGATGGAAAAAAAAATAGTTTCAGTTTCAAGTATGGGGAACCCCAAAATTTATTGTTTTTTTTCTATTTTTGAGTGAAAATCTTAATGCGGTTCACAGAATAAATCTACTTACCAAGTTTCAATAGCATAGTTCTTATAGTTTCGGAAAAAAGTGGCTGTGACATATGGATGGACAGACAGACAGACAGACATGACGAATCTATAAGGCTTCCGTTTTTTGCCATTTGGCTACGGAATCCTAAAAAACGCCTTACATTTAATATAACATCGCATTCTATAAGAGCTGTTGATAGGTATGCTTTATCCTGCTATAGTCACGCCATGCATTTGACGTGTAGTTCAATGCATAATTTTGTACCTTGCTGGGTCCTAATAGAGCTCTTTGTGTCTTAGTTCGTAAAGCTTTGATACGATAGGCTACGACTACGACTTGTAGTGAAATTGTGAGGAAAACTCCCTTTAGGCTAGGTGGAACCATGATCTTCGCAGGGTAGCTGGTAGCAGCTGGATGAAAGTTCCCTAAAATCGATGCAAATGGCGTGAATTTGGAGAGGATTTTATTCAGCAGTGGACTGCCGTAGGCTGATGATGATGACAGGGACTCCTGTTGAGCCGGTACTTGTGACTAAAACGAGTTTCTGTAAACTGCTCGTCAGCCTGCTTGCCAACCGATTCCATGAAACAAAACACGTCAGGCGGATGTAAAGTACTTACATAATGAAATTGCCCTTTTTTGAAACGGATCACTTTGAACTGTGACAATTATGTGTCTTGGAGTTATAATTTCACATAAACTTTATGTTGAAAGGCATGTTATTCCAGTATAAAATGACATGGCCGGAATTTGTTTGGAGCTGTGCCCTATCAAAAAAATATTCACATACATTGACATACAGTACGTCGTATCAAAGCTTAGAGGTATGGCTTTACAATAGCTTAAGTTTTATGATCAGAGAAGAAGCGAGAGACACTATAAATATGATAAGATTGTGATAAGATCAACGCAAGGCACCACCACACATAGACTGCGTGCACCATAGACTAATATGGCGCGCACACTGCCCTGGGGCAATGTGCGCGCGTAGAAACGTCATAATGACTAGGACGTTCGGATACACACTCTGGAATATATGGTCGACATTATGACATAACGCGTGGCAGCTTGAAAAATGTTGTCTGCGATAATCTTAAAACCTTAACTTATATTTTAGTGCTATTTACTTTAGGAATACGATTTTTGCAGCTGTAGTTGTATTTTAATCTGACCTTCAAGCGTACATCAGACACAGTTTTTGTCTTATGGTGTATTCCGGCGCAAATGCATTTCATAGAAACGATACAAAAACAATTAACACACATGGACTTTTTGTCGCCTGTTCTAGACAAATGTAATTGTTGCGATTAATTTTAATTTATTTTACAAGTAATTTTCACATATTAATAATTACTGTACATGTATTCTGATTGATTCGGAGGGCAGAAACTGACCATGTCCTTTGTTATTCATTAATACTCAGGGTCTCTCTATTACCTTGGTCAGTTAAAACATACATAGATACATAAATTCATGCCTCTTTCCTCCTAGGCAGAAACAACAGAACGCCACCTGCTACGATCCTTACATACTTATTTCGCTTCACTCACGTTCATTTATCAAGTCATACACGCATGCCGATTATGAGTACTGCGTTCCTGGCCCTTTGAAGATCATCAGTTAAAAGTGGGTCAAAATAAATAAGAGCTAGTCTGTCTGCGACCACTGATATTTATTTTAATGTCTAGCAATGTTTTTTACAGTCAAGCATACGACGAAGAAATAATTTGACCAAGTTTATACACGTATTCAGAAACTATAGAAACGGGCCTTAACCCAAAGTTATAATCTCAGAAACCAGACATGCTTTTCTCTAAGAGACAGTTTCTTGGCTGTGCTCGTCGACGAGCTCGTCAGCGAGACAGTCTCGAGATCGACCGATCGTGCAGCGCTGATTCAAACGGTATTCTTTAGCGCAGTTATGGTCGTCGACGAACTCTAGGCACAAGACACAACCCCCCCCTCCCGTCACAATTTTTTTGACGAATTAGGGCTTGAAACAAATTCTTTAAATTATAATAGATAAATCTCGACTAACAGTTTTATGGGCTTAAAATGTATAATATAGGTCTATTTTTAAGTATTTTACTAAGTAAATAGAGTGAAATTACAAAAGATTTCATAGTTATAAGATTTTAAATATGACAATTTCTTTGCCTATTTCGTAAGAAAAAGCAACGCGCTGTGACGCTTCCATACATGATCATGACACACAAACATAGCAACGCTCGCAAAATCACTACCGACGTTTTTATTTGATAATTTGTTGTTCGTTTTTATTTAAAACGTAGGCCACTTCATTGCTTACCATCAGGCGAGGTAGTGGTCAAACGCGAGCCAATCGATAATAAAAAAATAAAAAAACAAGATTGAAAACTGTTAAGTGCTTTCACAGCGATTGATTTTAACATAGTTCTGTGATTGTGTGAAATGTAAGTATTGTACAATGTGACAATATTATTGTTGTCCAAGAAATATATAATATTATTCTGTTTATCTTTAGTTAAAATATGATAGTACTGCGTTGAAATACATTTGCAGGATATAAACCAGGGCTATCTTGGCGTAAGAACAATATGACAATGTGGAAAACTAGCCGAACACAAAACAAGTGGTTAGGTTTTTTAGAAAAGTCTTACTAGGTATGTTATATTTTTTATATTTCACTAATTTGTATATATTTCGTATTGCAGATTGAGGCAAGATGACCACCTGCAGTGCTTCATAGGAAAGAAGCCTTAATTGCCTATGTAACTTTAGCTTAATTGTTGGTTCAGTGTAAGAAGCTCTAGATAATTAAATAGTGTTCTAACTTTTCAAATCCAGGTTGGACCAAGTTGTTGGGGTTTTCTTTTTAACAGTAGCCAAAACTTCAATTAACCTGCTATACTATAATGTATCTGCCTATAATATCTGTTCCTTCAGAAAGAGAGAGTGGACGTGATGCTGTTATACATCACTATGTATAACAGCATATTTTATCTTATCTTGGTTCCTGCATATACGCTGGCTCCAAGCAACCACCTTCTGTACCTCATTGCGACTCTTCGATGCCGGAGATCGCTGTGCATACTAAAGAGGTCCGGAAAGTATTGTGCTGTCTAGACGTAAATAAGGCCAGCGGGCCTGACGGTATTCCAGCGGGAGTGCTGAGGCAGTGTGCGCCTGAACTGTCTCCTGTGTTGACACGCTTGTTCCGCCTCTCTCTTCTTAAAGGAACGGTGCCAAAATCCTGGAAGCTTGCAAATGTGCAACCAGTGCCCAAAAAAGGCAACCGTGCTGACCCTGCCCATTACCGTCCGATCGCCATTACCTACATACTGTGCAAAGTTATGGAAAGGGTACTGAACAGTAAGTTGCTGACCTACCTTGAAGACAATAATCTCCTCAGTGACCGTCAATATGGCTTTCGCCGGGGACGGTCAACTGGCGATCTTCTCGTGTATGTCACGCACTGCTGGGGCGAAGCCATCGAGAGACACGGCGAAGCTCTTGCTGTATCGCTTGATATCTCGAAGGCCTTCGACAGGGTCTGGCACGCAAGTCTACTCTGTAAGCTTCCTGCCTATGGCATCCCCGCTGGTTTTTGTAGCTGGTCTATATCAGACTTCCTTAACGAACGGTCGATCCGAGTAGTCATTGACGGCTGCTCCTCTGACCTTATGGCTATCGATGCCGGCGTTCCTCAGGGGTCTGTTCTCTCTGCAACTCTTTTCCTGCTGCACATCAATGACCTTCTTCAGCCTGGTATTGTTGGGTACGCAGATGACAGTACTGTTTCAGAGAGATACTTGTCCAGCGCAAAAATCAGCGTGGATGAAGTTCGTTCCTTGAGAGAGGCTATGGTGAGGCGGACAGATTTGACCTTAAACCTTGTCCCCCAGTGGGGTGATGAAAATCTGGTCTCTTTTAACGCCACCAATACACAAGCGTGCCTTTTTACCGCTAAAAGGAGACTTTTCGATCTTACTTCTACTTGCCGGGGTGCGTCTGTTCCTGTGACTGATCGGCTCGAGCTCCTAGGCATGGATTTGACATCCAGTCTCAACTTCGGCGCATCCATTGAGTACAAAGCCCAAATTGCGGCCAAAAAACTGGGCATCCTTAATAGAGTGAAGCGATACTTCACGCCTGGACAGCTTTTAACCCTATACAAAGCGCAAGTCCGATCCTGCATGGAGTATTACAGTCACCTTTGGGATGGCTCAGCAAAGTATCAGCTTGCCGCGCTTGACTCGGTGGAACGCAGAGCCAAGAGGCTCATCGGCGACGTTGAACTGGTGGATGCCAAGCTTAATAGCTTGGCTCATCGCCGCAAGGTTGCCTGCTTGTCGGTCTTCTACAGACTGTACTTCGGTGAGTGTGCTCAAGAGCTCCACGACCTCATCCCACCAGCCCCCTTCTTCCATCGGACATCTAGACGCACTGCAAGTTACCATCCTTACCTTGTTGCCATTCCACTAATTCGCACCAAGCGCATCCAAACATCCTTCATAATGCGCACAGCGAATGAATGGAACTCACTACCTGCGTCTGTTTTTCCGAACGCATTCAACCCGAATCTCTTCAAAGTACGCAAAATACGCAAAATACGCGCTTGGTCGTGGAGTTGCGGAAACAGCCCGTCGAAACCTAACCTAACCTAGAGTGAACAGGCTTCTTCTGGGTAAGCTCACTCCATCGTAGACTCTGTCTCTGTCACCTCTGACCTAGACTAGAGTCAAGAGCAAACCCATCATAAATAAAATAAAAAAATAAAAAATATCAGCTATCAGTTCGGCCAACGCAAGCGCAGCGATCGGGCGTTTTAGAGTGTATGCCCGCTGTGCGTTTACGTGTTTTTTCTAAATACCCGAAGCGTACTATTTCTATTGCAAAAATGGCAAAAAACCCTGGCATACAATGCGGGAAGTGTTCCAAGTGGTTCCATTCGTCTTGAGTACAAATATCAGCAACTAAGTATTCTTTGCTCCACTGACGCTGTCGATTGGAAATGCAAGACCTGCTCCAGTCAGTACAAATCGAAGCGCTTATCTGCCATCCTACCAGAAATCGATGATGACGACAACACCGACTCAGAACAGGTTATAATCATGAAGGAAAATTTTAGCGATGAATTCTTACAAGAATTGCGTAGTGACATCCGACAAGCAATCAAAGAAGAAGTCCAACAAACATTGAACTTTTATTCTGAACAGTACGATAATATACAAAAAAGCTTCACTAATCATGAAGACAAAATTAAGCGTATGGAAAACCAACATAAGGACCTTCATAATAAGTATTCTAACCTACAATTGATATACGACGCGCTTGAACAAAAATTGAATTTTGTGGAACAGAGTCAAATGGTGGATATTGTTGAAATTTGTGGTATTAACAAAGAAGAACAAGAAAATGTCACAGAAATAACCCAAAAAGTAGCCACTAAGATCCAGCAAAATCCGGATGACATCTTGAACGCGTATCGAAAAGAGCGACGAGCACCAGCAGCACAACAGCGCACATCATCGAGCATCGTGGTAACCCTGAAGGCGGGTCGCCGTGACAGCTGGCTAGACGCTGCCAGGTCCAGCACCATCACGCCGCGGGACCTGGGCCAGCATGAAGGTGCAAATGGAGCAAGGATCTACATACGCGAGGCTCTGACTCCAGCCACATCATTTTTACTGTGGAAGGCTAAAAGTGAACTCCGAAAAGATGATTTGTATAAATTCGTGTGGTGCAAGCGGGGCGCAGTGCTCTTATGAAAGGATGAAAAATCTAAAATCCAAACAGTTCGATCGGAAAAGGATATCGAAAAATGGAAACAGGTAAATACCTGAACCAAGTACGTCTTATTTCTCAGGATTTATCTTTCTTTTCTTTAACTATATTAAATGTCAATATAAACGATAAACTTTTGCTCACTTCTTTATGGATGTTAGTTACATTAACGAAGGTAACTTCATAACTTGGAATGAGTACATAGACTCGCTTGCACCACAACAACTTTATTTTACTGTGTTACATGTCAATATTCGATCTATGGTGTTAAACTTTGCTCAACTAGAACTTATTATAAGTAGTAGCACGCGTTGTGTTGATTTAATTGTCCTAACAGAAGTTAATATACAAAGTAACTGTTTACAATTATTTAGTTTACCAAACTATTCAATATATTCATCGCTAAGATCAAACAAAAGGGGCGGAGGAATTAATTTGTATGTCCACAGCAACCACTATTTTGAAAAACAAGTGTTAACTACAAACTTTTTTGAATCAATTGTGGGTAAACTTAAAACCAACCGACCACCTGGCTCCAATAGACAATTATTTGTTAGTGAATTGTACCAGGTGTTGAATCTTAGTAGTTTGTCTTCCGATTTATTAATGATAGGTGACGTAAACATAAACTTAAATTAAAAAAATAACAAAATCTGCTCGGGTTATCTAAATAAAATGAGTGAACTAGGCTTACACAGTGGGATTAACCAATTTACTAGGGTTGAAAAAACAAAAAACAAAAATAAACAGGTTATCATTACTCGGTCATGCATTGATCATGTGATCCTGCGGCGAGTGTGCGGAAGCGACGCTCACACTGTTGTTATAAACACAGCGCCAGCTGATCACTATATAATAGGCTGCGCTTGTGTGATACCGACTCGTGAGTCAACCGATAGACCGTGTACTATCTATCGTCTAGATAATAAGCGTGTGAGGGAGAGGCTTGTGAGCGTCGACTGGTCACCTGCACTCGACTATCAATGCCCGGAACACATACTTGATTTTGTTTTGGATAAATTTAAGCAGATTTATAGGGAATGTAGAATAAGCATTAGTAAAAATAATATCTTTAAACTTAAAAAATGTGAATGGGTTAACAATAAAGTAAAATTTATATGCAAAAAAAGAAATAAACTTTATAAAATTTGGAAAAGTGAACCTACTAACTTGACAAATAGAATTTTATACAATAAATATCGAAATAAAACAAATAAATATATATAAAATATGTTAAAAATAAGTACTATAAAACTGAAATTAGTAAAAACTTCCGGAATTCGAAAAAAATATGGAGTATTATAAATTCTTTATGTGGGAATATTACAAAATCAATAGAGGAAGTCGGTCTGAAGGCATTTAATCGGAAGGAAAAAGACTTAGCGGATACATTTGGAAATGAATTCCAACAAAATGTCGATAATATAACAAAACCCTGCGACACCACCATATTAGACCCGCTGATTTACTCTAGTGACTGCGGCATGTCCATGCGAATTAGCAACATATCAAATGATAAAATTCATAAAATTATAAATAACTTAAATGTAAATAAAAGTCCTGGCTATGACGAAATACGAGTTTCCGACCTAAAATACACATCACAAAAATTTTCTCCAGTCATTGCACACCTTATTAATATCATAAATAATATCATGAAATTAACAACTAAAGGCACGGCACAGGGGTCAATATTTGTGCCTACTGAATACCTACTGTACGTCAACGATATGTGCAATACCATCGGAGAAGGTTCCGTATACCAATTTGCCGATGACACCTGCATCGTGGTGGCTGATAAAGATATTAAAAAGGCCGAGCGTATTCTCCAAACTAACCTTGAATTATTATGTAAATGGTCGCACGATGTCGGTCTCGTCATAAATGCCGATAAAACAAAAGCCATGCACATACATTCATCACATAATAAAGCCACCTACACACCCTCCATCAAGGCACATATCCATGACTGCCTACACGCTGTATGTACCAAAAACTGTAGCTGTGCATCAATACAGTTCGTCACTGAACACAAGTACATTGGACTCATAATCGACAACAAATTGAATTGGGTGCCCCACATTAACTATATATGTGATAGATTAAGATCTATCTTGGGACGAATATTTATACTTAAACATAAAATGCCATACAAAACCTTAAGACTACTGTACCTAGCTCCAGCTGACTCCATAATAAGTTATGGACTCAGTAGCTACGGGAGAACTTATAGAACTAATCTAGATAAAAGGAGATGTTCGATTTTGGGCCATCACGATGTACAGTACATAGATAAATAGGAAAAAAATAGAGGAATACCATAAAAATACTAACTAATTAATTTGAAGAAGGGTACATGCGTAAAAATGATCATTTGACCAATTTTTTTTACTACGATAACCCTATTTTTAGGGCAGCCATGACAGTTGTGTTTGACATGACATTCGACGACTTTGACAGTTTTAGGAAGTGACGTCTTTGAGTAATTCTTTGCTTTGGCTTTGAATTGGATATGTTTCGGCGTTTTTAGTGGTTGTTTTAGTTTTGCAACTCATTTTGCTACTACGGATATTGATTGATTGTTCCTCTGTTGCAATTGAAATCGTGTTGTTTTTTTAACGCAGATTTTACGATGACACGTCAATCAAATGTCATTGTCAAATTGACATTTTTCGTATACTACTGATCTGATCCACTATGTTTATTAGATGTGTGTTGCTCTACTTGACAAAGTTAATTTAAGTTTACATTGAAATGAAGTGAAATTAAAGAAAATTAACAATAAAAAACGGTTACTATAAAATATAGCAATATTTACATAAAGTGTACATAGACCTGGCCCAGGCTCCATACATTTCTGGAACATCTCTTTTATAAACTACAACAACGTATTCTCAAAAATATTGTACCCCTCAAAATAAGAACAAAATTTCAAAATGATTATTCTGAACTATTTCATTATTGCAACATATTGCCAAATACAAAACATGACCAAACTTTCAATATTAAAAGACGAATATAACAACATAAATAATATAACTAAGAATACACGTCATCCTAAATTGAGAATGTTAGCTAACATGAAAACTTTTACCTTGCCTAAATACAATAATACATTTTTCTTTTTGTATCGCTATGTAGCACTCACAGTTATCATTGTTTCGTAGTATTGTTTGTCTCAGAACTTAATTATTCCGAACTCATTAGCCATATATAAGCCATAAACGGCTTCTGTGGTTCTTAATTTATAATATAATTGAAACTCTGCGATATATATTTTGAACATTAATAAAAAAATATATATATATATATATTTTTACCTCATAATAGTAATTTTTTGCATTTTTATGTTCACAGCTCTACGTAAGTGGCGTTTACTAACGGTTCGAGGCCATCTAATCCAATGCTCATTTCACAACAACATTCACAAATGCAGTCACAAATAGAATTAATAGAATAAATAGCTATTGAAGAGAGGTGCTTGGAAAACCAGCAACTCTTTATTGGCAACCAGTAGACGATGTTGGATATGTATAAGGAAATAAGCAAGTCATGGTCAAGAGAGACCTGAGCACTGCAGGATTTATGTGCATCCATCAGAAGAGGAAGTTAAATGCCTGGAGCATGATTTAAATATAAATATAGATAATATAGGTATGTTTAAAATGTAATTCGAAAAAAAAAAGCCAAAAAGTTGTAAATAAAAAAAAACAAAAACCCGGCTGCTTAAGAAGCAAACTAAAAAGATGTACAAATAAGAAGAAAATCATGCTTTGCATCCGGAGGTCTTAGTCAGCCAGCTCGCGAATATGTATGGAAATACTATTTGTATAATAAAAAGGGTATGGTAGGTAGGGTAGGGTGCGGTAGGTGGGTAGGGTAGGTTAGGTAGGGTGGGTAGGGTATGGTAGGAAGGTAGCCTGTTGACGGCAGCGAAGCCGCGGGGACAGCTAGTATGCATATATATAATTATAACAAGTACAACTCTATTATAACTTCTAAGTAAGTTGACATAACAATGACATCAAGAAACATCCAGAAGGTAGAGGAAATTAAGGTAAGTAACCCGTGAGCTCAAAATAAATTTGTGACGTGTTAATATCCTGAGTGCGGTGAGAGGAAATACCTTTTCACACGCAGTCGGTAAACTATCTCAAATGTGGAGGCATATAAAGGCTTCTATCTCATAAATCAAATGTTGTTTCCGTTTTCACTTTATCCTCAACAGTGAACTTGTCGGATATCTAGTGATTTGATATTTGGTTATAAAATATAAATGCTATATTATCGGCTCTTCGGCAAATAATGGTCTCCTAAACTTTTTACGATGGGCTCCATTTGTTTTGACCTGGAGGGTGATCATAAGCTCTTAGAGTAAGTTTATTTTGAGTGTTTGTAAGGGACAGATGTATATGACTTGTATTCTTACTTCTTTTTACTTCTTGGTGAGCGTTTTCAAAAAAAATTAAAATGAATACTTTCAAAAAGTGCTTTTTAACATTTTTATTACTATTTAGCTCTGACTTAACCATTTTCATATTCCCAAGGCCCCAGCGAAATCCAATTGAACTAATGCATATGTCGACAGGTATTTCCAACGTAAGCAGTATAAAGATTAAATGCATTTTAGGTACGGAACTCTCTTTATCTTATTTTTTTTTTTTTTAAAAAACGTTGCCCCACACTAGGAATTTCTTCCTGTATCGTGGGTGCGTTTACAAACATATAAACTCACATACACAACACCCAGAGCCGAAACAACTATCTGTAGATCATAAAAATATTTGTTCCGTGCGGGAATCGAACCCGCGACACGCAGCGTAGCAGTCTATCACTCAACCACTGCGCCAACCGTGCGTACATTGCTTTAATGTTGGTAACCCTATTTAAGCTAGCTCTGAATATGGAAATTTTATTTTGTCGTCGATTTTATGCAATCGAACTCAAGTAAAAAGCACAATCACTTTTCATTAGTTTGCATCAGGGTCATCCTGAGAACTCGCGTGACTGCTTCTACCGCTGCATTTTTTCTTTCTGCTGTTCCCCGCAACTACCCGTAATCTAACAGTACCACCCAAATTAGGGAACATAGTGAGGAAACCGGCATGTCCTAGAACCAAAAATTCGAAGCCATGTGACATCCACCAACCCGCACTAGGCCCGCGTGATGGATTAAAGCCCATTCCCTCTCTCACAAAGAGGAGGCCTGTTTCCCAGCAGTGGGAACATTAAATGGCTGATGATGATGATGACACTCATATTTCACCAGTTGTGTTGAGGAGGTAATCTTATTGCAATCACCCTGGCACCAATCCCGTTGCTTGAGAAAACCTGCTTCTTTATTAACAAGATAAAAAAACACCAATCCTGTTTTGCCCGAAGGTAACAGAGGTGTGTCCTTCATTATGTGTCCCATGTGTGGCGTGCCTATTGCCATCAATCGGGATCAAATTCAGACTCAGAGCTGCTACTAATAAATTAATAATAAATCTTATTGATGATGATGCTATCCAGCCGGTTTCGGCCACAGCGACTGCAAACATTGGCTACTCAATGTGGTTGAGTTCTCAGATTTGCTGCTCTGTTATGTGCTCTCATGTGACTTGCATATAGATATCCACCCTTGGCCGAAAAACTCCGAGCACAAAGCGGACACGTCAGAACACCGTTGACTACGTGATAAATAGTAGCTGTTGGTGGTCTAGCTTTGCGGTCGTCGCGTTTCTTGTCCAATTCCGACCTCCTTCTATCCTCAAATGTCAGCACCTGCCGCTTACACTTAGCTAGCCTTTGTTCCTGCATCCTGGATATCTAAATCTTATTACCCGACTGTCGAAGAAGGGTAATGTGTTTATCAGTCTATGTATGTTTGTTCCCATGTGGCGTTCTAGAGACCAAACGCTTTGCATAATATTTTTTCCTACATTAAGTACCATAAGTATTACACCTTAAATGATTAAATTATTGCCAAGATTTTTTCATGTCTTCAATTGCATGATACGAGTCTTCGTAGATTTCCTACTAAAAACAGAATTTTGTTAAAAATGAGGTTCTTCCTCAAATTTGCCGTATGACATTTTCTTTCTCAGATTTTGATCCTTATTAGTGACACTGGTGTTATAGTACAGCATGTGTTTTATTTTTCATACACAGCGGGTTTGGATCCTGGCTAGAAAATCGGTTTTTCAAAAAATCTAATGATGCAGTTTTACTCACTTTACTTTTAATCGGCTTCGTGACTCCTTTGAGTGTTTTTTCGCTATTCCTCATAGTTTCGGATTTGGCCATCCAAGCCCACTAAAAAACTCACACTGTATTTTCAGGTCGATATATTTTCTACATATTATTGCCTCCCTCTTTAAAAAAAAATAAACTTTTGAATCTTTTTTTCTGCATTAGGTCCGCTTATGTATAACCATTGTACATGAAGTTTAAATAAATAATAAATAAATATAAAAGGTGAATATTAAATGTACCTTTTGGCATAAAAATAACAGCCTCTTACGAGTATAAGCAAAATCATGGCATCCCATTGGTCCAATTAAGGTGAAGGTCCCTGCCGGAGTCTTTGTTTCCTGATAGCTACAACCTTGGGGTCTTTAAGTCAAGAGTGAATAGGTTACTTCTAGGCAAGCGTGCTTCACCGTCGACCACATCATCACTTACCATCAGGCGAGATAGTGGTCAAACGCGAGCCTATAGATAAATAAAAAAAAAAAAAAAAAAAAAAATAGCGGCAATATGACGGGTTCGAACTCATTCCCCGAGGCAAGGTGATCCCTGGATGATTTCGGAAGAAATTAATTTTGATCCTATACAAGGTTGAGCCGCGTCGCTGCCTGTCAAAATTGACGGGCTCAACTGAATAACTTGGGATTTATAAGTAGGATATTACAACTTTAATTGAGTCTCGTTGTGTAAGTGTTGTGAATAGTTGTTAATGGATTGTTTGATTTGTTCCGGTCGGATCCCCTCGATCTTCTTTTGTTCCTTTAATAGCTCTTGTTCTTGACTTTCTTCAAAACTTAAAGTTTTAATCCCTGTTAAATTCACCCAGAATTGAGTTGTATAGTAAACCATTTTGTATTGATTGGCATTTTGTTACTGAGATTTTTTTTTTTTTCAGCGTAACAATCCAGCAACATTCGAAATTGCTCTTATTCATTAGCTAAGAATTCAAAAATATAGTTTTAAGATAAGATAAGATAAGATATTTATTTTGTAAAACATGAGTACAGTATGAAGGTCTTATATTAATATGAGGTGGCAACATGTTTTGCCATTTATGGCGTACAAAATTAGTTGCACTGGACAAGCACTACAAAAAAAGAATACAATCAAAATTTAAATTAATTTGAAATTACAATGTGAGAAATTAAATACAATAAAAAAATACTATGTCAAAATTCTAATTATAATAACAAAATTTTAATTCAATTAACAAAAAAATCAGTACCTATGTCAAAATTTTAATTCAATTAAAAATCAGTATGTCAGAATTTTAATTAAATTTGAGTAATAATAATAATAAACGAAATAATAATAAAAAATATCTACCTATATATCTGCATGTTTTGCCATTTATGGCGTACATAACAACATATTTTTGGTTTAGAAGAAACCATAACAGAAAAAATTAATTCACACAGCAAACTATGAAATTAATAACTTAATAAAAATCATAAGAAAGTATTGTATTGACAGATTTGGATGTGAAAATGTCGCAATTACAGGAATTAATTTAATTAATTGCGGTCATTTAAAAAATCCGATAAGTTATAATAGTATTTAGCTATGAGATATTTTTTTAAATATATTTTAAACAGAGCAGTAGGCATTTGTCTAATAGGTTTAGATATTTTATTATAAATGATTGGTGCTAAACAAAAAATACTTTTACGCATCAATGCCGTGGTTGATCTTGGTACGCTTAAGGTATTATTATCCCGTCGATTACGAATAGAAACGTCTGATTGTTTCTTAAATAGGTTAGGATTGGTTCGTACAAAATTAGCTATTTCATAAATAAATAAGGAAGGTAGACTTAAAATGTTATATTTAATAAAATACTGTTTGCAACTATCAGTTATTTTCAAACCAAACATAGCCCTAATACACCTTTTTTGTGACTTAAAAATTATCTCTTTAATAGTAGAGTTTCCCCAAAATATAACTCCAAACCTCAATAGGGAGCCGACAATACCATGGTAGGCAGTTATAAGGGCATGGGTACTTATAATAGGTTTTAGCTTATATAAGCAGAAGAACATACCTTTTTATTCAATTCTTCTGTGTGCGCTTTCCAGTTCAGACGTTTGTCAATGGTTACACCTAAAAATTTTGCTGTGTCTACTTTTTTTATAACAGCCAATTTATGTTGAACATTAATATTTGGTGTTTCTAAACGTTGACTGAAGAACATAATTTTTGTTTTCTCAAGATTAATTTTTAAATTATTGTTATCTAACCAGTTAATTATTGAATTGATTGTATTATTAATTTCATATTCGTACGTATCTTTATTAATAGAATTAATAGTGACTGTGCTGTCATCGGCAAAAAGTGATACTGGATAATTAGTTACTAATGGCAAGTCATTTATATAGATTATGAACAACAATGGACCTAATACGCTCCCTTGCGGTACTCCATATTTAATTATACGTTTTTTTGATGCATATATTTCTTCATTTTTGGTATTAGTATTTATTTTAGAAATTTCTGTATATTGCTTACGATTTTTCAAATAAGATTATATTAGATTCAGTACATTGCCTCTAACGCCATAAGCTTCTAGTTTACGGAGGAGAATGTCATGGTTAACATAATCGAAAGCCTGGGTCTTGTCGCAGTAAATGGAACATACCGGCGTCCTTTTATCCACATTACCCATGACGTTATTTATAAAGTCAAAAATAGCCATATTTATTGTTTTATTCTTGCGGAAACCTTTCTGGTCGCTTGTGAGGATGTTGAATTTTTCTAAATAGTTATAAATTTGATAATATATATATTTTTCAAAAACTTTTGAAATTATAGGAATAAGTGCAATGGGTCTGTAACAACTCATACTCTGCTTATTGTCTTTTTTGAAGATGGGTTTAATAATGGTAGTTTTTAGACCTTCCGGGTATGATCCAGTGGATATACACATATTAATGATGTGGCTTAGGTGGTCACAAATATGATAAGCGATATACTTTAGGATTCTAGTAGAGATCCCATCGTATCCAACACTTGTAGTATTTTTAAGCGATCTTATAATTTTAAGTATGTCATTAGGAGTACTTGGTGCCATAAACATAGATTGACTTGATTTGGAAATATTTACGGTTACGTCCTTACCAGCGTCTGGTACTGGTTCTATCTTTTCAATAAAGAAATTGTTAAAAGCATTCGCAATCTCTTGTGGCCTGGTTATGGTTTCATGATTTGTTTTTATGGATGTGATACTACCCTTTGGTAAATTGAGTTTAGACCTATTTATAATTGCCCATGTGGCTTTAGATTTGTTAGTAGATGAATTTATTTTATGGTTGTTTTGTGCTCGCTGTGTTAAATTAATTATATTTTTATATGTTTTAGAGTATTTTTTAAATTTAATTTTATTTACTTCATTGCGATTTAACCTATAGTTCCACATAAGCTCTCTCTTTTTCTTGCTACAGACTTTTATGCCACGTGATACCCACTGAGGTTTTACATTGGTTCTAATTGTAATGTTGTGGAAAGGAAAACATAAATTATACAGCATCATGAAATCTTCCAAAAATGCATCATATGCTATGCTAGGACTATTTGTATTATAGATTTCGGAAAAAGGAAATGTTTTTATATAATTTTTGAATTTTTGCATATTTTCTTTATTATAGTCTCGTCTCTTTTTTCGCCAATAGTTTATTAAATTTTTTTTCTTAACCGGTAATTTTAATATTTGCGCTGTGTGGTCGGACAGGCCGAAGTCAATCACATCTGATTTACACTTCTTACCCACATTATGTGCAAAATTATCTATGCAAGTGCCACTCGCGAGTCGAGTTGGCTGATTTATTTCTAGCTTTAAATTATAACTTAACAGCAAACTGTAAGGTCGAAGGTATTTGTGGAGCGAAATGATAGACACGACTGCTCAAATAATACTCTCCTTTATTTTAGGATACACATGATTATATAAGGTTGGTTACATACACATAGGTACACTGCATACACACTACACCTCCCATGGCGAGGTAAAATAAAATAAAATTACAATTTTGTTTTATTTTAATAATACATTTACAATTACACAAGAACAAGATAATTACTGATTAGGATAATACAATTTTGTTCTGTTTTTGTGAATGGTGTCTACATTACCATTCTTTATTATTTTAACATTTGGTGACTCATCTGATATAACTCTATATGGTCCCGAATAAACACTATCTAATTTATTACACATATTATTTTTTACTAAAACTAAATCATCAGGATGGTAAGTAACTGGATTTATATTTCTGTCATATCGTTCTTTTTGTTTTAATTTACTTTTGAGTAAGTTGTCTCGTGCATCTTTCTGTGACTTTTGTAATCTAAATTTTAATTCTAATGGATAATAATCAATGTTATATAGTGGATCAACAATCCTATTGGTCAAATTGCTTGGTAACGAGCATTTTTTTCCGAAAACTAACTCGTAAGGGGTATATTTTGTTGCTGAATGTACTGTAGTATTGTAGCAAAATGACCAAAATGGGAGCCATGTACTCCATGTCTCTGGATGGTTGTCGGTTTGAATACGGAGAAATGAATTCAAATGCTTGTGCGTGTTTTCCAAAGCACCTATACTTTGGTGATGATATGCTGTTGAGTTTAGTTGTTTAATATTTAATAGATTACATACCTCCTTGAATGTTGATGACAGGAACTCGGTACCCCGATCCGTCGCTATCTCCTTCGGTACTCCATACCTTAATATAAAATTATGAACTAACGCTTTCGCTACTTCTTCCGTTCTGCGTGTAACTAAGGGATATGCCTCAATGTATTTGGTGAGTTCACACTGCAACGTGAGGATATAACTATAATTATAATTATCCCTTTCCAGAGGACCTACTAAGTCAATATATATTTTTTCAAAGGCACTATGTGCTGTTGTTGTTATTTCCATAGGTTGTTTGGTATTCTGCGGTGAATACTTTTGTTTCTGACATTTGTCGCACCTCTTTATAAACCCTTTTATATCATCTTCTAATCCCGTCCAATAGTAGTATTTTTTTATATTGTTGAACATTCGTCTCGTACCCGCGTGGCCACTGGTAGGTAAGAGATGAAAATCGTTCAAAATTACTCGTTTATCTTCTTTATTCTCTATTCGTTGTACATCTTTTACTATATGTAAGTGTGGTCCGGTCCACTTTTCCATTATATCTATTTCATTTAATAACTTTTTTATAAAAATGTTATTTTTATTACTTTTTATTAAATAGATTTCCGTAATATTTAAGCTTCTACATAAATCTTGTAACTCTCTCACAAATTCGGCTCGCGATATTTGCGATGGAGAAGATACATGTTTAATATAGATAGTTTTTTCCTTAGGAATGTACATAAATGTATTACTTTCTTTACATGTTTCACCACTTTTTCTAATTGTTTCTAACTTGCATGCATCAATAAAACGTAATTCCACTGACTCGTTTAAAGTACTAGTATTAGGAGTGCTTACAACGTTTGGTTGATCAGACCGAACTGTAGTTGTGCCACTCGTTCCTATCTTAGAATTATTGTCAATCTGGTTTCTTTTCTGAGCTCTTGTCATAACTGAAACACACGACTCGTGCATTTGTTTTAAGTCATTACATGTTATGGAAATTCGTGACAATGCGTCTGCTGCCGCATTTTCCGTACCCCTGACATGTTCTATCGTAAAATCATATTCTTCTAGTAATAACCTAAATTTAAATAACCTACTTGACGGGTCTTTCATGTTAAATAATGAAATTAAAGGTCTGTGGTCTGTGTATATTTTAAAATGTTTTCCGTACAAATATGGACGAAAATGTTTGATCGCCCACACTATAGCTAGCAATTCCTTATCGATTGTTGGATAATTTATTTCCGCTTTGTTTAGTGTTCTACTTGCAAATGATACTGGTCTTCCATTATTGTTAGACAAAATTGCTCCGATTGCATAATTAGAAGCGTCTGTCTGGAGATTAAACTCATTTTGTTCTGTGAAATCCGGATATTGTAAAATCGGTGGAGATATGATTTTTTCTTTTAAACTATCAAATGCCGACTGACACTTTTCATCCCATATAAAAGAAGCATTTTTACAACATAATTTGTTAAGTGGATAAGCTAACTCAGCAAAGTTTGGAATGAATTTTCTATAAAAATTAACAAACGCAACAAACCTCCTCGTCTCGTCTACATTTGTTGGACACGGATATTTTTTTACTACATTTATTTTATCCGGGTCAGGTAATACACCGTTACCTGATACCACATGGCCTAAATATAGTAATTCCTTCTTTAAAAAAATTACATTTCTGCGGGTTTAATTTTAAATTTACTTTCCGCAGTCGTTCGAAAACGTCATGTAGATTCTTGTTATGACTATCTAAGTTTCTACCAAAGACCACTAAATCGTCTAAATAAATAAGGCATTTTTCATACGTTAAGCCAGACATAGCCATGGTCATCATTCTGGAAAATGATCCTGGACTCGTTTTTAAACCCATTGGCATACGAGTCATTTGGTATTGTCCTGAACAGAATGCTGTGTACTTTCTGCTTTCCTGTTCTAGTGCAATATTATAGTAACCTTGATACATATCTAAATGTGAAAAATATACCGAACCCGATAGCGAATCAAGTATTTCGGAAATATTTGGAAGTGGAAACCTGTCGTCTTCAATACAATTATTTAATTTTCGGTAATCAATAACTAGTCGCCACTTTTTCTGACCTGTACCGTCAGTCTTTTTAGGAACTAGTAATACTGGACTAGACCATTCGCTACGACAAGGTTCTATGATCCTTTCTCTTAACATTTTATCAATTTGTTGCTTAATTTCTCCCTTCTGTGAATGTGGTAAACGATATGGCTTTGTAAATTCAGAAGTTACATTTGGTTTTAAACTAATGGTATGTTTATAAATACTTGTTGTAGTTAATCTATCCCCTGGCAAATAAAATATATCCGAGTACTTCGCGCATAATTTTTCTATGGATATTTGCTCTTCCTTATTAAGATGTTTGAGGTTTAGTACCGAAAACAATTGTTTTACTCTACTTGCATCACGTTCTGATTTGTCAAATTGGCAAACATTGTAGTTACTTAATTTTTCTATACATGGATTAATGTCCGTTAAGGTACACAACTTATCCGTTGTATTTAATATCTTAACTGGTATTAGCCCATTAACTGGTGTTGCTATGCAACTGGCCAATAATATTCCGTCACTAATTTCCTTAGAATGTACTACACACTCTTCTGTGAATTCGGTCTTAAAATAATGTATGGATTCACATCTTGGGTAAACTTCCATTGTGTTATTATAACTCAGTAAAGGTAAAACTATTTTAATTGAACTTTGTGTCAACAATGTTAAGTTATTATTACTGAAGTCTAATATGGACTTATGTTTATTAATAAAATCTTGTCCGATGATGCCATTAGCCCTACATGGTAGAGTATCGAAAACATAAAACTTATTACAAATAAGGTGATGATCACCCGATGACAACGTTAAACAAACATATCCCATTGCATGGACTTTGCCACCAATTCCATTTATGACTATGTCCTCTTTTTGGACTGGAATGTTTTGTTCTAGAACATATTTATATTTTATAGCCGAAATTGTAGCACCGGTATCGACTAACCATGAATAAGTTTTGCTATTAGAACTTAAGTTAATATAATAGTTAGTATCAGTTGCGAGAATAACTCTGTTATTCACGAAAAAACTCATTTGCATACTCTTCATTTTCCTGTCCCGTTAGAACATTAACCGCGTGTTTATTTGTATCTTTAGGGGTTTGGCTTATCCCTTGGTTACAGCGATTCCTATAATAACTCCTACCTCTACCACGCCATGGTGATCCTCGGCCTCGCTGTGGTGCACCGCGGCTCTGCTGATGCGCCTGCTGCCCCCCCCGAGGGTAGCCTCGACGAGCACTGGAATCATTGTTACGACCCCTGTTATAATATGTCCTGTTGTAATTATTATTTTGATAACCACTACGATAATTCTGTTGTCTTCCTCTAGGAGAATACATACCTAGGATCTCGCCAGAACTCGAACTCGGTCCCGCTATGGATGTTTCTTCATCCTTCGCACCTTGTATTGCGTCCTTCAACGACTCGTAGTTCCTAGCTGCAATGATAGTTGAAAGACGGTGGTTTCGCAACCCATCGGCAAACCTTTTGATAACTTGCTTTTCATTCAAGGGTTTAATTATTTTGTATGTCTCTAAGTTACCGTCGGCTTGCGATACCGTCAGATCCACGAAAAGTTCCGAAAGTTTGGTTCCGTAGTCCTGAATTGACAGTTCTGTTTGCTTTAATTGATTAATATTATTTTGTATCGCAAACGGTGATTTTTTAGGCAGTAACACTCTACGCATTTCCTTTACCAAATCATCAACATTAGAATAATCTAACTGTAACTGCAATTTAGCGTTCTGAGACAACCTACTCTTCACAACAAACTGTACTAGTTTCTTCTTACACTCATCACTAGCCAATAACGAGCTATAGTATTCTACATTATCAATAAATTGTTTAAGCGAACATTCATTGTCAGTTGGTATCATAGGTAATAAACTAAGAGCTACTTTCAAATCAAATGACTCCATTTTTGTATCCTCGCTACTACTCGTACTTGACGTAGAGGATAAATCTAAAATTTGTTTATACAATGACTCAAAATCAATACAAAATGTATTTATTAATATCTGTTCGTTTTGTCCTACTTTACCTTTCTTCACATCGTCTGATATCTTCTCTATTATATCAGTATATTTGTCATAAATTTCCTTTGAATCACACAACTTTTTCTCTAATACATTTCCTTGCCTTCGTTTAGGGCCAATTTTAATTAAATATGTTTTTATACATTTCAAATTTTTATATAATTGTTCTAAGACATCTGCCATTTCCTACCATCATTAGTTGTTTAATTAATCGCTTCGTTTATTATAGTTACTAGTACAATGTAACATATCATTTACTACGTTTATTATTATTACGATTATGTACTTATCTAATAAAGTTCTGAGTCCATTTTACGATGCCTGTTGTTTTTCCTCGAACTTTCACACACTCAGCACTTTTTTTCACTTTCACTTCCACTTAAACCCATGATGTGTGAACCGATGTGTGATGGTATCCGCTATCTTTGTTTTCACACTATGTCGCCCTTCGACCGTCCTTTCTCCAGTGATGGTCCAGATTGCCTCGCTCCTGACCTTCTAGATATTGTACTCCTGTACATCTCCTGATTTATCCAGCGTACATGACAACGCCGATACATTCGCAGCAGAAAATACAGCACGCCGAGTCCCAGAACCAGCACCACTATAGTCATCAGTATGGTGATGGTGGAAATATGAAATTTCACCTCTTCCAGCTGCGTGTTATTAGTTCCTCCGGCTGCGTTTTGCACTACCACGGTTTCGTCTTTAGTTTGCGTAGTTCCCATTTTTAATGAACTCGTATTTTTCGTAAGCTACGAACCAAATACCACTTGTCACAAACGCGAACGTTATTAACGCTAGTGAATAATTATTATAATTCATCTTAGCTTGGCTCTACTTAGTCCAATTGTTTACACTGTACAACCCTTATATGGCACGGCGGTGTCGGTAAGGCGATCGCGCGGCGATGCCCGCTGGCAGGGTCGCCATGTAAGGTCGAAGGTATTTGTGGAGCGAAATGATAGACACGACTGCTCAAATAATACTCTCCTTTATTTTAGGATACACATGATTATATAAGGTTGGTTACATACACATAGGTACACTGCATACACACATTCTAGATCTAACAAAGTATTACTTCGCTTAAGACAGTCAATATTATAATCACCTGCAATTACGACATTTCTTTTTAAATTTTTGTTACTAATAGTACATAACACTTTCTCTAATTGCTCAAAGAATACAGGTAAGTTGTTGGACTTTGGTACTCTATACACACAAACAATAATCGTATTATACATTGTCAGATCAATAGCGCAACATTCGAATATTCCATTTATGGAGAGTTTTGCGATATCTTGAAGCTCTTTAAACTGGTGACCTTTTTTCGCAAGGATACATGTACCACCTCTCTTGCTGTCCTTTCTGGAGTAGCATGCCGCCAAAGAGTAATTAGGAATATACAATAATTGTTCATGGCCAGCTATCATGAAGTGTTCAGATAAACAGATTATGTCGATTTCGGTATTTTTCTCTGACATTTCTTCAAGACATACAGTAAGCTCACCGCTCTTATTCAGTAAACCCGCAATGTTTTGATGTAGCATGCTAAGGTTCTTATAATCGAAAAAACTGCTTATATTCAGCTGCTGCATATTGTTTATTTTCTTGTCTTCTGTATTTGCGGAGGTATTTTCACGTATGTAGTTCATAAGCGCGGCGATATCTTGGAAAATTATTTGCATGCCGTAATTATTTATTGATCCTATATTTTGCCTATACATTTTGTAATCCCAAGTAAGGTTCTTATTCGAGTCAATGAAGTAGGCATGTTCATGTGCTAAAATATCTTGGTATAACAGATTATTAAAATTTTCTACTCTCATGTTATACAAATTAACATTACTTATACACCTACTATAGGTCGGCATGCAGAGAACAACATTTGTATGTTGAATATTTTCGAGTACTTTCCTTATGTGGAGAATGATACTAGAATATTCCTTAGTAGATTTGAAGTCTGTTTCTCCAATTAAGATAATACAGAAGTCGTTCATAGTGAATTTCTTTAACTTTGGTTCCAAGTCGCGAAACATATTAGTTATTCCTGAGTATGGTGTTAGGTAATGACATATTTCATAATTCTCAAATTTATTTTCTGCAATTGTACGTATATTATTATATTTACTTTCGCTTATAATACAAATTTTACTAACTATTTTTCCCAAGTTTTCATTATGGGTTTTTGTATGAAGGATTGCTGGTAGTACCACAGATTCTCCCTTAGATGAATCGTTAGTATCCATTGATATGGTTTGAGTGCCCTTACTATTTTTCTTTTTGTCAGACGTATTTACTTGCTCCGTTTGTGTAATTTTGTTAAGGAACGCTTCCCTTTTTTTTGGAGTAGAAGATTTTTGTCTGGTTTTCTTATTTTTTTGTAAAGTTCATTTTTTTTTTCCAGCTCCTTGTTTGACTTTTCAAGGTTACTATTCTCCAATGTAAGTATCTCAATTTCTTCTTCTGCACTACTCAATTGAAGAGTTAGTTTCTCAACTTGTTCCTTTAGCTTAGATATTAATTCTTGGTCGTATGTGTCGTCGTTGCACCTCTCGGGGAGACTGGAAGCGGTGTCGTCCAGTGTTACGTTTTCAATCTGGCTGATATTGCATTGTGAGTCTGACATTGAACGAGCACGCCGAGTGCCTCGAACACGATGCACTCGGATTAGAAGAAACTTTTATTAAGGTCATTGGCATTAATATTTAACTGGTGTTTTGGCTCAATATTCTATTTTACTTCGAAGATATACAACATAATTCTTCAATAAATAACGGCAAATCTCTCGGGATTGCTGCAATCGCATGTCTGTTTATTTTTTATCCCATTTCATAACAAAACATCACGCCAGTACGCTCTTAAGGGGTAAGCAGATCTCTCATTTCACCGGTTATGTTTAAGTTTCATCGTATTCGGGTAATTTATTATGGCGTTTTAGGTAACTTACTAAACAACTTGCTTAGTAGGTATGAAAAACAAAAAAAAAAAAAGTTTTTACAAAAAAAAAGAAAACTGCTAAGTGAAAAATTACTTTATTTTTGGAAGTCGGTGTCCATAACGCAAAAAAAATGTACCTACGAAAGACACCGACTTCTAGATATAAACTTAATTTTCACTTTGTAGTTTTCTTATTTGAAAGTCGGTACTACATTTTTTGTAAAAAATGTTTTTTAATAATGTTCCCACTGCTGGGACGCAGATCTCTTCTCATATTTTTTTACCTGCCAGAAATCTTTACTTATTTCTTAATGTTTATTTTGTTTTTGTTATTGTTGATATACTCGTGCTTGACCATTATCTCACTTGGTTGGTATGCAATGATGTGGTCCATGGTAAAGCACGCTTGCCTAGAAGAAACCTATTCACTCTTGACTTAGACTCCCAGGTTGTAGCTATCACGAAATACATTCAGCCGGTAGAAAAAAAAAACTATTATAATAAATTACCCGAAAGTGACGTATACAGCGTCAAATTTAATTTTAACTAATCATCATCATCGTCATACTTCAGCCGAAAGACGTCCACTGCTGAACATGGGCCACCCCCAAGCGTCATCACATTGATCAATCCCGTGCGTCTCGCATCCAGCGGATAATAACAAAATCCTTCCATAGGAGATTGTAGTTAAAATAAGATATCGTTATGACACCTTTTAGTAACAAATAAAACTTTTTGGATAATCTTTTGCAACAACAAGAAAGAGTATTGTAGTCACAGCGGATCTATTTGTCTCTGAAGTTGGCCTTGCCAACCATTGCGCAAGAAACAGTTTGTCATCGAGTATACCGCATTGAGTAAGCGAGACAGGACGATGCGAAAAACGTTAGCGAGTGAAAGAGACAGTTAAACAATACTATCTTCACCTTTAACATTGACACAAAAATAGCTACCGCTCAGGGTCTTGCAGCCAATTAAGAGGCCCAAAGATCCGTTGTGATTATTATACTTTTTTAAAGATGGCGCCGTATGTGTGGTTACACGTTCAAAAACCGTAAATGCCAGTCATACCATAAAGCTGTGAGAGTAAATTAGGGATAACGGACCTCAATTTACTCTTACGACTACGGCTCCCGTTTTTTTTTGGAAAATAAGCTACCCTACAACTCTACTGCAATTTGTCTTGAGAACCTTAAATCTAAGTAAATTGGCAGTAAAGGTGATGAACCATCCAATTTTAGGAGTATAACCGTATATTTCTGACGCCGAGGAATTGGTATATAGAATGTTTAAGTTTGAAGGAAATTGAAGCCAGGGTTTTAGCTTTCACTTTTGTATGGCAAGGCACTTGGGCTCTAGAGCCCGATAAAAATTCATTTTGTCTAGCCAAGACAATTTCTAATTAGTCCGTCAAGTAGATGACGAAAAAATAATGTACATGTATTTTTTGCTTTATCAAATTAATAAAAAATCTACTTAAATAAAGCGCATTAAAGTTAGGGTGTGGGGACTCTCTACGTCATACGATGCATGACGACTCCACAGTGTACCGTCGTATTTTTTGTTTACGTGGCAAGAGCAAAAATACGTGTACTGTTTTTAGTAATTTAAGTGACGTAGTAAACGGATTTTTTAGTCATCATTCCTATTGTCGACATGACAAA
The DNA here is from genome assembly GCA_949775005.1 of Orthosia gothica. Taxonomy (NCBI): domain Eukaryota; kingdom Metazoa; phylum Arthropoda; class Insecta; order Lepidoptera; family Noctuidae; genus Orthosia; species Orthosia gothica. The sequence continues at coordinate 10,065,298 of OX459062.1, read as the reverse complement.
AGATTTGCAATTGAGCCCGTCAAATGTCAATACAGGTGTTCATCATGGTGTGACGATAGGAGGCAGTTTCTACTTATCATCAAGTAGACCTTCTTCTAGATTGACAACAAATAGCATGACAACAAAACTAGTTGAATCATGTTTGAAAATAAGAGGTGCTATACAAAAAAAAAAAAAACCCCGACGCATTTATCTTGCGAAAACACCCCGATTCAAACCGCAAAACGCCCATAACTTTTGAACGGCTGAACCGATTTTATTTAAACATAGCTAAGAACACTCTCGACAAAATCACCTTCAAAACAAAAAAAAAAACTAAATCAAAATCGGTTCATCCGTTTAGGCGCTATGATGCCACAGACAGACACACAGATACATAGCAACACACGTGAAACTTATAACACCCCTCTTTTTCCGGCGGGGGTAAAAAACAATTGTAAAAAGTCCAAAATGTGTAGGATTGACCTCGTGGCTTTTCGGTATCGCATTCTCATTTAATACATTTTCGACAATCTTTCGCTGCCCGAATTTCACTCTGTCTAGAGCCTAGAAGATCATCGTTAGAAGATTGCTATTTATCATTGGCATGGCAACGGCCATCATTGGTGCTTTCCTGGTGAGACGAATATAAAGAAAATAGTACATTATGATACAAGTGTGTAATGTTGGTGATTACCGCTGAGGCGCCATTGAGACCAGAGCCGTTAGGCGAGGGTCTTAAGAGAGGACGGTAATCATCAATACACACGTGTATCATACGACGTTTTTCAACACACTTGTGAAGAAAATAATATTAAAATATCATTTTACTTAGTAGATAAAAAAATTATTTTAGAAACAATAAGTAAATGTGCAGTAAGTAAAATTATAAGTAACTGTTTTTGGTAGCGCTGTCATCAGATAGCTATATATATATCTAAAACACCCCAGTTTCGAAAACTAACAATACCAATCAGATTTTTTTATTTAGTTTAATATTTGCGCCAAGTTTATAAGATTATTCCATAGAAACTTCATTACCCCCTAAATCGCCTTTTGGGAATACTTTCGCAAACTAATAATGTCAACCTTTATAATTTACTTAGATTACAATTTGTGCCAAGTTTCAAAAATATTAGCCGAAGGTATTAGATTTTTAGGGTTCCGTACCTAAAGGGTAAAAACGGGACCCTATTACTGAGACTCCGCGGTCCGTCTGTCTGTCTGTCTGTCTGTCTGTCACCAGGCTGTATCTCATGAACCGTGATAGCTAGACAGTTGAAATTTTCACAGATGATGTATTTTTGTTGCCGCTATAACAACAAATACTAAAAACAGAATAAAATATATATTACAGTGGGGCTCCCATACAACAAACGTGATTTTGTCGCCGTTTTTTACGATAATGGTACGGAACCCTTCGTGCGCGAGTCCAACTCGCACTTGGCCGGTTCTTTCAATTCCTTTTTTACCCCCTTAGGGGTGAACATTCCAAATATCCTTTCTTTAGTGCTTACTTACGATAATTGAGAAACTTTTTTGCCAAATTTCATCTTTATACGGCAAGCGGTTTTCGATATTTCGTGACGCGTGAGTGAAATTTCGCTTTTATATATTTAGATAGAAGATAGATTCGAAAATTTGGATGGTTGGATGTTTGTTACTTAATTATGCCAGGACGGCTGAACGGATCTGGATTAAATATGAAACAGAGATAATTTGTAGACTGAAATAGCACATAGGCCATTTTCACTCCAGTATAAGTTCCCTTGGTATAAGAAAACAGTTTACACGCGGGTGAAGCCGCTGGCAGAAGCTAGTACTCAATAAGGTTATTGACCAAACACTATCAGCTAAACGTTGAAGTACGAGAACAAGACGTATTTATCAAAAAATAATTTACACCACACTATTATTAAGGCCGACGCAGTACATCAGCCAGCATCTTCAGTCCATTACGACGATGTACTAGCACCATAACAGCCGATAAGTACCTCGTACCAGCTTAGTGCATTAGCGTGAAACATGATTGCATACCGTGGTTGTAGTATATACATATCTTATGTATGTAGGCCACAGAGCAACGAGACGTCTTGGCGGTCATAGACACGGTATTGTCAAATTTGCCATACAAACTACACGTGTCAGTGACATCATTAACTCATGCAAATTGATAATTAAACAATTTTAAATTAATTGTGTACCAAAAAACGCAATTTCATTTCTTTCACCTAGTGCGAGTGCGGTGCTTCTGTTCAGTCCATGTCCCATATGCTGGAGTGTCCCAAATGTCCGTTTACTTGCACCCTTGATGGCCTGCACAACACTTTCAATTCTCTATTAACGTCGCCCTGTCCAAACAATATGATTAAAATATAGTCAGACAATTTTGACTATGACAGCTGCAACTTGTGGTCAACGCAATTGCGCAGCCGTGAATATTATTAGCAATGGCGTCTCTAACTCGTTTTGAGCTCTGTGGCACAGACTTATGGATGGACTTGTTCTCTTTGGCAGATAATACTAAATCACTATATCAGTTTCGTAATTGCGGAGGTAAAAGTTAAACATTAGGGATGAAGAACCTGAATATTCTTCTATCTTGTATGTCAATTGTTTGAATGTTGTCGCAGACTATTGGAGAAGCTTGGCAAACGAGAGAGAGGGACAGAAGAAGAGATTTGTTACCATTTTGGTGATGAATAAAATATATTCTATCTATCTAACAACGCCGGCGCCGTCACCGGACTATGCAACAATACGAGTATCTACGCTAATCAACACTCACCTATGCTTATTTGCAGCGCTTAACAAGTTACAATCAGCGACACTGCTTTTTTATAGTGCTATACAGGTCTACACTAAGCTACGCTTTTGTCGTAGCGCTACACAGGTCCACACTTAGCTACGCTTTTTTCGTAGCGCTACACAGGTCTACACTCAGCTATGCTTTTTTCGTAGCGCTACACAGGTATACACTGAACTACACTTTTTTTGTAGTGCTACACTGGTCTGCAATCAGCTACGCTTTTTTCGTAGCGCTACACAGGTCTACACTAAACTACACTTTTTTCGTATTGCTACACTGGTCTACAACCAGCTACGCTTTTTTCGCAGCGCTACACAGGTCTACACTGAACTACACTTTTTTTGTAGTGCTACACTGGTCTACAATCAGCTACGATTTTTTCGTAGCACTAGCAAAACTACACAATTCTAAACTCAGCTACGTTACACTCATCTTGGCTACAAGTTTAAACTGATCAATGATTTTCCGTAGCACTGCATAGCTCTACACTCGGCTACGCTTTTTTCATACTGTTCGCAAGACTACACTCAGCTAAGCTCGCGCTGAAAAAGACTACATTCGACTACGTTTATTTTGTCCCGCTACAAATACCACACCAAGCTAGATTTTTTCGTAGCACTAGCGAATCTACACTTGTAAATGCAGGGCTTCAAAGCGTAGATTCGTTTTTCTCCGTAATCTCTTTTGAAATTTTAATTCGACGATTAAGCTGTCACTTGAAACAATAACTTAAATTATCCAATATAATATAAGAAGCAAGTGCACAGTAACAACTGATCAATTGATTAATTAGCGCCACAGATGCGCAGAGCTGAACACTTTGCTAATTAGTTTTTAATGGCAGAAGTTTTGATTTGAGTCTCGAACTCGTAAATAATAAAATAAAATAAAATAAGTTTATTGACACAAAATACCTTTGTATACAATACCAGTAGATTTCACATAGTTACATTGGATATTTGGAAAAGGGCGTACAAATAGTGAAAACCCTGCCTCCTAAACTAGGGGAACCCTGTGACCTAGGAGTCAGTGTTCTACTGTAATTTCGTGTACAAAATAAACCTTTATGTGTGTTATTAACCAAATATGTCCTTAGTCGTGTTTTCATATCACGCGTGTATCTTTAGTAAGAACAATAGGAGTGAGAAGCATTGCACTGTTGTAAGAAGCGGTACGTCGAGTTTACAGTTTGCTAGAAAGTTTTAAAGTCTAATAGAAGATGAAAATGCATGTGTATGAAAATCATAGTTAAAAAATAATTAAATAAAAGTCGCGATGTCAACAGCCGATTTTCCATTCTAGGTGCTGTACTATAATGTGCCAACGCCATCATAATTTTCCATTCTAGGTGCTGTACTATAATGTGTCAACACCATCATGATTTTCCATTCTAGGTGATGTACTATAATGAGTCAACGCCATCATGATTGTCCATTCTAGATGCTGTACTATAATGTGTCAACGCCATCATGATTTTCCATTGTAGGTGTTGTTCTATAATGTATCAACGCCATCATGATTTTCCATTCTAGGTGTTGTTCTTTAATGTATCAACGCCATCATGATTTTCCATTCTAGGTGATGTACTATAATGAGTAACGCCATCATGATTGTCCATTCTAGATGCTGTACTATAATGTATCAACGCCATCATGATTTTCCATTCTAGGTGTTGTTCTTTAATGTATCAACGCCATCATGATTTTCCATTCTAGGTGATGTACTATAATGAGTCTACGCCATCATGATTGTCCATTCTAGATGCTGTACTATAATGTGTCAACGCCATCATGATTTTCCATTGTAGGTGTTGTTCTATAATGTATCAACGCCATCATGATTTTCCATTCTAGGTGTTGTTCTTTAATGTATCAACGCCATCATGATTTTCCATTCTAGGTGATGTACTATAATGAGTAACGCCATCATGATTGTCCATTCTAGATGCTGTACTATAATGTGTCAACGCCATCATGATTTTCCATTCTAGGTGTTGTACTATAATGTGTCAACGCCATCATGATTTTCCATTCTAGGTGTTGTACTATAATGTGTCAACGCCATCATGATTTTCCATTTTAGGTGCTGTACTATAATGTGTCAACGCCATCATGATTTCGTTATGAAAAAGCAGTAGTGCTATTTGTCCTTTAAGGCTTCGTCTCCCTCTTACAGTCGAACCATGGTAGTTTTGATATGTCAGAGTAAGCCCTCAAATCCTAGACATTGAGATCCACCACTTTGCGTTGAGGTTCTAGAATGATAATTTTGAATTGATTTATATTGCTCTGACATTCTAGAATTTTGACTTTTATTATTTTTTCGACCTTTGAACCAATTTATTTTTATTTTTATTATTACTAAATATGACATTTTATTCAATATTTTTTTCATTTGTATGCCATTTTCCAAGTTAAATGTGACATTCTATCATTTTGTATCTTAACATTTCTTTATTCTGACAATTTTCTATGTATGTATGGTACTTATGTTTGAGCAAATAAAAATGATTTGATTTCATATGACTAATACAATAACCTTGCTAGCATTGCAAAGTTCGCCCAGACCACAGACAAGATACAAAGCTATACAGCTATACAGGGTGTAACGGAAAGGTGCAAAAATTAATGGTCGTCCATCAATGCTTAGTTGTGGACAAGGCATGTATAGTACTTTTCTCAAATAATGCGCGGTAATTACAACTAAATAGTACCTAGATTGTTTCTCATTCCGTGGACTGCATCTCGCACAAACGAATTTATCTTTTGTCAGCTCAATATCAAAGGCAGACTTTCCACCACCTGCCTGCGATGAGTCCTGGGATTCTTTGGCCACAATGCTAGAAAAGAAGGCAAGGTCGATGGCAGGTGGCCGCGGGGCGCAGCTCGACTGATCAAATTCGTTCAAAGCCCAATAATTACTTACACGAAGGAACGAACATCATAAGAGAAAGGTTGATCTCTCGTCGAGGGAATCACGACCAGCAGTAATGAGGATCACGACATCATTGTGCTAATTATGAAGCCTGGCTAATCATTATTTCATACCTTTCATATCGATAACAACTTCAGGTATTAATAGCAAAAGTTCTAATAGCTTATATCGTTATTCTCTATACTTACTTCTCTCTATAAAAAAAGGCTTTAGCGTAACTAGAAAACTTGTAAGCCTTAAGTAATGTTATACGAAGTTGCTTCGTCCTTTGTTAAGCCGGACTTCGGTTTACTTCGATATATTTATAGGCCAGCTTACTCTAAGGACATTTACTTGCTGTGCAAGCAAAAAAAACGTTTTAATTTATAGAGGTCTTTTAATATCATTGTTTTTAAAAGTTACGTAGGGAATTGCATTGAGAGGGTTTAAGTTGAATTTTACGTATATAAACTGAAGACTTTTTCCTATAGGTAAGAAGAAACTACGGTAGAATATACTATACCGGTAGAATGTATGTCGATGAATGGGTCATATATGATTCACGTAATTGTTAACTATTGAGTCTGTTATGTGTACAGTGATCCTGTTAAAATCCTTTCAAATGTTGAGGCGTTATTGATAAACACACATCAAAAAAATTCATTAAAAAAATACATGGGCCCTGTGTGTCTGTGATTGGCCGTGGGAACGATTCGGCGGTGAAAACTTAGTCGAAAATAAGGGCTAAAACAGAAGATTGACATTAATATTCTTTATGCCTAACAATCCCAATAGGATTGTAAGGTTTTAAATTAAGTTTAAAATTCTAAATTCCAAAAAACCTGGAGGGATTTGCTTGATAAAAGATGAAAGTGAAATTATCTCCGCAAGATGATTATATTTTCGCGGTTTCATCAAATTTTCTGAAAGGATTAGACTGGGTGGACCGCACAGTGGGGTGACGAAATATAAAATGAAGTTCCTTTGATACTTATGAAAAGTCTGAAATTATTTCTAATCACTAATGACACGATTTCATTAACCACTGGAATAGGACACCGAAAATTTTCATGTGGTATTAACGGTATAACTAAGTTATCGATAATAGTCACGTTGTATCATCCGGTCAGAATAATTATTATTATGAAATAACAGCAATCAGAATTTCTTTTAATTTCGTCCACTCAATCAAATTGATATTTATTGAAAATCGAGGGTTTATTCCATTGCCATGGCTACTCAATCGATTGTAGTGCAGCAGCCTCATTGCGTAAGTGAATTGGGCAAGACAAAGCGCAAAGAGTATGAACAATCGAACAATCACATAGGCAGAAATCCACATCGCGTCTTTCATCTCGCATGTGATTGGCACTTACGCAATTAGTCTGCAGGAAATTTTCTTTAAAAGGTCTTAGATTGTAGGCATCACCGACCGACATTATTAAATGATTATGTTTAGACGAAATTGTTATAAGTAACATATTTACTCACGCATCGATCCAACCAAGCTTATTTACGATTTAAGGATGAATTATGCTAGACCGAGGCGGGTGCGAGCCGAGTCCCATGCGAGGTACGGACGAGGCACAGATTCAAAACTTCACGAACATTTTATATGATGCTGTTTATGCTATACCGTATGGCGGGCGGCGGCGTCTGAGGCGTCCGAGCGTGCCCGGGACGCATAAAAAGCGTCTTCCGTGCTCGTTCTCCCTGCTCGAAATTGAGAATTTGCGACAGTGGAATACGGCGGAGCAGACTCTCCTAATGTTTCCTTCAAATCGCAATGAAACTCTTGCGTCGTTAACTTTTTTAAACAGAGGTATTAAATAAAGACTCGCACTTCGTTTTTCTCCATTTTTGAGAACACGTTCCGACACGAAGCAAACAAATGACTACATAAAAAAAAAAGAGAATCGAAGATTTTTCTTATTTAATATTATAAATATGTATCTGAGCTATGCCTGCCAGTATTTTTTTTTTCTTACCAAGGAGTATGTCGTTCTCACTACTTTTTGATCCCTCCTAATAGGTACGACGTATCACTCTAAATTACAAAATATCTAAGAGAGATGTTTTAAAACCAGATATAAATATAAATTATAACAATAACGTTATTACATTTTCAAGACGACTCAATCATATTCCTAGAAGCTTTAGGGCCGGTGCAGATACCTAAGAAAGTCATTTTTGATAAAAAATACAGAATCCAGTTATACAAGGATAACCGCTGCGAGGGGCTACGCCCCGAGGAACTGCGGATCTTCACGGACGGATCCAAAACAGGTACTGGCACGGGTGCAGGAGTCTTCTCAGAGGACAAAAATATCCGCTTAGCCACACCACTGGGGATCCACAACACGGTGTTCCAGGCCGAATGCTTGGGCATTTCCATGGCGGCCTCTGCGGTCCTGGCTAGGAAGGTAAAAACTTTCCCATACGTATACTTTCGGACAGCATGGCCGTCCTGCAAGCACTAAACAGCCACACGGTCAACTCAGGGCTGATTTACGAGTGTCACCAGCGCCTGAACCAGGTCGGTATGCACAATAAAGAAACCATTCAATGGATCAAAGGACACAGCGACTCCCGAGGGAACGACGCTGCGGACGAGCTCGCCCGAAGGGGCTAAAATATGGCACCGGTGGGCCCGGAGCCCATAGTGCCCTTACCTTTCGGGTTTCTGCGCGGTCTGGTAAGAAAACGCACCAGGGAGCAACACAGCAAGTTATGGTCTGATCATAGCGAGTGCAGGCAGGCCAAGGAGGCACTACCTCTCATTGACGGCCGTTTTACGAAAAGGGTCCTACGATTGACTAAGCCACAGCTACGTGCGGTCACAGCCGTAACTACTGGACATGGGACCTTTAATACCTCTTTGTCATAGGAATCACGGACAGCCCACTCTGCAGAGCTTACATGGTGGAGGAAGAGACAGCAGCACACCTACTCCTAAGCTGCCCCGTAGTCGCTGACTACAGGGCCAGATACTTCGGCGACCCAGGTACCCTGCAGGAGATAGTCGGCAGCACCAAGGCGCTGCTGGCCTTTCTCGAGGAGGGAGGGAGGTGGATCGAATAATGTGACTGAATCCCACCCGTACGCAAAATACGCGCTTGGTCGTGGAGTTGCGGAAACAGCCCGTCGAAACCTTTTTTTTTTTTTTTTTTTTTTTTTTTTCCGGGGTGGAAAATCCTCTTTGGATGTCCTCCGCCCTGGGGAGGGCGGAGGGGTCTGTCAGATTCTTACTGACTAAAAACCACCCCGGTGTTCCGCCTCACACCTAAACCGGGGATCACGGGAACAACGATACTTCCGCAACCCCCGGCTAGTGCCGGCCCGCCTCTGCGGGCCACGACCTCGAGTTGGGGGGGGAGTAAGGTGTTGGGCTCCCCCCGCGACGTCTAAGAGGGGCGCGCGTGGAACACAACGCGCCACCACCTCGGGTCCTGATATGTGGGGGGCGACGGACGTCCCCGAGTCCGTCGCCCCTGGACCCATTTAGGGGGGCTGGAAGAGGGCGTTGTCCGCCCTCCGCCGACGCCCGGCGCGTCTGCTGCGGATCGGGTTAGCGGATGAGATCTCCCTCTCCCTCTCCGCAGCCTCCTTCTGCGAGACGACTGTTTCGCAGAAGGATACCACCGCGTCCCAGGACTCCGCGCTGCCGACCATAGACTCGACTACAGCCGGCAGCGACAGGTTACTGCCTACTTCAGAGATGAGGGCACGGCGTGGCTCCTCCCAAGCGGCACACTCTGCCAGCGTATGCCGCGCCGTGTCCTCCCGGCAGTCGACGCAGTGGTGACACCGGGCGTCCGGCTCCCTGTTTATGCGACACAGGTACTTCCCGAAGCAACCATGCCCCGAGAGCACCTGCGTCACCCGAAACGACAGGGAGCCGTGCCTCCTCCCGAGCCAGCGCTCGAGCACTGGCCGGACCGCCTCGATGGTAATGAGGCCGGCGGTAGGGCGTGAAAGCGTGGGCCGGTGCAGTAGGGTGGCAAAAAAGTTGGAGGAAATTGTCCGGAGAAATGAGAGGGCAAGGGTGACCATCATTCTTGTTTAGCCCTCGACAGGTGGATTTGTTCGGAAAATAGAAATGTCCCTTTTATATGTGAGCAATTTGTAAAAAAATGTGTTACTGTTTTTTGCGGATGTGTCAACATTTCAACAAAATGTGTTTTTACCATTTTTCATGTTGTTTGTCCGTCTTGGTGTTATCCTGTTTCCATAAGGATTGTATTCCAGTGTGAGCATCCATGCATTTTTTCGGGATAAACAGCTTATGGTGCTCATGGATACGGTAGCTTTAGTTAGTGAAATAATTTTAGTAATCGGATGACTACTTCTAGAGATTAGACGACACGGTTGACGTAGTGGTTGAGCTATCGGCTGCTGCACTGGGTGTCGCGATTCCCGCTCGGAACAAATATTTGTATGGCCTATAGATAGTTGTTCCGGTTCTGTTAGAAAAAAATACCTCCAACAAACATAGGAACAGTAAATTTTACCTATATAATATGGGTTTAGAATTAGGAATTTCACCGGCAAAAACCGTGGGTAAGTTTATAAGCTAAAAATATCGAAATCTTAGTTCGAAATATTTTTAGGCTAAGTTTTTCGTCTGGCAAAGTATCTATCCATAGACACTTTCAGTCTTATTACAAAAAACTCAATAAACCTTGGTTTAAACCTGGCTTATCAAGTCCAGGCTTATCTGCAAAACCATGGTCTAAATTTGTCCGTATTACAAAACTTAAAAAAACCCTGGTCTTCTTAGTACCGTCATTTGAACCATTGTCAATATATCAACCACAGATTAAAACAAATATCATTCGTTCACCATAATATCATTCAATTGCAACGTTCCGTATGCCAAGAAAAGAAAACTTTTTAATAATACGATAAGGATTAAAAGATGTTAAGGAGTGTTAAAATATTGACATTTTGTTATTTCGCTTGTATATAAACATTAGTTATTTTATCGATTGCAGTTTTGTTTAGGTTTAAGCACATTACTTAAATTCGTATTAATTACTAATTCTACGTACGTGTAACGAAACGTAACATTCTCGCGCGTTACATGAAACCATAACAATAAACAAAACCATCGCTCGTTGAACAAAGTTCATTAGGCTTTGGATTTTTAAGTTCTCCAAGTCTCTATTATAACAATTGCCTCTTTGTTAATAATGTGTTAGTATATTAAGTGTTGTGATGGACCAACAAAAAAAAACATCTGACAATTGGAGTACCGAAAAAATAATATCCTCAATATCAATGAAATCCATCATGTTAATATCCATTTTCGGGTGAAAACAACACAACACAATGAAAAAGATTATATAACCTAAAAGAAAAACTTTGACAGATACGACTTAGACCATCGTTAAACTAGGGGCCGCCGAGGTTTAGCGTTAGACCATGATATGGTATATGGTTTATCGCTAAACCATTATTTGTAATATCATTTTTGTTTAAACCGTGGTTTATAGAGATTTAAACCTGGGTTTTTAGTTAAACCGCTTTTTGTAATAAGACTGTTTGTTTTTAAAATGAATGAAGCGACGTGTTGAGTGGCGGCGGTGGCGAGACGTGTGCGTTAGTATGATGAAAAGGAACGTTTATTGACTTTTTTTTAAACTTTACATACTAGGTGTTCATGATTTACTTTTTAAATGGTTAAATAAACTGTAACAGTTTTTTTATCATAACTGCCCGCGAATGTGATTTCGTGCTTAGTGAATTTTTTTAGAAGGTATTTTACGAGGCGAGCATAGCGGGACTACAGCATAGGACGACTAACATATTATTTTAACCCTACTGATGAATCAACGCTCAAATAACCTCATCTCATGCGAATTCCCTAAAACAAATACATACTGTGATGTTTGTAAATAGTGGGTAGTTTTAGGTAACTTAATAATAATGTACTGCGGGTAGATTCAGTCTGCGAATATACGTTAAACAGTTAAGTTGTGTCCTCATTGCTCTTCCCGGAAATCCAGACTACACCTACGTATTCCCTAATACTCTTCAGTGGCGACGAATTCGATTCGATACCTACGCGTGAATAACTTTATAAGTGATAATAATTACAAAATGTCGATCGGAAAAATTGCGGAGTTCAAAGTCCATAATGACAATTGGAAACTGTACGTGGAACGTTTAGAACAATACTTCTTGGTAAATAAAATAACGAGTGAGTTACAAGTGCCTACGTTAATAACCGTAATGGGAGCGGAAAGTTACGAGTTGCTGGTTAACTTGTGTACGCCGGTTAAACCAAAAAATAAAACGTTTGCACAAATAACGGACATTATGGAGAAACACCTACAGCCTAAGCCGAGTGAATTAGCCGAACGCTATAAATTTAGGCACAGGAAGCAAAAAGAAGGAGAATCAATATCGGATTACTCAGCGGTGTTAAAAAAAATGTCCAAGGACTGTGAATTTTGGACGTGGTTGGAAGAAAGTTTGAGGGACCAATTAGTCTGTGGATTGCGAAGTGAAATCATCAGACAACGATTATTTGCTGAAAGTAATCTGGACTTTGGCAAAGCATATAAATTGGCAGTGAGCATGGAAGCGGCCGAGAAGGATGCAGCCGTGGTCGAAGGTCACGGAAGGTCATCGGACAGGCAGAATTCGAATGAAGTCGTTTGTCAGGCCGTATGGGCCGGTCGTCGACGCGACACGTCAGCGGCAGCGGAGCGGAGCGGCGGCGAAGCGCAAGGCGCGCGCGTGTGGCGCGCGGCCGCGGCTCGCCCGTCTCGGCCAGCGCTTGCGTCTGCACACGTGGCCGCGCCTGTTGGCCGTGCGCAACCACACCAGCAGTGTCGAGCATGCGGCGCACGTCACGACACAACCTCGTTCAAATTCGCACGATACGTATGCCGTGTTTGCAACCGGCAGGGACATCTGCGTCGTATGTGCCCAAACATAGCGGGGCACAACCACATCGACGTCGGTAAGGTGATAGAAGATGGCGAAAGCGACAGCACAGGAAGCGACGAGGTAATATTTGTTGATGTTTGTCAAATATCTGCAACCCGATGTGAGCCCATGTACGTGACCTTGAACGTGAACGGTTACGATATTAAGATGGAATGTGATACCGGTAGTGCCGTATCATGTATAAGCGGAGAATGCTATTCTACTTTATTTAAGAACTTGTATTTAGAACCGTGTCGATTGACACTACGTTATTATACAGGCGAGACAGTAAAACCTCTCGGAGTGATACGACCCGTGGTACGCTATAGAAATGAATGTAACAAGTTAGACTTATATGTTATAGATCATGGGAAAACGGTTCTATTAGGGCGGCAATGGATGGCCGAATTAAAAATACAGTTACCAGTACTAAATTACGAGTGTAACAATATACTATTGTCTAAAGATGAAGTATTCAATGAGGCCGTTTTCAGTTCCAGATATTGTGATGTGTTCGCGGCGGGCCTGGGCAGATTCACTGGTGGTACGGTGAGCATTCACGTGCGAGAGGGGGCGCGGCCAGTGTTCATGCGCGCGAGGCCGCTCGCGTACGCGTTACGCGAGCCGGTGGAGCAAGCTTTGCAACAGCTGGTGCACGACGGCATTCTCTCCCCTGTCGAGCGTTCCGACTGGGCCACACCCACAGTGCCCGTCGTCAAAAAGGATGGTAACATTAGGATTTGTGCCGACTACAAACTAACATTAAATAAAGTTATAGAAATGGACCGTTATCCTTTACCTAGGGTTGAGGAACTATTGCTGCGTTTGAAAGGGGGTGTACGTTTTAGTAAAATTGATTTGTCTCAGGCATACGCACAATTAGAACTTGACGACACTAGGAAATATACGGTAATCAATACACACAAGGGTATGTTCATGTACAATCGTCTGGTCTATGGCCTTTCTTCGAGCCCGGGTATCTTTCAGAGGTTGTTAGAACAATTACTTGCAGACTTGCCCCAGGTGGGGGTTTTCTTAGACGATGTAATTATAACGGGGTCAACAACAGACGAGCATTTGCGTAATTTGTGTAGTGTTTTTGACCGTTTGAAGAAATACGGGTTGAAGGTAAAAAAAGATAAGTGCGTGTTCTTCGCAGATTCGGTTGACTATCTGGGTCACACGATAAGTAAGGAAGGAGTGCACACTTGTTCGGACAAGGTGACCGCGATCGTCGAGACGCCGGCGCCCGCGAACGTTTCTGAGCTGAGGGCATTCATCGGTATGGTTATGTATTACGGCAAATTCGTTAAGAACATAAGTACGATTTTAGCGCCCTTATATAATTTATTGAAGGCTGGGGTTAAGTACGAATGGAGCAAGGGATGTCAGGATGCGTTCGATAAGGTGAAGCACCTATTAGCGAGTAGTGAAATATTAATACACTATTCACCCGAGTTACCCTTAATTCTGACGACCGATGCGAGCAGTGTAGGCATCGGCGCGGTGATTTCGCACGCGACATCTGGCGGCGAGCGACCGGTGGCGTATGCGTCACGTTCGCTCACCACAGCGGAGCGCGCATACTCACAGATAGATAGGGAGGCGCTCGCTATTGTTTACGGAGTTCGTAAATTTCACCAGTACTTGTACGGTCGCAAGTTTCTGCTTCGGACGGATCATAAACCATTGACGTATATACTAGGTGATGAAGTAGGCATACCGGTGATGGCCGCTTCGAGGTTACAGCGTTGGGCAGTTTTGTTATCCGGATATACTTACGATATAGAATATGTTTTGTCAAGTAAGAACTGTGCGGATGCGTTGTCACGTTTACCTCACAAGCAACGCAATGCAAATAAGTGCAACGAAAATACGTACGTAAATTTCGTTGAATTTTTTTTACCGATTACGAGTACAGAGGTAAAAAAATTGTCGGCGCGTGATAAGAATCTCAGTAGGGTTATAGCATATATTCAATCAGGATGGCCAACAAATTGCCCCGATGATGAAATTCAACCATATTTCGTGAGACGCAATGAACTATACACAGAGTGCGGGTGTGTTATGTGGGGCTATCGCATGGTTATTCCGTTATCACTACAGCATTCCGTTTTAAAACAGTTACATTGCAGTCACATGGGCATAGTCAAAACGAAAAGCCTAGCTCGAAGCTACGTGTGGTGGCCTAATATAGACGCAGCGGTAGAAACGATGTGTAGACAGTGCGAGACTTGTGCGGCGGAGGCAGACGCGGCTCCGCGGGCGCCGACACAGCCGTGGCAGTATCAAACCCGTCCCTGGACCCGGCTTCATATTGATTTCTTGGGCCCTTACAAAGGTTCAACATTTCTAGTCCTTATTGATGCCACATCAAAATGGTTAGAAATTTTTGAAATGACTCGCACTAATGCGTCATCCGTTATAAAAATGTTAAGATCTACCTTTGCACGATTTGGTCTACCAGAAGAGTTAGTATCTGACCAAGGACCACCATTTACTAGTTTAGAGTTCAGAAACTTCTTAACTAATAATGGTATTAAACAATTTTTTTCACCAGCGTATCACCCTTCTTCAAACGGAGCGGCAGAAAACGCGGTGAAGTTATGTAAGCGAGCTATTAAAAAAGCACATAGAGAACAGGTAGATATCGATGCGGCTTTACAAACTTTTCTACTTGCTTACAGAAATACGGCGCATAGTACTACCGGCGAAACACCCGCCATGTTATTACAAAGGCGGAATTTACGTTCGAGGTTAGATTTATTGCGTACTGAGCGTCTTGTTTAGGAGAAGGTTCGCGAGGCCCAGCAGCGGCAGGTGGATAACGCTGGCGGGGTCCTGCGCAGGTTCAGAGAGGGCGACACAGTATGGGCTCGCGATTACGGTACTCGGGATAAGTGGGTGAAAGGCACAGTAGAAGGTTTAGATAGCTTACGTAGTTATTCGGTGGTAAGGGATGACGGTCAATTACTAAAAAGACATGTTGATCAAATTCGCCAAAGATCTCGGCTGTCTGATGTTACCTGTCCAGAGAGTAATGCAGAAAAGCAGGGTGGTAGTGAGGATGTCGTTACACCACTGATTAACGAAGAGGTGGATGAGAGTTTTAACGGAACATCAGATAATTTAACTGAGACTAGTCGGAGCAATGCTCCCTTTGAGCAACCAATTCCACAGTTGCCGCCACCGTCTAGATCACCAGTGAATCACAGACCAAAGCGAATAAGAAAACCTGTAAAAAGGCTAATTGAAGAATGTTAGTAATAAGTATAGGTTAATTATGTTGTTATATTTATTCGTAGTGTTAGGTTAAGATTTATGTTATTGTCCTGTGTTTATCATTATTATTTAAGAGTAGTATTGTATAGTGGTGGAGGTGTGATGTTTGTAAATAGTGGGTAGTTTTAGGTAACTTAATAATAATGTACTGCGGGTAGATTCAGTCTGCGAATATACGTTAAACAGTTAAGTTGTGTCCTCATTGCTCTTCCCGGAAATCCAGACTACACCTACGTATTCCCTAATACTCTTCACATACCTACCGCACTAAAAACAAAATTGCAGGCCAGAGGAATCGTGTCAATGAAACTTTACTCACGTTTTGTGATTTTAAGCCGGAGTCGTTATTACAGTTACAGTAAAAAGTGTTTATTGGTGAAAACCAGTTGTGACAGATTTCAGCCAAACCCGTTGTTCAGTTATAACGCGTTTTTTTTATAACTATCTGTTATTACGAAATTTCCTTATCACCATTATCATTTCAGCAGAAAGACGTCCACTGCTGAACATGGGCCATCTCAAGAGACGCCACATTGAACGGTTTCGGGGGTCTCATATCCAGCGGATTCCCGCAACCTTCACCAGGTCATCGGTCCAACCGGTGGGAGGCCTTCCAACGCAACGTCTTCCGGCTCGCGGTCGCCGTTCCAGAACCATTCGGCCCCATCGACCATCCGTGGGATTGAGATTATTACCTCACTAAAACCAAGCCAGTGAATACCATAAGCACATAGTTACTTTCACATAGGATCACTACAAAAATCTGTTTTTAATAGAATTACAAAAAACCTTCCAACCGGACAGTTTTTAAAGTTAGTCACCATTTAAATTTGAAAATATTTGTACGCTTCACGGCAAAACATAGAGAATATAAACTATTTTTTAATATCTCTCACACTGTGATTATTTACTAGAAAGTAGTAGTTTTGACAAATTGGTGCAGTTAAATGAGGTTTTAACCGATTACCAGTTTTGACTGCGACATTACTGCGAGTTGTTATTTTACTCTTCATTATAAGTCTATGATGTTCCCTCTACTGAGTGCTGGGATACAGGTACAGGTCTTCTCTCTGTGCCGGAGTGGGCTGTATGCCTACACCTACCGCAGCCCGACACCGATCTCATGTCTTCGAATTTTCTGTTCTAGGGCAAGGCATTTTCCTCACGATGTATTCCTGCGGCGTTTTTAGAGCAGTGCAGTGGTGATGATCTAAATTGCACTTTCGTAAAGCGCCTGCCTGAGTTTGAACCTAAGTACTACATAAGTATTCGTCGGGGCTATCAACTGCAGTTATTCAACTCTGTCCTAGAACCAAAAAATCGAAGACACGTAACCGCTACCAACCCGCACTGGGCCCGCGAGGTGGAATACGGCCCATTCCCTATCACAGAGAGGAGGCCTGAGCAGTGGGAACATTAAAAGGATTATGGTGATGATGGTGATGATTCAACCCTTTATTTTCATTTGTTCGCATTAGGACAGATTCGCTTTAAGACAGATTCTCTTTACGACAGATTCGCTTTATGACAGATTCTCTTTACGGCAGAAATTGTACAGTCTTGTTGAAAATATCAAATCATTATACCAAATTTAAAAAACTAGAAATGCTATAACGGCGACGGTACCTTCAAAGTTATTCCCAGGATCTTTTTATCAAATAATTTACGTTACATATTAATGCTTCACAAAACGATGATAACGTTAATTTTGTACCCTTAATTTATATACTCGTACTTAATAAATACACAAGCTACTTAAGAATGATTCTGAGCTTCAGATTCGGTCTCTCCGAGAGGCCATGTATAAACGCTTGAACCTGTCCTTGAAGGCGGTCTCCAAATGGGATGATGCCAATCTGGTCAGTTTCAATGCTGCTAAGACCCAGGCGGGTCTTTTTTCCGCTAAAAAGAGCCAATTCCACCCGGCTCCATCTTTCCGTGGTGTTACCGTGCCGTTAATGGACCATCTCGAACTTCTTGGTGTTACGTTGACATCGACCCTCAACTTTAGTCCAATCATTGAGGCGAAAGCTCAGTTAGCTGCAAAAAGTTGTGCAAAGGTGAGACGGTACTTCACGCCTGGACTCAACTTGTATAAAGCGCAAGTTCGGTCATGCATCGAGTACTGCTCTCGCCTCTAAGATGGATCTGCCAAATTGGTATTTGGCTGATCCATCCCAGAGGCGAGAGCAGTACTTGAATCGATTGATAGACAGGCCAAGAGGCTTATTGGCAACGATGCACTGGTCGCGTCAAAGCTCCAGAGCCTTGAACATCGACGCCGAGTTGCCAGCCAGTCGGTTTTTATCGGTTACATTTCGGGGAGTGTGCGACGAAACTGCACCATTTGATTCCGCCTAGCCCTTTCCTTCATCGGCCTACAAGACGTACGGCCATGCGCCATCGGTACATGATGGACATCCCTCCCATAAGCACAAAGCGTTTTGCTAATATTTTCATTGTGCGCACAGCTAAGGACCAGCACTCCCTTCCGGAGTCTTTGTTCCCTGATAGCTACAATCTTGGGGTTTTTAAATCAAGAGTGAATAGGTTTCTTCGAGGCAAGCGTGCTTCACCGTAGACCACATCATCGCTTACCATCAGGCGTGATAGTGGGCAAACGCGAGCCTATAGATTAAAAAAAAACTACTATATTGCGCGATCAATTTTCATCAAATATAGATGTGATTAAGAGTTAGCAGAAATTAAAGAGTTAAAGCCGTAGGTATATCCCAATGCCAAAGTTACCGATTGCTTCTATCGCTATTGGAAAGCGCTCTGATAAAAAGCTAAAAATAGGTCTGAAAAAGTCGATGGTGGAGAACGTAACGTATTACAGAAATGTATATGTAATTGGCATTGTTACCACAAAATTTGATCCCTGAAGGTATCTTTGCTATTCAAGAATCTGAAGAATATTCGCATTCAGGGACTATTTCTCAAAGCAATGAATGGGATTAATTACTAATACATTTAGTTGCTACAAAGAAGTATTCAGAACGAATAACCCAGATGAATATATAAAAATTGACATGAAATCAAATTTCAGTTCTGGAATGTGTGCACCTACGTTTCGATAAATTTCATTTTTGTTACTTGTTTTATTAATAAGTTTTACAGATATAGGTATATCGAGTTCACTGTACTTCTGCCGTAAAGCGAATCTGTCATAAAGCGAATCTGTCTTAAAGCGAATCTGTCCTAATGCGAACAAAGGTTTATTTTAGATCGTGGCTAAGTAAATACAGCCTCTCGGATCTATCTTTGAAGTTAAGGAACTCGAGGTCGGTTCACAGATTTGTGACCGTCCATTATATATACTGAGACTCAAATCTTCCGTGCCTCGGAAATCATGTTGAGCCGTTGGTCCCGGTTATCAGTGTTAGACAGTCGTTACGAGTCGCCAGAAACCTTAAAATCTGACACCAGTATTGCCAAGGCTTATCATGTTACCCAGTTACTGGTTTGTGGAGGTCAGATAAGCAGTCGCTACTTGTAAAACACTAATATTCATTCATCTGCATTCGGTTAAATTCAAAGCCAACACCAACAAATTCTGGTAAATTGATTGATATGCCTGTAGGTATTGCCCGCAGGGGATAGCATAGTACTGCAATACAGTAGTGCATAGTAGTGCACAATAGCAGCGCAGTGTTATTTTCTTTTAGATATCGCTACTCATGCTACACTTTTTGGTCTCGCATGGGGTTTTAATTTTTAACCGACTTACTCCCAATAAGGAGGAGGTTATCAATTCGACTGTATTTTTTTTATTTGTGTTTGTCAGAACTAGGTGAACAGACTTTTTTTATTTTTTATTTGAAGGCTGGTGTCATGTGGTCCCATTTAAATTTCATCAATGTCTGATGAAGAACTTTGGAGATACATCATAACTCTTCAATAAATGACGACAAATCTCTCGGGATTGCTGCAATCGCATGTATTTTTATTGTGTACACCATTTAAAAAATTGCACGCCGTTACCACTCCACGGATCAAACTAGCACATGGGAGCCAGATGATCCCGTGTATGGCACCCTTGGTCCCCCTGTGACGGGTCAGGACAGTGGCCCCGCCACCTACCACTTTTCGGCTGCAGGGGATAGGGTCGATCGCGTGCATGCACGGTGCACCGTAATATCTGCAATCTTCTCCCGCCGCGGCCTCCAACCCTCCAAATCCTTGCTTCACCGTGGAGGTCAAAACCACGGCAACTGAGCCCACCGCCTCGACAATGCGGGAACCCATCGGCGGAGAGGAGGTGTTAACATGTTTTGTTTATTGGAAAGCTGATTTTAATAATTGAATTTTAATTGGTTTGCTGGTTAAATTGGAATAATTGAATTAGTTTCGATTAAAAATTAAGGATGACTGCAGTAATATTCAGCTTTTCAGTTCAATTAAGTCAGATTGTCAGTTTTCCTTCTAGAAATTGAGTTTTTCATTTATACGTATTATAATTCAGACATACTCATAAAGTCATCCATTTTCCCAAAGGATAGGCATAAACTACAGAACACCACGTGCTACGATCCTTACATAATATTTTTATTACCTGTACCTAAATAGCTTTTAGTCGAATTCAGTAATAATTTTTTTTTATTAAAATTTTCAAACGCGATTTGATCACTATCTCACCTGATAGTAAGCGATGATGTGGTAATTTATTTTAAATGTATGATTTCTCTGATATTCATCCGATTTTTTTACAATCAATATTTTGTTTAATTCGTTTTAAATACAAGAAAATATTTAAAAATCTAATTTACGTTAATCATCTCTTGGACAGACGATTTAATTTAAACCTCAATAATAATTCATAATTGTACGAGTTAACCCTCAAACGGCCATGTACCGTGACGCACGTGTAGCCGTCATGACGCGACATCGCGGTTTAATTGGGGTCAGTAGTCGTTTGTTTGTGTCGCTCGATTGTGTTTATTGTGGTCTAAGGTGTAAGAAGAGGGTTGATTCAATTACGTTTTTAACCGACTTCAAAAAAAGGAGGAAGTTCTCATTTAGTTGTAATCTTTTTTAGGGTTCCGTAGCCAAATGGCAAAAAACGGAACCCTTGTAGATTCGTCATGTCTGTCTGTCTGTCTGTCTGTCCGTCGTATGTCACAGCCACTTTTTTCCGAAACTATAAGAACTATGCTGATGAAACTTGGTAAGTAGATGTATTCTGTGAACCGCATTAAGATTTTCTCACAAAAATAGAAAATAAACAATAAATTTTGGGGATTCCCATACTTGAAACTGAAACTAAAAATATTTTTTTTCGTCAAACCCATACGTGTGGGGTATCTATGAATAGGTCTTCAAAAATGATATAGAGGTTTCTAATTTTTTTTTCTAAACTGAATAGTTTGCGCGAGAGACACTTCCAAAGTGGTAAAATGTGTCCCCCCCCCCTGTAACTTCTAAAAGAAGAGATTGATAAAACTAAAAAAAAAATGTGATTTACATTACCATGAAAACTACTACCAAAAATTGGTTTGAACGAGATCTAGTAAGTAGTTTTTTTTATACGTCATAAATCGTAAACCGCAATTGTGGTTGGCCGTTTTTTATGGAGAAGAACAAGCAAGAAACTCCACGGTTACTCTTTTAAATGAGCAGTGGTGGCTCAGCCGCGACTTACAATTTGTAGGTCATGGGTTCGAGCCCAGGCAGGCGCTTTACTTTGTGTAAATTATTTCTTCACCACTGCTCTCAAAAGGGTGAAGGAAAACATCGTGAGGAAAACGGTATGTCCTAGAACCAAAAATTCGAAGACATGTGACATCCACCAACCCGCACTGGGCCCGCGTGGTGGATTACGGCCCATTCCCTCACACAGAGAGGAGGCCTGTGTCCCAGCAATGGGCACATTAATAGGCTGCTGATGTGATGTGTGATGATGACTTTTTTAAAAAATTGTTTGGTTTTACAATATTTTCATGTTACAGCATTAGAACTTAGATCGGGGGACAACGTAGGCCCGAAAATAAGTCGTTAGAAACTAGAAAAAAAAGGTTATAAAATAAATAAACAAAAGATTAAAGATTAAAAAGAAACCAGAGAGTCGCAGTGATTGTCTCGCCATACCATCAAATTGATTAGAAACTCTATGAATTAATTTCCACCCAGCGATTGGGCAGGAAACATCTATCATAGCGATCTCTGAGCAAAACTAATACTTGGTGGGCGCCTGAGGAAATACTGCCAGCAAGGTCGGCCCAGGAAGACATGAAGAACTATATGCATCACGCAAGGACTGGTTCAAGATGTCTCAGGAAAATTACACCTGTAAGAAATCGTCGCAGAACTTTACCTAGCTGTGGAACATTGATGGCTAACTAAAAAGGAACTCTTTGGTTCGTGTGGTTTTTATGTGATGAAATAACTGTAAGGATATAAGAGCGTTGTGTTATTATATTGGTAATTGAATTGAGTAAGTATTCCTTTACGTAGTTATCTCAATTACATCAATTAATTTCAGTAGCTGAATGAGTCATAGATGACATACATGTCTTATTTATTTAATGATTGCAAAAATATGTTAGCGAAAAAAAAGATTTCAGATTTCAGATGGAAGTGTTAATAATGTAAACAGTATCTTTGTGTTCTTCAATCTGTATTCTTTATTTTCTCTGCAAAGTGTCTTCAACAAAACCAAACGCCTAACTTATTACTTGGGCCAAGCTGTCAAATATGATGGGGAGCGACATTAATTTTGGCACGAGGTAGGAGACGCCATATTGGTACAGCTATCCATAGGAACAAGGCAAACGTCCTGATATCGTCACAATTTTCTGTCCACAAGGCATTTACGTGATATTGGTTGTATAACGGTACGTTGGCATAGGAAGGGTTAAGGGTTAATAATAAAATAACGGACACAATTTGTTTTCTAATATTAATTTGTCACTGAGAAAATATTTACACGTAAATATTTCATTTATTATGTACTTACTTATCATGATACTAGCTTCTGCAGCGGCGTTGCCCACTTGAAAATCGATAATTATCCCGAGGAAACATATTTCCGGAATAAAAAAAATCCTATGTGCTATACTTTATATCTGTGCCAAATTTCATCCAGATCCGTCCAGCCGTTTGAGCGTGAACAAGAAACAAACAAACAAACACACACTCACAAACTTTCGCCTTTATAATATTTGTGTGATATTAGTGTGATTTTCTTTTATGATAATATACCATCACGCCTGAACTTCACAAAAGTTTTAGCAGAGATGCACCTACACCCACACACACCCACACCCACATTTCACCAGTTATGTTTAAGTCCAATCTAGGTAATAGAGGGCGAGCCTTCTGCAACAAATCCAGACACCGGCAGGCTTATTACTTATGAAACAGCAATCAGCAATAATTGCGCAGAGATTGCGCAATCAATCGCTTTATGTCACACTAGCTGACCACCGCGGCTTCGCTCCCGTCAAAATTATAGCCTATGTTACTCGGGAGTAAAGTAGCTATCAATAGGTGAAAGAATTTTTAAGATCGGTCCAGTAGTTTCGGAGCCTATTCGGTACAAACAAACAAAAAAATATTTCCTGTTTATAATATTGGTATAGAAGATCGTCAGGCTTATTTTTGCAAAATAAATGCTCTTCAATCGCAAATCCGCATTATGTATCAGCGATAGCCACACCATAACAATTTTGTGACAGCGCTGCTAACAATAACAATCTGTTAACTAAAATGTGCGTTTATCGCAAGTTGGCCGCGATTATTTCGTATTACGTATGGTTTTTGACAGCAGAGGGACAGCCGTCGCTCGGCGAGAAAATTAGGCTGTCAAATTGCGATTACTTTCTCCCTTGTTGATGGTCGATTGCCAATCGCTCGTTGATGGCTGAGTACAGAACTTTTCGAGTCTTTGCGGAATTTTTCGCGTGATATTCAGCGGCTACTTTATTATCCGTAAATTAATTTCTAGTGGATATCGTTATTGAAAATTGGTGTAGATTTGTCTGTCGATTGGTCAATTTGTAGAATCATTGATACCGATGTGATCTCGATAAGGACGAGAAAATTTTATTTTAGTGTTGGCTACCTCTGTGAAGCTTGTTGAAAAGGTTGACACGCTTTGTTTGCTGCCAAATATTACAAAACACATTATTATAAATAAAAATAAAAATAGTTTATTTGATAACCATATTTGTACAACAAATTTGAGATTGAAGCCTCCTTTTAAGCAACAGATGCCTGTATTAGGAGACTCCGCTCCTTCTTAAAAAAAACGTTTCTATTAAACTAAACTCATACGAGTACATAATCTTAATCAAGGTGATTTGAGTGAAATTGTAAGTGTGAGGGTGTGTGTATGTGAGTGTGTGTGTATGTGCAGTATTTATGTTAGTATATCTGCTGTAGCAGTGATTCAGTCTCGCTGTAGGTAAGCTTTATTATCCATTCCGTAAGTATTTTTTTGCAGTCATAACTATTCTTAGGGTAGACGTAAATATGTTTATTAATAGCGTTATAAATCTGAGCAGAACGTTTCCAAAGTTGAATACTAGCAAATTGTGTTCTTGTTTGTGGTGTTTTTAATATAATGTATTTTCTTCTTCTTGCCAATATTCTGGAATCATAGGTCAGTGATTTATGTTTTGTGAGTACAACTTGAATAATGTACAGTTTCCGGACCGTTAGAAGGTTACTAATATGATATATTTTATCAGTGCTATATCACCGTTTTTTAAAATACATGCACTTGATAAGAGCCCGTTGTGCTCGCTCCAATACTAAAAAAATTGTTTTAGAAGCACCCCCCCCCATATAGGGATACAGTATAACAATACTGATTGTACAAGCGCTAAATATATCACATTTAGGAGGTTTTTGTTCTTGCCTGAAGGAGAACATACATTTTTAGGTATTTAATGTCTGAGAGTCTTGAAGATCTAGCTTAGTTTTCTGATTCTGTTAGCAACTTGATCGATGTGGGGATGCCAAGATAATCTCTGGTCGATGATAATACCCAAATATTTGATATGAGCAACTCTGTTAATAGCTGAGCAGCTGCAGTGTGAGTGATTACCAGCATCACATAGGTGTACCCTAAGATTAAAGAGTAAATTTTTAATTATAGTGTTACGTCCGCATTA
This sequence comes from Orthosia gothica, assembly GCA_949775005.1. Taxonomy (NCBI): domain Eukaryota; kingdom Metazoa; phylum Arthropoda; class Insecta; order Lepidoptera; family Noctuidae; genus Orthosia; species Orthosia gothica. Next base: position 10,040,263 of record OX459062.1, on the reverse strand, counting down.
TGTATCTTGTATATATTCTATATTTTTACATGACAAGCTCCGATGTCGCCTATTCCGCCAATGGGTCTACCTTTTATAGCCGAACTTTTTATGTCATAATATTATTATGCATAACAACGGATAGCATAAACATCATTTCGCAGAAAATCGTTTGGCATACACTCATTTATCATACATTCAAACTCATAATTTTGTAAGTCAGAATCATCTTTAGGCATAAATTTCATATTGATAATCATTAAAATACAGAACCATCATATCACAGAAAGTTCACAGTCAGAATCATCTTTTGGTATCCATACACATTTCATATTCAAGTTAATTGAAATAGTCATCTATCACATTATAGAACATTCATAATTAGAGTAATTTTGTATTTTGTACCATAAAAAAAGATTGTTTTTTTTGTGTTTTAATTCGATGTATGAAGCATGCAAACAAGCATACACCATGCTTGCAGCAAGCATGCAGTATTCAAACAAGCATTCACCATGCATGTTGCAAGCATGAAACATGCAAAGAAGCATACACCATGCATGCAGCAAGCATGCACATGCAAGCAAGCATACACAAGCAAGCATACACATGAAAGCATACACAAGCAAGCATGTAAGTGAGCATGCAAGCAAGCATGCAAGTGAGCATGCAACAAGCATGCAACATGCAAGGAAGAATGCAAGTGAGCATGCAGCATGCAGCAGGCAAGCTTTCTGTCACGGCTCCGGCGCTGCGGGGCTCCGGCGGTCCCACGCGGGATTATCGTCGCAGATGGTTTTAACGCTCACCACCTGCTCCTCAGCTCGCAGGCCGCCTCGCCCCTACGCGCCTACGCGGGCTTAAATTACACTCCCCTAGAGTGTAATTTAAGCCCGCGTGTAGGGCAGACAAGACTACGTGGAGTCGGTTTTGCAGCGATTCATTTCTGTCTCTAACTTTTGTAACACAACATATTGACTTTTTAAGACAGTATTTCAATTTTAATTAAATTAAAATTATTATTTTATTTTGATTAATTTGCTATTTTATTAAAATGCCTAATAAAATTATCCCAAATTAATTTCTGCTATCTTCATAATATGCCAAGTGAAATTATACCAAATAAAATTATGCAATCTTAAAAGTAAGCCATTGTAAATTCGGGCATACAAACATTCGGCCACACAATAATTATATTGAAAAAAAATATGCCTTAAGAATATTCGTTTAAAGAAGATTATGCCAAGTGTGTTATGCCAAATAAATTTCGAAGTATCAAGATTCTGCCAGATAGGTGTCTAACAATTTACGTTAGACATTGGCGGAGGTAACCCTCCGCCAATGTCTAACGTAAATTGGAAAACAAGTGTGTCCAACAATCCATTTTACGTTTCATAGCTCAAATATAAACCATTTTGTGATGTCCTAACGCGTTATCGATTCGATTTCTTATAAAATCGAATTTAATTACGAAGTTATTTTCATTGAATTTTTAATTTTAGTGCTGCAGGCTTATGAAAAACGTTAAATTTTACTAATCGTTGGACAGGCATTTGTTTAAAGTGACTTACAAAAAAATAAAAACTTAACTTAAAGGCCTCAGTAGCCAGGTCATTAAATTGATTGCGCAATTTTTGCTTATTACTGTTTCTTATTTATGTAATAAGCCTGCCGGGTTACTACTGAGAAATAACAGATGAGAATAACTCTGTATATGATGTATGTTTTGTGTAAAAATAAATATTTATTATTATAGTTACCTACTATATGTTTCTCATGATTGTCTGTTTCAATCAGCCAAAAAGTAATGTTGTTAATAACAAGAAGGCAAATAATGTATTATGTTATTCCAATTTTTATTTCTGAGAAAAAATTTAAATATAATATTTTGTATCTTGTTTAATATCAATTTTAGTACCGCCTAAAAGGTTTTTAGTGAGGTCGGCAAACGATGCCTTTTTCAATAGAAAATACTGATTAAAATAACAGCGTTTTCTAAATAAAATAATGATGTTACAGTACTCCAAATAATTAAAACTGGTAGCCTACTAAAATAGAGCATTGTTTTTTCAGTAAATCAACACCAAAACCAGCAACATTTTATAATTTGACGAAAAAAAAAAAAAAAAAAAAAAAAAATAAATAAAAATCTCTAAGCATTTAGAACACAAAATTACCACTATGTGCCAAAATATAAAACACATTTACCATTGCCACTAAATTAATGAAATGCCAAACGATAATTAAATAACAAATAAATTAACGAATTCCTAAATTAGGGGTAAATATACTACCCGGGGTTTATTTGAAAGCTTCATACGGCGACCGGTCAAAGGGTTGGGAAAGCAAAAGCAGACGGAGCCCGACCAATTACAGTTTTAATAATTAATAATAATTCGCAGCGGGGCCTTTTTTACCCCTGCGCGTTTTGCAGTGTTGAAATGAAAGTAAATTAGAATTTGTACGTGGAAACCTTTGATGTGACGATGCTTAGAAATCTTCGTTTTTTATTAAAACGGAATAATTTTACTGGTAGTAAGTTCTTCGTAGATATTTTTTCGTATGAACGTATTCTGTAGGTTCTGTAGGTCTTTTGGAATTGAAATATATGTGTAGAGGTATTAGGAAGAGAGAGGCCTATATTTACCAGTGAACTGTAAAAGGCCTAGTTAATTTATGTATTTATTATGTTAGTCCCTATTAAGTACCTACGCAAATATACCGCTTTAAAACGCAGTAGTTACGTACATTAGAAGATAACGATTGACATGCAGTTAAAAAAACTAATTGACAATAATTGGCGACTGGCTTAGTTAGATATGGTCTATGATCCGGTGTGTGTAAGGAATATATACCCTCATATGATATTTAAGGATTATATACATATAGAGCAGTGGTGACCCAGTGGTAACGGCCCCAGCTTACGTGTCGTAGGTCGTGTGTTCGAACCTAGACAGGCGCTTACTTTGTGTAAATCATTTCATCACCACTGCTCTAAAAACGGTAAAGGAAAACATCGTGAGGAAACCGGCATGTCCTGGAACCAAAAATTCGAAGCAATGTAACATTGACCAATCCGCACTGGGAACGCGCGGGGGCAGAGAGCGCCGACTGAATTTCCTAAGTAAAAAGTTATAATTCGTGGTTTGGCTCTCGTCTATTTTCTCCTCTAATAATGAACCAATTTAAAAGATATGCCTTAAACTGATAATTAAAGATATATTGTATGTCCCTATGTTTTGCTTTTTGATGATACATTATCTTTATAAGCACTAGAATCCTCAAAAAATGCTCAAAATTGCGCTGTCAACAGAGGCTTAGTGTACAAATTTGACAAATATAAATGAAAAAAGGAAAACATAGGGACATAGTATATATCTTACTTTTATAGTTTATGGAATATCTTTTATATTGGTCCGATACTGGAGGAGGAAATAGACGAGAGCCAAACCTCGAATTATGATTTTTTACTTAGGAAATTCAGTCGGCGCTCTCTGCCCATATTTCCTCTAAAAGCCCATTCCCTCTCTCAAAGAGAGATGGCTTGTGTCGCAGCAGTGGGAACATTAAAAGGCTGATGATGATAAAGGACTCGTGAATAAAAATGCCACTCATCGGGAATCACCTACCTTCCGCACTTGGAGCATAAATAACTATTATCCGCGTTAAAGTGTTCATTTGTTTCTTTTTTACTAAACATGCAACTTTCTATTTGCAAGCCAGATCAAAATTTAAATAAAACCTTTGATAACTTACCTCCTTTTTTGTCATATTTCGGAGTAAAAGATCGTTCCAAATTTAAAATTACACGACAGATATGAATTTACTATGTTATTTATTTGGCCGCTAAACCACGACAGACATGGATTTTCATACAACTTTTGCCGGCCGATGTTCGCATGTATTTGGATTTATCTCCAAGAAATTGTTGGTGGTTGTCAAAATAATGCTCAAATTTCCAAGCATGTTTGAGAAATAATTATATACATCGCAAATACGTAGGTTACCTAGCTAAATCGCGTACCGATGATGTTAAATAATACAATTTTTATTTAAATATTCTTCTTATACCGGATCTCGCACTAGTACTGTATTACCGACCCCGAGTTCGATTGCCGCGTTGATATGCTACAGATTTTCCGGCCTTCGCCCACTCTCCTATCCTAAGGCTTACTTTATTACGAGGGATCTACGGCTCTGGCAAAAGCTAGCAGTAGTACCAGCATTAACAACAAAATCAACAACGTAGTGTTTGTTGTAAAACGTGTAAGTACCTAACTTTGTAATAACATTTCAATCCCTACTACTACTCTACTACATCAACCCTCCCAATCGTGTTTAAACTAAAACATAAACACGGTAAATCGACTACAAATCGTAAGCCTAACCGCTAAGTGAAGGGACACTTAACACTCCCGTGCGGGGGTCAATTTGTCCCGGCTCCCGGCGACCTATCTCTAGTGTCCGACCGATGGTTGATTTCGGCTTAAATCCGAAGCCGATATAAATAAACAGGCTATCGACACAACCTTTGGCCGAAGCCGAAGGTCTATAAAAATCAGTGATTACAGAAACGATTTTACTAAGGTTCAATAGATAGTTAATTTAAAAGCAACTTAATGAGATGATTAAAAAAAGCTAGTAATACTTATATTATGAGATGTGCTAATTATATAATCCATTTCATTTGATATCCAACACGGCAATTTCTCATTTTTATTTTATTTGTCATTACCTTATTATGTCCTCTAAAGTCCTTTGTCAAATTATTATAATTAGTTTTGAAGTTATGATGGAGACAGATGAACATTCTTACATACATACAAACCGGGTAAAATCATAACCCTCCTTTTGGCTTTGCCGTAGTCCCTTGCAACTTGATCTACAATAATAGCACTGAAATAATTCTTAACAGTTAGTTCAATTTCGACGCTTGTTAGAAACCTTCGCGTTCGGCCAAAACTTCGGTCCATTTTAGCCGAATCCGAAGATTTGGCCGATGATTGTCGAAGCCGAGGGATCTGTCTGACACTACCTATCTAAGGGACGTCACTGTAGTCGTTTATTTTACAATCGCACCCCATTTGTACGGCAAACGAAGTCATAGAGCGTAATATAGCGTAAATCGACACATCAGTCCGTTGCGAAGTTAGTTTGGTTGATATTGTTATTATGCTTTGGATATTGTGTGTTATTACTGAGACAGAGTAAATAACTAGATTCTCTGAAACGGTTGGTTTAATGACGTGTTCTTTTTGTTTTTGAAATGTTATCCGAACATTCAGGCAACTGATTTGGTGGCTCGGTATCCCCGTGTTAGATGGCAACATTTTGAAGTTTAATCAGCTACATAAAGTCCGACGTTGTTCATTTTAACATGAGCTGTAGGTAAATGCAAAGTCCAAGGTTGAATAGAGTGCATCCGTATATTATTACCTACCTGCAGTGTGTGATCGAATTATTTGTGAGTTTATTTTAAATTAACAGGGTTGCCAGCTGAAATGGCAAATAAGCAACATCAGCATAAAAACACGTCTTAATATAGAAATCATTTTCTCAGTCGAAATATTTCAAGTTTTCGTCAAACACAGGAGCGAAGACATTTACATTTATTTCTAGCATATTACAAAATGAAAATTAAATTATATTCCTGAAATCGCAGAAGCGTTAGGCTTAGACTGGCGTACAATCATGTTAATGAAAATTATAGAGTTTCTTTATAACTTAGAAAGTATAAATAAGATGAAATGTTATTTTAAAGTAATGTAAAGTTTCATTGCTTTACTCGAGGAGAGGTCCGAAGTTAGGGGAATATTTTTCACAAAAATGCTGTATTTTAAGCAATACCATCTGCGAACTCTACGAAGATTGGTAAAAATAACAGTCGCATTGGTCCATCTTTGAGATTAAGCAACGCTTGCCGAAGTTAGACCGTGGATGGGTGACCGTTTATTATAAACCGACATTTATTCCTCCATGTTTCAATACGCACATTAAGCACGGGACCAAGTACTGGCTGTCATTTACAGTAATAACAGGTAGTCAGAAACCTGAAATCTGGAAGCAGTCTTGCCAAGGGGTACCGTGTTACCCGGTTACTGGGTTTTAGAGGTCAGATACGCAGTCGCTCTATGTAAAATACTGGTACCCGGTGTAGCGTTGTCGTTTGTGCAATCAACTCTTAGCGGAGCGGCTACTGGACGTCTTCGGGGAGGTAATGAAAGATACAGCTCACCAAGGTAGGTAGTCTTATTTATTTTGGAAACTCTTACTTCTATTACAAGTATGTCGTCGTTCATGCTTGCTAGCTGGAGGCGGAAGAGGAAGTGCGCTCACTAGGGATGAGACACATGACTTACTAATTAGTGATGTATCACTTAACATCTTCCTTTTTTTAGAAATAAGACAGTACTTATATATATTTAAAGTTTGCTTAAACCTAATACATTTTATTTTTTTCAGGTGCTAGAGTCCATGGCCCTTACGCATAAATAAAAGTATAAGTACATTTTAATTATGAATGAAACACATTTTTTTTTTTCTTAGCCATGAATACTTTTACAATATTATCCTATTCTTCCAAAAAACAACAATAGAAAATTAATTTAAGCTATTGGTTAATTGTTTAAGCTAATGTTAATACTCATCATGAAACGGAACGTACACATAATAGACAATAAATTGTGACAGCTTTCAATTGTCATTTGACATTAGACACTTTTCATAACCTTAAAAAACATTATTAGTTAACAATGTTTCTTGCGTAAATATACTGAATTTTCATGAATTCAGTCGCCATAACGCTTTGGTTTTGTAATTACACGTCCTGAACGAGTCGTAATAGGTGTACTTGGTTTAGGTACATAGTTTTGTAAACTAATTTGTGTTTTTGTTTCAGGTACAACATCAGTCATGGAAGCAGCTGAATCCGAAGAAGAATGCATTAATATATGTTCACGGTTTCTACGAAAAACGCCTTGAGGAGACTTGATGATGTAACTACGAGGATGTACATCTTTTTGTGATACTACACCTGGAACCCAAGTGCCTTGTGGTTTGTGTTTAAAGTAGACTTTGTCACCTTGTTGAAGTGTTGATAGCGGTTTAGTGTCTTTATTATAATAAAGTGATGTTTTAACTTGTTGTTTTTTAATGTTTTCCTTTAGACTTTTCATATCAACTGTACGTGGTGTGAGTGAATGTTCTTGTGTTGGTAATTTAGTACGCAAGTTTCTTGACATACATAGTTGTGATGGTGAATAACCAGTCTGTTTTGGTGTATTCCTATACATAAGAAGTGCTATGTAGGGGTCTGTATTATCTAATTTACATTTTTTTAGTAGGTTTTTAATAGTACCTACGGCCCTTTCTACCATTCCATTTGATCTGCTCAAATATGGACTGGATGTTGTGTGTTCTATACCCCATGCTGAAGTAAAATCCTTTAATTCTTTACTGTTAAAAGGAGGTCCATTGTCTGAATTCATAACTTCTGGAATCCCATGTCGTGCAAAGATTGATTTTAAGTGAGTTATGACTGTCTTTGAAGTTGAATCTTGCGTTAATAATGCAAGTTCTATGTACTTAGAGAAATAATCTATCAAAATTAAGTATTTCTGACCATCTATTTCAAAAATATCTATACCTACTTTACTGAATGGTAGCATTTTATAGTCATGATGTATCAAAGGTTCTTTTGAATTATTTCGACGAAAAGTTAGACAAACATGACATTGGATAATGTATTTCTCAATATCATTGTTCATTTGAGGCCAATAGACTGTTGTTTTTGCTAGGCGTATACAGCTATTAATGCCTTGGTGGCCTTCATGAACTAATTTTACTATGTATTCTCTCATGTTTTCTGGAATTACAATGTTGGTTCCTTTGAATAAGATATTGTTCACCACATGTAATTGATCTTTTATAGAAAAGTATAGTTTAACTGACTGACTGACTGACTTTTTATGTTCTGGCCAACCGTTTTGACAAAAGGAGATAATTTGACTTAATGTTGAATCTTTTTTAGTGTTTTCCTGAATTTCCAGTAGTTTTTCTGGACTTACTGTTAAGTTTGAGTACAAAAGATTGACATGAAGATCAAGATCATCTTCTAAATCTGTAAGTGTACTTTCTGGGAGGGCTGCCCTAGAAAGTGTGTCTGCTATGTACAGGTATCTACCTGGTTTGTAAAGCATATTTAGATCATAGGGTTGGAGCCTCATCATGATTCTCTGCAGCCTAGCTGGAATATCGAAAAGTGGCTTTTTGAATAAAGTAATAAGTGGTTTGTGGTCTGTTTCAACAGTTATTTTTCGACCATAAATGTACTGATGAAATTTAGTACAGCCAAATAGAACAGCCAAAAGTTCCTTTTCTATCTGTGAATAGTTTTGCTGGCAAGTACTAAGAGATGCTGATGCATAAGCTATGGGCTGTTTCTCATGTAAAATTACAGCTCCTAAAGCATCTTTGGATGCATCTACTGACAATATTAATTCTTTGTTAGGGTCATAATATGTGAGAACTGGTGATGAACTTATTAGATTCTTGACTTTAGAGAATTCCAAGTTATGCATTTGAGTCCAGATCCATTCATTTTTGTTGCCTAACAATTGCCTGAGAAGTGAAGTTTCTTGTGATAAATTCTTAATGAAAGGACTTAGATAATTTACCATACCTAGAAATCTCTGTAGTTCTGTGACATTGGTTGGACTGGGCATATTTGTAATTGATTCAACTTTAGAAGGATCAACTCTAACTCCATCCTGACTGAAAATATGTCCCAAATATTTGACTTCAGTAGCACAGATCTTTGACTTATCTTTGTTGAATTTTAAATTTATGGAACGAGCTCTGTCTATGACTTTTTGCAATATAGTATTATGCTCATTTATGTCTTTACTATATATTAGGAAATCGTCCATCATTATTTTAACACCTTTAATGTCATTAAATCTTTTGACCATTTCGCTATGAAAGATTTCTGGAGCTGAACTAATACCGAAAGGTAAACGTGTGAACCTATATCGACCAAAAGGCGTTATAAATGTGCACAGCTTGGAGGACTCCTCCGATAACTTCAACATCCAGAAGCCCTTGTTGGCGTCTAAAGTTGTGAAATACTTTGACCCTGAAAGTTCTGATTTAATTTCGTCTAAAGTTGGTAATGGATAATGAGGTCTCATGATAGCTTCATTGAGTTTGTTTGGATCAATACAGAGTCTGATTTTACCATCTTTTTTAGTAGTCAGTACAATAGGACTTACCCATTCTGTTGGTTCTTCAACTCTTTGTATGATATTCTGCTTCTCCAGCTCCTCCAGTTCTTTTTTGAGCGGTCCCCGTAATTGAAAAGGGATTCGTCTACATGCTGCAACAGTTGGAGTAGCATTTGGCTTCAATTTGAGCTTGACTTCTAGATCTGTGATACACCCTATACCATCTGTCAAGTCACGTGGAAGCTGTGGTACAAAATCAACTTTATGAACTCTTTTTATCAAGTTAAGCAATTTGCAGTCGTCCCTGCCTATTATATTTTGGCAATTTAAGTCGACTATGTAGAAATTGACAGTATAGCAGTTGTTGTTATGTTTGACAAGCAAGTTGCATTGACCAATAGTTGGTATGATGTCCCCACTGAATGAAGATAACCTATGACTACTTTTTTGTATGAAGTCTGTTGGAATGTTTAGCATTTTGAATGTTTGGATTGAAAGAATATTGGCATCTGCACCTGTGTCAAGAATGAAATTTACATTTTGTTTGTGTATCGACAATTCAGCTTTCCATGACTGTGTGTTGACCATGTTGACACTGATTGTGCCTACAAAAAGTTTGTTATTGTTACAACCATTATTATTACTTTGAGACTTATCAATATTAATGTTGTTTACACTTTTACATACTTGTGCAAAATGATTATACTTCCCGCATTTCTTGCACTTCACTCCTTTTGCTGGGCATTTAAATCTGTGGATTTGACCGCACCTGTTGCAAGTGACAGTACCAGTTGCTGACGACTGTGAGTGAAAACGTTTAGGTCCTGGCTTAGACTTGTCTTTGCTTCGACGAGAAGATTTGGAGACCTGGGCTATGATTGGTTCTTCCAAAGTTCTAGCCTGTATCCTAGTTGCTTCCATGCTTTTTGCTAGCATTACTGCTTTGTCCAAAGTGTCTGGTTTCTCAGTCAGTATTTTTTCCTTGATATACTGATTGCTGGCATTCAGGTTAAAGCTGAAAATATCCCTTAAGATGCTATCTTCGAGTGTTTTGAATTCACACTGTTTGGCGATGTTCCTCAAGTCTGTAGTGTAGCTATCAATGGTTTCGTTGGAGCCCTGACGCCTGTTAATCAGCCTGTGGCGTTCCATCGTCACATTAATTTGCGGTAAGAAATGTGAGTCGAACTTTCCCGTCAGTGTAGAAAGACTTATGGTGTCGATATCCAAGTTAAACGAATAAAATGTCGTAAGCGCATCCGGCCCGATGAAATGCAAAAGAATGGCTACTTTTCTTGCGTCACTTTCACTTTCTAGGTTATTAGCACGCAAATAGATTTTGAATTGCGTTAGCCAGTTTTTCCATGCTAATGGCATGTTAGAATTGTTTATATCGAGCGGCGGAAGACAGCTGCTGATGACTTTAGATGTCGACATTGGTGGCTTTTTATCGTCCCCGGCCATTTTGTTACCTGGTAGCGGCGTAGTTTCTTCTGACACCATGTAGCGTTGTCGTTTGTGCAATCAACTCTTAGCGGAGCGGCTACTGGACGTCTTCGGGGAGGTAATGAAAGATACAGCTCACCAAGGTAGGTAGTCTTATTTATTTTGGAAACTCTTACTTCTATTACAAGTATGTCGTCGTTCATGCTTGCTAGCTGGAGGCGGAAGAGGAAGTGCGCTCACTAGGGATGAGACACATGACTTACTAATTAGTGATGTATCACTTAACACCCGGAAGCATCGTTTTAGACTGGAAGTCGACCTCAATAATATAGTTTGGAAAATGCTAAACTAATTTATTGATTTCTGCCCAAATATTCGATTCTATTCCAAGTGATGCGAGTCGGTCAAACTATCTCAGTAGTCAGAATAACTGATCATTATGCAAAAAATCACGGGTTCAAGACTTTGAAAGGCAATTTCGCGTTATTTAAAAACTGTTTGCAGCATTTTAGTAGGTACTCCAATATCACTACATATTATAAAATAAAGTCTCCCATCGCATCTGTCTGTTCGCGATAAACTCAAAAACTACAAAACGGATTTTCATGCGGTTTTCACCAATAGGCAGAGTGATTCATTAGGAAGGTTTATGTGTAAATTGGTTGAAATATGACGATAATTGTTGTAAATGTCGGAAAAAAAAACAAGCCGCTCGGGAGCTTTCAACGAAAACGCTGCCTAATCCCTTTGATATATAACAATGTATGGTGGAATTGTTCTTCTTTTATAAGTCTACAGAAAAGTCCGCGTATATATATATGTATATATATATATATATATATATATATATATAAATATATGTATATAAATATCTAAGAAAGCGTCGCGATAACGATTGAAAATAACGGCCAAGTGCGACTCGTACAAACAGCTACATTCACCAAGCGTTCCAGAGAAAAATGTCTTGTCAAAAGGGCAGACAGACAGACAACGAAGTGATCCTATAAGGTTTCCTTTTTTCCTTTTGAGGAACGGAACCTTAAAATTTACAAAAATGTATGGAGTTGTCAAGCGCTATTCCGTGTTTGTCCTTCTAGGGCGTCCCTTCGTTTCTAGTCACGTCTGCTAAAAAAAGATAATTATTTAAAATTATTCCCTCTAAAACCACCAGATTAAAATGATCAGATAAATATATTTCTATTCTATTCTAGATAATTATTTTTAGTTTACCTTAAAGAACGAAATAAAGAAAAATATGTAGTTTATTCCTTACATGTTATCGAAAGAAAATCCTCTTAGATTGTATCAGAACAAAATGTCGAGAACACCCATTTATTATTGTCAGGCACAATTTTTTAGGACTTTCATTTACGAGCAACGTATAAAATAAAAGAAGTCAGCACGGCTGCGGCTAAACGGTAGTAGTTTAGGGTTGAAGCTACAAAGTACAAAAGTGCTGCAAGTTCAGTTCGTGTATTATAACTAGTCTGTCTACTCCAAATAACATGTTATGCATGAAACACATAATTTCGTTACAGATGTAAGTTCAGTTTGTGTGATACTAAAACTTTATGTCGTTTACTGTCTGTCTTCTCTAAATAACATGTGATTTATTAAAAACACAATCAAATTACAACCAAAGTCCAGCATTGCTTGATTGCTGAAATTCGTCATTGATCAAGCAATGCTAGATTGTGTTTTTATAAGCTAAGCTAGTATTATATAATCTGTGGATAAGCCCTCAATTTTGTCTCTATCGCCTATAACCTGCTAACAATGCTTTTGTTACTCGTTGACTGCTATTACCCTTATTATTCCCATCGTGCAGTCATCATCATCTGCCTAAACTTTTTTTGAGTTGATTTCGTCGGTATCAGTATTTTACATAGAACCACTACATGGATGCAAGACTGTCAGATTTTGAGGATTTTATTACTCGTAACAACAGTCAAATATTAACCCGTTAACTGTCTACCTCTCTATCCTACTTACCTACCCACCCTACCTACTTACCTACCCTACCTACCTACCTCTCTACCCTACCTATCTACCTACATACCTACTCTACCTACCATACTCTACCTACCCTACCTGCCTAACAATAATAATATTTTTTTTATCGATATATGAGCCTATGTCCTCAGGATGCCATCTATCTCCTTGCCAAATTTCGTTGAATTCCATTCAGTGGCTTGGGCGTGAAAAGGGTATCAGACAGGCAGACTGACAGATGGAGATACTTTCGAATTTATAATATTAGTATGGATGACAGCAGGAACGAACAGGCATTCCACGGCACTGAAGGGTCTCGGTTGGTTAGTAATGGATGGCAACGAATCGACCTAAGCAAGCACTGCTTAACCTTGAAGATCGATCCATGCGGCTATTCACTTGATTAATTTACTTGAGGTCGGTGCAACACGTTTTCTTCGTCCTGTCCCCTGCCACGCTATCACTGAATCCTTTTTCTTTCATATCACTCCTCACATAGTTCATCCATCTTTTCTTTGTTGTTCCTCTCCCTCTCCATCCATCCACATTTATATTCATAACTCTTTCAGTAACTGCGTTTCATCCCTCCTCATCTCTACTATTATTATACAAATTAAACCAAGAGCCTCTTGGTAACGTACAGTGTACACTTAAATCCGAACACTATAAACCATGACACATATAAAGTGTATAAGTCACTAAGCCTGTACTTAATATTCATCGTTTACCCAGTACTCTTTTATTTTCCTTTCAGAATTCATCAAAGTCTGTACCTTTTCATTAAAACCTCTGATTAATATGGTAACGGCGAGTAGTTATTTCAAACGAAAAACTTTTACTGACGCAAATAATTAAAAAGTCCGCGGTGGCGAATGGGTTGAAATTGGATATATGGAGATTGGCTGACCGAATTTGATAATACATTTTGGGTGAAACCAAAAAAATCAAATACCTACATTATTATGCCGAAAGTGGTTTACTGAGGGTTATCTATTGTGATAAAACTTTATAACAAAAAAACTTTTTTACAAGAAATACTACCGACTTCCAAATAAAAATACTACAAAAACGAAAACTAACTTTCTTTTCGGAAGTCGGTATCTTTGGTGCCTATTTTTTTCGTTTTTGACACCGAAAAGAAACTTTAATTTTGGAAGTCAGTGCAAAAACCGGCCAAGTGCTTGTCGGACTTTGCACATTTAGGGTTAAAAAAGTTGAAAAATTCTTCGTAATTTTTTTTTGTAAAAAATTGCTGATTTTGGTGGCTTCTCATTACTCCTTTTTGAAGTCTGTTGAAATTAACCTAGTGTCAAGTATTAGTGCAAGTTGCGCGGTATCTTCTCGTCCAATTTACCGCAGTGTCTCAAGACAAAAGTGTATGACCAGTGTGTGTTGCCAGTGATCACTTGTGGGACCAAGACATGGTCGCTCACAATGGGCCTTATCAGAAAGCTTTAAGTCACCCAAAGGGCAATGGAGAGGGCTATGCTCGGAGTTTCCTTGCGTGATCGCATCAGAAATGAGGATACCCGCAGGAAAACCAAAGTTATATAGCACGAAGTATTGCGAAAATTAAGTGGCAGTGGGCAGGGCACATTGCTCGGCCGAATGGGGCCGAAAAGTTCTGGAATGGCGACCGTGAACCGGAAGACGATGCGTTTGATGGCCTTCCACTAGGTGGCCGATGACCTGGTAAAGATTGCAAGAATGCGCTGGATACGAGACGCATGGGATCAGTCAATGTGGCGACACCTGGAGGAGTCCTAAGTCCAGCAGTGGACGTCTTTTAGCCGAAATGATGATGATGATCATAAAGTGTTAAGAATAAGTAATCAAATAGATAACATTTTCTTTTCGTCCAGTCCATTCAAATATTGTCTGTAAGAGATTGCCCTGTGCGATAAGTCCGCCATGTTCTCAAGTCCCTATAAATCTTATTATGTGGTGGACAATAAAGTACATTATTAATAAATCAATATTTTTTTCAGCTACCTAAGTAGATATCAAATACCTATACAAAATTTGTTGGAAGACCCACTCAATTCTACTATCATAATGAATTAAATTCAATGGAGATACAAACGGAACTAGGTTAGATACGTCCCAAAATAGATATTAATTTCGGTTTCCCTAATAGGACACAATAGCATTATAATTTATATAGCTACAATCTAGAGGTCTTGAAGTCAAGAATGAATAGTTACTTCTAGGCAAGCGTGCTCCACCGTCGACCACATCATCGCTTACCATCAGGTGAGATGCCTATAACGAATAAAAAAAATAAAAAAAAATATTGTTTACCTAAATATTTATATTATCTGAACCTGTTAAATTTTATCTGTTTTATAGCGGTGTGTACCTGCAAAAATATCCATAGGTTAGGTTAGGTTAGATTAGAACTGTGACCAACTACGCGCGAGCTGAGTGAGCGAAGCGAGCGATGCCGCGGCAGCGGCCGGCGAGCGCTACCTCGAATTTAGTAAAGTATTTTTTTCATAGTGCCCCCAAGACGACACTCTGACCTGAATTTCATTCATTTAAGACAAAAATCAGTGAAACGACCTTTGATCATTCTAAACAGTTGATTTTTTAGACATAATTACCCACATATATTTTTTATTACACGTGGTAATTTTTTTTTCTGAATATGTGTGAAAATATTATGGGAATTATTTTTAGGGATAAAAGCGTTATGATAAAAAACAGTATGAGTTTAAATATATTTACATTAATGATATTATTAATTACAATTTTCGGAAACGTGAGTGTTATGAACATCGCCGGTAGCACTACAAATAGTATGAATGAAAACATTAGGATGTAAAATTTTAGGAAGAACAATTTTGGGTAAAGAACTTTAGGTGAGCCAATATGGACCCTAAAAAAAGGCTTAGATCAAAATGTAGAAAATTCAAATAACTTTGAGATAGTGAAAATTTCAATAAAATACGCCTGGTGGTTTTGGTGCGCTTGTCGTATATTAGTCTGTTTTAGACATAACTTTACAAATTAATTACAATATTATACGAATAAAACTAAAAAATATCTAAAATCAAAGAACAATCAGGTGCCCATACATTTTTTTAGCTGAGATTAAATTCCTAAGTCTTTAAATGAAAAATATCTGGTTTAACTCACGGTGATGTTCTGAATTAGTTTGTGCAAGAATTTTTGTTCGAAAATGTCGAGAATAATAGATATTCAGTCATAAACTTTTGTAGGTTATGTCTGGGTAACTTTTAATAATGTGTTTAATAGGTAATATTATTCAATTTCGTGGAAGTAAAAGGGGAAGATCGCATTAGCATTTCCCTTACCTAGTAATTTCAGCATGAAATGTATAATATACTCTTTGGCAAGAGTATATTTATTTAAACTAAGCGACTTTGACGTTTATCAAAAGGTCGTCGTCCTCGTCAACAACCAAGCTATATTTTTTAAACTTGGATACTAGTCTTTTTGCCAGTCATTAATTAAAAGGAATTCATTTATTTCTACTGAACTACAATATTCTTACCTACCTGCGAGGAACATCTATACTTAGACATAAACTATATTGTTAACTCATTTACTGCAATAAATACATTAATTAAATTATTAATTAATATAGTTACTACTTGTCACTTAGCAGATAAAATATATAATGGCAAAACTAAGCTAAAGAAATTAACTAAAAAATCAAATAACTTTTTATTTATTATGATTTTTTTTTATCCGTTTTGAACCAGCCCAATAATATATTTAAAAAATGTAGACAATTAATAGAACGTCTTTCGTTTATAACTCACTTTCAGACGCTCAAATTTAAGTCAGCTAAAATATCGCCATTGTTCTTTGATTCTCATTTTAAAAACAGCTACTGAGGGGTATCTGCGCCTTCACTCCAAACGCTCGATTCAGAAACAGGATCCCGGCCATAAGTACCGAAACAATTAAAAAGCCATATCTGGGATGGATTCGCGATTTGGGCACTCAAGGGGTTAATTTAGTTGAAAGTATGCATACTCAGTTAAACATCACTGAATAAAGTTTAAGAAATCAAAAAGTTAAACTACTACCGCCCCATCCGAAGACCCATACGTTCACTTAAGATGACCCTTCTCAATAACATTCACCAATCATCTCTTTTCATAAATCAATACTACCCACATTTCATAACACAGCCCATCAAAGAATAGCCATTATCCCTCCATGGGAACATAACATTTGTTCAGAACTCGTATTGTCCTCATTTAATATCCAACAAAAGAAGGTTTAGAAATCAAAACTAAAAACCGTTATTCGGCTGAAAGTTCACATTGTGTGCAGGATAAGTGTTGACTCATTGCATAGCTTACACCGAATCCTCCATTAAGCCGGGTAACGTTATGAAAAACATTATCTCGCGCGCTGTCGGTCTATTGTGCCCCTGCATCCAGGATAGCGCAGCTTTGTGAACCGAATGCCATCTGTTAGACTAAATCTAGGGTTACCACTGACGGGTTTATATTTTAGAATATTTTTAGGAAAGCTAAATAAGTAAATAAAAACAGGTAACTGTTAAATATCGCTCATCAACATCATTATCAGACTAAAGATAACACCAGAAATAGATACATTATTTCTTCATCAATTGAGCAGTGGTTGACCAGTGGTAACGACTTTAACTTACAAGTTAGGTCTTGGGTTTGAACCCAGGCAGGCGCTTTACTTTGTGTTAATTATTTCATCGCCACTGCTCTCAAAACGGTAAAGGAAAATATCGTTAGGCAATCGGCATGTTTTAGAACCAAAAATTCGAAGACATGTGACATCCACCAACCCGCACTAGGCTCGCGTGGTGGGTCATAGACAATTCCCTCTCACAGAGAGGAGGCCTGCACCCACAACGGACCTAATGCGAGCCTAAGTTCGGAAAAGGGGGTCCATCTATTCCATTCTTCTTCATTAAAAATTTGTAACACAAATGGTGTGCACAAATGGTTGTACGAATACATTTATGAAAAGGTTATTGTCCGGGTAGGTATAGAAGTAACAT
This sequence comes from Orthosia gothica, assembly GCA_949775005.1. Lineage (NCBI taxonomy): Eukaryota > Metazoa > Arthropoda > Insecta > Lepidoptera > Noctuidae > Orthosia > Orthosia gothica. Next base: position 10,022,611 of record OX459062.1, on the reverse strand, counting down.
GATGATGATGAGATTTCAAGTGAATTTCTTCCATCATCGTGATTCTCTTGTCTTTACACCAAATTATTTGGGATGGTTGGGCCATGCAGCAACATAAGCCTTCAACTTCCATACTTCTCTATAGTTGTCATCTCATAGTCACTCCCTTTCTTACCACATAACATATTTCACATAGAAATCATGGATAGACCCATGACTGTTATTATTAAATCTATTCACTCTTGACATAAGGACGTCAGACCCTAGGTTGTAGGTATCAGGAAACACAGAATTCGGCAGGGAATTTAACTCCTTAGCTGTACGCAAAATGAAGGTATTCCCAAAACGTTTACGGTCCATAGTTCACACCGGAAGATAATTTTAATTACTATGATACGAACCCAAGTAATTTCCAATATTGAAATTGGTTCCGTGTATTCCATACTCATTAAACTTAATGTTGATTTATCTAATAGTTCACAACTCCAGAACTACTGCTCTAAAGTTCACGTTACTACTAGTAGATGCTTTACTTGCAAGTACGCGTAGTTGGAATAAAGTTTTATAGTTGAACTACTTTCCGGTGAATACTACGGTTTAGTTTGGTGATAAGTAATTGCGTGTGGTTTTTTTGGTTTGGTCTACGAGCTTTGTTGTGGTTTTGAGTTTTATAGGTAAATTAGTAGGCTAGTTTTTTATTTAATTTAATAGTTATTTCATCACTCTCTGGCAGTTATCCTTATTTGTAGAATGTTCGATACGGCATGAATTTTTGTTCCATGCTTCTTCATCAAGTCGTCATCCCATTTTGACCACAACATCATTCACACAGTCCATCCATCGTGCCTTCGGTGTTGTCTTGTATCCTATTATGCTATTCTTATATATATTCTTGTTAAACAGTAAATTTCTGGGCAAATTTCAGTTACCGGTGCGACGTTTAGAAAGATTTTGTAATTTATATCAATTTTTTAGCTAGAAAACAGTGAGTGGAAAAGGGAGAGGAAGGTCATTGTCCTGAAGTCGGACAATGTATATATCTTAGTAAGATTAGATAGTATGTGGAACATTACTGATCAAATTACAGTTACTCATCCTCAGAATCCTCGAATCACTACGAATATACGGAGAATAGTCTGTAATATACAGAGACACCTGCAACCTTGTGAAGGTTGCGGGGATCATCTGGATGCGAGACGCACGAGACCGATTAAGGCGGTACCCTGAGCAAAACGCCGCGCAAGCCGTTTTTTGTGCTGTTTTTAGGAGCTATCTACTCGTTATTTAAAAAGAAATATCAATTTATAAAAATACATTAAATTTCTACATAATATTGATTTTAAAATGGTAGATTTAGTTTTTTTTTAAATGTTGTATATATTTAAGTAATCTATTTCCAAAAAAACATAAAAATGAGAAATAATTCTTGATATTATGCATCTCCTCGTAAAGTGTTCATTGATTATTTTTTGTACTAACACTAATGGATAGACAATTTAATAACGAACATTTTTGTAGAATTATTTTTTTCAAAAGACCAAAATTCGATTTTATAAAGATTTTATTCTAAAATCTGGGCGTATTCACTACTGTAATTCTTGCGCCACCAGTGCCGCTAGACCAATAGGAACGCTCATATCTCATGCCGATTTTTTGGTCAGGGTACCGTCTTAATGCGGGGACGCTTGGGGAAGGCCTATGTCCAGCAGTGGACGTCTTTCGGCTGAAATGATGATGATGATACAGCGACAGGTCGTCGTACTGACGAAAATACCCTAAGCTTCATGTTGTAATACATACCTACCTACTTGCATTGAAACATTTTGGGCTGGACAGCTCATGAGCGATATATAATCCTACTATCCTACTTAATAATATATTCGCGAAAGTTTGTTACTCAATCACTCCAGAACGGCTGAACGGATCTGGATCAAATTTGGCACGGAGATAGATTAATGTACCTTACATTAGCTATTTTATATCTCGATAGGTATAATGATATCTGTTACTCTTTCACGCAAAAACAACTGAAACTATTTTAATGAAACTGTACAGTAATATAGCTTATAATTAGAATACCTTTTAAGCTATAGAAGTACACATTCCACGCGGGAGGAGCCTGGGGTGGCCCCTAGTGGTTGTAATATAATATTGTAAAGAGTCTGGAGTCTTCAATAAGTCACTCAGCTGATGAGTACCACAAATGTCGTCATATAATATTGTAAAAAGTCTGGGTTCTTTAATAAAGCACAAAAAACTAAAATCTATAAACGAATTTTGAAAAACATATCAGTTAGTAAGTAAGATTACTTTATATTGACTATCGTTATCTAGGCATCAAAAATACTCTTAAGGTTGCTCTAGTCGACGGCATGATCTATTTTGTGCGCGGGGTTAAAATGCTTGCTATCTCATCCGACAACACGTGGGAAATAGATATATGCTGTCATGAGCAGTAAGAAGCTAGTTCGCGTACGAATTAGCACTTTTTGCAATTTTTTTGCGAAATGGATGAGCATTTAGAACGAAAACGAGCGCGCGATTTATAAACATACCTTTGGGAGTCTGTTTATCACGAAAAAATACTAAATGTATGTGTTCAAAATACAATTATTTTCATTAAAATATATAACACTTATAGGTTTAAATGTATCTAATTCGAAAAAAAAAAACAACTAAAAAGTTATAAATAAAAAAACTTAATTCAAAAAATCAAAAAACCCGACTTCTTCAAAAGCGAACTAAAAAGTCTTAAACAAGGAAAAAATCATGCTGTGCAGGCGCAGATTTTGGTCAGCCAGCCCGCGAATATGTATCCTCCGACTGCACAGCATGATTTGTTCCTTGTTTACGACTTTTTAGTTCGCTTTTGAAGCAGTCGGGTTTTTTGATTTTTTAGTTTGGTTTTCTATTAAAGCGTGTTTTTTTGTTTTTTTAAACTATTATTTATTTTAAGTTTATTTTTGAATTTTAGTTCTATCGCTAATCCTGAGAGGGCGACGACTGGTTCCGAATACTAGTCTCAGGCATTCGGCAAGATATGATAGGACCTAGGAAATGGTGATTATGAAAAGATTTCAGTGGAATTTCTTTTCTACGTGCACTAAAGTAAGCTTACGTATAGTATTATGTATATTTATATTTTAATATGGCAATATACCCCACGCCGCAACAGCCCACCAGCCTCCCACCACGTGGATAGATGACCTGGTGAGGGTGACAGAAGTCCGCTGGAAGCGACTTACGGGACCGGTCAATGTGGCGACGCTTGTGGGAGGCCTATGACTAGCAGTGGTCGTCTTTCGGCTGATATATGATGATGATGATGATGCAGCAGTACACCGCAGATTAATTTTAAGATTAAGTGCTCTCAGTCCACCTAAAGGTTGTCTGGTAGATATCGCTGTCAGCCTGACCACCTTTGTACCCAAAAAACTACATTACTTTTTTTGAAAAAGAGGTTCGTTTTGGTGTGCAATAAAGTATATTATATTCTATTCTAAACATAATTATTGGAAAACCCAGAATTGTGAGGAAAAAGAAGTGAGAGGCTGTAGCCAAGCAGTGACACAAAATAGGTTACATAAAATAAAACTACCAGACCAAATCATCAAAAACGAAAAAAAAAATCTTCTATTTAATGAAATTATTATTTTTTTTTTTTTTAAAAAGACAATTTGTCTCAAATAAAACTTATTTCTAGGTTAGGTGTTTCTAGCTGAATTTACAAAACTGCTGTAAAGAAAATAAGCTTACCTATTTCAAAAGTTTTAAGCCTCATAACTAAACCAAGTCATTACACTGCTGTCAACTATCCAAATAAATTACAATAAATCCTTTTGGCAGTAAAAATAAAAGAGGAAACGGAAACGGGCTCCTGACGTCACTACATTTATCATAGCCATAGGATTTACCGCATTCAGCCTTGTAAAAAAGCCAGCGGTGATTGTAATCAGGAAAAATGAAGGATGAAAGATGGGATGCAGGATAAGTTTGTTAGTCCAAGAAAAAAAGAAATGCTGACATTCGTCCAAATGTAAGAATTACTTTAAATGGAACTGTATGAAAGGAATTTTATTTGTAAACTTGCGCTGTTCACTTTGATTTCGTTTTGGTTTATTTTTAGCAAGTTCTATGTAAAATGTACAATTTTTATTTTTAAGTTTTCTATAATGTCATTCAATCGTCATCACCGGGACATTCAACTCTTCACGTAACGAAAATTTAGCCAAGACTGAACTTTTCTTTGCCCGAAGAATCAGAATTGATATTCAACGTGGCAATGCTGCCAGCGTCTTGGGTACTGTTCCATTGACAGCGATGTAGATGAACTTTTTGATGACCATTCAGAGATGCTCTTACTTTCCATTATTCTTAATAAATATATTTTTAAATATTTTTATAAAAAACATGAAAAATAAATGAAATACAGGCCCACTGGTACTGGGAACAGGGTCCAAGCTACCGGAGGGCAGTCAGGGCTTCAGAGAGAGGAATCTTCTAACTACACGAGCCGTGTCCAGAAGTATTTAGCTTTCTCAATCAAGGCTTTGACCCAGTCGCCTAACGAGAGCCTCCTAAGGTGTTGGTCGAGGCTTGTAGCTATAAGGCCATTGGCAGACACGACTATCGGTACAATGATCGCTGTGTCATCGTGCATGTGCCACTTCCTACATGTCGAGAACCTCGCGAGCAAAGTCAAGATACTTATCTTGCCCAGCTTTCACGGTTACGTCAACTATCATTGCACGCGTCTCGATTCGGCCTATCACCTCCATATCAGGATTATTTGCTACAGTAGTCCTGTCCTGTTCTGATGGACCGATTCGAGTACAATGAGATATTGCCATTTTCGAAAACTGGGTCGGGCACATACCTATAGTACGGCATCTCCGATGCCACATGAGAGTATTTCAGAGCACGTTGCTGATAGCTAATCCTGGCGACAAGGTTGTGCCTATGCAAGTACTCTTTGTTAGCAGATTGATTCACCAGGGCGGCGACATGCCCGACAGATGTCAACCGTGCCATACTTCACAATAAATCTACAATAAAGCATCACAAAACCACAAAAATGAATACAAAATTGTCAACTACCGTAGTTTACACAATAACAATATATAAAATTGCTTTACCAGAAAACATTCACCAACAAAAACTACGTCACAAAAAATTGCAAAACTTTTCGACAACCCTAACGAGATCGGAACTAACGTTGTTATTGCGTTTTATTTACGATAATTTGCGATTCAAAATGGAGGACATATTACAGCAGAACAGGGGTTATTAAATTGTACTGTTTGAATGATGGTGGTCTGTTTGGTGATCTTTTGTTTACGTATGGAGAATTAATTGTTTTGAAGTTCCAATGCACTTTCTTTATGCAAAGTGTATTTTGATTTCGGCTGTAAGATTATTGCATTATTCACATTTTCGTAACTGTGTTCATATTGGATTGACGTGGAATTGCGGAATGAAACACTTGAGTAGTAGATGTCGTATAATTACGGTAAAGGTACACTAAGAATGCAGATAAAGGAACTATTTCTAATACAACAACCGATTGAAAAAGAAAACGCGCGGCGGTTAGGAGCTCGGGCGCGCGCGTCGGTTCGAAACGTGTCTCTCCGTGTCCTGTGTTGCGTCGGAACTCGGAAGTTGGTCGGCGCGCGAGCGTTTCGGTTGCGTTATCGCTCTCCCTCTCTTATGCCTCGAGTGCATAGTCATTAAAGCGAGAGGGAAGGCATGCGCGGCGGCGTCCGGAAGTACGTAGGCTTGAATTATTTGCGACAACATAATGATGCAATAATTTTGTAGTCAAAATAATTTTATAATCGCCTTTGCAATGCGTACAATTACAAAAAAAAATACAGTTTGGTTTAAAATTAACTACAGGTCAAAATGTACACTGTACCGGTAAATTCTCAATTTAATTCATTCATTCACTCACATTCACATAAAACGCACAGCCTAAAGCCCTTTAACGAAGGTGAGCAATGTAGGAAGAATTTTTGAAATTTCATTTCCTAAAGGGATTGAAATCAGAGATGAGTTCTGTACGAAATGTCGTCATTTTTGCCGATGGAAAATGTACATCGGGCTTACGCCTTATCGGTATCGGTATAATTTCGGAATAGTGGAATCCATACTATCTAATGCAGACTGGAGCTATTCTACGGTTAAAGGAAGGATAATAATATAACTGGTGATTAACAAAAAAGATTTGTTTTAAAAAACCGACCAAGTGCGTATCGGACTTCGCACATTTATCAGTTCGCTTCCGTAACAAATGTATCGCATCCCTTCTGTACTACGCATTAGACCGCAAAATCTAGTTGGTTGTAATAATTAAAATAAGGGTATTTCAAAGAAAACTCTGATTTACCAATATATTGGTATTTGTTAGTAAAATATACGTAATAATAAACATTATCTGTAAATAAATTTCAAGCTCATAGGGGGAAGTTAAAATTCTACCGAACAAAATTTTGTAAAAATATCTGGCTTTGGTGGCTTCGCATTCCTTTGGTTTCCAATATTTCCAACCGTTACGACAAAATATGCATGAAGTACGTTTTAAAATCCAAACTCACTTAAAATTCATCGAGAATGATAAAAATTCTTCAAAAATATGGAACGAATGAACGAGAAGAATTTCAACGTTATTTTGAAGCAAGTCCCTTTGAGCTCTTTCGGGCGTTTCATTGAAAGGATTTGGTGTATTCATAAGTATCTTTATGCCCATGCCCCCTTTGAGAGCAGAGTGCATTCCTTCTCATTTGATCAGCTTCTTAAGCCTTCCGGAAGCTTTGGTAAAATATTAACAAGGTTGTAAATTTCCTACTGGGGATTTATTTGCAGATGAAACACATTTCACTGTTTTCCAGATGCCTACCTACATTATAATGTTTTAACGTATAGAAGAAAGTGCTATAATGAAGAGATATTATTATATATATGCCTACTTTAAGAGGACTGAAACCGTATTTATTTATTTATTATTAATACAAAAACAAAACTTAAAATAAAACAAACAGGTGGCATTATAGCGTTCTGCGATCTCTGCCAGGTAACCTTGAATGGAGAGAGGCAGCCCGGACACAATACGGGGTTGCACTTATTGCAAATTTCAAATGAAACAGTTATATTAAGTACAATTAGGTAGGTACTAAAATCATACTACTAAAATAGATACATTGGTACTCGTACATAAATACATCTAAATATACACGTTTTCTACGAGGCCAAACTTGCCTGACATGGGGAATCCCATACCATGATGGCTTACGGACAAGGTAACCTTTGTCGTCAAACTGTTTTCTAGTGAAAACGATACGCTTTCATAGTATTGCAAGTATGAAACATAGATGTATCCTAGCCTCGATGTTAGTATTGAAAAGATAAACTTAAAACCCAATTAACACTAACTGAAGGGTTTTCTCGCAAAAGACTCTATTGAAAAAACCTGTCTTGTTAATTAACGCCTGCCGACATTGTTTAATATGAAGCAATTTTAGCAATAATATGTATTTACGGAGAAAACTTTATTAAGTTAATCGGGTTAAATATACAATTGATAACATTGTCTAATCTCCAGATATTATCGACCTATTAGATATCTTTATTTACAGTAAACCTTGTTTAATGTTTCGTAATGAATGTACCAACCGCGAGTGTAATATGCCAGCCATTCTTTTGCCGTTTTTAGAGTCTATGCACAATAAAACCACAGCTCAATAGTGAGCTAAATACCTGAGGTAACTAACTCTTCTTATTCATTGTCTTCATTACCTACTGAAGGTCATGTCCTTCCTGGAAAGCTGTGTTTGAGTCATTAACTAGCTGCTTCCAAGCCACTCTGTATTCTGCATTTCTCAGGGCATTTTCTAACAGTCTACCCTTAATCATACGCACACAATTCCACGTCAAAAGTTATGGGCGTTTTACTGTTTGAACCGGGGTGTTTTCGCAAGATGTCGTGTAATAATTACGTATTCAATAGATTGTCGGTCGAAGCGTGTCTACTACTAGATAAAGTATGTAGCATGAAATAAAAATGTGTCGCAGATTTGTTGAATTTTACTTGTAATCATCATAATTCTAGCATATTTGTTGTGTAGGGACGCTATAGCGTCAGTTTGTACGTAGGTACCTATCTAGTATGTAAGATGATACTACAAAATGTAAGGCGCACAAGTGACGTGGCCACTCGTACGCGATCATTCCTGTGTGTAGACGTGTCAACTAAATAAAGTGAATACATGTGAATTTGGTAACCTATTGTTTTATTGAGACACTATTCCTAAAGTGGTGACCCCGACAAGAAAAAGTGAACTTTGCGCGTGAGTGTAATACCGTCAAAGACTATAAATATGGCAACCAATTCCGGTAGCCGAGTTGGCCGCGATCTCTCTTACCTCAAAAATACCGGATTTTTGGACAGACCAACCGAGGGTCTGGTTTATCAGAGCCGAAGCACCGTTGGCTCCACAAAAACTACCAGATGAAGCAAGATTTGACTTAGTGGTCACAAAGTTAAGCAAAGATGTAGTCGAACAAATAACGGATATTTTGATGGAGCCGCCAGCTGTGAAGAAATACGACGCACAGAAGACTCGCTTATTAACTATATACGAAGAGTCCAAAAATAGACAGTTACAAAAGCTAATAAGTGAAATGGAACTGGGCGACCAGAAGCCGTCGCAGCTCCTACGACGTATGCGGGAGCTAGCCAAAGACAAAATACCAGATGATACACTGCTGATTTTATGGCAAGGTCACTTGCCGGCCACGATACGGGCAGTTTTGGCAGTGTCTGACACCAAATCTTTGGACAGCTTAGCAACAATAGCGGACAATGTCTATGAAACCACGCGGACTACAAACGGCGTAAACGAAATTTCGCAGCAGCCACAGCAGCAGCCCTCGACTTCAAAGGATACGGAGCTAATAATGGCCGAAATAGCGAAACTGAGTTTCAAGGTCGCAGAAATGGAAAGATCAAGACCAAGATACCAAAGACGCTGGAATAGCGATAATTATAAGGGTTCACGTTCTGCTTCTCGGAATCGCAGCCGTGATCCCTCCACGCAAAGACAGACGCCTGAGAGCCCAGATTGGCTTTGCTACTATCATTTTCGTTTTCGCACCAGGGCAAAGAAGTGCAAAGAACCTTGTGCGTGGAAAACTAAACCGGAAAACTAAGTAAGGCAACAACGGCGGAGCTCTGCGCCATCTCACCGAGTCACCGCCTCAGGAGCATGGACAATAACAGTGGACTATATTTCTTAGTGGATACAGGAGCAAATGTGTCAGTGCTACCGGTCGTAAAAAAACCTAGTACTCGCGAGTGCAGTGAATACAAATTATTTGCAGCCAACGGGACGGAGATTAAAACTTATGGGGTAAAATCATTAGTTTTAAATTTTAAGTTACGCAGGCCATATCGGTGGGATTTCGTTATTGCAGACGTAAAACAACCAATATTGGGTGCAGATTTTCTAAGCCATCCTAAACTTCTGGTTGACGTCAGTGCACGAAAACTCATCGACCAGGTAACTGATTTAAATGTCATAGCATCAATAGTAAGCATGAGTGAACCTTCTGTACTTTCTGTAAGCATCGATCATCCTTATCATAACCTCTTACTGAAATATCCAAGCATAACTAAACCAATGTCATTCGTGGAAACGAAACCGAGCTCGGTACAACATAATATTGAAACAACCGGACCACCGTTATTTGCACGAGCACGGCCTCTAGCACCTGTCCAATACCAACGTGTCAAAGATGAATTCAACAAAATGCAAGAATTAAGTATCTGTCGCCCTTCAAAGAGTCCTTGGGCAAGCCCCTTACACGTAGTTGAGAAAAAGAATGGGGGCATAAGGCCATGTGGCGATTACCGCCGACTTAATGCAATCACGAAGCCAGACAGATACCCAATTCCACGGTTACAAGATTTTACCAATAACATGGCCGGTAAAACTATTTTTTCAAAAATCGATATAAATAGGGCCTATCATTGCATTGAGACCGCGCCGGAGGACGTCGAGAAAACAGCGATAATCACGCCTTTCGGCCTATATGAGTTTCCTCGAATGACATTCGGATTGCGCAATGCCGCGCAGACCTTCCAGCGATTCATGGACTCTGTTTTCCACGGCCTAGATTTTGTTTTTAATTACATAGATGATGCACTGATCATGAGCGAGAATAAAACTCAGCACCTCGAACATTTAGGTATAATTTTGCAGCGGTTACATAAACACGGGATAACCATAAATTTAGAAAAATGTGCTTTCGGACAAACTAATTTAGAATTTTAAGGCTACCACGTGTCACCATGCGGTATTCGTACGACAGAAGAAAAGGTCAAGGCCATCATAGACTACCCAAAACCGGAGACTGTTGAAGAGTTACGGCGTTTCACAGGTATGGTGAATTTTTATCGTGCACATTTGCCCAACGCAGCATCGTATCAGTCGGCATTCAACAAGTACCTCGGCAACACAAAAAAAAGGGATAAAAGTAAAATCCAATGGACCGAGGAAGCTAGTGAGGCCTTTGAACAATGTAAGAGAGGTCTTAAAACGGCCGCTACATTGTCTCATCCAAGGAATGATTCGATGCTTGCCTTGATGATTGACGCTTCTGAGTTTTGCGTAGGTGCAGTTTTGCAGCAGGACGTTAATAATATTTGGGAACCATTAGCTTATTTCTCTAAAAAGTTAACGTCGGCCCAACAGAAATACTCCGCTTGCGACCGGGAATTGTTGGCCGAAAAATATTCGAAGGACGACAGATCACCGTGTACACAGACCATAAACCGCTAGTTTACGCTTTTTCAAAAATAGGAAAAACGTCCGATGAAACAGCTCGTAGAATTAGGCATTTATCATACATCAGCGAGTTCACAACCGACATATGTCACATAAGTGGACATAGCAACATAGTAGCCGATACCTTATCGCCTGTAGAAACTGTTTTCTGTCCAACGAGTATAGACTACAACCGGATAGCTGAGTTGCAAGAAACCGACGACTACGTGATAGCATGCAATGCAAATAATAGTAGCCGTATCACCCTAAAGAAATTATATTTACCTACATGTAATAAGCCAATATATTGTGACGTATCCACTGAATGTGCGCGACCATATATACCACAAGAAGTAAGGCGAATCGTGTTTGAAAGTATACATAATCTAAGTCATCCCGGTGTTCGGGCGACCCGGAAATTAATCAGCAAATAGTTCTTCTGGCCAGACATGAATAGCAACATTAACGCATGGTCTAAAACATGCATAGAGTGTCAACGATCAAAAATCGGTCGCCATACTATTTCAGATATAGGCCAGTTTCCCAAAGTCGATAGATTCCAGCACATACATATAGATATAATCGGTCCACTTCCGATTTCGCAAAATGGTTTTAGGTATTGCTTAACGGTAATAGACCGATGTACACGATGGCCTGAAGCTTTCCCCATGCATGATATAACCGCCGAGAAAGTCGCAGGTATTTTATACAGAGATTGGATCTGCCGATACTACGTCTACTATGTTTGCTGTATTGTTGTTGATATTGTTGTTGACGGTTGCAAGGGAGAATAGAAGAAGAAAACGTGTTGTTCCACCGTGGTAACATGGGGCAAACGATGTTGATGATTATTTATTTCGTACCGTAGGTCTAAAGGTCGTAGCCGAGTTATAAGACAACGCTCCCGCCCGACAAAATAATGTTCATTGAAATGTGAGCTTCAGGGCGTTCTCTATAGACATACTTTACATTGTCAACATAAATTAGCAGACAGCTTGCTGTAAGCGAGCTTACCGCCATCATTTCACTCGAGAGCTGACGTCTCGCTTACCGTATGCTGACCACGCGGTTCAAGCGGGCGGCCCGCGTGGTGTACGCCTACAGACTGCTCGGTTGAAGCACGTTGCTAGCTTGTCGAAAAAGGAAAGAGGAAAGCGGTCGGCGCGTGGACAGTTGGTTGTCTACTAGCTGTCGGCGCGTGAACAACGAGCAATCATCTTCGTTTAAGGCAGTGTTGTGCGGCAGTGGTGTTGGAGCAGGGTCGTGTAAGTGAGCTACGACCTGTAATCTCATAACCTCTTGATCGGAACACACAACTTTCTGGCATGATGTATGTGGTGCCAGACACATAATCGTATGGAAGACGCCAAGAATGACCTTTTGTTCCTTCACAATATACGTCAACGGTGAGGCGAATTAGAGACCAAAGCCAACAAATGTCAAGGACAGTTTCAAATTAAAATTGAAGAGCGTCCTCTTCAAAAAGGGTAGTGCCCCTGGTATTGCAGAAGTTCATAGGTGTCAATTACTACTGTTAGCGTTCTTATTTTTAATTGACATACCAAGAGATTTTTCTGTGTTGGCAATAATTAATTTGATACAAAGACGCTGTTTACGCTTGCAGCAAAGACGGACTGCTATTTGTCAGGTTGGTCAATGATAAGTTTTGCACTTCTCCTTTCCCGCCCATTCCAAGGTTAGAAATAGTGTGGCTCATGCCATCAAAGTTAAACCATCTTTGATCGAGATGTGATAAATAACTATAAAATTACTGCTCTATAAACTGTGTTTTTTGTAACTGTGTATTTGATATGAGAATACACTGGGTGGATAACCCCTTTTAAGCATTTTATTTACATCGCCATCCCCGGTAAAGTACCCACACAAGGTCTTAGTCTTTTAGTAAGAAGACCACACTACTTATCATTAGGAGGGCCACTTTTTTGTTTACATACAAAAAACAATAACAAAGAAAGCATAATGAACGCATTACCTTATTTACATTATATTACAACAGCACAACAAACCACGCATTCACCCCACCCCGACATAATTAAATCGAAGGCACATCTCAGAATCCCATGTTTTAATACACATACGAACGTGACAATGGTACGGCTTACAAATAGGATTCCATTGGTATTCAGCTTCGAATCCCGACTAATATTGATTAGTCGAACAATCCCATCGCGCTTCGCTGACGATATCGTAAGAATTATTATCGATAACGCCGTATATCCCATTCTATTATCGATAACTATGTGTGTGTGTGTCTATCTTACTCTAATAGCTAATATTATAAAGAGGTAAATTGTAAGTTTGTTATTGAAATCGGCAACCAGTCTTACCATTGTAGATCGTGTTACTGGGTTGTGAAGGTCAAAAAGGTAGTCACCATCATCTGTACAACAAAGATCTATACACTTTGTTCAAGCACACGATGATTGTTCTTTACACTTGTGATGATAGTAATCCGGGTATAAAGAATTAAACCACCCGTGTTGAGTGTGGTAAAATCACTGATTTATTTTACTTAGCCAGTGGACTAAATGATCGTGCGTATGCAAACGCTGATGGCATCATTTATAATTTCAGCAATAAAACGTCCACTGCTAGACATAGGACTCCTCCAAGCTTCGCCACACTGATCGGTCCTGTGCGTCTCGCATCCATCGTACTCCTGCAGCCTTGACCAGGTCGTCACTCCACCTAGAGGAGGGCCTGCCAACGTTACGTCTTCCGGTACGCAGAACTGCAGAACTTTTCAGCCCCAACAATTGTTCTACGAGCAATGTGCCCTGCCCACTGCTACTTAAGTAGACAGGTAGTCGCTCCATGTAAAGTAATGGTACTCAGCTGCATCCGGCTATACTGAAAGTCAACCCCAATATAGTTGGGTAAAGGGTAGGCAGATTGATTTGTAAATTGTATGTTCGTACAGGGTAATCTCTGGAAATGCTAATACAATTACGAAAATTCTTTGACCGATAGAAAGATCCAGTATAGCAGAGGGCCATAGGCTACTTTTGATCTTGAAGAAATGCAAGGTTTCTACGGGTTAGGCCACGGGTTTATCGACATCTAGGGTTCCACACAAAATGTGGTATTTGTTAGTAAAATATATACGTAATAAATTTAATAGTAAACATTATCACCCAACAAGTTCATAGGTAAATGGGCAGGTAAAAAATTTTTCGGAAGAAAAATTTTGTGATAGACGATGGACTGACATACGGACAGACAGACACGTGAGTGACAGTAATAGGGCTCCATTTGGATGCTTTGGATACGAAACCCTAAAAAGCTTGTCTAAAATAAAACTTAAACTTAAAGTATTTTTTTTGTTTGAACGCTCTAATCTTTGTATCTACAAATCGGAATGAAAAATCTTAACAATTTTTTTGCCAGATTCTTAAAAAAATGAAAAGGCTATTTTACATTACGGTACAACCTTAAGAGCTGAGCAAAAAGATAAAAGTCATAAAGGATACTAAGGGAATAACAGCGGGTATAACCGCGGGGCTGGGTTAGTTTAACTATAACTGAAACGCTTCTGAATATTGTTTCTCGGTATAGAAATGAAATGAACAGGACGGTATATTGACAAGCATTTGTGGATGACAAGTTATAATGAATAATGGGAACTTTAAATGGTTTATCGGAGCAAATAATTATGTTCATATTAGTGCTGAAATTTATATTTGTGAGTAACAAAGGCATGCAAGGGTATTGCGATGATTGTAAAATGAACTGAAACATTAAAATTTCAAAACGTCAAAAATAAATCGCATTTCGTAATTATTGACGTTTTTTTTAAAATTTTAACGATAATGCTATTTGATTGGAATCGATTTCCTATTTGGTCAGATAGGCAGTCGCTCTATGTAAAACACTGTTACTCAGCTGAATCCGGTAAGACTGGACGCTGACCCCAACATAGTTGGGAAAAGGCTAGGCAGATTGATTGATTGAAATCGATTTATTATTACGAAAATTGGCCTGCTGTTGTCCCTCGCCGGCACTAGACTGTGAACCCACAATTGACCACTGGTCTCAAAACGATAATGGAAAACTACTTGAGGAAACCGGTCAAAATCAAAAATCAAAATCAAAATTGTTTATTTGCTTACAGGTAGATTCAAACAGGTGTTACAAATATTTATAAAGTACACTGTATCATACCTAATAAGGTGTGCAAATATTTATATTATTAAAAATCCATCTAAATAATTATTAAAATAACAATACAAAATAATTACACTGAAAAAATAAAAAAACAAAATAAATTCAAAATACTACAAATGTCAAAAGTGAAATAAAATAAAAATAAAATTGTCAGATGTATTAAATTACATGTCATAAAATTAACAATCATATAAATTAAAGGGCTATCAAATTAATGGATGTCACACTAATTTTAATGTCATATTATTCTATGTCAATAAATTACTATGTCTATAGGTCTTTATCTATATTTTGATCCTGTAAGTAGTCCTTGATACAATAATAACATTTATTCACTAGGAATTTGTGCAGCTTCGACTTAAATTGATGTACAGGTAACTTTTTGACATCGTCAGGTAATTTGTTGTAAATCAATGATGACATAACAAGAATACTTTTATTGATTAGTGCTGTTTTCCCATATGGTATTTCAATGTCTAATCTTTTTTTATCACGTAATTGCCTATAGTAACTTTTAAAAGCAGTCTTATAATAATTTGGGTTTGATTTCACAAAAACATTTAGTTCATATATGTAGAACGAAGGCATTGTCAGAATGTTTAAGCTTTTAAAATATGGTTGACAGCTGGTACTTTTGTCTACATTACACATTGCTCTAATGCATTTCTTTTGAGCTTTAAATACAGATTCCTTATCGACTGAGTTACCCCAAGATATAATACCATATCTTAGAACAGGTGCCACAAGTCCATGATAAGCAGCTAATAAGGCTTCTTGATTAACAATTTTTGAAAGTTTATACAGAGCAAATGAGGATTTATTAATTCTTTTGCAGACATTTTCTAAATGTGTTTTCCATGTCAGTCTATAATCAATATTAATGCCCAGAAACTTTGTATCTGTCACGGGATGTACAATTTCGCCTTGGTAACTAACTTTTATATTTTTCAGTTGGGTTCTCTGGTAAAAGTGTATTATTTTCGTTTTGTTCATATTAATTTTAAGATTATTTTCGGTTAACCATTGAATTATCCTATTTAATGTTTGGTTGACTACGTGCTCATAATCATTTTGTTTGTCGCTTTTTATTATGACTGTGCTATCATCTGCAAATAGTACCATTGGTTGATTGATATGGTTAGGAAGATCATTGATATATATCAAGAACAATAAAGGGCCTAGAACACTTCCTTGTGGTACTCCCATTTTTACAGTTTTCGAGTTTGACCTATATTTAATCTCAGTTCGTGTTTTCTGACATATCTGTGTTATTTCTACAACTTGTTTTCTATTCTGCAGGTATGAATAGATGAGATCTAACGCTTTACCTCTTATGCCATACATGCTTAATTTTTGCATTAGTATCCTATGGTCAACTCGGTCAAAGGCTTTACTCATATCCATAAATATAGCACATGTTGGTATTTTGTTGTCAATGGCGCCCAAAATAGTTTTTAGTAGGTCATAGATTGCCATATTTATTGATTTCCCCTTGCGAAAGCCTTTCTGTTCGTCTACCAAAATATTATATTTTTCTAAATAGCTGTATAGTCGGCTATATACGATTACCGGTATACCTCAGAACAAAAACTCGAAGACATATGACATCTACCAACCCATAGCTTGTTGCCTACCAGTGGGAACTTAATAGGCTGATATTATATATCAAGTCTATTCTAATCAATCAATGTGTTGCTATATTATGTAAATTTTTACTCAACGAACATTTTCGACCACAGTTTTTGATTCTATAACTAGTCGCCTAGTCTGCACTGGCACTTTCAATCTAAATTAATACTCATAGACAACCCTATCTAAATAGCTATCTACCCACTCAGCGACGCCATGTGTTTCACTCCCAAATTACCATTTAAATTAAAACTAACAAATAATGGATTGGCACTCAATTCTATTGCCTTCGGTAAACAATCTATACATGGCCGAAAATACAAAAGATTGATCCTTCGGGACACAAAAGATTGGACCTTTGGCTCACAAAAGATTGGCTCTTTAGTTGACAAAAGATTGGTCCTGGTGCACAAACAATGTGTTCTCCTCCCGACTGGATATCGACGTGACTGATTGGGACCCGATTTAGATTTAATTTGGGATCCCGATAACATCTCACTTGGTATATTGTTAGAAATTGGTTTGGAAAGGACGGTAGATTGAATTTGATGGAATGTAGTAATATTACATTTGTTTGAAACCTTAGATTTAAAAAAGGTAGTAGTGTGTTGGATTTGAAGATAAAATTGGCAGTTGCTCCAAGTAAAATGTATTTCTTTATTTACCGTAAATAGGTTTATGACTACAAAAAATTATTCATCATTAACATCATTTCAGTCCGATGACATCCACTGCTGGACATAAGCTTCGCCCAAGCATCGCCACACCAATCAGTTCTCGGTCTCACTTCTAGCAAATTCCCGCAGCCTTAACCAGGTCATCGGTCCAGCTAGAGTGAGGCCGTTCACCGCAGCGTCTTCCGGTTCGAAGTCACCACAACATTACTTTTCGGCCCCTTCAATCATTTATCGCACACTGCTATGCTGCTGCAGCATATTCACGTAAGATGCATTATTTACGTAATAAAATATTCTTTTGTCATAATTATTTTTCAATGGAATGGTATTCTAAAATTCTGACGATGCCAAGGCCAAGAACAATGTGAATAAAAGAAAAGCAAAGAATATTTATGTCCAAGTTGAATATTAATAACCAAAAGAAATACACTCCCAATTAAAAGTCACAGTCCCCAGTATGAATTATGAATTCAAATTTTAATCATTGTATTTATTCCCTTAGGTATTTGTAATAAATAAGTCTATTGTTATGGAAATTAAACGACTAACTTTACAAATTGTTGTTCTAGATAGATGAATATTAATTATTAATTAAACTAGTTAGGAAATTATTGACTTAGATGATATTGTAGCTATTTGAAATCTATTTAAGACTAGTTTTTGCCTCGATGATCTACACATGATATATTCGTTTTAGACAGGACTAGGTTTTACCAGCGGCTTAGCTCGCGTGTAGGTCGGAAATTATTACTAAGGAACCTATTACCGGGATAAAATGTAACCTTTGTAAGTTTACTATTGGTGCCGAGGTTGACACCTCTGCATCTTATGTCTTTTCACATGGTTCAGTTGAAGACCAGCGTAATTGTCTGGCATTTTGCTAAACTGGACCTATTTCGCGCAACCATGAGGTATACTTTCTCTCATGTTTATTTAAAAAAAAACTTCTTTCATCATTTTATTTTTGTTTTCTATTACCTATGTTAAACAAATTTGTTTTCTTTCTTCCTTTATCCATATTTGGTCTACCAGTATTCCCTTCCAAATCCGTTCTTAAAACATACAGAGTTTCATATTTATAATATTACTTTGAAGTATTTACTTTATGAAGTGGTAAAAATGAATGTTTATAAATATGCTTGTAATAGCTTAGTGTTTGTGCGATGTGGGGACACTTGGAGACGGCTTATGTTCAGCACTAGAAGTCTTTCGGTGAAATGATGTCAGTGATGAATTCTGAAAGCACAAATACGATTATAAAAAACCGGCCAAGTGCGAGTCAGACTCGCGCACGAAGGGTTCCGTACTTGGTAAATTGTGGTTTACGATTTATGACGTATTAAAAAAAAAACTACTTACTAGATCTCGTTCAAACCAATTTTCGTTGGTAGTTTACATGGTAATGTACATCATATATTTTTTTTAGTTTTATTATTCTCTTATTTTAGAAGTTACAGGGGGGGGGGACACATTTTACCACTTTGGAAGTGTCTCTCGCTGAAACTATTCAGTTTAGAAAAAAATGATATGAGATACCTCAATATAATTTTTGAAGACCTATTCATAGATACCCCACACGTATGGGTTTGATGAAAAAATTAATTTTTAGTTTCAGTTTCAAGTATGGGAACCCCCAAAATTTATTGTTTTTTTTCTATTTTTGTGTGAAAATCTTACAGAATACATCTACTTACCAAGTTTCAACAGCATAGTTCTTATAGTTTCGGAAAAAAGTGGATGTGACATACGGACGGACAGACAGACAGACAGACAGAAAGACATGACGAATCTATAAGGGTTCCGTTTTTTGCCATTTGGCTTCGGAACCCTAAAAATTAGAGTGCCATATTTTTATTTTATACAAGCGTACCTTGTTTTCGTATGTGTATCTGGCAACTAGTCATCCATTTTTCAAGCACTTCCTTTCATCCGATTAAACTCAAACTTGGTGTTCTTATGTAACTTTGGAAACATTGAAGTAGTATGGTAGTGTAGAGCTGGTGTCATGATGGACTCGGAAGATGGCCATAGCTACTCCTCAACCAGACAATTCAGCATCATCGTGTTCGTGCTCATTGGAGTGTATTGATCAGTGATATTATATTTCTTACCTTTCACTTTAAAAAGCTTGTTTAAAATAAATAATAAAACACACGGACGAATTCGCAGACAGACGCTTATCAATTTGAAATGAGAACTAGTTTCAGTTATGCAAATTTCAGGATCTATTCAGGTAACTAAACTATTTCTTAGTTGACAAAGTTTCTGGATTAAGTTTCGTTACTTGTCGACTACTGTATCGGGTTTTGATCTTATTGAGTAGAACCTTGACTACCCGGGCTAATCTTTAGTCTGAAGTTTAATCGCAATTCATCTAAGTCTTCATCAGTATTATATTGAAATATCGCTATCCCACTCATCATGAAATCAGGACATGTTTAAACACTTCGTTCAAATATTCATAAACTCTCCTTGAGTTCAAAAATATTTGTTATGATTAACTATTAAACTCACAACAATATGATGTAAAATACTACTCAGTTGCAACCGTTTAGATTGAAAGCCTACCCCAATATAGTTAAGCAATGGCTAATAAAGCCAGTTTTTTTATAACTTTGTCCCACCCTAGGAATTTCTTCCTGTATCGTGGGTGCGTTTACAAACATATAAACTCACATACACAAAACCCAGAGCTGGAACAACTATCTGTAGGTCATACAAATATTTATTCCGGGCGCGAATGGAACCCGCGACACGCAGCGCAGCAGTCGATCACTCAACCACTGCGCCAAGCGTGTGCCCTTTGGCGCCAATTGGTTAAATATGGCCTAAGGCTTAATTAATTAATTAAGTTAATTTGATTTTCAGTTTTGGAATAGCCAACCTCAACCAGAATTTACAACAGGTTCAATAAAATATTAGAACCATAATATATTGCAAGAAGAAGAAATAATAGTGCCCTTGTAAAGCCTAATAGCACACGGTAACAACGCACACACGTCTACAGGACGTACAACACGTCAGTGAGACGTAATTAAGTTGCTACCATTGTTAGTTCCGTTAATTGCTCTATTGTTCCCTTTCACAGATATAAATCTTACTAACTAGATAACGCAAGTATTTTATTTTATTTTATTTTACAGTTTTAGGAAAACTTACAGCTAAAAAATTTTATACAATTAAGAGTAACAAGAATAAGGCCAATTAAAAGTTTCCACCGATAGAAGAGAGCTTATAAACAAAAAAAAATAGAAGGTAGACAGTGTTTTAAGTAAAAAAGTAACATAATCATAAAGATTAGTTTACATTATCAAAGAAGAGATTACAAAGACTCCTTTTTAATTTTGATGTGTTAGTATTGAAAACATCGATGTCGACGCCCCGGCAGATCGCATTATATGTATGAGCCGCTCTTATTAAATATGCATTTCGTCTGTAATTCGTTCCTACCGCAGGAGTATGCAATAGACAGGGATAGCACCGAAAAGTAGAAGGAATCCGCAGTCCAATTTTGCTCAGCAATTCGGGCAGCTCGGTTGAATATATCTACAGGTGTATATATCTACACTGGCCTTCAAAACTTAGTACCACACTTTTGAATTGCAATTTCTCCTAAACTAAATAAGTTTTGAAATAAAAAACGTTTTATAGAAACTTTTATCAAATTCCTTTGATATTATGGTTAATTGTACATTAGTAACGTTTTTAACTTAAAAAAAGATAGTACCCAACATCGCCTCTAAAACCTCGTCTTCAGTACGTCGTCAAACTGGCTTGAAGCTGATATCAGAGCCAGGAGGAAATACTAGTTATTAAAATGTATCTAATGGCGTAAACCATACTTATAAATGTTGTTACTCAAACCATGCCATAATGTAAATAAATTTATTTTTATTTTTGGTTTTTAACTTTTTTTAAGTTATAACAAAAGTTATAATTAAACAACCATCACATTTCAAAAGGGAAAGTGACACTTAATCAGGCAACTACTTAGGATACCTAACATAGCTTACTAACGTAGGTTACCTAGGGTGAAACTATTTCTAGAATGTTCAGCTTCATCAAGTGCTGAAGTGTTTGTCGTGCCTGCGATGTAATCAACTTCGTTTATGACATGCTACGCCGTAGCAAGCGTAGCCGTAGCAGTGCCATCACATCAGCTACGGCGTAGCAATCGGATTATGTTTTGGTTTCGTCCGCTCAAAAGTTTTTGATCCGCATGAGTACCCAAGACTCGATTAAAATCATGTAGGTGAAATGTTTCTGCCTTTATTTCCGTGATTTACGTACTACTCTGAAGACTCAAATGTGAAACTAAAATAATAAACTATCAAAACCAGACTGTCTCTGACAAGTTTATTGCATTCTGAAAAAAACAGCAACAGCAGACTCAATGGTATTTGCGAAAAATTGTCACCTCTTTTTCCTGTGGCACTTTTTCAACCGAGTAGAAAGGTGCTTCAAAAACATTTTTCTAACGATTCACTCGGGTTTGAGGATAAAAAGGCTTCTTCGAAATTGGTTGTAGAGTGATGAGTTCTTTTATGTCGTGAAAGGGTGAGAGAATACATGGTTTATGTCAGAGTGAATGAAATTTGTTGTGAAGAAATTAAAATGAATGAATTCTCTTTGATGATTTATTCGTCTTGTGTCACACGGACGTGTTCGGTCCCACAGAATCCGCATGATGCCGAATAAAAGTTAGCCTATGTCACTCAACAATTCTGTAATTTTCGATCAGTGTATGAATTTTCAACCAACTTCAAAAGGGAGGAGGTTCTCAATTCGGCTGTATGTTTTTTTTATGTTTGTTACGCGATTACTCCGCTAATTATGAACCGATTTGGATGATTCTTTTTTATTTGAAAGCTGGTGCTTCTTATGTGGTCCTATTTAAATTTGATCAAAATCTGACTAATCGCAAGCGAGCCAAGGTTACCGACATAGCCCTAAGAATTGCTAAACTTAAGTGGCAGTAGGCAGGGCACATTGCTCGCAGAATGGATGGCCGTTGGGGCCAATAAAAAATCATTCTGGAGTGGTGACCGAAAACTGGAAGACGTTGCGTTGTAAGGCCGACAGGTGGAGCGACGACCTGATCAAGGCAGCGGAAGTCCCGGTAGATGTGAGATGCACAGGACCGATCAGTGTGGCGACGCTTGGTCTTGGCAGTGTGGAGGCCTATGTCCAGCAGTGGGCGTCTTTTGGCTGAAATGATGATGATGATTTGTTAAAAAAATCAATGAAACTGCCAAGCCTTTTCCCAGCAATATTGGGTTCGGCTGCCAGTATAATCGGATGCAGCTGAATACCAGTATTTTACAATAGCTTCTGCCAGCGGCTTCACCCGCGTTAATTGTCGGGCACTATCCCACGGGAACATATTGCCGGGTTAAAAAGTAGCCTATGTGTTATTTTAGACTATAATCTATCTTTGTGCTAAATTTCATCTAGATCCGTTCAGCCGTTTTGGCGTGATTGAGTAACATACAAACATCGCATCGTAACATTCGCATTTATAACGCTAGTTGCCGCCCGCAGCGCCGTCCGCGTGGTATTAGTACTCCTCCCAATATCTTTATAAATTATAGCCTATGTGTTATTCTGATGCTATATTTCTGTTCAGTTTCAATAAATCCGTTCAGTAATTTTTGCTTGAAAGAGTAACAAACATCCATCCATCCATCCTCACAGTCTTTCACGTTTACAATAGTATTAATATTAGTAACATGGAACGGCCGTCTGTCTGACTTCCACAACCCAATACTGGTTAACACGATTTCAGATATATTATTTTCATGACACAAACATTACTATTAATATCGATAAACTAGCAAAAAACACGAGTGCAGAGAATATGCGAGACCTTACAAACTGAAGACATTTTACATTTTGACTACGACACAAATTGCGACACAAGTGTACGCCGTGTTGCAATTTATTTCACTCTATTCACATTGGAAGAAATACAAGGCAATATTACGTATTTTAGACAGAAGTTTAAAGGAAGATGGTTGTGTTTTTGTTTTCCTTTTTTACAATCCATAACAGTTTCTTTCAATTTACTCGTAATGTTTAATGATCATTGCAGATTTTTGGTCTAGTTGCAGTTTTTAGTTGCAAATAAAGTTAAACATTCAATATAATGTTAACGTCAATTAATGACGATTACAACTGACCAGACTTTGAAGACGTATGTGTTCGTCATCATCATCAACATTTTAGCCGGCATATGTCCACTGCTGGATATAAGCTCCCCCATGCGTCGCCAAATCTACCAGTCTTGTGCATGAAACTACTAGATTAGGGTCCACGTCCATCACTAACATTTCATAACTTCCTCATAAGAAAACCTCGCCTATATTCTTAATTTAGAACAAAACAACAAACAAAAGAAATTTCAATCGCTCCAAATCATATTAAACCATATCTAAAAGTAATTATAAACAAACAAGGTATATACCAATTATTTGTTTTCGTAAGTGTTCGTGCAGAATTAACTCTTGAACGATCACTAAGAAACGATAATGAAATATAAACAACCTTAAGAAAATTGTATTTTCCTATACAAATAGTCTCTAGTCGAGGTTGGTAATAAAAGGGGAGCTGGCAGGGTTTTTGAGCCAGCATGAGCACTAAGCACAAGCGGCCTGTAAAGTTCCTACAGCTGGAACACAGGCCTACTCTTTTTAAGAGGTAATGGGGCCCAATCTACCCCGCAGGCCTAGAGTGGGTTGGCAAATGTCACATGTTTTCTATTTTTCGTTCTACGACATATCGGTTACCTTACGATGTTTCCCTTCGTTCTTAGAGCTAGTAAATACAGCGCGAAACAGTGGCTTAAATACATTCACAAACTCACGCCCTTTTTCAATGGGGATAAGCAGAAACTACAGAACGCCACCTGCTACATTCATACTCCTTTTGCTTCATACATCGAACATGTAGGTTCATACATCTAATCATACACGCCACCGGTTATGAGTACGTACTGCGCACCAGGTCTGATAAAAAAAATGCCATTATAGGCATATATGACGAAGATATGGTAGGATTGCCCTAAATCAAACGAGTTTTAAAAATCAACAAAATCCAAAGATTTAATCGAAGTTTTCAATTGCATTTTGCGTCAAGCCGCATCCAATAAAAATGAACGGCTCTGCACGTTAAGTGTCTTTTTCAGAAAGCTGAATGGATCCCTGACCAAAGAGCCCATATTTGAAACTTTCAGATATATTCTAGGTGTGTGTACTCTCTTAGCAAGCTGCACCAACTCAGTAAAAAACTAGCTTGCTTGCACATAAAACCCTGCCAGATCCCCCTCTATAACATCAAAGCCTCGTGTTTAAGTTTATTTGGGTGTGATCTGACGCTTTACTATGGTAATACGGGATTAAAGAATAATAGTTTTAGGTTTAGATGTTCTTAAATAAAGCAACCACTGTATTTTAATGTGGGATTCTGTGTTAATAGATCTAATGGGAAAGTAGATTGAGTATATTCGTGACAGGCACATTTAGTTTTTATTGCTTCATCTGAAGATACAATGTCATATGATTTTGAAACACACGAAGTAATATATTTTTTTTTGCTAATACCTAGTAATGTGCGGTCTACACGGTCTTCACATGCTCTAACCAAGATTTTGTTGGACTTTAAAAAGACTGTGACCTCTGAGTTGTCAGATAGGAAACGCCGACCTCATCTAGTTTTAAAAAATATGATCGACATGTAAAAGTGTTTGTACACGGCCCTCGACAGACATAGCATAGACCCGACCCTAGGAGGCTGGATCACCAACATGCTCAAACTGCGAGCGGTCCAAGTCACAGTTAACAACACCACAAGGGCCGTAGTCGCGAAGGGCTGTCCACAGGGGGGCGTCCTTTCGCCACTCCTGTGGAACCTGGTAGCGGACAGCCTCATCAAAACACTCAACGGCAAAGGTTATTTCACTGTCGGCTACGCGGATGATATAACAATAATAATAAATGGAACCCACGAAAACACCCTATGCAATCTCATGCGTCAAGCCCTAAAACTAGTAGAGGAATGGTGCAGTGATCACCAACTCTCAGTGAACCCCACAAAAACGGAACTAATTCTCTTCACGAAAAAGAGGAAACCAATGACAATGCAACTACCAAAATTCTTTGGAACAACCCTAAGCCTTTCAACTGAAGCCAAGTACCTGGGAATTTACTTGGACAAACAACTGAACTGGGCGAAACACATGAACTATATCACCACAAAAGCCAGCATATCCCTGTGGCAGTGTAAAAGACTGCTGGGCAGAAATTGGGGGATCAGCCCCATGGTCACCCACTGGCTATACACCACGGTCATCCGACCAATCATTACATACGGCTCGTTGGTCTGGTGGCCCAGGACAGACCTCAGTACAGCACAAAGAGATCTCGAAAAACTGCAGCGGTTTGCTTGCATTGCAATAACTAGCAGTATGAGAACTACACCCACGGCCGCCCTACAGGCAATGCTGGGACTGCCACCCCTGCATCTTATCGTGCGGGAGGAGGCAGCCCTGGCTGCTTTTAGACTCCATCTATCAGGTACCCTAAATAAAGACTCCAGAGTTAAGCACACACGCATTAAGGAGGACGCGATCAAGCGAAAACCTATGTTAGCGTCACCATGCGACAAAGCCCCAAAAACACACCACTTTCATAGGCACTACAACATAATACTTACAGAAGAACGATGTGACTACTCAGGCTCGAAAGAGATGAGAGTATACACCGACGGATCGAAGACGAACTCCGGTACCGGAGTCGGAGTCTTCTCACACGACCTAAATATAAATATATCCAGACCGCTAGGAGGGTTCAACACCGTCTATCAGGCGGAGTGTGTGGGCATCATACTAGCGGTCCATGCCTTAGAAGCCAGGAGGGTTACGGACACTCGCATACGCATACTCTCCGACAGCGCTTCAGTCCTCCAATCTTTACGGAAAAAATATATCACATCGAAACTAATACTAGAATGCCACAACGCACTAGAACAAATAACTGTATCTAGTCGTAACACGGTAACACTGCAATGGATAAAGGGACACAGTGGATCGCTGGGTAACGACGCGGCTGACGAGCTTGCGAGACGCGGATCTAGCACAGCGGTCTATGGACCCGAGCCTGTTGTACCCATCCCCTTCAACCAAATACGCAGGTGGTTACAGGAATTCACCCAGACACAGGCAGAAAACTGGTGGACCTCGGCACCAGGCTGTAGGCAGTCCAAAGAAGCTCTGCCCTCTTTGGACAGTAGGCTTACCAGACGTTTGCTACGCCTGGACAGGAATGGCCTGCGCCTGATGACGGGGACCATCACGGGACACTGCTCACTTAACAAACACTTCCACACAATAGGCATAACGGACAGTCCTCTGTGCAGGGCATGCATGGAGACTGAGGAAACCGTTGCGCACGTTCTCTTCGAATGCACAGGGGTCACCGAGATAAGAACACAAACCCTCGGGTCGCCCAGAACTTACACGGACGTTCTAAAGAAACCAGGAGCCCTAATCAGCTTCTGGAGGGAGGTGGGCTGGCTGGAATAATCCACCCAACGGCCGCCATGGCCCACGCACAATGGTCCAGCTGAAGGACTAAGTGCGGAAACCAAACCCCCATAACATAGAACATAGAAGTGTTTGTATAAACCAACACAAAAATAAAATCATTTATCATTTACAAAACCGATCACAAAGGCCGTATTTTAACAGTGCTGAAATGTTATATGAAATCTCATTGTTGCACCGTTTTTCATTAATGCATAAATTTACCACAGGTGTTTAATTTCAATAGTTTAAGTTTAATATAAAATGTATGCATTAGATCAAAAAGATACTGGCTGAAAATAAAAATCGGCTCAATAAAATAGATTTGATGAAAAAAAAACAAATGGCGCGCATTTTGTACCATTGTTAAACTTTGATACTTCATAATTTAGAAAGAAAAGTTAAAAAAAGGAAATAGACAGCAATAGCGATATGAATTTAACTCCAGAAAGTATAAATACAGCTGCAAATTAAATTGTTAATAACCTTTTGCCACAAAAGTCGCGGGATAAATATTTTTCATTAACTTGAGTTTTTATTTTGAATAGGTATATTTTATCACGGTAGGTAGATTGGTAGTTGAAACAAAGGAAGATTAAGCACCTCTCTAAAGTGAGTAATGAATGCACTCGTGTTAATTTAGCACAACCAACATAACACTCATGCATTAATAAGTCACTTTGCGCTCGAAGCAACAATCTACTATTAATGATTCCTCTTTGTTATCTGGGTTCGATGCCCGGGCCGGGAAAAGTGTTATTGGGTTTTTTTTCATCTGGAATTTCACAGTAGCCGTCCGGAATCTGGACTTCTGCCTGGTTAATGGTGATATGGCAATGGGCTCGCCCCCTATTCATGGGCCCGATCGCCCAGGCGACTCAGCGTTTCACAAGCGACTGCTGGTCGCCGGCGACCTATAGGAGCACGAGTTCAAACGGAAGCGTTCACACTGCGAACAACCGTCTAGACGACCGGACATCGTGCACAATGTGACTACACGCCATTTATCTCTATATTTTAATATTTAAAACTGCGCATTGTTGCCACATGTGCGGACCAAATTTAGGCAAAAACACTCGGGTATAAGCACGCTCTGACAGAAACCCCAATAAATTACGAACAATCTATTCATTTTAAAATAGTGAAGCGATATTGGACCTTTAACAAATACAATTCGGCTGGAAATATAGATAAAGGGACTCAAGAACCGAGATTCTCTACAAAAACTTAGAAATCAACATGTTGTAACAATTAAAGTAGGTAGACGACGACAGAGCGACCAGCAAGCTGAAAACACTTAAGCGAGGGATTGAGGGCAAAAGGGGCTCGTAGCGGGACTGCAGGGAGCGTGGTTGTAGGCGAACAAGAAAAAGGTTGGAGAGAGTGGGCAGTCAGTTTGAGGGCGCAGAGGCGAGCGGTTGACAGAGGAGAAGTGTAATTTTGGTAACTCATGTTGCGAGATCCGTAAGTGAATTGCAATATTTTAATTCCACACCGACAAGCTAGGTAAGTCCCCATTTTAATTAAATGTAATTTTATGAGGAAGATAGTATAGTCATAACTTTGGTTTTAATATTAACTCTTAGTTTAGTATTGATAGTTTGCGAATAAGCACCCGGAGTGATCACAGAAAAAATGCTGAACGTGTTAATTGATTTAACTAATCCTAGTGTAGTTTAGTATACTAGTTTAAGCTACGTTAGGTTATAAAGACATTAATGTGAATATGTGTGCAGTCGTTTGGAGAGTAGATGGAAGTGAGGGCCACGGAGAGTTTTATACATGATTCTATGGTTAGGTACAGCTTACAATATCTGGTGATGGATGTGAGTAAAGCGCGTTAGTTTTTAGAAAGTGTCGGTGGTTTGAAAGGGTGAGTGCTAATTACCTTACTTTCCCTTGTCCTTATCATTGACTTGTATGGGGTAACCTGCGCGGGCGTTTGGTTCTAGGGACTCGGAGAATGCCTTCTATGGGGTGTGTACCACAAAGACTAACCAGACAATTGACGATATAGACCTGTTACTAAGACCATCACACTACTTGTACAAGGCAGAACCGAAATATTACTTGTATCGAGTTAGGGCTTATTTGTGCTACATTGTTAACTAGAAACTTTTATAGATATAAATCAACCAAACGTTTAGCGATGGTGCCTCTCCTTATGACCGACTGATTGTAGGACCCTTTGCATTCTGTATGATGTATGTACACTTACAAACTGAAGGGGGTAGTCATTGCTGAACATCACAAACTGGGATATTACCATTTTAATGAATATTAGATTCGTGTCTCGTTAAATCACACCAGGCTTTCGGGCCAGCCACTGAATACAAAAAAATAATAATATCTAGCGAGACACGAAATGGAAGCCCAGTGACAATGTTCCGTTGAAGACGTCTCACGGCTGCAAATGCCACTGGTGCTTCCTCGAAATTGGGGAGTTTATAGAAGTGTGGAATGACGACTTAATCCATTTCGTCATACATCAAATTGATCGCAATAAGTTCTACTACCGACTGACGAAGCGGTACGCTTGCAATAGTTTTGTATTGTCTTAGTAAAGGGTGTTAGGTCGAGGGTGAACTATTTAATATAGTGCGCGTCCAGTAATTCTGGAAGCATGTCTCGCTCAATGGCAGGACACTTAGGCACAAAACCGTCCTTGTCTTAGGATTGTGTAAGACATGTTTAAGTTTAGGGAAACATGTATTGTATGGATCGCTGCAAATCCTTCCTAGGACGCGCATTCGAGGTCCTGCAGTACACGTATTCGACGTGCCTGCTTCTGAAAGGAGGTCTCACGTCACTTGGGTGGGAATCTAGACTATTGCCAATTAACTAATTAACGTAATTCAATTAAACGTATTTATGAATGCAAGCGTAGCGATCCTACCAACTTCCTTTCGTTAGGTAAATAATGCACTTTGCAATCCCTTTGTCTAATTAACTTCATACTTCACTATTGTTTTACTTATTTAGCCCTTAAGGCTATCAGACAGAAATGTGTGCTAGAAGTTTGTTTTCATCATTTCTTCTTACCAGCTAAAAAGGAATTCCACATAAAGCTATATTAGAAATATCACTATGAAATGATGGCGGGATGGGCGCTTTTGGGGCTGTCTGTAGGCGAGTTGATATTATCAACTACAGTTACTTCCTGAGTTAAACTCACTGCTAATTTAGTTATTTGTATTTGTATTAATCCTTGAATGTATTTCCACTATCCGCGACCATTATTCGGTCTTTGATTTAAATACTCTATACATTAGTGTAAAGAGTTTCTCACACAAGCTTAAGTAAATTGTAACAATTTAGTTTATATCCCCTTAGTTTTATTTTATCCTTCTAAACCACTTCCAAGTTTTAATTTTATAACTGTGAATTCCAAAACAAAACAAAACATTATTTGGAATTCAGTTAGTCGGAAGAGAATTGACCAAGCCAGGAAGAAATTCATTGTGCAGCGCGGAATGGAGGGGTGCTTCACCCCTTTTATAAAAGGGCCGACATTAACACTTAATCTAGGAAATTTTAGGAAAAAACGAAATTTTTATCAGCCTAGGGTCATTTAGGAACAGTCACAACAACAATAGCTCAGGTTTTCTATACAGAGTGATTAATATAGGAAATACAATTTAAAAGCTAAATGGATTTATTCAGTGACCAATATTCCTATCGGGATTTTAAAAACGAAGATACTTTCTAATGTCTCCATAAAATATTAAAACACTTTTTTTAACCTCCGTTATTGCAACAAACGATGTACCTACCCAATACTCTCTTGCATTGGTTTTTTTTTCTCTCTTTATAATTATAAAACGCTATTACTGCAGCTTCTTCGATGTCCATTCTGTACAAAAATGTATTTACTTCACCGAGAGACCAAGTCTCCGGCAACAAGTTGATAGTGCGTAATGGCTCTTAATAGCTTAGTTATGTTTTTGAAAACAACAATCTTAAATACATAAAGTGGGTCAATGACTGCTACGCTATGCTAAGATACACTATGTATAGGTATTTACGTAGCAATACAGCTACCAAGGCTAGATCCAATATCGCTGTGAGATGAAGGCATCTTGTGTTTAATAAAGGGGATCCCGAGAATCTATCAAGAGAAACTTAGCTATGTTATAAGCATCCTAACATCAAGTTATTGCTTATTAATTTCTTTAAGACCGGAACATCTGATGCTTTTGTTATTATGAGCCATTATTGTAACATGAGCTTAATTAAATCTAGTTTTATTTAGTCCTACGTCTGTAGTCGTTTATTATTGAAGTTAGAAAACGGCATCATCATTTCACCCGAAAGAAGTCCACTTGACTTAACCCGAGCGTCTCTCATCCAGCGGATTCCCACAACCTTAAGCAGGTCATCGGTCCACCTACCTAGTGGGAAGCCTTCCAACGCATCGTCTTCAGGTTCACGGTCGCCATTCCAGAAATTACGGCCCTATCGGCCATCCGTTCTGCGAGCAAGTGCCCTACCCACTGCCACTAAACTTTCTTGGAATACGGCATAAATACCGTTTAATAAAACTTCAAAGATATTTACTGTCATTTGGTTTAAATGTAGCTTTTTCAGAGGAAGATTTTTTTTCATCGGTTCAGTAATCTCAGAGATTCTAACAAACATAAAAAACAACTTTACCTTAGATTCGAAATAACCGCACGAGTCGATCTTCAAGCCTAAGCAACGCTTGACGAGGTAGGCATATGTATGGGAGACCAACTGACCATCTTATCTAATCTTATGGACGGGCCGAGAAATAACTCGGACACTTCTACCCATTGGGATCTTTTGTGGTCCCCTAGATAACCTTCTCCTCCCCAATCTCAATGAAAACCTTCTTCATGAGTTTTACAACGAGATTAGGTGATATGAGCCTATAGTCTTCTGCTCTTGGTTATCATACCCCTAGGAGACTCATTTTCTTACTAGCCAGTGCATCGTATGTGCAGAAAAGGTGCTCCATGCGTTCCGTATGTTGCCCGCACAGCCTGCACATGGGAGTCGCGGTAGATCTACCTTCATGAGCATGTCGTTGATTCCAAAGTGGCCAGTGAAAGAACCAAGCAGGTAGCTGATTTACCCCCTGCTCATATTCCAAATGAATTCTCGTGCTCTGAACGTAGAGCCCAGGAGTTTCTTGGAGAGAACTGACCATACTGTAATTCCTCCGTGTCTCGGAAAGTACGTACAGCAGTTGGTACTGGCTGTCATTTTGGAGATCTTCGCCAGACGTACCGGGAGAATCTGACATCACTCTTGCCAAAGGTTATTGTGTCATTCAGTTTCTGGGTTGTGGAGAACAGATAGGTAGCCGCTCCATGTAAACTACCTTCTCATACTCAACTGCATCCGGTGAGACTCAAAGCCGTACCCTAAATAGTTAAGAAAAGGTTTGGCAGATTGTAGGGATGATGACGGGGTACGAAACAGCAAATTCTATTTAGTCCACCGGAAAAATTATCAAAAAATATTGGACACGTATTTTTTGCTTATTGATTGATATCATTAAAAAATCCCCAAGATAAAGCGTATCAAAGTTCGGGAGTGGGGCTTGTGACGTGACTTCTATGTAAAAAGTGTACCAAGGCATGACGGCATGCGATATTTTAACGCACTGTATCGTCATATTTTTTTGTTAACGTGACAAAAGAAAAAATACGTGTTCAAAATGTTTTGGAAATCGAACTGACGGACTAAAAATATTGTTTTAGTCATTATTCCTAAAATCACATTCTACCATACCTGTACAAAAAATTATCACACTATATATCACACTAATATTATAAATGCGAAATGTTGTGAGTGTATGTTTTTTTTTTGTTATTGTCTATAGGCTCGCGTTTGACCACTATCTCGCCTGATGGTAAGCGATGATGTGGTCTACGGTGAAGCACGCTTGCCTAGAAGTAACCCATTCACTCTTGACATAAGGACCCCAAGGTTGTAGCTAACAGGAAACAAAAACTCCGGAAGGGAATTCCACTCCTTAGCTGTGCGCACAATAAAAGTATTAGCAAAACGCTTTGTGCGTACGGGTGGGACGTCCGCCATGTATCTGTGGCGCGTGGCTGTACGTCTTGTAGTCCGATGATCGAAAGAGGTAGGCGGAATCAAATTGTGCAGTTCCGTCGCACAGTCCCCGAAATATGACCAATAAGCCGAGAAAAAATATGAAAAACCAACAGGCTGGCAACTCGGCGTCGATATTCGAGGCTCTGGAGCTTTGACGTGACCATTGCATCGTTGCCAATAGGCCTCTTGGCCCGTCTGTCAATCGACTCAAGTGCATCAAGCTGATATTTAGCAGATCCGTCCTAGAGGGCCCAGAGGTGATGAGTGTGTTTGTTACTTACCCACGCTCAATTGACTGGACGAATCTGGATGAAATTTGGCACAAAGATAGATTATATTCTGGAATAGCACATAGGATACTTTTGTCCCGAAAATATGTTCCTTTGGGATAATTTTCGACATTCACTCGGGCGAAGTCGCTGGCAGAAGCTAGTAACGCCATGAAAATTAAACCGTGAACATTAAAACCTCACAAACCACGATGACGGAAGTTTCCAGAGTCATGTCTATGGAATCTAATAATTAAGAGTATAAAGAGGTGTCCTGAATGAGATTTTAGTTCCGAACAAGTGTTTAACTACCCTCCCCACGCACAGGCTTTGTGATCCAGTTATACGGGACGCGAATAGAGTGACGGGAACTTTTTAGGGTAGTTTTTTTCCGGTTTTTTGTTAACCGTTAAAGTACGAAAATAAAGTTGGTCGGTGGAAAGAATTTGTGTTTTCAGGTTAATAAATAATGTGTAGGATATTTGAGATATATGTATTTGCATTCATTATTTTCTTTTTATGCCAGTGAGATTCTCGATTAAGATCAATGAACCTTGCAAGTAAATCTCATATGTAAGAAAGAAGCATAACAATGATGCTAATTCAAAATTTTTACGAGACGAGTATTTTTTAAATAATTTACTAGCATCTGCCCGCGGCTTCGCCTGCGTGAAAAGCGTTTTATTATCGCAAGGAATCATATTACCGAGTTTATCGGGATAAAAATATCCTATGTGTTAATCCAGATTACATACATCTGTGTACAAAATTTCATCAAAATCCGTTTTGCGTGATTGTATGTTCGTATAAGTTTGTTATATGAACATACAATACAATAGTAATTAGTCAGTCAACTGGCGATTACATTAATATCCCGTTAATCAAGCTTCGAGAAATCGGGCATAAATCTTTATTTATTTATTATATACTTTATTGTACACCAAGATAATAACATTACATACGGAAACCTTAAAATAACAACAACATACAACAGGCGGCCTTATCGCGATCTGCGATCTCTTCCAGGCAACCCTGAATGGAGAGAGATAGCCTGGACACGACATGGGGTTGCACTTGGTGCAATATTAAAATTAAATATTATGATAAAACAGAAGCACTAAATATAAAATACTAAAATAGATACATAAATACATACATACATTTATAAATATACAGGCAAGAAAACAATACAGCTCCAACAAGAACATGATTACAGTGACAGGTAGTGCTCTTTTAACAGTCTTTTAAATATCGGTAGTGATTGCGCGCGTTTTATTGTCACAGGCAATGCATTCCATAGACGAGCGGCCTGGACAGTAAATGATTTGTCTAGGAAGATAGTGGAATGCATTGGCATTTTAAGTTTCAAGTTATCCGATGACCTAAGAACCTTCGTGTGCGAGTCACATAAAAAGTGAAATCGGTTTTTGAGGTAAAGAGGGGTAGACGGGATAAATAGTATATTATACAGCAGGGAAAGAATATGAGCATTCCGGCGAAGGCGAATTGGCAACCACTTGAGTTTTTCGCGGAATTCAGAAACATGGTCATATTTGCGCAAACCGAATATGAACCTTATACAAACATTTTGAAGTCGCTCAAGTTTATCAAGTTGTACTTCAGTGAGGTCAAGATAGCTGGCATCAGCATAATCAAGGATGGGTAGAAGAAGAGATTGTGCAAGCGCAATCTTGGTGGCAGTCGGCAGAAAATTACGCAGTCTTCTCAGAGATCCAGCAGATGCGAATAGCTTGCGGCTAACTTCCTGTAGCTGGGCAGTCCAAGAGAAGTTCCTGTCAATAAATATCCCCAAGTTCTTCACCTTCTCGCTAAATGGTACAACAGAGTTGTTAAAATAAACTTGGGGAACAGTCGTCCAGTCGATCCTTGAGACCAACCTTGAACTGCCCACCACCGAAACTTGCGTCTTTATAGGGTTCACCGTAAGTCCGTGCCTCTTGCTCCAGTCTCATATACGGGCCAGATCATTATTTATAGTCAAGATAGCCTCAGAAAGATTACCAAGAGGAGATCGCGTGTAAATTTGAAGATCATCTGCATAAAGGTGGTAGGAAGAAATTAATTCGTTGGATATTGAGTTAATAAAAACTGCGAAAAGTAAGGGAGATAAAACGCCACCCTGAGGTACCCCGGCAGAAGTACTACACCAGGAAGACAAGGTCTCTCCGATGCAAATACGTTGTCGGCGACCAAACAGGTAACTACGAAACCAGTCAACAACCGAAGGAGATATGTTAAGAGAGCAAAGGATGCCAAGTAAAACATCGAAATCTACTGTATTAAAGGCATTACTGAAATCCAGTAGAGCCAAAACCGTCAGATTACCCATCTCCATGGCAGACCTTATATCGTCCGTAATATTCAGAAGCACTGTAGTTGTGCTATGACCAGGGCGGAAGCCGGACTGGAAGGGGTTAAGGAGATTATTTTTGGAGAGAAAGGTGCTTATTTGGTTGTGGATTAACCGTTCAAGGACTTTGGATAGGAATGGCAAGACGGATATTGGACGATACTAAGAGAAGGATGTGGGATTGGGCTTTTTAGGTAAAGGAATTACTTGAGCATCTTTCCATGAGCTTGGAAAGACACTGCTAGACGCAGAGAAATTGAGGATATGGCAAATGACGGGAAGGATAATGTCCAGCACCGGCAGCAGCATTTTACGGCTGATACAGTCGCTTCCTACTGCATTTGACGAAATCGATAGTATGCTCTTCTTAACATCACAAGCAGAAAATTGACCAAAAACAAATGGAGAATAACTGGGAGTCGGAAGAGATGAAAGATGATTCAATGTATTTAATTTAGTTGTCCTATTAAAATTAGACGAAGCAGTAAAATGATTATTCATTGCGTCAATATTTACATCTTTAGGGATAGTTTCTTGCCGAGATTTACCGACTCCCAATGACCTAAGAAATTTCCAAACTTTGGAAGCGTCCCCATTTTGGACAGAATCATGAATATGTTGGTGATTGGCATTCCTACACACCTTATTGCAGTATTTACGGATTAAGACATATCTTTCCCTATTAGCGTCAGTAGGCCGTCGCTTAAATTTGGCTTTTGCTGTAGCTTTTTTGTTCATGATATTTTTAATTTCCTCTGTCAGCCACGGCGCTGGCAAATGCCTTACTTTAACTGCCCGCACAGGAGCATGATGGTCGTAAAGCTCAACAAGTTTGGTCGCGAATATAAGAACTTGCTCATCGACTGAAGTAGAGGAAAATAGAGAAGACCAATCTTTATTATTTTTATTAAGCTAAAGGAAACATGAAGAAAATTCGAAAGCCATTGCTAAATGAATGTTGTCTAATATAGTCGTTCGAAGTTCATTAACAGTCACTATCACAACTAAATCACGGCAAGTTTCGGTTATTCATAATACCGTTTCATTCCAGACCTAACTAAGGTCTATTCATTATTCTCAAAACATACAACATCATTAGTATACGAATTTATTCCGCATACCCCAATTTCTGCTTTCTATACAATTACAAGCATACAACTCGATTTTCTATAAATTTCCTGTCCTATTTGAACATAGAAAAGTAAATACCGTAAGCAAAATGTGAAACTCACTGTCCAAATTAAAGGAAGACTATTATACGTTCCCACATAAACATCTATTGTACAAGAATAATAGGAGTTTGGACATAGTTGAGGATTCTTTTGTGGAACTAATAACGAGGCCAATAAGAAGATACGTTTAGAAGTACCAATTATTATAATATTGACGAATAGTTATGAGGGCCTAAAAAGCTAATCTAACTTACTCATATTGTTCCACTGCACTTTTCAACTCAATTCGGCTTGTCGTTTCAGTAGGAGTCGATCACATCCCGCAGTCTTCACCACGGTCCGCGATGTCATCCATATTTTAAATTCCCGTATATAAGTATATAATAAATTGAATAAAGTTATTTGAGCTTGAATTTGAAAGATTTTATAATAAGCACTCATACACACACCATACCACAAACACCATAGGCGCAACGCAGTTTGCTTCTAAAAAGAACAAAGAAACCGGCCAAGTGCGAGTCGGATTTGCGCACGAAGGTTTCCATACCATTATTGCAAAAAAACGCCAAACAAATCACGTTTGTTGTATGGGAGCCCCCCCACTTAAATATTTATTTCATTCCATTTTTATTTTCATTTGTTGTTATAGCGCCAACAGAAATACATTATCTGTGAAAATTTCAACTGTCTATAGCTATCATGGTTCGTGAGATACATTCTGGTGACAGACAGATAGCCATCTGTATAAGTGTACAGCCGGCATTATACGCAGGTCTAGGTAGATCCATGTTAATTAGTTCTAGCAAGCTAAGGTAATTTAAATTTTTCCTTTTATTTTTAGGGTTCCGTACCCAAAGGTTGAAAACGGGACCCTATTACTAAGACTTCACCGTCCGCGAGTATAAAGTACATTGCTGTTAGTACCGAGTTGAATCATGAAGTATTTTTTTTAAAAACCCAATGTACAGCGTTTCCTCGGGCTCTCGCGCCAGAGTATACGGCATAAGAAGTTACTTAAAAGTCTTCTGATTTTTTTTTTACCTATACTGTAGGGTAGAATAAAAACTAAACTGTGTTCATAAAACTGTGTTCTTCATTCTTTGAGCATAAAATGAACTATACCTTTGTATATGGGCGGATCCAAGTTTTTTTCTGGGACGGGCACAAGAGGCGGACGGGCAAAAAAATCAAGAATAACTAAATACACTTTTACAAGTTTTTACTACAAGTTCAAGTATGTATAGGAAGGTTTATGAAAGTGTCAAAACAATAGAACAATTAATTAAGACAGTTTTCTTGTCTGTTTCCTGCTAAAGATGTCCAGCACTTCATTAGCGTCCATTTTTGCCGCAACGTCTTGATGGATATGCATTAAAGCCAAACCATTCAAACGCTCTTCTGTCATCCTGTTGCGAAGAAATGACTTTAATCGGCGTGAGGTTGAGAAAGATCGCTCGGCAGTGCTAATAGTCACTGGAAACGCAATTTCAGCCCGAAATAGACAAGAGTTTCAATCATGTTCTTTCTGTTTTTGGTACTGTGAAGGAATCTCCACAGTATACAAAAATACCGTCTGGGGGGGGCACGTGCCCCCCCCCCACAAATCCGCCCTTGCCTTTGTAGATAAAGCCTAACTTTGAAGGATGATTATGAAAGCCTTACTTTCTTTTTTATTGCGCTATATTAATTGGTTAGTTAAAAAAACTGGCTAAGTGCTTCTCGTACTTGCGTTATTAGTGTTTTTGATCGGTGTAACGAATCGTAAACAAAACTTTGTAGAAGTTATGTTGTACTTACGTTTTTTACACCATCTTCTACCTTTATCTTCTTACATAAGTTCTTTCGACTTCTTCTTCTTCCTAGCCTTTCCCATTTTATTTATTACAAGCTGTCCCCGAGAACTTCTTACCACCTCAGATTAATGTATGAGGAAGTGGTAACTAACCCGACTTTGTTATATACCTACTTAATGTAGATATAGGATGAATTTCAGAAAAGTCGACAAAGCCATCTACTGACATAACCAAGAACCAACATAAAAAAGACATGTTTATTTTTGTCCGTGTTTGAAAAATGTTTGGATAGTGAATATTCTTCATATTTTTTTTTTCGTAAAATTATCCTGTTATTCGGGGTGGAGAAAAATCCAACAAAGTGAAGATCATAAAAATTTAGGTGAGTTTGGACTTCCATATCTCTGATCTGGTCAGTCTCTCAGGGTTAAATGGATTCTCCTTCATAAGACGCTTCGTGAAGCAGGTCCACCATGTCAAAATAGTTCGTCTCGTTTGTCATGTCATTAGAGAGGCTCTGAGCTGTCCTCAATTTGCTTTCTGATAATTTGTCCAGTATCATACATACGTTTCTTAAGCTTTAATAATTTCTGAAATGCGCCATCGGGTCATGGTGGCAGACCCACCCATAAGCACTAAAGGTTTTGGGAATAGGTTACCTCTAGGCAAGCGTGTTTCACCGTCGACCGTGTTTTCTCAGACGACGGACGACCAATTTTGTCACAGAACAACTAAAATATAAATATTTAACAAAATGTTATAACATTTTGATAACCAACAACAATTTTGATTATCTACCTTCTCCTATTAACGCCTTTACAACCTTCCAGAAACAAGCCGTACATAATTTAAACGTGTTTGCCTTCAAAATCACGACGCGTACAAAATCACCAGCCGCACTGGTTCAAAACTAATTTAGTTTGAACCTTTTGTTTGACGAGGTACACCGATTGAGTTTAGGGCTCGTCTACACAGAACGTCCGTATTTCCAGGATCGTTTTAACAGATCCTTCGCTACTGGAGGTGATGTTCACACCGCATTTACAGTACCGTTATAACGGATCTGTCGCAACTGGGAGTAATGGCACGCCCTGCGTGGCTTTGATCCCATTAAAATTGATCAGTATTTTAATAATTTTGTGTGTGTGAACTCGCTCATACAAAGCCATTGCCGTATAAAAACTTATACAATAAAGCAGACCGGTAAAACGGACGGCTGTATATTCTGTCGGATCGGTATTTTTTACTGGATCTATAATACTATAATGTTTATGAATTCAGCCATACAACTATATACGTCAGCGCCGAATTGAATAAAAACGTATATGATAAAACGGACCCTTTTGTGACGGAGCACGAACACCCAACTTTTTTTCGTAAAACTTTGACATCTACTATGAGAAAAAGTCACGTGGACTCAGAATAATAACGCATAGAAGCCGCGTCTAGAACAAAACACGAGTGATATCGTGTGTCTACTTCATTATCTTTGTGTGCGTGAGCCAAATGTGGAGCACACAAATATAGCTTTCTGTATATTTTACTTAGATTTCGATAAATCTAAGTGTAAATCTAAGGCCGGTGCCTTTACCAGGCAAAACACAAAAAAAATATGGGAAAACGCACTACTGTGTTGCTGGATCAAATCAAGAAGTATTTTATGCTCTCAGGAACTGGATACGATGAAGATGATGACCAGGTAATTAATACAGCACTTGGTTTATGTATCTAATCATACAATTACAGGAAAATAATCGCAAAAAAAATTAGTCATTTGGTCCGGTTTTATTTAACTACATTTAATTAACTTTTAGTTTAAAATCACTGTAGGTAGCAGTGTCGATAACGATCTTAATTAGGGTGTAAACAAATATAGTTTAGTTTGACGCACACAGTATCCTATTAACAAAGACTAATATTATAAAACACCTAATGCCAAGTTAGTTCTCGAAACTGGCCAAATCATACATCGTATATAATAGCGTAGGTAGTAGGTAGATCAAAAACTTTTTTTTTGCTAAAAAATATTAATAAAATTGAATGCAGTGTGAGTAATTTCTCCTCACAAATAGCAACACTGTATTGTGATAAGTTAGGTTATTAGATTTTTTGTTTGATGATCGTTTTACGTGAAAGATACGTATAAATAGTAATTAATTATTGATCACTTTTTTTGGTTTTCCTTAAGTGCTATGACATCCCTTTACGCTACAAACTATCATTTTCTATTATTGAAAATTATTTACTCGCGAGCTGTTTTCAACGGAACGTGACCTTGAGTACTGACGGCTCGCCGAGAGAAGTTAGCCACTGTGGCTAAGTTTTAGTTGCCTCACTTTTTGCACTCGTACTAGGTTTCTATGCGTTATTATTCTAAGCATGTGGCTTTTACGGACTCAATTAACCTAGCCTTTTCCCAACATCTCTCATACATAATTTAAAATTAAAGTCAACTATCTCTTTTTTCCCTTCTGTAGGTAAAGCGACAAACAGTCCACACATACATATATCAATTGGAACTTCATTGCGAAACGCTGTCTCTTAAGATACAGGATACCCTAGTTTAGGAGACAGAGTTTAATCTATTGTGTACAGATTTCTGCAGCATCCAAATGTTAAATGTAAATGTTTTCTACCATAATTATATAAAAAATTGCAAACTTAAAGTAACTACAATAATCTGTATTTTTGGGAAATAAATATATTTATTATTAACTATAACGGGATAGGCTTGCAGTCTAATCAGATGAAAATGAGTACTAGTACATGGAGCGACTGCCGATCTCTACAACCCAGTAACTGGGTAACGATACCACTTGGCAAGACTTATGTCAGATTTCCTGGCTTCTGACTACCCGTAAAGACTGTCAAAGAGCGAATCAGATGAATCTCAAGATGGTCACCCATACAAGCACCTATCTCAGCAAGCAATGCTTTGGGTACCATTCCACAAGAGATATGCTATGCTTCGTCGCTATGGATACGTTTTATATCCACCAATCATATTCATTGGTCCATATAGCATAGCACTGGTGGAAACGGGTTCTGCTAAACTATGTTTTTATATGGATGGATGCATGATCTGGATACATGCTCTGAATGCGTGTTATGGATGGTCGCCACTCCCTGAGGGGAGTGGCGACCATCCATAACCCGAAATCCGACCGTCCATCCGGCTCACCGCACCGCCACCACACCTCTCTCCGTGTCTTCCCTACTGTCGATACATCGCATAGCTCGAGCTGCACATCTTCCTCGCACAGCTACCACGCGGCGGCGCATCTTCAGAGCGCATCTTACTAGCCCG
Organism: Orthosia gothica; assembly: GCA_949775005.1. NCBI lineage: Eukaryota > Metazoa > Arthropoda > Insecta > Lepidoptera > Noctuidae > Orthosia > Orthosia gothica. The sequence continues at coordinate 9,980,745 of OX459062.1, read as the reverse complement.
CTACAGCTTAGCATCAAAATAAACGGTGACATAATTTCGTAGCTTAGCTCTCACATCCTCGCAGCAAAGCTGCTAAACACATCTTTGGTGGAAAGGCACCCAATCTCGAAGATCGACCCGTGCGGCTATTTTTAGTTAGCCACGAACTCTCTAGCCTGTGGATTGGCAGACTACCCTACATATATTATAAATGTGGAGGTATTTATATTTGTAATCAAAATTAAATTGGCCCATTGACACTAAAGCGAAATGACAAAACATCTGACATTAATCTGAGCTGTGGCCGTTTTAGCACATTCTTATTGTTTTGTAAGTGTTTTTCTTTGTAACCAAATTTCCAATAAAAGCGATTTTCTTTCTAACAAAATGCCTGGTAGGATGAACGGTTTCATATATTCGCTATACGAGTAAACTATGGTCAGTAGTGCTTTTGTATTACAATTACACTTTGATAAATGTAGGTGAAATGAGCTCCAAGTGGAGTTGGTCAGGACACCTGGCAAGGTGCGGTGATTATAGGTGGAGTAAAGTGGTGACCGAATGGCGTCCAAGGACTGGAAGAAGAAGTATTTATATATATTATATTAGCGAGATGGGCAGATGACATTGTTGCCATTGCGGGTAGAACCTAGATGAGGTTGGCACGGGATCTTAGTGATTGGTACGAGAAGAGAGGGGCCTATGCTCAGCAGTGGGCGAAGTTGGGCTGTGGATGATGAGCTCGAAGTGAACTGTCAATGCCTGACATCTTGGACTGATAGCTCACTTCATACTCACGTAACCTAAGTTGTCATGGGGAGAATTTTACAGAATTGACCGACTGTATTAGAACATGGACACTTTTCATCCCGATAGTATCTACTTCCTCATAGGTTAAAATTCTAGTTTTCCCCAGAAGTAACCACTGACAGAAGCTTTTTGGAAGTAGACTTCAATTTCATCCACGTTCTTTCAGTACAGTGTTAACTGGCTACTTAGGTTTGTTGATCCAAATTCTTCACCTATTGAGTTCTGAAAGTAAAGTCCTTATTTTATATAATACATTTAGAATTGTTTCATAATAAATTAAAAGACGTTAAAGCTGCTTCTTGACGTTGACATAAAATTGATAGTAGTACGCTGTAGAAATTCAAGAGAAAAGAGATGTTATTTTTACCAGATGTGCTGAAAACATCCCACACACAAAATATTAATAAACTTTAAGGCCTCAACTTAAAACAATAAATTGTTAACAACATTCTCACTTCACATAACTTAGTACTTGTACTCAGTGAGTCGGTAAACTCGTTCGGCTGAAAGTCAAACGTGTTTGTGTTGTTGCACCTTATAGATTTCTGGGTTATGTGTAAAGGGATATGTCGGTTGTGTTGTTGAATTTAAAATGTTTTTGTGGTTACAGATTTTTTAGGTTCAACAGAATTCCTTATAAAACAACGTCTGTGTGCAGAACGTCTGGCTATCGACTGTGCAAACGTTTATAGAACACAATGGATATCACGATGATCTTCCTAAGATTTTGTGTCAGATATTTGAGCTTCGGACTACCCATTAGAACTGCCTATTATATAAGAATGACATTCCGGACCAATGGCTTAACGAACTTTTAAAGAAATGAAGAAGGTTCTCGGTATGGAATTGACTGACACCCTCATTCAAAGACCGACTTTGAGCTGCATTATTTAACCTAGAAGATCGATCCGTGCAGCATACAAGTAATAAAGTAGGTACCAAGTATTTGCTTCATCATAGTAGATTAAATATTTGAGATATCCTATATGTATATACCGTGACATGCGTACTTATCACTGAGGAGTTCCAGTGACCCTATGGGGTCTTCTTCGTTAGTTCCACACTTCACCAAATTATATTTTCTGAATGTAAATGCTTGCATTGTTGATGAAAATACCAATCAATATACGTATCCTATAATATTTGAGGAGATCCCTCGAATTCTCCAGGATCCCATCATCAGATTCTGACCATGAGACCATCTAGGAAGTATACCCTTTCAAAAAAAAAGAAGAATTTTTGAAATCGGTCCAGGCGTCTTTGAGTAATCAGATAAAATACATACAAATAAAAAAAGGTTCAACGAATTGAGAACCTCCTCCTTTTTTTGAATTCGATCAATAAATATAGTGCATCTCACTGTGTTTATAAAATAATAACCGCATAAAATGATTAAATTTCCTTAAAAAACTTTATCCACAAAACTTCTATTCACACAATTACTATGCATTGCAATGCAAAAATAACTAAAAAAAAAACCTTTTTTAATTGAAGTTCAACACGTTCAGACAAACCTTGCATTTTACCATTTTACAGATTTTTGTACAAACCGGGGTTAGGGGAAGCTTTTAGTAACATTTTGGTAATCCTTTTTCCCTTGGGGTATCTTTTATCTCACTAGACGGGGGGAAATGGCTGTAGTACAAGGGAGAAAGAAGAGGACTTAATGATAATATATGGCGAGATTTTGTGGATATTTGTAATTAGGATTTTTACGTATGTGTTGGTTTCTTTGTTTTTCCTTATGTTTAAGAGGTTTAATACAAAGGTTTTATCTTTGGCCAATACTTTTGACTTGAAAAACGAGATTGACCGATGACGAAGGGCTTAGTAAAGTGACATTATATCAGCGATGGCGATGATCGAAATGCCCAAATGTGATTTATAAATAACTAGCTGACCCCCACGGCTTCGCTCCCGTCAAAATTATAGCCTATATTACTCGGGAATAATGTAGGTTTCCAGAGGTGAAAGAATTTTTAAAATCGGTCCAGTAGTTTCGGAGCCTATTCGGTACAAACAAACAAACAAAATAATCTTTCCTCTTTATAATATTGGTATAGATGTACATACAGTAAAATACACAGCGACGATACTTCAAGACAATATTGTACAAAGGTACTGTTTTCCAGCAGACCCGCCGAAAGGTATAAAAAAATGATTTTTTAATTTCTATAGTCTCGCGCATGACCACTATCTTAACTTCTTCTTCTTTTCGAGTCGATAGCAAACTCTTTACATATTTTGGGACCAGTAGGCAGCCACACCAATAGCAGCGGCAGTGGCGTTCATTAGGTCCTCCAAGTAAAATTGTGAGGGCACTTTGGGCACTCCAGCATGTGTGTCATATTCTGCACAGGGACACCGCACTCGCATTGTGTGTCAGACGAGTCTATAAAACGCCATTTCGCCAAATTGACATTGCAGCGGCCTACCTGGGTACGCAATCGATTGAGTGCTTTCCATACGAGCATGAAAGGAGCCTCCTCGAGGGGCGTTAACATAAATCGCACTGCGATTCCAAACGCCCGGTGCACTCTGTACAGCTAGCACTCGGTAACGCATAGTCTAGCTGACCAATCCTTTCACCACGATGTTAAACTCAAACTATCTCAATTGATGGTAAGCCATAATGTGGTCGACGGTGAAGCACTCTTGCCTAGAAAAAACCTATTGACTCTTGACTTAGAGACTCCTAGGTTGTACCTGTTAGGAAACACAGACTCCGGCAGGGAATTCCACACCTTAGCTGTACGCTTAATAAAAGTGTTCCCAAATCGTGTCATGCGTATGGGTGGGATGTCCACCATGCACCGATGGCGCATCGCCACCGCTCTGTTTGTGCTTAGTCCTGGATATACTGTAGACAATTTATTTGATTAATAACGTTCTATTTCGATAGCACTTGCCATTCTCGTACGTATTTTGAGATCGTGGCTAAATAAAAACAACGCAACGCACGGGTCGATCTTTAAGGTTAAGCAACGCTTGCCGAGGTCGGTTCGTAGATGGGTGACCATCTTTACATAGCGATTTCCTTCCGTGCCTCAGAAAATACGTTAAGCCGTTGATCCCGGCTGTCATTTGAAGGTCTTTGACAGTCGTTACGGGTAGTCAGAAGCCTGAGATCTGACACCAGTCTTGCCAAGGGGTATCGTGTTATCCACTTACTGGGTTGTGAAGGTCAGATAGGCCGTCGCTCTATGTAAAACACTGGTACTCAGCTAAATCCGATAGACTGGGCAGATTGATTGTTTGATAGAATATCACTATATCAAGATTCTCTGCAGAAGGCAGATGGGTGGACTCAATGTGACTGATCACTTGCTATAAACAAGATAAATTGCGTTCAGGCGGATACAGACATAGCGAGGCATGCGCCTTGAGGCTCCCTTTAAATATGTTTATTCGTATATTTCTATACGCTTTATCTATTGGATTGATTGCTCACTGTGTTAATAATCAATAGTTAAGCATAGGATTGGTAACAGAATAGTGAAGCAGTAAATCAGTCCTACGTTCTACGAATATTAAAAGTGTGCGAGTTTAGATGTTGAGTAATCAATTACGCCTCAACGTAATTGGATGAATTTGGAACACGACGGTGGACCACCACTATCCCCGTCCGTGTGGATATAATTTTCGATTTTTACGTAGGCAAAGCCACTGGCCAAAGTTTGTACAAAAAAGGGGCAAACGGCCACCTCTATTAAAACTGTTTTAAAAACACACTGCTTTTGGCGAAGTAACTGAGCTCTTGGCTGGTGTCTCGCGTTGCTGCCTGCACTAAACAAATATAAATATGGCTTACAGATAGTTATTCCGTGTCTGGCTGTTGTCTATTTGAATTTAAATGTTTGTAAACACACCCATGTTATAGGAGAAATCCCTGGTGTGAGACAACGTCTTTTAAAAAAGGAAAGAAACAAGAAAGATTTACTAAAAGGTTGAAGATTGTTTCCAAAGAAAAATTACTTAAACATGATGTGACTGTTCCTAAATGACCCTAGGCTGATAAAAAATTCGTTTTTCCTAAGATGTCCTAGATTTAGTGTTAATGTCGGCCCCTTTTTATAAAAGAGGGAACAACGCCCCGCCATCCGCGTTGCTCAATGAACTTCGTACCATCGACTGGGTAATTCTCTTCCGACAAATGAATTCCAAATTATGTTTTGTTTTGTTTTGGAATTCACAGTTATACAATTATAACTTGGAAGTGGTTTAGAAGGATAAAATTATAACTAAGGGGATATAAACTAAACTGTTATAATTAACTAACGCTTGTGTGAGAAACTCTATACACTAATGTATAGAGTATTTAAATCAAAGACCGAATTATGGTCGCGGATAATGAATTTATATTCTTGAATTACTACAAATACAAATAACTAAATTAGCAGAGAGTTTAACTCAGGAAGTAACTGGAGTTGATAATATCAACTCACCTACAGACAGCCCCCAAAAGCGCCCATCCCGCCATCATTTCGTAGTGTAATAGCTGGTAAGAAGAAATGATGAAACAAACTTCCAGCACACATTTCTGTCTGATAGCCTTAAGGGCTAAAGAAGTCAAACAATAGTGAAGTATGAAGTTAATTAGACAAAGGGATTGCAAAGTGCATCATTTGCCTAACGAAAGGAAGTTGGTAGGATCGCTACGCTTGCATTCATAAATTCGTTTAATTGAATTACGTTAATTAGTTAAGTTGCAATAATCAAGATTCCCACCCGAGTGACGTGAGACCGCTTTTCAGCAGCAGGTCCGTCGTAACGTGTACTACTCGGCCTAGACTGCATTTTCTAGTGAGAATCTGCTGCGGCTCCAAGAGTACAGGCTCCCTAAGCACTAGCATGCCTTGCCCAGTCCTAAGACAGTGGTCAGTTTTGTGCCTATTTGCCTCTGCCATTTGAGCGAGACATGCTACCAGTTACACTGGACGTGGGCTATAATAAGTTGCACTCTCTCGGCCTATTCACCCTTTACTAAGACAATACAAAATTACGCAAGCGTACCGTAGACTCAGTCTTTAGCAAAACTCAATGCGAATGATACTTGCCGTACGTCGGAGCGGATTCATTCGTCGCTTCTCATCTCCTTAAACTGCCCATTGCGTGGATTTTGGGGCCGTCAGGGACGGCAGCCATCCAATATCGTGTCTCGCTAAATAGTGACGATTTAGTAATTGCCTACAAAACGGCTTGGTGTGGTTTTAACGAGACACGTTCCCTAAGCGTCATTAGACGATGTAATTTGGGGTTCTTTGTGATGCCTACCGGCTGAAACCTACCCCCCTCCCTGGAATATGAGCGACAGCAAGTATTTCGCGAAGTGTTCTGAGCTAGACCTTCTTAGGAAACAGTATATTTTAACAACTAACATTTGGTTCTCCTACGTGCTCAATTAAGAGCGGCCATATTTAGCCCATTTTATACAGAAATGAGTTTTAGCGGTTCCGCCTTCCGTGTATGTAATGTCAGTTAACTCTCAATAAAGGTTCTTAATCAAATGTGTAATTGTTTAGTGTATAAATGGTGAATTAGGGCATGTAACGTGTGACGAAAGGCTTCGCTGCTTCCCTAAACCAAATATTAGCCACAAATATCTGCCAAAGGGTGGATTTAGGAGGTAAATACAAGGGTTCGCCACGCTAGAATAAATAGTACATTAGTCAATTATCCCTACCTATGTAATACAAAGATTAAAACTTACCCCATTCATACTGGCACTCACTCACACCATATTAACGCGAATAGACTAAATTATAATTAACATAATAGTAAAACTCGTTAACACGATACGTTACAACGACTCGACTTTAGATTATTCGTTTCCAAAGCTAAACCCTATGTGTCTAACACTCTAGTATCCTCACTCGTACGTCTTCTTCCGCTCCTCAGAACCAGACCGTCCGCTTCGCCCGCCTCAAATCAAGTGTCTATCCCATCCGTCCGTCGTACCTCCTCTCTCTCTCTCTCCCCGCGTCCCTTCCCTGCTGCACCCCGCACCACGAGCTTACTTCCCACAGTTTGGCAACGCTACGAAAGGTCTATTTTATGACCGTTTTTGTGCACTTATACTTTATAGTTTTGGGACGGCCGGCAAGGTTCATCGTTGCCATATGGCTACTTCTTAGAATTCGTACAAATCTTCACTATCGACATCCTTTCCCATGGCTTTCTAACCCATGGACCCTTTTTTATAGAATACCAATATTGTTTTATTCTTTTAAAATGGGTAATGTTACATAATTTATTAAAGTGGCTGTCAGACCTAACTTAACGTACTTTGAAATGGCTAACACGTGTAAACCCGTGTAAGAATTATTGATATAAATCTCAATATTTAATTAAGAATAAATGACACGTAGTCACAATGACATAAATGGTGACAATATGTCACGATAATATGGCACACTTGTCCACCGACACATGGTAAGTATTTACCTACTTATGTTATTGAATATAACATAATAACATAACGTCACGTCACGTCTCTACCTGATGCGGAGTGACAGATGTTGGTACATGCCGGAGAACTATTATTATGTCTGTACGTGTTTGTAAATATGGATAATATATACATGATGTGCCCTTGTGGTTAATGTTATCTGAACTATCTATCTTTTTATCTTCTTCTAAACGAATAAAGAGATATTTTTTTGTAAAGTTCTATATTCTTTTATCGTATTTAATTAATCTAATGTTAAAATTGTAGATCTTGTTTTCACCTTTATGTGACATGTTTGCACAGAATGATGAGAAATGTATAAAAGTGTACCTATATATTTTCTTTTTTGTTAATAAGAAGTTGGTGTTCCTTTCCAGGGATGTAAGGGGGCGCACTCGCAAACTTAGCGCCCCAAGTCAACCTCACCTGCTCGTGGTGCATCCTGCTGATCAACAAACGAGGCTCTGACGACAACCGACAAATGGCGGTATAACCATTTCAACAAATCTTCGCAGTTAAATGGCACAGACTGGTGACGGGCAGCAGCGTCACCTGTGCGATAAACTGCGAATCTGCGATCGCCAACCCGCATGCCCAGCGTGGCGATTATGGGCAAACCCTCCAATGACAAGTCAAAGGAAACCACGGCCCCCAATTCCTGGCCGCCCTGCTGTTATTGCTGATTATGGCGGCGGTCACGGTAGCGGCAGGGCACTCGGGGGTGCGAAGAATCTCCGGGTTACGGACTACGGCCGCCAAAATCAGAAAACTCAACTGACCTTGGCTACGTACAACGGACGCACGTTACGGCTCGACGAACACCTCGTGCAGCTCGAACAGGAGCTCGAAAATGTAGGGTGGCACATTCTAGGGTTGTGTGAAGTCCGAAGAGAGGGAGAGGACACAATAACTCTTGAATCGGGACACCTTATGTATTTCCGAGAAGGAGACCAGCTATCCCAAGGCGGTGTCGGGTTCCTGGTTAACAAATCTATTTGTGGCAACGTCGTGGAAGTCTCCAGTGTGTCGAACAGGGTAGCGTACCTCATAGTGAAGCTAACCGAGAGGTATAGCCTCAAGGTTGTGCAAGTCTACGCACCGACCTCGGCGCACTCGGACGACGAAATGGAGGAAATGTTCGAGGACATTCACAAGGCCTTGCACTCCACCACTAAGACCCACTACAGCGTTGTCATGGGGGATTTTAACGCTAAAGTGGGAGTACAGAATTGCAGCGAATCGGTAGTAGGATCCTACGGGTTTGGCAGCAGAAATCATAGGGGGCAAATGCTTGTCAACTTCCTAGAGAAAGAGGGGCTTTTCGTAATGAATTCCTTTTTTAAGAAACAACCCCAAAGGAAGTGGACGTGGCAAAGCCCCGACACTATGACCAAAAATGAGATAGACTTCATCATAACAGATAAAAAGCATATATTCAGGGATGTCTCAGTGATCAACAGGTTCAATACCGGCAGCGATCACAGACTTGTCCGAGGCTCTCTGAATATCAACTTCAAGCTTGAGAGAACTCGTTTGATGAAGTCTAGGCTCCGTCCAAACATGCTCCAAACTATGTTGGGATCTGAAGCGTTCCAGTCAGACCTGGAGAACCGGTTCGCAGTCGTGGAAACCACAGATGACGTTGACCAGACGCTCGACCAAATGGTGCAAATCCTCAGGGAGGAAGGTACGAGATTTTGTAAGATGCGGCGTACGGGCCGGAAATCTAAACTTTCGGAAGAAACTCTAAAGCTCATGACGGAGAGACGTGAAAATCCACCAGCCACTTCGTCAGAACAGCGGGCACTCAACAAACTAATTAGGAAACTGGTACGACGCGATCTCCGACGATCCAATACGCTCTCTATAGAGAAAGCGATTGAGCAAAACCGGGGATCCAAAGTGTTCTTCCAGCCACTTGGGAGGAGCCATCTGACGAAGCTGGCTAAATCGAGTGGGGATATTGTCGTTTCGAGGCCGGAGATTCTTTCGGAAGTAGAAGACTTCTACAGCCAACTGTACGCATCGCATGCATCTCGACCTGATCCCGAAAATGAGGATTCTAGAGCCACCTTAACCCGCCATTTTACAGAAGACCTGCCCGAAGTAAGCCAAGATGAAATTGAGGCGGCTCTCAAACAGCTTAAAAATGGAAAAGCCCCTGGCGAGGACGGGATTACAACCGAGCTCCTGAAAGCGGGCGGACGCCCGGTATTGAAGGAGCTTGGGGAGCTCTTTAACTCTGTCCTGTTCTCTGGGAGAACTCCAATGGCGTGGCAGAGGAGCGTGGTCGTTCTTTTCTTCAAAAAGGGTGACAAGACCCTTTTGAAGAATTACAGACCCATTTCGCTTCTTAGTCACGTTTATAAGTTGTTTTCGAGAGTCGTCACAAATCGTCTAGCGCGAAGATTCGACGAGTTTAGCCACCGGAGCAGGCCGGGTTCCGAGGAGGATACAGCACCATAGACCACATCCACACAGTGCGGCAAATTATACAAAAGTCCGAAGAGTATAATCGGCCCCTGTGTTTTGCTTTTGTGGACTATGAGAAGGCTTTTGACTCCATCGAAACCTGGTCTGTTCTGGAGTCTATGCAGCGATGCCAAGTTGACTGGCGATACATCCAAGTGCTGAGATGTCTTTATGAAAACGCAACAATGACCGTCCAAAGTCAGGACCGGCAAACTAGACATATCTCACTGCGTCGAGGGGTTAGACAAGGGGACGTAATTTCTCCGAAATTGTTTAGTAACGCGGTGGAGGATATGTTTAAGACGCTGGACTGGGAAGGACGCGGCATTAATATAAACGGCGAGTACATCTCACACTTGAGATTTTCGGATGACATCGTCATAATGGCAGAGTCACTGCAAGACTTGCAGCAGATGCTGGATAGCCTGGCTGATTCATTTGCACGCATCGGTCTCCGGATGAACTTGGACAAAACCCAGGTTATGTTCAATTCACACGTCACTCCGGGATCGATTGTGGTCAATGGCGGTGCTCTCAAAGTTGTTCGAGAATACGTTTACCTCGGGCAAACTCTGCAGTTTGGTAAGAACAACTTTGAGAAGGAGGCTAGCAGAAGAATACAGCTGGGCTGGGCGGCGTTTGGAAAACTTCGTCGAGTCTTCTCGTCGCGTATCCCACAAAGCCTGAAGACTAAAGTCTTCAACCAGTGCGTCCTACCTGTTATGACCTACGGTGCCGAGACGTGGACACTCACAATACGGCTGGTTCATCAGTTCAAAGTTGCTCAGCGAGCTATGGAAAGGGCTATGCTCGGAGTCTCTCTAAGGGATAGAATCCGAAACGAGGTAATCCGGCAGAGAACCAAAGTTGTCGACATAGCTCACAGAATAAGTAAGCTGAAGTGGCAATGGGCCGGCCATATAAGTCGTAGAACCGATGACCGTTGGGGTAAACGTGTTCTTGAGTGGAGACCGCGAACTGGTAAACGTAAGGTAGGACGCCCTCAGGCTAGGTGGAGCGACGACCTTCGCAGGGTGGCTGGTAGCAGCTGGATGACAGTTGCCGAAAATCGAACCAAATGGCGTGCAATTGGAGAGGCCTATGACCAGCAGTGGACTGCTATAGGCTGATGATGATGATGATGATGTTCCTTTCAATAAATAAATAACAAGCTGTCAGTTTAATAAAAACTGTATCCCGACTACTGTTATTTTTACCTTTTTTTACCTGGGCCATAATAACGAATCGACTGACAACTTATTATTCAAAATTGGATGAATAGTTTAGGCGTGGAGGAATATCCGTAAATACATACATACATATACAGACTGCTAAAATCATAACCCTTCCTTTTGGATTCGCCGTAGTCGGGTAAATTAGTGCCATCATGGTTCCAGTGCGAGAGAGAGCCGAAGCTATACGGCCTATACATAGGCGTAGGCACCAACCTTTTCGGACTAGAAATATCTTACTTAAACTAATCTTACTAATATTATAAACGCGAAAGTTAGGATGGATATATGTTTGTTACTCAAACACCCCAGAACGGCTGAACGGATCTGGATAAAATTTGGCACAGAGACAGATTATAGTCTGGAATACCACATAGGCCACTTTTAAACCCGGTGTTATGATCCCTTGGGATAAGAAAACACTTTTCACGCGGGCGAAACCGCTGGTAGAAGCTAGTTCTTCATAATACGGCCTCTGGTTCGATTCCTCTTCTTTTAATGATAGAAACCGACACTTACGTCGAAGTTCACGGTTCCTGTGGAATAAGCTGGTGGGGGGAGGGGGAGGAGGGGGAAACCGCGGGAATAAGCTTGTATACAGCTGATATCTTATTATTACGTGTATGTCCGACGTGTGAGCGCCGTGAGGTCATGAATCATGAGTAAAGCAACGGGCACGCGTTACACATTACTGTGACATATCGCGCGAACCAATCAAACAATCAGTTCAGACGTACGCCATATTACAATGAGTTTTGATTGGCTAACGCTGCGTCAGAAATTGAGATGACACGACACAAAAGAGTATCTCATGTGAATTCGGCTTTAATATAAAAATAACAGATCACGGAATGGTGACGTCGGAGTACTTATATAATTCGTTGCACTGAAAGTGCGTGAAGCGCACAGCTCTGTCATTTAAAGACGTCTGCATCTTACTACTCAGTTCAAATAATTGTGCACCTCTCCGAGTCTCCGCTACTCCTGCCTACCTGCGCGGCGCCCCGCGTTCGCCTCGTGCGCCAATAGTGAGTCGAACTTCACAGTGCCTTGACAGTTCCAAGTGCACAGTTATTTTTACTTAGGATTATATACCCTGACACACTTAATTCGTGCGGATAATTATTGACAGTGCCGCCTCTAGCAGCGATCGAGACGTCTCGTTACTCTGTGGTCTTCCTTCTACCCTACAAGTAGCCAATAGAGGAAACTTTGCGATAACTACTTCGGAAATATTTCTATTGAAACAAGTAATTACATTAGACGTGTCTTTTATTAACTATGTTAGGGACACCTTTCAATCCAATCATGTTCGGTTCATTACAGTTTATATGTAGGAACGTATTTATGTCCTCAACTGAATTTCTGAAGACGGTGGTCTGATTAAAGTGGACTAAAAGATAAAATTAACATTCTATTTGGATTATTCAACCAAACATCCTCCGTTGTTAATCTATAGGTATAGTTACACTATTGTTACTGCGGTTTCAGAAACATCATTAAACTTTGTGGCTATCATAAATTTCGGGCTGTATTTGAAGGATCTGGCAATTGGTTGTTGAAAAAGCGGGCAATTATTCATGGATTAGAACCCGGGCGATTAGTAGTTTGGGAAAGAAGGAGATTGTACGCCTACCTTGATGGACAGAGCCAACTCACGTGGCGCGAAGACTGGTGAGCTGGTGGCTAACGGTAATAATTACAGCAATAATTTATAATTGCATTCTTAATCTGACATTATTTGAACTGGCATATATAGGTTTAATAATGTAACTCTGAAATCAATTAATTAATTAGTTCCATAAGAATCCTAATGCATGAGGTCTTTTTGTAATTACTGTCTATTATCTTAATTTAATAAAGATAAGTTTATGAGAAGCTAAAAATTTTTAGTACAAGCTAAAATTAAAAATTTGCACACCCTACTTAATGTTAGAATTTAAAGGGACCGTCATAGATTTAAGATCATACTTTGTAAACGTACATTCTGGCAAATAAATGAATTTGAATTTGAACGGCTGTCTGCTTATTCAAAGAAAATTTAAATCTTTTGTGTAAAGCACATTTTGTAAACAAGCATATTATTATTATAAATTAGATGATTATATTAAAAATAAGAATGCTTGGACACATGCTGGTCCTGCTCCATAGGGCAATCTTTAGTGTAGACAAAATCAAATTTGATAATTTATATACCTATTCATAGTTATTGCAAACTTTTTTCTATTGTTTAAGGAATTGACTCACACTGCACTGTTCCGTTGTTGTTGTATTCGGTATTTTACCATGTTCCTATTTATAAAATTATGAATTTAACTGATAATGCTTTTAATACTTTATACCTGTACGTAGTATAGTACTATTCTATAGTACTATTCTAGGTGCATCGTCCTCATATATATAAATTTATGTAAATATTGCAAAACACTTATTATTTTTAAAACAGTTCACTTACTGTTTAAAAGAGTGGTGTTTCTTGTCCGTTCTTCTCCATTACAAGCTAGTTTTCCGAATGATCGGTAGAATCATTGTGTTATTACTTGTACATTTTAATTGTTGACGTTCAAAAGTGCCGCTTAATGGCATAGTTTTAATAAATATATTTGGCTTTGACTTTAGATTATGTGCCCGTTGATTCGAATTAAGTATGTCAAAGTTATCACCAGCTCCGTTTTTTATACCACCCTCCATAAAATATTAAGCATTACCTACGCGTTATGTTTAACCTACAAAATCATCTTCTGGAAACATATTTCAACTCAAGAATATGTTATTATTTTACCGAGATGAAATTCTCACTTATTTAAACACAATTGCACTTCATATAACGACAGTCACTTCGTGCACATGAGAACTCTATTCCCCAGAACACTTTACAAGTGAAAACCAACCTTAACTGAATAAAGTATGGTATAAATTCCCTTGGAAAGAGATAGCAACATGGCTGACATAAGTCAACAAAATGAATGCTTTCGTGACAAGATGGCGTAATATTTCAAAAAAATTACGCCACGTAACGGGATTAGCTGCGGTTGTTACACGAGTAGAGATAAAAAATTGTATTCTTTTGTAACAATTTTTAACTGGTGTCTGGGAAACTTTTGCATATTTTTCCGAGAGGTAAAATGTTTGTTGAAAGCTTGTCTGGAGGTCGATTCTTATGTCGAAAGTTGAAAATAATATTCGAATATTTAAATATTTGGATAGTTTCATAAGGTAGGTAAATGCTACTTCAGTAGATTTAGTTTGGAATAAAGTTTAAAATTGTAGGTGTGAAAGAATATAATATGCTTAAAAAGGAGGTGCCTATTAAGATGACGGTAATAGCCGTATGTGAAAAAAAATACAATGGCAGGAGGAGGATCATGAATAATAGGGAGAAGTCTTGTGCCTCACATCCGGCTAGCCTTTATTGGCCGGTCGAGAGCTCCCACATCTCTCTTGCTTGAATTGGCTGGCTTGAGTGGAGATTTGCAAGAGCAAACGTGCTCGGTGGAAGCAAGTATAAATCAGTAAGATGCTGGTAGGGATCTTGACCGTTCTGCCGGGATTGTCCTCATAGCCGTAGTATACCTCTCAACTCTCAAGCACTTCCAGATATTATGTTGCCTCCTTGGTGCTACGTCACTGAAGTGCTAGCGACCATGTTTGTTGAGGCCCATTTGAGTGTGCAAGTCACCCCCTGCTATTTTATAGCAGTGTAGTTAGCAGTGATCAGGCAGTGGCCTTCTATAGTTTTAGACAATCGATCCACTAAACCTCCCAAACCCATAGCCCAATATATTTTGTCTCCAAATTTAACAGTAGTCCTGCTCCAACCAGTCCTTGGGTGCACGTACGTTGTGCATACAGGGATAATCGTCGGTTGGTGTCACATTTCGTGATACATATCTAACAAGGCATCTGCGATTTAGCATCAGCCCCTGGCACACCATTCATAGGTCCGGGACCTCGGAGTCCTGAGATTGACAAAGACATATAATACTAAAACCAGCCTTTTACTGTCCTGCTTGTTGAGCAAATGTTTTTTCTCATACAGAAAAGGTACGAGAATATCACCATGCTTGCTCAATGCGGGTTGACAATTTCAAATTTATATTAACTATAAGTCCAGGTTTCCACACGATGTTTTCCATCACCGTTGTCAGTGATGTCTTAGAATTACGCAGAAAGTACCTACCTATTATGAATTGAATATGTCTCATTGGTACTTGCCTGCCCCAAGAGCTCAACAAGCACGAGTGGCGAGGTATTAGCCACTGGGCTACCCCGATAGTGATAATGATGATGAATAACGTTCAAACGGTATTTACTAAACTGCAAACATAAAGAAAAGAAAGAAAAGAAAGAAAAGAAAGAAAAGAAAGAAAAGAAAGAAAAGAAAGAAAAGAAAGAAAAGAAAGAAAAGAAAGAAAAGAAAGAAAAGAAAGAAAAGAAAGAAAAGAAAGAAAAGAAAGAAAAGAAAGAAAAGAAAGAAAAGAAAGAAAAGACAGAAAAGAAAGAAAAGACAGAAAAGAAAGAAAAGAAAGAAAAGAAAGAAGAGAAAGAAAAGAAGAATAAGAACGAAAAGTGTTCATTCGCCATAAAAAAAAAAATCCTTAAATTAAACCCGATAGTATTAGTAAGTGCTTAAATTATGTTAGTAAAGAAAAGTAAGATTAAAATAAACGACACGAAAACGAAAGAAAACCATAAGAAACGTGATAATAATAAAATATACTCAATCAACATCACTTTTAACCCATGCGTTTTCTATATAGGTACATTTCGTACTGCCAAGCTTTTCATACATAGGTACATTTAATCTCATTACCGTCTTAAGAAGTCACTTTCTCCACTTTACATTTTACTTAGCACTTACCTTTACATGTGTATGATGTCGCGGTGAAGTTGTGAAACGCGACATGTGGGCACCTAGCTAGAACCGTGTATATTTTGTACAGTTATTTATCTAAAATATTTCGTGACGTACTGATTCGATTTCGAAGACTCTTTCATTGTTGGAATTTAAGCGTAGCCACGGGAAAAAGCTTGTGAAATATGTTTTTATAACTAACATATTTAATCGAGAAGCTTTTAGAAAACTTGATTCACGAAAATATACCAATTTTACAAGCTTTTTATTAACTTGCAATGTATGTATGTTCGGGTCAAATCACATCATCAGCCTATTAATGTTCCCACTGCTGGGACACAGGCCTCCTCTCAGTGAGAGGGAATGGGCCGTAATCCACCACGCGGGCCCAGTGCGGGTTGGTGGATGTCACATGTCTTCGAATTTTTGGTTCTAGGACATGCCGGTTTCCTCACGATGTTTGTGTGGGTCAAATATTGCAAATGAATTTTAAAGCTATTTTTATACTCAATCGATTAAGATGAAATTTTGCATACACGTCTGGTTTGGATGACAATGCACGGTAAGCTAAAATGCTTGTGTATTCTTTTTTTTTATTGTAAATAATATTTTTTTTACTTTTATTTAGAGCCTCTTCTCATACAAGAAAGAAACTACTATTTCTAACTATGCTGGCTAAATGACAGTTGTCGATTTGAAAACAAAAATTTAACGTTTTTTCACAATCCTGTACCATAAATCACTAGTGCACAAACTATGAAAGAACAAAAAGACCAAAAAATTAAAACCGCAGTGATTTATCCAAATGTCGTCTTTCTCTTTAACGCTGCGACATAAATACTTTCTACTTAATGCTGGTAGCATAATTTATCACTACAGTAAATGGGACAGTGCTAACATTTCCTCTAGTATTACAATACTGTTTATATATAAAACATTTTTGTATATACGTGGGACACTCAGAAAGTTTTGCGAAACTAAAAAAAATTGTTCTATACGTACATATATTTTTATTAAATCTTTTCAAAGTACTTTCCACCAGCCTCTATACAAAGATTCATGCGCCTAAACCAGTTTTCAAAACACTTTTTCCAGTCCGCCGCAGACACCTCGTTTACAGCCTGCTCGAACGCAGCCAGCGCATCTTCCGGCGACGAAAATTGTATCCCTTTGAGCTGATTTTTTATTTTTGGGAATAAAAAGAAGTCACACGGTGCTAGATCAGGGCTGTAAGGAGGGTGACCCAGGAGTTTGACTGGCGTGCTGTCCAGGAAGTCCCTCGTTTTGAGTGCGGTGTGCGCAGGTGCATTGTCGTGGTGGAGCAGTAGCCCGCGGAGCCCTGTGTTTGGTCGCTTGTTGCTTATAACAGAGAAAACTTCTGGCAAACATTTGGTAGTATACCATTCGGCATTAATGCTTCTTTGATCCCGTAAGGGAATTGATACCAAGTGGCCAGTCAAATTAAAAAAGCTAGCGATCAAAATCTTACCCCCGCTTCTAGATCGCTTCACTTTGGTAGGCGTTGGCTCATTTTGAAACACCCAAACAGTCGACTGGCGCTTTGTTTCTGGGTCGTATTGATAAATCCAGGACTCATCACCTGTAACGATGTCGTAAACACGCCGAGACGAGCCTGCTTCAAATTTGTTAAGCATATCACGGCACCATTCCACCCGGGCCTGCTTCTGAGCATCGGTGAGGTTGTGCGGCACCCAGCGTGATACTATCCTCCTCACGCGAAGATGGCTGTGTAGAATCTCGTGAACGCTTCCCGATCCAATCTTCAATATGTGTTGAATCTCCTGATATGTAATTCGCCTATTGTCTTGGATTAAATTTTTCACTGCTAGCACGTTTTCTTCGGTAACAGCCGTCAAAGGGCGACCGCTTCTTTCGTCATCCCCCAAAGTTGGTCGACCGCGCTTGAATTCGTTATACCAACGATACACGGTTGCCTTGGAAGGGCCTTCATCCATGAATGCCATTTGAAGTCTATCGTACGATTCATCCGGTTTCAGGCGACACTTGAAATCGTATAAAATCATAGCTCTAAAATGTTCCCGGCGCAGATCCATATTTCAGTGAGACACAATACTTTGAATTAACTCGCAAAAAATGTGGAGGGAAATTTTGAAATTGGAACTTACTTATTTTTACTTATAAATAATCATATTTTCGAAAAACATTATAACTGGCCAGTCTCCCATATATAAAAACTTTTTTTCGCAATACTTTCTGAGGGGCCTGGTATAGCTCGTGTCAGTTATGGTGGGACAGAATGCGTAGTGGTTATTGTGGTTTATGCTTTAGTTTTACAACAATAATACTATCTCTGTTAGTGATAAATGATCCCTACTTTTCAGATCAAGTTAGGTTTATAATTTTATTGTTCCCTTGGGTTAAAAAATCACTTTTTACGCAGGCGTAGCCACTGGCGGAAGCTATTAGAATTAACTTTATTGTGCATCAAATTGGTACCGACCTACACCTTAATTGCTTAACCTTAAAGAATGGCGCAAGCCTGCTTTGCTAGTATTCAATGCTTCGTATGTTCAAAAGTCCGTCAACTAAAAAGAAAAAACTTGTCGAAATACAAGAGAGCATGAGTGCTTCGAGCTGTCAAAACAGTTACGCAATTAGGCTGCAGGTGTGTGCCACATTAAGTATTGTGACAAAGAAAAGAAATTTGTAGAAATGCCTAGTTCATAGCCAGTAACAGGAACATACCAAAGTAATTACTAATTAAAAAAAAAAACATACAAACTCGTCACACTAAAACAGTCCGGTTTTCATTACATAATTTACCAAACAAAACACATCAAATAAATCTTTGTTTGGACTTCATTGTTTCAGCTAGCCTGTATATTACGTATTGCAGTCATATTTTAAAAATTGCTTCTGCCCAATGGTATCGAAAATCTTGATTCTAGGAAGCGATAACATAATCAGCCTTGTAACGTTCCCATTGCTGGGACACAGAACTTTGGTGTGTGAGAGAATGAATAGGCCTTAATCCACTACGCGGGCCCAGTGCTAGTAGGATGGATATCATAGGTCTTCAAAATTTTTGGTTCTTGGACATGCAGGTTTTCTTACGATTTTTAGGGCAGTGGTGATGAAATAATTTTACACAAAGTAAAGCGCCTGCCTGGGTTCGAACTCACGACCTACGACAGTAAGGGCTGTTACCACTGCGTCACCACTGCCCCTAGGGACAAATACAAATACAAATAGCTTTATTTTTTGAACATAGGTAGGTTAGGTACAGATGTTGTGATTATTAAAGATCGCTATGTCTAGCCGTCATCGGCGTACAAATATTAATTTGGTACAAACATGCGGATTATAATAAATTATCATACAGTTATCACACATTATTTAATAATTCCAAATTAAATAGTTGACAATAAAAATAAAAAATAAAAACATTGTAATAAAATATAATAAGTAATAATAAATTGTCAATTAAAATGTCAAAAACTAAAAAAAAAAATATAATGTGTCAGTTAGGTATTCGTTCACCGTTTAATATGTTTTTTCATATAATATTTTCAGAAAAGCCTTTTTAAAATCGTATATGTTGTTTATTTCTTTTATTCTTCTAGGGATCTTATTATAGATCCTAGGTGCCATTCCTAAAAAACTTTGTGCATAAAGAGCAGTGCTATGTGGCTTAGTGCATATCTCTCTGTTCCGACGTTTAGATCTCAAGGTTTCAAACAGATGGAAGTTGGATTTGACAAATACTGCTGTCTCAAAAATGTACATACATGAAATATGGAATGCACAACAATGGGACCGACAGTGAGATCCTAAAAAAAAGTGTACTGTGCGTATTAATTTTGTTAAACTGATGTTAATTTAGTATGTAAAGTCTAATTTTGCTGCAAAGCTGTACTTTATAACAAAGATAAAAAATCGTAAGTGGTGTACTATTGATTGATTAGATTTTTAAAGGTAAAAAAATAAATGCACGGGTCCTATGGGATTGGTCACAGGACCGAAACTATCGCAAAAAGGTAGTAGAAGTATAAAATACTTGGTATATAACTACCATTCATTTTATATGACCAGCCTTACTCATTCATTGTCAAATATTAATTATTGACTTAAATGCAAGTACAAGTATGATAATCAGTTAATAAACTCGTAGCACTTGCCTACGGCGTAGTACATGCCTACGCAGCTCGTAGCGGGCATTAAATTAGCTGCGGGTAATTATGCACTTCTGCGCTCATATGGTATAGCACGCTTTATTAATTAAAACCACTGCGATCATTAATTTTGTTGCAGATATGAAATATAATGCTTTATGTACGCTTTAATTCATTTTAGGTATTTTATTATAAATTTTCTAATTAATCAAAGTAACAAAAAAAATACCTGTTCCAACTAGAATAGTTCTAATTTTATGAAAACATATGGGCTATAATAATATTATGCTATAGGCCTTTTATAATTACACTAGCTGACCCCCGTGGCTTCGCTCACGTCAACTGGCTACATAGCCAGTTGACGTGAGTGAAGCGAAGTGAGGGTAGGTAGAAAGTGGTAGGTTACAGATCTATCTACCATTTTCTACCTCCGAAAGGAACGCTCCGAACTAGAACAATCGTTGAAATGAACTAGTTTGGTCTTCTATTACTATTAATTCATTTTAGTTCACCGTTCATAAAGATATTCTTGTGCGCCGAGGCGGTCATCGAGATCGTACGTAGACAGAGCAAACTGTACTAGTTCGTCGTTCATCAGTCATAACGCTTGCGCGCACGCTTCTCTAATCTATCAACTCGTTCACTTGCTTAGGCTCAGACAATCGTAGTTCGTACCGTACTAATTCGTTCTGATTCAGCACTCGAGCGATCTGATGTCGCTTGGATCACTGTACTGGATGAACGACCGATTCGATGATCGATGACAACGAACGATTTAAACGATCGAAACAGAATAGTTCGTTCTCGTTCACCTAAAGGAATTGCTTCCTAATAGTACATAGTACATTTTTTTTTTTTTTTTTTTATATATTATAGGCTCGCGCTTGACCACTATCTCACCTGATGGTAAGCGATGATGTGGTCGACGGTGAAGCACGCTTGCCTAGAAGTAACCTATTCACTCTTGACTTAAAGACTCCTAGATTGTAGCTATCGGGAAACACAGACTCCGGCAGGGAATTCCACTCCTTAGCTGTACGCATAATGAAAGTATTTCCAAAACGTTTAGTGCGTATGGGTGGTATGTCTACCATGTAGCGATGGCGCATCGCCGTACGTCTTGTAGTCCGATTATGAAACGGGCTTGGTGGAATTAGATCATGCAATTCCATCGCACACTCCCCGAAATGCAACCGATAAAAGACCGACAAGCTGGCAACTCGGCGACGATGTTCAAGGCTCTGGAGCTTTGACTTAACCAGTGCCTCATCGCCGATGAGCCTTTTGGCCCGCTTTTCGATCGACTCTAGTGCATCAAGCTGGTATTTGGCGGATCCGTCCCAGAGATGAGAACAGTACTCCATGCATGATCGAACTTGCGCTTGATACAAGCTGAGCAGCTGTTCTGGCGTGAAGTACCTTCTAACCTTTGCAAGGATCCCCAGCTTTTTGGCAGCCAGCTGAGCCTTTGCCTCAATGTATGGGCCAAAATTGAGAGTCGATGTCAACGTAACGCCAAGAAGCTCAAGATGGTCAGTTATTGGCACGGTCACATCTCGGAAAGTTGGAGCCGGTTGGAATTGGCTCTTTTTAGCGGAAAAAAGACACGCCTGGGTTTTAGCAGTACATGTACTACACAAGCCTAAAAAACACACTTCGTCACGGCATGAAAGAAAGTATTGCTCAACTTTGATTTTAAAAGCTGAAATATAGGCGACCCTTAAATAAATAAATAAGTAATTTGTGACGACAAATTGATAGTTCCTTTAATGTTGATATAATGGAATTATGGTAAAATGTTCTAGTTACAGAAAATGTTATTTTAGATTTTAAATCTCTGATATATTTTAATATAATAGACCTCTTATTACGTTATTTAAGTTTTATGGGTAACATTTATAAGGTTCCGATCCTCCAAAAAAACCCTGGATATCTTCGTTGTCTGTCTGTCAAGACCTCCTGTTCCACAAGAACGCCCGCGCGTTCCGGCGTAAAAAGGTCTGGGTAGAGAAGGAGTCATCATCATCGTCATATCAGCCGAAAGACGTCCACTGCTGGATATAGGCCTCACCCAAGCGTCACCACGTTGACCGGTCTCGTGCGTCCCGCATCCAGCGAATCCTCGCAACCTTCACCAGGTCATCGGTCCACCTGGTGGGAGGCCTTCCAAAGCAACGTCTGCCTTTTCACAGTCACCACTCCAGAACTTTTCTGCTCCATCGGCCATCCGTTCTGCGAGCAATTGGTCCTGCCCACTGCCACTTCAGTTTGGAAAATTCTTCGGGCTATGTCGGTAACCCTGGTTCTCTTGCAGATCTCTACATTTCTGATTCGATCACGCAAGGACACACCGAGCATAGTCCTCTCCATTGCCCTTTGGGTGACTGTAAGCTTTCTGATGAGGCCCATTGTGAGCGACCACGTCTCAGAGCCATAGGTTATCACAGGCAACACACACTGGTTATGACCAGTGTGTGTTGCCTGTGATAACCTATCGTCTTGAGACACTGTGATAAGTTTGACGAGAAGATACCGCTCAATTTCTCCAACGCTGCCCAGCCAAGTCGGATTCGACGGTTGACCTCTTTCTCGAAGTTGGCTCTACCCAACTGGATTGTTTGTCCCAGGTAGACATAGTCATCCACAACTTCGAGTGTCTCCGACCTTGATCGGAGTGAGTGCAACATGGACATTCAACATCACCTTGGTTTTGTCCATGTTCATCTTAAGACCCACTCTTTCGGAAGCACTACTGAGGTCATCGAGCATTGTAATGAGGTCCGCCATGGTCTCAGCAATGACAACTATATCGTCGGCAAACCGAAGGTGAGTGATGTACTGCGCCATTGACGTTGCTGCCTAGCTCTCTTCAGTCAAAAACCTTGAAGACATCCTCCTGTGTAGCGGTGAACAGTTTCGGAGATATGACGTCTCCCAGTCTCAAACCTCGCTGCAAGTGAAGTTAAACTGACATAGTGGCTTTTTTATACAAACACTTCAACACTTCGATGTACTAGTAGTCGATTTGGCACCGTTGGAGAGACTGAAGTTTAGGTCCGGAGTCTTCGCGTGTTGTATGTTGCCAGGTATAGTTGTCGGTTTTTATTGGGGTAGCCGGTTCCACTCCGGGGATCCTTCGCAAGCCTTGCTACGCCATCGCCTCGACCAGTACCATAGTCGGTGGTAGACTGGCTGGCGGGCACTCAGGGCCGTTTTTTTGGTTTTGGGGCGTTTGCCGTAATCACCACGCTTGGCGGGTGAGTTGGTGATCGCAGATTTTCTTTTGATTTTCGATTGATTTTTAATATTCATTTCAACTTGATACTTACATATGTATCAAGTTGATATTAATAACAAATATTCAAGTCTGCAATCCCTTGGAGCTGTGAAAAAAAAAAAACTTCTGAATCTGGAATTCTGGCAATAGCCGCATATTTCGACACTTGCAAGGGAATCTAAACCTGTAGGGTAATGCCCGAATTTGAAGAAATTTCAGGTTGATACCTCCACGCGTTCCTGAGAAAAATAGTCTTGACAGACAGACGGACGGACAACAAAGTGATCCTATAAGGGTTCCGTTTTTTCGTTTCTAGGTACGGAACCCTAAAAAGATTATTATCTTATTTGCAGTTGGCAAACTGACCACGACCTATGTCGATGGGATGGGGACAACAGTGTTCCAAAGTTAATTTTGTCGGTCAATCCAGTTTATCTTTTCGTTAGAGCTGTTTGGTATTTTTTATTATTTATGAACTTCACTAATGTTACATAATTATTTTGGTGAATGTAGGTGTTTGTTCAGCACATTTTGTTCGGCTTTTTTTAGAATAGACACGTAAAGAGAAGAAGAAGCGGGCTTAAAATAAGTTCGTGAGGTTGAACACAGCGGTCCGAGATTCATCTATGCCTCATAAAACATGGTCCCGGGTGTTATTTGTAGTGGTTTAACTGTCGTTACGGATACATAATAATAATAATAAAATATTTTATTAAAAGTTTACTTAAACCCCACATTACAAATAAAAAATAAATCAAAATTCATGTCATTATAAAAAGAACAGACAGAATACTGAATAAACACGCTGTGCTCCAAAACGGACACAATAGACGTGGTTAAAAAGCTGCTACGCTCAAATGGGCCAATGTCATTGCGGCTCGCGTAAGTCGCATGCAAATTGACGGCAGAGCAAGTCTCCACAAAGGTTCCTGAAGATAGAACGCGCCACCATCGAGGTTGGCCCAGAAATAGGTGGCAAGATGATTTGGACGCGTACCATGAGCGCTGGTTCGAGACTGTGCGGGAAAAGAATGTCTGGAAGGACTTGTGTGTGGTCTTTACCCAGCAGCCCCACTGCTTCCATTGTTCCAGCAATGGTTAGGCAAACACAATAATATACGAAAATTATGATGAATAATCAGGTGAAATAGTGGTCAAACGCGAGCCTATAGACTATAAAAAAATCCTGTGTTTCACCGTAGTTCGGGTTTTTACAGATAACAAACAATAGCAACAAATCGTTTCAGCCGTTCTCTAGTGATAAGCTTTCCAACACTTACTGCATTTTTATTTATACAGGTAGATAAAGTTTACATGGCCGTGTTTTTTTTGCGCCCCGTATATTTTTTTGTAAACTTTATTAAACAGAAAAAACGGCACCACGTGACCTCACCTCTAGGCTGCTTTAAGTATAGCAAAACCCAGTAAGCGCCTCGAAACTATTACCTATATAACACAGAAAACTTTTTTACAAAAAAATACTACCGACTTCCAAATAAATTAAAAAAAAAAAAAAACATTTTTAGTTGTATCTACCTAATAGGCAAGTTGTTTAGTAAGGTACGAGAAACTTGAACATAACCAGTGAAATGAGAGTGTACCAAGGTGAACTGTACTCATCTGCGTTCTCCTTTTAGAGCGTACTGGCGTGATGTTATTTTATGAAATGGTATAAACAATACTCGTAAACCGACATGCGATTGCAGCAATCCCGAGAGATTTTCCTTTATTCATTGAAGAGTTCTGTTGTATATCTACGAAGTTCTTCGTGAGATCTTCACCAATTTAAAATAAACTTTGGAAAAATATATTCCTTCAAACAAAAAAAGAGTTTTCAAAATCGGTCTACAATTGACGGAGATATCGGCGAACATATACATGTCGCATCAAGGCTGGCCGATAGATGCAAACCTTCGGGACATACAAAAAAAACACATGTTTTGGAAAGTCTGTCAAAAAATATAATTATGATTTTAAGTAGCGGGTCCAGCTGACCGAAGACTCGTGGACATTCATCTTGTACTAGCAACTAACACAAGAAATATAATAGCTAAGCAAGGAATATACCTATGAATAGTGCAAAGGATAATAATAGTGTCTAAATTATATTGTCTAATTTAAACATTCCTAAAAAAGACAATTCAAAACAGTAAATTTTAGATATTTGCTAATTTAACGTGTTTTTACAATTTGATGGCACTTTCCTATTGTAAATAATGATAAAATTTATTAAATAAAGCACCAAATCACAATAAAATTAAAAGTTTTCACGTTAACATTACACTATAGTCCATTTCATTATAGTAAAACTCATTTAAATAAAATAATCTGGCAATAAAACCATAATAAAAAAAGCACCTGCTGTGTTTTTTTTAGGGCATAGAACCAGACATTACTTTTAATATATTCAATTCGCACGGCAAAGGCTTGTATGACACATGCCAGATTACCTACATATTTTAGTGATATTTATTGATAAATGATTTTATTTCTATAAGTTGGTTTGTACAAACACTTTTACATGTCTAACTTTTTTTTTTTTTACTAGTTAAAGTCGGCGTTTCCTCTCTGACTACTCTGAGAAGAAAGGCCGAAACCAACTCAGAGGTCACAGTCTCTTTTAAAGTCCTGACAAAATCTTGGTTAGATTATGTGAAGACCATGTAGACAGATGCCGGAAATGGTCTTTTGAGGAAAGAACCAGCCAGATTGAGTGGACCTGTCCAGTCAGTGCACGCATTTGTCAATAACCGAGCAGCTTAACTCAGAATTTATGGAGCTCAACGATTCGACGAACAATACCAAAGAAATTACATTCGGGTAGGCCGCATAAACTACTCTAACTGCCAGACCATGATTAAAAACTAACTCAGAGATTATCACATTATTATCACTTTCATCTATCCTAAATGTGGCCTTGGACGACCGAGCATGGCAACAAGCCACGCTGCCCATTCGCTTAGGTGGCCACGGCGTCCGCAAAATTTCAAGTATAAGTTTACCAGCCTTCCTCTCCTCGGTCCACGGTACTGATAAATTAACCAGGAACATCTTACCTTCCTCACTGGTTGATTTTGAGGTACCGTGTTTGACCGATGCGTTGAACGCTTGGAAAATGGCTTGTCCCAATACGGATCTGCCCGACAACCTGTCCTCCCAGAGACGATGGGATGTGCCGCTCTGCAACATTATACAGAATAACCCTATAAATACATCGTATAGTACTGCTGAGCGTGCGCGTCTGCTGGCTGTGGGGTATGGGAGTCGGGTTTGTGGCTTCAAGCACTCCCGTCATCCACCATAGGCACTATGATGGATGACTCTTCGTTTCGGCTAGCGACCTGTCTACGCTTAAGCGCACCTTGTGTTGCTCCGCATCGGTGCCATTGTGGTGAAGCTGTCGGCAGCCTCGGGCACCATGGCCTGTCTTGTTGCAAGAGCGCAGGACGCATAGCACGGCACGCCAGCATCAATGACATTATTCGTCGGGCCCTTATCACCGCCAGCGTACCAGCTGTATTAGAACCTAGCGGCTTGGTACGTGACGATGGGAAGAGACCAGATGGCATGACATTGGTGCCGTGGAAGGTGGGTAGGCCTCAGGTGTGGGACGCAACCTGTGTCGACACCTTTGCGCCATCTCATGTTCCTAGTTCGGCGGGCTGTGCTGGCGCTGCTGCTGCGGCTGCTGAGGCCCTCAAGCGGCGCAAATACTGTAGCCATTCAACGTGGGATTGGTAATTACAGTTTTGAGCCCTTTGGGGTCGAAACGCTTGGGTCATGGGGCCCGAGTGCAGGTCTCCTTTTTAAGGAGATCTCTCACAGACTGATCGACACTGTGCGTGACCAGAGGGCTGG
Organism: Orthosia gothica; assembly: GCA_949775005.1. Taxonomy (NCBI): domain Eukaryota; kingdom Metazoa; phylum Arthropoda; class Insecta; order Lepidoptera; family Noctuidae; genus Orthosia; species Orthosia gothica. Next base: position 9,953,660 of record OX459062.1, on the reverse strand, counting down.
CTCTTACTTTGCGCAAAGAATCAGCATTGCCATTCAACGTGGCAATGCTGCCAGTCTTCTGGGCACGTTCCCGGATGACAGCGATGTGGAGTACTTCGACGCCTAAGTGTACTTTTCTTTTGTAGATAGTGTAAGTAGTAGTTTTTTTATAGTTTACTTTTGTTTAGTGTTTAAGTATGTACATACTAGCTGTTGCCCGCGACTTCGTCTGCGAAGCATTAGTATAATAATAAGCATTAGTGTAGGTTTTCCATACAAACTTCTACCCCTCTTTCCACCACTTTAAGTATGATTTCCGGGATGAAAACTATCCTATGTCCTGCCCAGGGTCTCAAAATATCTACGAACCAAATTGCATCTAAATCGGTTCAGCGGTTTAAACGTGAAAAAGTAGACGAAGATACAGATAGAGTTACTTTCACATTTATAATATTAACTCCGCCCGCGACTTCGTTCGTGTGATGGCAACCAAAAATAAGCTGTTATTAAACCAAATAAAATGTGGTTTCGTAAAGTTCTACGGTTTATAGGTTTGGGACGATTCGTTATTTGACTTAAAGAATAATACATTTTAGGTTACCGCTACAAAGTAAAATCCGCCCCTTAAAACTTAATATACCCTTTTTAGGGTTCCGTACCCAAAGGGTAAAAACGGGACCCTATTACTGAGACTCCGCGGTCCGTCTGTCTGTCTGTATGTCTGTCACCAGGCTGTATCTCATGAACCGTGATAGTTAGACAGTTGATTTTTACAGATGATGTATTTCTGTTGCCTCTATAACAACAAATACTAAAAACAGAATAAAATAAATATTTAAGTGGGGCTCCCATACAACAAAAGTAATTTTAGTGCCGTTTTTTTGCGATAATGGTACGGAACCCTTCGTGCGCGAGTCCGACTCGCACTTGGCCGGTTTTTATCTTTTGAATTTTTTGTTTATGTTAGTTAGATTGCTTAGTAAGATGCCTCAAAAAAACTAACATCACTTAACCCTATCAGGGGGGAGGTAGTTTTAAAAACGTATTATGCAAATTTTGATTATTTACTTTAGGCTCATGTTTAACCAACCACCAGATCTTTTAAAATGTAACGGCAAAAAATCACTTTATATTGCCAAAAATATTAAATGGTCACCAAAATTAAATCCATTTTAGCATGAAAGTAAAACCAAAAATTTACAATATGTAATCTAACTTAAAACAACTAACTCCAAATTATGATTGTTTAATCCAAAAATAGTTAAGGAAAACAAAAAAAAAAAAATCTGCGAGCAACTTAGAAGTAGCGCTCGCCGGCCGCCGCCGCGGCACCGCTCGCTTCGCTCGCTCGGCTCGCGCGCGGTTGGTCACAGTTCTAACCTAACCTAACCTATTTCACAACCAATAATTTACTATTAAAATTTGGTGACCAATTTACTAAATTTGGTTATCATAGTACTATTTTAGGTTAGAGGTTATGGTCACAAGGTTATTTTTGGTGGTCATTATATTTATACCCTTTACTTTATCTCCACGATATCGATATCGATGCACTCCACGTCGCCAAGGACAGACACAGATGGAGAATTATCGTCAGAGAAAAGTTGATCTCCTGTCGGGGGAATCACGACCCTCAGAAATGAGGAACACGATGCGAGGAGGAGGACTTTATCTCCACGGAATGAGATTATTCATACAAAAATTTTTCCCCCTTTTTACCCCCTTATAGGTTGACAGTTCAGTGGCGACTGCGAACCGGAAAACACAAATTAGGAAGTCCGACCTGGTCAAGGCTGCGGGAGTCCGGTGGATGCGAAACGCACAGGACTGATCAGTGTGGCGGCGCTTGGGGAAGGCCTATGTCTAGCAATGGACGTTTTTTGGCTGAAATAATGATGATGGTGAATGGTTGCTTGCCGAAAATTCCTTCTTCGTGCTCCCCTAGATCCCTACATCAAAAACGAAACCTTGTCCAGTATGATTCTTAACAAACTTTAACACCCACTGAATCCTATTTTGGCGGGTAGTTTTGAAAAATATAATGACAACCTTTTATTGTTTACTTAGGTTGGTATTTATGTCAACTATCAAGTTTATCAACCCAAGACATAAAATTAATTAACAAAACTTTATCACCTGTTAAATCGTATTTTGGAGGAAGTTTCGAAAATCTAATAATATCAAACTTTATTGTTTTTTTCGGTTGGTATTTATGTCAAGTATCAAGTTTATTACCCCAATAAATAAGATTTTTCAAAAAAACTTTAACGCCCCCTATATCGACTTTTGAGGGTAGTTTTTAAAAACTTATAATGACAACCTTTATTGTTTACTTAAGTTGATATTTTAATGTCAAGTTTCAAGTTTATTAACTCAAGAAGTAAGATTCATAAAAAAAACAAATCAGCTTTTGGGGGTAGTTTTGAAAATTGCTTCTATTGCTTACTTAGTTTGTTATTTATGTCAAGTTTCAAATTTATTAACCCAAGTAATAAGATTATTCAAAAAAACTTTAACACCCCCTAAATATTTTTTTAGGGGTAGTTTCGAAAAACTAATAATAACAACCTTTATTATTTATTTAAGTTAGTATTTGTGCAATGTTTCTAAATTAGTAACCCATGAAATAAAATTCTTCGATACAAAATTCAACACCTCCTAAATCATCTTTTGGGGGTAGTTTCAAAAAACTAACAATGAAAGCGTTTATTGTTTATTTAGATTGGTATTTATGTCAAGTTTCAAGTTTATTAACTGAAGTAATAAGATTCTTCAAACAAAATTACACCCCCTAAATCGTCTTTTGGGGGTAGTTTAAAAAAATTATAAAAGCAACCTTTATTATTTATTTAAGTTAGTATTTGTGCAATGTTTCAAAATTAGTAATCCATGAAATAAAATTCTTCGATACAAAATTCAACACCCCCTAAATCATCTTTTGGGGGTAGTTTGTAATTATAATGTAGGATGAGTGTTCATTAGTGCAAATCTATGAGGAATGGAATGAAACGTGGTGAGAGAGAAGGAATTATAGTGCGAGAAAGAAGTATAAGGTGATATGTCAGTGGAGTGATGGTTGGAGGTTGAGAGCGAAGACGAATACATCCTGTATTAAATTATTTTATGAAGATTTATATTGTGTTGAATAATAAACCAAACTGTTAAACTGTTCAGCATTTAACTTGCCCCGCAAAGCCCACAATCTACATTTTATATCATCATTTAGGTTAGTATTTGTGCCAAGTTTCAGTTTATTGACCCAAGAAATCAGATTTTTCAAAAACACTGTAATACCTCCTAAATCGTCTTTTGGGGGTAGTTGCAAAAACTAATAATGGCAACCTTTATTGTTGATTTAGGATGGTATTTATGTCAAATTTTATGTTTATTCACCCAAGAAATCAGATTCTTCAAACAAAATTACACCCCCTAAATCATCATTTGGGGGTAGTTTCGAAAAAACTAACAATAAAGCCTTTTGTCAAGTTTGAAGTTTATTAACTGAAGTAATAAGATTCTTCAAAAAAACTTTAACACCCCTAAATCGTCTTTATGGGGTAGTTTCAAAAAATAATAATAGAAACCTTTATTATTCACTTAGGTTAGTATTTGTGCCAAGTTTCAAGTTTTTGACCCCAGAAATCAGATTTTTCCATACAAACTTCAACACCCCCTTAATCATCATTTGGGGGTAGTTGCAAAAAAATAATAATGTCAATCTTTATCATTTACTTAGAGTACTATTTGTGTTAAGTTTCAAGAATTTTGGTCGAAGGAATTAGATTTTTCATACAAACTTTCAACCCCCTTTTTACCCCCTTAGGGGTGATATTTCCAAAAATCCTTTCTTAGTGCACACTTACGTCACTTGAGGAACCTTTCTGCCAAATTTCATGCTTCTAGGCTTAGCAGTTTTGGCTGTGCGTTGATTGATCAGTCAGTCAGTCACATATATATGTGGATACACGTTTTGGCAACTCATGGGGTTAATTCTAATATTTTTGTAAACACTTAAATATTTGTAACAAGCAGGATTTGAATCCGTGACTGCGTACTTAGGGTCACTAGGCAACGGACAAGTTGACACTAAATTGTACTAAAACTCAAAGATTTAAGTTGGTGGGTAAAAACTTGCCAAGTCGATTCAATCAACCAATTAATATGAGACTATGGGCGCTGCAATAACGCATGTTTACCAAAACTACACCAATTGAACATGGCTGAAAGGAATCTAGTAAAAAAACAAACATTAACTGAAAATTAAAATACCACATTATGGCTTCAACTGAACTTTAATTATTAAGTAAATCACGTGATTAAAACACAACAAATAATATAAAAAACGTACAAATATATGGCAGTGTGGGTCAAGTAACAATGAGAAACTAGAAGTGAGCGCGTCTGATAATCCGCACTACACTCCTGCGTCATTGTAACCGTGCAGACGTGTACTATGACATCTTAAAACCGTCAAGATACCGGTGTGAGGGAGAGACAGAAATACAAGGCGATAGCACTATCTCTTTTCCACAGCGGAATCATGATGGCATTGGTATATTGTAGTACAGCCCCTGTTCATTCCTTAATCGTTATCAGAGTCCCAGATCATAGTAACAGATGTACAATCAATAAATCAAAATCAATTGATCATTCATCTACGCGTCGCCGTTGTTAGTTTATCTCCTGGCAGGCTTGGGGATAACTTCCCCCACCGGCTGGAAGCCGTTCTCGTCAGCCACGAAGTTGATTGTCACGGGGGAACCGTCTTCGTTTAAGTAGCTGTAGGAGCCGCGGACGACGATGAATTCATGAGTTTTGTTCTCTTCATCCACAACTGACTTCCGTTCTCCAACTTCTTCGCGGGTGATCTTATTCTCGGTTTCAAATCTGTTGGTATTTATTACACAAAATCAGAATCAAAATCTTTATTTATAAACATAAGTGGTATATGGTGTGTGAGATGTTACAATATTTTTCTCAGTTAGTTTTAATCATGGTCTGGCAGTTTGAGTAATTTATGCGGCCTACCCAAATGTCGTTTGTTTGGTATTGTTCGTCAAATCGTTGAGCTCCTTAAATTCTAAGTTAAGCTGTACAAATGCGTGCACTGACTGGACAGGTCCGCTCAATCTGTTTAGTTCTTTCCTCAAAAGATGACACTAACCTACATGGTCTTCATATGATGTAATCAAGATTATGTCTGGACTTTAAAATAGACTGTGACCTCTGAGTTTGTTTCGGCCTTTTTTCTCAGAGTAGTCAGATAGAAAACGCCAACCTCATCTAGTTTAAAAAAAATATGATCGATATGTAAAAGTGCTTGAATATATTATTTTATTTCTGTAAGCTGGTTGCTTACAGAAATAAAATAATTTATTATTTATCAATACTAAGTTACTTACATCACGCACAATACAATGAACACAGGTTAATAACATTTTCTGTTTTAGGGCAGTCTGTGGTTTTACTTGTATTATGTAGATAGTACAGTCAATCTATTTGATTCATGATCATTTACCCATTATTCGTAAAACTTCAAAACATTAAAGTATTCTTGCTAGGCCACTGATGGTGCACTTAAGGCGTATATATACGGGGCGTTTTCCCCAATTTTAACGCAGTACTGGCCTTGTATCCGCTTGGAGCCGGAATATCAATATTGAACCTTCTTTTCGACAGTTTTGTTTGCAAAATATTCTTTGATTTACTTATGCTATTTTAGTTATGAAGAAATTCTAGCCATGAACCTTTTCTGTATACAAATATTTTTAAGCGCTGTCCACACATTACCGAGATCCCGTCCCTGACGGAACATGGCAGGGACGGAGAAAACCCGGTTACATAGGATTTGTACGAACTTGTTCACACATCTCCATATCAGGGGGATCCGGATCATTCATACAAATTGTATGTAACCGATTTTCCGTGTTCCGTCAAGGACGGGAACCCGGCAATTTGTGGACAGCGATTTAATCATCGTTTTGGATAGTAGCCAAAAGTAGTGATAAAATATCGTGTTGTTAATAATTATTTTAAAGCAAAACTATTAGTTTCACGAGTAGGCGGATTTTTTTTTTTTCAAAATGAATGTACATGAATCAATAATAGGTATGTATTTATTCAAACCTTTTAACTTAGCCGTTACTTACCGTTACGGCTTAGAAAGTAACCGTTTTATGGCTCTTAAGCAGTGGAAAGCCCTTAAGACGTTTTCAGTAATATAAAAACGGTATAAATAGGGTTGTGCAATTTTGACCATTATGTTCTATGTCATAGAATATTAATTTAAATTATATTTTGTATTTGGAATTCAATTTCGTCCAGCGTTGTCTACTTACCGAAAAAAGTACAGCGCAAAATTCTATTTAAAAACATATACGTAATATTTCGGTTACAGGAGCTTATTTTAAATGAAAAAAAAAAAATGCCGAATTAAAAAAAATCTTCAAGCAGATATTAAAATGTGCCACCATTGTAATATCTGCTTGAAGTTTTTTTTTAATTTGGCATTTTTTTTTTCATTTTTGTCATTGAAATCACAGCGAGATGGGTAAACTAATTGTCACTGGATATTAAATCTATAAAAAGTTTGCTAACGAAATATATATTTAAGCAGAATTCTACCTAATTGTATACGAATGTCGTTTCGGGTAGAATATGTTGGGCCAGGTTTCAATCTTCTTTACTGTAAATACGAATAATAAATTTTGAAAAAAAATGTAATTAATTACGCAAAGGTGTATGAACCCTCCGGTTGCTGTTCAAAGTTGGACCGGAGAATCTTGAAGGGCTCCTCCACGGGGAGGGCCACGGC